>OX246747.1:14997366-15724557 GCA_945910005.1 Isoperla grammatica
GTGTCGAGGCTCAGATAACACATTCGGATAACCAATTCTTTGTCGAGGTATGCGAGTGCTCTCATACGTGGGGAGGGAACCCCCCCCCCCAACCCGCCACAACGAAGCACTGTTGCAATTGACAGCGTTGTCGCTCATTGCGACAGATCAAAAAACATTTCCCCCGAATTAGAAACTAGTGCTACAAATACGTAGTTTCAATGAGACCGAGTGGGTACCGGCCAAACCCACGGTTGGTCCATGTGTCTGGTCAACACTATGATGTTATAACTTAATATTTATAATGTAAAAAATAGACCCCGCTGGTGCTGGGAATCGAACCGAGGTCTCCCACACGCGGGCCAGGAACTACGGCCGTTAGGCACCCGGGTTCGCTTCCCGTCTGGATAAATACAAAATTTATAATATACAATATTTAATTGTATCCTTTTTATTTATATTCCCTTTTTATACAAGTAGCCACTTCTGTCTAGCCATAGCGTCCCAATGATTTTTGCTAGTGGAGGGAGTAGAAATACATAACGTGTATGTAAAATAACACATCATTTCCTCGGTCGCAAGTCAAGGAACAGTTGATCTTGAACATTTGCTAGGGGGGGTTGGGGGGGGGGGGAGCGCACTAAATCGATGAAGGCCTATATTATTTCAATATATTTTCTCAGTACTATGGTGTCTGGGCACAAACACCAATAACAGGGTCAGGGATAATGTTCCACAAGATGCTATGGTAAAATTGTTCGATCTTGATCAATAATGGCAAAACTTCTCGTATTGGTTGGGATTTGGGAAACAAAAATTATTTTGTAAATCGTTCACATTTCGATCAAATTATAAGAAAAGAGCCGTTTAAAAAGGAAAAGCGCATAATATATCATCACCTAGTAACCTATTAGTTCCATTAGGCCGAGACCTGCCAAAAACCTGTAATTATTTATTGTTTTAAAAAAAGGATTATAATTTGTTTGTATAAAAAGTAAGAAGTATCCAACAATAAGGGGGCTTAATTAGATGCGTAATATATTTGTTTAAAGAAAGGTATGTAAATCATAGAATGTTCCTTCTCGTTTACGAGAAAGAGGACCAGCTCCAAAAACGCTCCGTATAGGTAACAGAAACATTATTTTTCTGTATAAAAAGTATAAAGTGTACAACATTGAGGGTACATTAGTATGATACTAAATTAAATCATCTATGAAACCGTAAGTGAAACTTAGAATCTTAACCACCCGTTTACGAGCAGAAGAGTCAGCTCCAAAAACTCACCTCAATAACGTGCTGTGTTATTATATGTAATTATTTCTTAAAAGTATGAGGTGTACAACATAAAGGGTAGTATCCTATGAAGCATATCATTTAACTTATATATAATATCTAAAAAGCGAGAAATCCTGAACCGTCGGTTTTGAGCAGGAGAGTCAGCTCCAACAACGCAAATCAATAACGTGGAGTGTTATTAAAATTCATTATTTGTTTTTTGAAAAAGTATGAAGTGCCCAACAAATAGGGTAAGTTCATATGATACGTATTTACTAGGTTATTTTTAATATCTAGTTAGCAAGAAATTCTAATCCGACAGTGATGAGCAGGAGGCTAAACTCCCAACGCCACTGAAAAAAAAGGAATTCATATTTTTTTGTTTAAAAAGTATGAAGTGTACAACAATAAGGGTAGGGGTAATATAGATGCGCAATTTAGTTGTCTATAAAAACGTAGGTCAATTTCTGAATGTTCATTTCTCGTTTAGGAGCAGGAGGACGAGCTCCAAAAACGCTTCTCAGGTACATAGATGATATATTATTTTTTTGTATAAAAAGTATGAAGTGTACAAACAAGGGGGTGGGTAGTTGAGATACGAATTTTAGTTGTTTATAATAAAATAGGTCAATCTCTGAATGTTCACTTTTCGTTAAGGAGCAGGAGGACGAGCTCCAAAAACGCTTCTCAGGCACAACGATTATATATTATTTTTTTTAATAAAAAGTATGAAGTGTACAAACACAGGGGTGGGTAGTTTAGATGCGCATTTTAGTTGTTCATAATAAAATAGGTCAATCTATGAATGTTCACTTATCGTTTAGGAGCATGAGGACGAGCTCCAAAACTACTTCTCATGTACAACGAATACATTATTTTTCTGTATAAAAAGTATGAAGTGTACAAACATTGGGGTGGGAAGTTTAGATTTGCAATTTAGTTGTGAATAATAACGTAGTTCAATCTCTGAATGTTCAATTCTCGTTTAGGCGCAGGAGGACGAGCTCCAAAACTACTTCTCAGTAACAACGAATACATTATTTTTCTGTATAAAAAGTATGAAGTGTACAAACATAGGGGTGGGTATTATAGATGCGCAATTCAGTTGTGTATAAGAACGTAGGTCAATCTCTGAATGTTCACTTCTCGTTTAGGAGCAGGAGGACGAGCTCTAAAAACGCTCTTCAAGTACATAGATGATATATTATTTGTTTGTATAAAAAGTATGAAGTGTACACACAAGGGGCTGGGTAGTTGAGATGCACATTTAAGTTGTTTACAATAAAATAGGTCAATCTCTGAATGTTCACTTTTTGTTTAGGAGCAGGAGGACGAGCTCCAATAACGCTTTCCAGGTACATAGATGATATATTATTTGTTTGTATAAAAAGTATGAAGTGTACAAACAAGGGGGTGGGTAGTTGAGATGCACATTTTAGTTGTATATAATAAAATAGGTCAATCTCTGAATGTTCACTTCTCGTTTAGGGGCAGGAGGACGAGCTCCAAAACTACCTCTCAGGTACAACGAATACATAACTTTTCTGTATAAAAAGTATGAAGTGTACAAACATAGGGGTGGGAAGTAAAGATACGCAATTAAGTTGTGTATAATAACGTTGGTCAATCTCGGAATGTTCACTTCTCGTTTAGGAGCAGGAGGACGAGCTCCAAAACTACTTCTCAGGTACAACGAATACATTATTTTTCTGTATAAAATGTATGAACTGTACAAACATGGAGGTGGGATTGATAGATGCAAAATTTATTTGTCTATAATAACGTAGGTCAATCTTTGAATGTTCATTTTTCGTTTAGGAGCAGGAGGACGAGCTCCAAAACAACTTCTCAGGTACAACAAATACATTATTTTTCTGTTTAAAATGTATGAAGTGTACAAACATAGGGAGGAGTAGTATAGATGCAAAATTTATTTGTCTATAGTAACAAAGGTCAATCTTTGAATGTTCACTTCTCGTTTAGGAGCAGGAGGACGAGCTCCAAAAACGCTTCTCAGGTACATAGATGATATATTATTTTTTTGTATAAAAAGTATGAAGTGAACAAACAAGATGGCGGGTAGTTAAGATAGGCATTTTAGTTGTTTATAATAAAATAGGTCAATCTTTGAATGTTCACTTTTCGTTTAGGAGCAGGAGGACGAGCTCCAAAAACGCATCTCAGGCACAACGATTATATATTCTTTTTTTTAATGAAAAGTATGAGTTGTACAAACACAGAGGTAAGTAGTTTAAATGCGCATTTTGGTTGTTCATAATAAAATAGGTCAATCTCTGAATGTTCACTTTTTGTTTAGGAGCAGGAGGACGAGCTCCAAAACTACTTCTCATGTACAATGAATACATTATTTTTCTGTATAAAAAGTATGAAGTGTACAAACATTAGGGTGGGTAGTTTAGATTTGCAATTAAGTTGTGTATAATAACGTAGGTCAATCTCGGAATGTTCACTTCTCGTTTAGGAGCAGGAGGACGAGCTCCTAAACTACTTCTCAGGTACAACGAATACATTATTTTTCTGTATAAAAAGTATGAAGTGTACAAACATGGTGGTGGGTATTATAGATACGCAATTATGTTGTGTATAATAACGTAGGTCAATCTCTGAATGTTCACTTCTCCTTTAGGAGCAGGAGGACGAGCTCCAAAACTACTTCTCAGTTACAACGAATACATTATTTTTCTGTATAAAAAGTATGAAGTGTACAAACATAGGGGTGGGTATTTTAGATGCGCAATTTAGTTGTGTATAAGAACGTAGGTCAATCTCTGAATGTTCACTTCTCGTTTAGGAGCAGGAGGACGAGCTCCAAAAACGCTTCTTAGGTACATAGATGTTATATTATTTTTTTGTAAAAAAAAGTATGAAGTGTACAAACATAGGGCTGGGTAGTTTAGATGCGCATTTTAGTTGTCTCTAAAAACGTAGGTCAATCTCTGAATGTTCACTTCTCGTTTAGGAGCAGGAGGACGAGCTCCAAAAACGCTTCTTAGGTACAAGGAATACATATTATTTTTCTGTATTAAAAGTATGAAATGTACAAACAAGGGGGTGGGTAGTTTAGATGCGCATTTTAGTTTTCTATAAAAAAGTGGGTCAATCACTGAATGTTCACTTCTCGTTTAGGAGCAGGAGGACGAGCTCCAAAAACGCTTCTTAGGTAGAAGGAATATATATGATTTTTTTGTATAAAAAGTATGAAGTGTACAAACATGGGGGTGGGTATTATAGATTCGCAATTCAGTTGTGTATAAGAACGTAGTTCAATCTCTGAATGTTCACTTCTCGTTTAGGAGCAGGAGGACGAGCTCCAAAAACGCTTTTCAGGTACATAGCTTATATATTATTTTTTTGTATAAAAAGTATGAAGTGTACAATCAAATGGGTGGGTAGTTTAGATGCGCATTTTAGTTGTCTATAAAAACGTAGGTCAATCTCTGAATGTTCACTTCTCGTTTAGGAGCAGGAGGACGAGCTCTCAAAAACGCTTTAGGTACAACGATTATATATTATTTTTTTAAATAAAAAGTATGAAGTGTACAAACAAGGGGGTGGATAGTTTAGATGCGCATTTTAGTTGTGTATAATATCGTAGGTCAATATCTGAATGTTCACTTCTCGTTTGGGAGCAGGATGACGAGCTCCAAAACTACTTCTCAGGTACAACGAATACATTATTTTTCTGTATTAAAAGTATGAAGTGTGCGTATTGAGGGTATGTTTGTATGATGTGGAATAATTGTTTTATTATTTTTGAACTGAAAACTTGCAATGTTCGCGTCTCCAATCATATTTAGGTATGAAATTACTGGAATTTGGTTTATTTTTTTTTTTTTGTAAAAAAAGTATGAAGTGTACAAACATGGGGGTGGCTAATTTAGTTGCGCAATTTAGTTATCTATAATAATAAATGTACATCTAAGAATGTTCACTTCTCGTTTACGCGCTGGAGGACGAGCTCCAAACGCTTCTCAGGTACAACGATTATACATTATTTTTTTGTATAAAAAGTATGAAGTGTACAAACATGGGGGTGGGTAGTTTAGATGCGCATTTTAGTTGTCTCTAATAACGTAGGTCAATCTTTGAATGTTCACTTCTCGTTTAGGAGCAGGAGGACGAGCTCCAAAACTTTTTTTCAGGTACAACGATTACATTATTTTTCTGTATGAGAAGTATGAATTTGTATTGGTTGCCTCAAAATTAAAGGTTATGTGGAAATTGTTTTTGGGGGGTAATGTTATAATGCATCATTTTGTGGCTAGTTTCGTATGATCGTTCATACATAATTTGTTAAGGGTTACGTTTGGTAAGTACTGGTAGTTGAGGAGACTCATGATAGGTGGCAGCACAACTGCTGTTCGTTTGGTTTTGGGAGCTGGAAATACTTGGAGCTAAAAGCACGCACGCTCAAGTATTTAGGCCTCCTATTCAACGACATGTAATCAGTAAACAAACCATAGATGAGCACACAGGGAGCTGTAGACCTATTTGAGCAGCCATGACAAAATACATTTTACTGTTCCTGTTATTTCAATACCAGAGTGAAATACATTTTGAAATGCCACTAAACACTGAAATAGAATATTAAAAAAGTATAACATACGAGATACCAAAATTATTGGCGTATTTTTTACATATGAAAAATTTTACACTGAAACTGACAGTGTGACAGATCCTATAGTTTGTCTATAATTCAGCTAGTTCAGATCACTGCTTGAATGTGTAGTTGTGCCAATATAAACGATGAAAATATACTCTTGCAATTTATTCACAATATCAATAATCAACAATATAAGAACATAATTTGTTTGTATATATATGAAAGGCCGTCCCTCATACCAACCCAGTTGGAAGGAGTGCAGCCTATACGGAACACTTCTGCCAACCCCACAACTAGCAAACCTAGCGTAGGAATGTGGAACTACTACGAAAACCCCCGTTGGCAGGAGTGCGCCCTGCTACGGAACACTGCTACCAACCCCCTTTGGAAATCAGCTGTTTTAACACGTGGGTAAGGAATGTGACAGCTCGACAACCCCCGTTGGTAGGAGTGCGCCCTACTACAGAACACTGCTACCAACCCCCCTTGGAAATCAGCTGTATAACACATGGGTAAGGAATGTGACAGCTCGACAACCCCCGTTGGTAGGAGTGCGCCCTACCACAGAACACTGCTACCAACCCCCCTTGGAAATCAGCTGTTTTAACACGTGGGTAAGGATTTGACAGCTAGACAACCCCCGTTGGTAGGAGTGCGCCCTACTACGGAACACTGCTACCAACCCCCCTTGGAAATCAGCTGTTTTAACACGTGGGTATGATTTGACAGCTAGACAACCCCCGTTGGTAGGAGTGCGCCCTACTACGGAACACTGCTACCAACCCCCCTTGGAAATCAGCTGTTTTAACACGTGGGTAAGGATTTGACAGCTAGACAACCCCCGTTGGTAGGAGTGCGCCCTACTACGGAACACTGCTACCAACCCCCCTTGGAAATCAGCTGTTTTAACACGTGGGTAAGGATTTGACAGCTAGACAACCCCCGTTGGTAGGAGTGCGCCCTACTACGGAACACTGCTACCAACCCCCCTTGGAAATTAGCTGTTTTAACAAGTGTGCAATGCAGGAAAATAAACACACTTAATATATCACTTGAAACACATTTATTTCAGCAACAAGAAAGATAATTCAAAGTTACAAAAACGTTATTACAATAAAAATACGTAAACATAACCAAATTACTTACCCAAATCATTCAGCTCATTTGTGTGAAAACAATGTTATGGTGTCTACGTGTCCCGAGACAGCCATACAGATGCTTTTGTCATATAACAGTGCTTCGTGGTCAACCCAATGGTCAACCTGCAATCCCCCATAGCAAATCCAAGCAAATACCGTTCGTAGTGAAAACCCAGATACGCTAGGCCTAGGCCTATCCTAGATCGTGATTTCTCGAACACACCAATAGTTACAGACAAAATTAATACTAGGATAGCTTGGCTAGGCCTAGGCCTAGAACCTGCCGTCATGCTTGAACATACTGCCCGCCTGGGCAGAAACACAAGGCGCAAGTAGGTCTAGCCTAGGCCTAGGCCTAAGATTCTATCGTGGACTTGTTTCATGCATGGTCCTTAGCCTTGGTAGGGCCTAGGCCTGCCTAACAAAATATAAAGCACACGATAGACACAAGTACCGTTGCACGACAGGCCTAGCCAGGCTAGGCCCTAGTAGGCCTGGGCCTATATGATAAGATGTATTGAAAAGCGTATGACGCATAGGCTTAGGCCCTAGGCCTAGCTATAGGGCCGCGTGGTTTATCTCAAAGTGTAGGCCTAGGCCTTTGTGTTTGTAGAAACACAAAGCCTAGGCCGAGGCTATACCTCCTTTGAAGTACGATACACGATGTTCATAGCAGGAATACACTTTAGCTAACAAACTAGAGTCTCAAGCTATAACAACCTGACCTGATTGCAAACACTACAATAAAACTACACAGAAATTACGAACGCTCTGAGATAAATCGATCTCAGGCGTCCAACGCTCGAATTGAATAAAACAAACCAAAAAAATTCCAAATGAATTTTTTAGAGCTGCACTGGCTGCACATCCACTATTGAGCAGTAAGGTGCTAAAACAGCTGATTTCCAAGGGGGGTTGGTAGCAGTGTTCCGTAGTAGGGTGCACTCCTACCAACGGGGGTTGTCGAGCTGTCACATTCCTTACCCACGTGTTAAAACAGCTGATTTCCAAGGGGGGTTGGTAGCAGTGTTCTGTGGTAGGGCGCACTCCTACCAACGGGGGTTGTCGAGCTGTCACATTCCTTACCCACGTGTTATACAGCTGATTTCCAAAGGGGGTTGGTAGCAGTGTTCCGTATAGGGCCGCACTCCTTCCAACTGGGTTGGTAGGAGACACAGCCTATATGAAATATTAACTTTTGACCTCTGTTATCTTCCACTGATGTCCAATTTGAATAGAATATGTGTAATTTATAGAGTGAAATTTAAATAATAACAAATAATGTGATGGGTACACTGTAGCGTGAAATAGGCTGCAAACATGAATCAGCTGAGCATCCCAGGCCGGGGCGTGGAGCCAGGGCCCGTCCACGGTACTGCCAACTCAATAAAGATATAAGCGCTAATTTTGAAAGACAGTACAAAGGACTACTTAGGTTATGACTAAAATGAACAATGAAAATAAGAATCAACAGACCAGTTTTGTCGGCCCGGTCATAATTATGGTACTCACCTTTAGCTCGTCAAGTTAAAAAACTAATGCTGATGCCTACTGCCGTGTTTCCCTTGGAGTCAGCCTGGTTTTTCTGGGAGAAATATGAACAAGTGACTCAATTTTTGCTAATCTGTCAAAACTGAAAGATTTAGAAATATCCCATTGCAATAATTTCAATATGTGACAGTAAAATATACAACACTTTACATTGTCAGTGTCAAGTTGTATACATGTACGCGTACTTTCTGTTTCCTACATACCGGTTCTAAACAACGAATGGTTTACAGTCAATGATTTAGCATTAAATAGGTACAGACAAAACTAAGAATTAATTTTCATGCAGGCAATACTACATATGTAGGCCTAGGTGTAGTGTAATATTAACAGAAACAACAATCACCTCCAATGGAACTTAAGTGCCACTAGATATCGATGCAAAATTCCTATGCCTTTATTTAGACAGTAAAATAAATTGGAAAACTCACATCAAAAGCTTACTCCCAAAACTAGCTAGTGCATGTTTTGTTTTGCGACGTTTAAGTAACCTAGTAAGTGAAAACACAAATAAATCTGTCTACTTTGCCTACTTTCATTCCATAATGACGTCTTATGGCATTGCCATATGGGGGAATGGAACTGATGCTAAGACAATTTTTACACGTCCAGAAAAAAACTGTTAGAGTTATTAATAAAGCTGGGCCCAGGGCTAGCTATATATATGAAGTAATCATCTTTGTACATACTCACCTTGACCTATTTACTGTAAACTCAAACATTCACAATAAAGATACTAGATACAAAAGTCAACTGAGAGTAAAGCAATGCAACTTAACGAAAAGGCAAAAAGGTTTAGCAGAAAGCGGAATTAGAATGTACAATGCTCTCAATCCTGGCTTTAAAGAAATAATCGATGTCAAAAAATTTAAAAAGCAGTTAAAGAAGCACTATTAAGGAGATGCTACTACTCTGTAAAAGAATATTTTGCAGAACCACTTGCACTCTAGGCTAAGTCTAAGAAAACAATACCCTTTTAATACTAGGTTTAAGTGTATGTATACTAGGAAAACGCTCTGTTTGACGCGTTGATAAGCGAGCGCGTCCATATCTACGAAGGTTCTGGCAAAAAGATCTCACAGCTAATAAAAACAACAATTAACAACAATTCAAGAATGCGCCTTACAAACATATTTCCATAGCTATTACTTCCCGATATTGTTGAATGCAGTGCAATGTGCGTTGCTAAGAATTTTCGTTGTCATGTTTTCGCCGCGGTCCGCCACCGTTACTAACAGTTATTGACAGCAATATAAATATAATGTCTGCCTCTAATACGTACTTGATCGCGTTTAAATTAGTATATTCGTCACCGGACGAAAATTTACTACAAGGTAGCCACCTCACATTTTGTTGTTACTGTATTTCAGAAAAATATTTTCGAGTAACTTTTGTGTAACTTTGCCAATATTTATCAGATAGCCATAAAACGAACATATTCGTGACCGGAAAAAAGATTTAGAAAAATATGGCTACCTCACATTTTGCCGCCATTTTGTTTCAGAAAAATATTTTGCAGTAACTATGGTGTAACTTTGTAACTTTTCAAACGATTTTGCCTCAAAACTATCCACCTTCAATCCACATCGAGGCTTGTGGATGGTCCAAATTTCAAGTTGATCGGATTCTCTATTCGACCGCTATCGACGGTCATAAAAGAAAAAAAAAAAAAACAGAACGAAGTGCCATAAGAGTCTCGTGGAGACGCTCGCTTCGCTCGCTTAATTAGTTTGTTATTACAAATAAATATAGTCTAGTAATGTTGTATTAAGCCGCGTTCACATAAATGACTAGTGACTATTGACTATTGACTACTGACTATTGATTATTGACTAAGCGAATTGAACCATAGGCGATACGTGCTGACGTTCACACAACTTTACTTTTGACTTATGATTATTGACTATTGACTAACGAATTGTAAATATCTCGAAGTCATAGTTACAACCAATCACAACGTTCGCGTTCAGCCAATGAATGTGGAGCAACGGAAGTCAATACCACTACTCAATTACTGTCAAGTGTATATTTGTTTTTGACTATTTCCGGCGAATATTATTTATTTATTATTTCTATGTAGCTGTCAAACAATAAAATATTCTTATTTTGAAAACAAATCTTCAAAACAAACAAGAAACATACAAAACCTTCACAACTTGGTTGGCCATCATTAAACGTTTTAACTGGTGAACAGTTACTATCGCCATACCTCGTTTTCTTCATAATGTTGCAATTGTATTATTTTGACAGCTCGTTGTTTGTCAATCAGTTCGATTCATTTGTTCTAGGTGGCAGATCATACGTGTCAAAGAACTTAGTTGTGTAGTGTTCATATCTTTCTTTGGGTAGTCAATAATCACTAGTCAATAGTCAATAGTCAATAATCAATAGTCATTTATGTGAATGCGGCTTTAAAGGTGCTAATAATGAATGTATGAATGTAAATGACTATGTAAATATGAATGTATAGGCTCATGTATGTTGTAGGTTAAGTAGTTAATAAGTTTAATATTTGACAACTCAAAAATCCTGTACATTTCTTTAATGTAATCCAAAGAATGTTAAAGAGGCTTACTTCAATAATAATAATAAAAAAAATATGTATTTAAAGTCACTCCTCTAAGTGTACTCTCTAGTCAGAGTCAACTATAACTAATGGTCAAAGTCAGCTGAACAATGCAATTAAAACAAAATGTTTTTAATTTTTAAATAGAAGTGTGTATTTTAAATATTGTTTGTAAATCTTTCCCTACATAAATATGTTGTTTTAACTAAACTGTTAATTTATTTGTATTGTCGGAAGTGCTAGTCTGTCAACTGACTAAAACACGGCGCAGTAGTTGCCGCTCAAAATCAGTGCAGCCATATAGTGGAAACAAAATAATAGCAAGAATAACACTTATTTGATATCTGTTTGATTCAAATAATGTCCCGTATATAGATTGATATTAACATACTATAAACACTTATGTATGGTTGCTTTGATTTAGAAGTGATATATGAAGTGGAACACGTAATATTTGGTCATGTAGTCTGTTGCCAACCTTAAAATACGCTTGGCAACATCGCAACGTGATCGCAACGTTTCCAACAATCAACCACATGCCATGTGAAGATGTCAGCTTCTTTTGCGCGCAGTAAAAAAGGACGTTTTCATGCTGCGTTTACTAAAACGCGCTTGATGCGACGCAACTGAAACGCTAAAATCAGATGGTCAGTTTGGAGCGACGTGATCTGATGTGATTAGCTGTGCCAGATTTAACTTTATCGCGCGTTGCGTGTGCAAAAAGTGCATATCAAAATTCAAAACAAAAACAATTGACAACACATTGTTTGTGTTGTTTGTGACGGCTGTTGAAAACGAAAGTCTTGCGGGACAGCACTCCATGACAACTAAAATGCGATGGCATAGGTAGCTAGCAGATTAGGTGGTGTGTGCACATAATAAAGTAATTAATTTAACATTTGAGCCGTAAAGCCAATGTCTGGAGTGAAGCGTAGGACTAGCTAGCCTAGGACTCAATTTCATACGGAAGAGAATGCTGACATTGGCTAGGCCTACCTTCTCTAGGCTCCCTCTAGCCTAGCCTAGACCAGGCCTTCACAAAAATGAATCGATACAGGCCTAGGGGTAGGCCCCACTGCAGTTTGCTTCTAGGGCTCTACTGTTAAATTTAGTACATTCTTGGCCCACGCCAATCTCCATCCATACCCCCTAGCTACCGATTGCAAAATGCGAACAATGACTTTATTCCAGATAAACATTTCTGCTACTAAGGGTAGACCAAGGCTGTTGTCCCAGGCTGGCCCTTGGATTCTATACAAAGTAGGCCTAATATTAGATGATAATCACGACATTGTTGGCGACGAAAGAACGAAATCATTTAATGTAAACAAAGCGCAGCACGAGTGCCTAGACGCTGGCCCGGGGCACTTCAATGTCCGCTATCAACATCATAAATAGAACGTAGACAAAATATTACAATGCACAGTTAACTTCAAGGATCAAATACAGATATTGTGTATTATGTACCAACAAAATAAAGAACTGAATCAATCAAAAGCTTAGAATTCTAGATTACAAAAATTGAGTACTGGCCTACAAAAGGCTCATGTTGCAGAATACAAGTATTCAAAGAACAATCTTGACATAAGAATTCATACAAATCATAAAAGAAAATGTTATTTGGTTAATATGAACGTTGGTCTGCGTCAGGCAAGTGTGGACACCCGGGTCTAGCATGTCGCGGGCGGCGGGGGAGTGACCTGTTGGAGCAGTCGACTCTGCATTGTTGCCAAGTTTCTGAGCGTACATGCAACTTTAGGCTCAAATAACGCAAAAAGTAGTACGGATATACTCATTTTTTCTGCTTTGTGTGTATTTCTTGAGAACTTAGCTTCATTTTGATACTAAATTTGTTCACGTAGCAACGTTTTTTAGCTCCTTTATATCTATGTGAAGGTGATAGAATGTGTAATTTCTCTCTCTCCAATGTTAAAGGATAGGGATTTTTAAAATGTTCACTTCATTATTTTGGAAAAAGTAGATCGGAAAGGTACTTACATTTTTTTGTATTGTGAAAGAGCGCTGTCTCATTGTAAAGTAAGCTAAATATGAAGAACGTGACAACGATTTCGAGTTATAGAGGAGTGACTTTAAGTGGAAATAAAAAATATTGAACAGTTTTCTTTCATTTTGTGAGGTATTTATTATAACAACCACCATTCGACAATTCTAACTACATTTGGTAACAAGTTACTGATTTCGGGGAGGTAAAATTACAAAGTTTCAGAATTCCTTCCATTTTTGGAGCCCTAATGGCCATTGTATTGATCATTCTGTATTAGCAGATCACTGTTTTATAGGCCTCGTCCACTCCACGGTTCATTGGATTTTGTGCAAGCTTTAGAATTCAAATTAAAATATAAAAGGCTGCTTAAGTCCCACCGCTGAACGAGGCTTCGTTTGGCCCACAGGCGCAGGTCTAGTTTTGTCTGTGACGTAGATCGATACGGGTTCGATCGTGGGGCTGAAGTCCCCATTAAAATTGAACGCGAGAAACAACGTCTCACTTCCACGTCTCGTAACTCACTCAATTGTAGCCCGATTTCCAAATGTGACATCGGCGTAATCTGTGATTCATTGTTTTTTTTTGTGAGTGGTTGTTCTTGTCAATTCTGATATATGCGGCGTTTTTATGATGATGGAAACAAAACCTTGTAATCGCTCTCCCCCTAAAAGCATGCGTGCTTTTTCGCTACGTACGCCCGGCTCATTGCGACAACACGTTTTCAAATAAGATGTCATAAGTAATTTGTTTGTAGCTACAGCTAAAATCTGTTTCCATGATATGAAAGATGACAAATTGATACAGAATTTGGTACCAAATTCAATCGTCTTGTTACTCTTGTTACGATTAATTTAGTCGTTTAAAGCCTTGTGCGTGGTCTCGGATCGCGCATGACGTTAGCGGGCGGGCGATTACAAGGTTTTGTATCCATCAATATCATCATCATAAAAACCTCGCATATATCAGAATCGACAAGAGCAACCACTCAAAATAATCAAAATGATTCACAGATTACGTCAATGTCACTCATTTGGAAATCGATGGGATTTCAGCCACACGATCGAACCGGTATCGATCTACGTCACAGACAAAACGAAACCTGTGCTGTAGGCCAAACGAAGCCTCGTTGAGCGGTGGGACTTTTCCATTCGACTTACGCAAAAGCGTCAACGTCTAATGACTTGACATGTATGTTTGGGTTTGGTGGACCTTTAATATTAAATTTTGATTTTCACTAGTACAACCTGCCCAGATTAATTGATTAATATTCGGGCTTAACGTCTTATATTTCTACAACTTGGCTAATCAAGACGATGAGTGGGTGATAATGAAGATGAAATTGGGGGCTCTTTGGAGGAAAGGGGCAAGTAGGAGGGCGCGTGAGGGAAGGGGAAAGGGGAGGAAAGGGGATTGGGGCGAGGACTGCACTTCGCCTGACTTCTCCTCCTCGACCTGTCCGGCTAGGGTGGCCCTACCAGAAGCATACGCTTCCGCCGGCATAGCTCTCGGGATCAACGAAGCACTCAAACCTGCACACCACGATAATGTAGCAGTCCCTGGGCAGGCAACCTGCCCAGGATTATATATATATATATATATAATATTCGTATCCCCTTGCTTTTTAACTGCTGCAAGCATATCTGCGGCCTTGTTGTGTAATAATAAAAGTTGAAGAATGGAGCTGGAGCTCGTATCGTGATGCATCGGAACAAAAACATATTTTGTTGGTGATAATTTGGCGCTAACTTGCTTAAAATACCACCTGTTGGATGTAACCTCGATGTTTGGTTTGTTGTGTTGGCGCAGGGTTTATTACCGTTTCGTTGTAGAAGCTGAAGCTAACTTCACACAACTCTGCACGCATTGTTGGTTGGTCTTCGACGAAGTTGCTGCCGGTTTGCTGCATTTCAGTGGTCATTACGGATGTGTGGAGTAACAGCTAAAGCTAGTACAGCGAGTCAATCAATTGTGTCAACACTTACAAGACGACAGTGGTCTCAGCAGTGACTTATCGTCCAATTCTTTACAACTATTATTCTGAAAAATGGTTGACAGCGGTGACAGGTCTTGGGGCCACTTGGCTGATTCCGAACATCTAGGAAGGCCAAGTGAACAAAATGATTACGTTGTACTTTCGCTGGACGATTTGAAGAGCCCAGTTTACAGTCAATGTGAACATGCTGCGCACTGCATGATTTATTCGAGGCATGACGAGAAAGTTTTTGGAATATATAGTCCGCGTGCTGCAGTGTTGGTAAGCAAGAGCAAGTTTACCTAGGCCTAGGCCTAGGCCTACGCCTAGGCTATGCCAAGTACAGTCTAGCCGAGGCCTAGGCCTAGCCGAGGCTTTATTTTCTCCGTCCATGAAGGTCTACATAGCCTAGGCCTAGGCCTAGGTAATGTACGAATTAGGATGGCCTAGGCGTGGGCCTGTGTTTTACTCAAACGTTGGATGTTTGCTATTAACTCGTGGTATCAACGTACGAATATGGTAGGCCTAGGCCTATGCGAATCGTACTTTGTACCCTTGCTAGGGCTATAGTAAATTGTAGGCTATGTGGGGTGAAGCTCCACCCACAATTGTTAGGATTGCAATCGTAGAAAGATAGTCTGTCCAAAAATAAATAAATAAATTCACATTTAGAGTCTACCCACTCAGTAACTAAACTGATTTGCAGTGGGGGACTTTAATTTAAAGTGACTAAACCAACCCTGTAGGTTTCGAACACCATCGGCGAGTGAGCGATAACCAATCAAAGATCGATATCCGATCGCTGCCTACTGTAGGCCTAGGCCTATGTACCAAGAGTTTCCATCCATTTCCTCTTTCCCCATAGTTCCCGCAGATGCAGATGAGATTCGACGGCTACCTGGGCTTCCCTGGCGGTCTTGTCGACGACGGAGAAACCACCGTCTTCGGCCTAAACCGAGAGCTCGTTGAAGAGATGGGCGTCGACCTGAATCGCTTCTCTGTCAAGGATGGCGATCACGTTATCACGCATTACAGCCCTTCCAAAAAGCTCTGCCTTCATTTCTACGCCTCCGAAGCTCCAATGGATGAGATAAGACACATCGAGCGTAACTCATCCAGTGCCTACGATTACGGAACTGAGGTGAGCTTAGATTAGACTAGTTCGCACTTTTGTTTTTTCCTTCCCACTTAGTGCTTGCAGAGTTATTGAATGGTGTCATGGTAAGTAAAGTTATGTTTAGGCTGGTGAAAAGTTTTCTGTACCTAAAGTTAACTTGCCTGTTTGACATTATTTAACACCTTACTTTAACACTTAGGCCTACTAAGGAAAATGTAGCTTAGAATGGCTTGGTTTGTTGTGTATCTTATTCACTGAATACCTAGTTCAGTGTTTCTCGAACTGTTGTGCACGAAGCAAATACAAGTGAGACGCCAACTGATTTTAGTTTTTCATTATTTTATTTCGTTTTATCTCAAAGGAATTATTAGATGAGCGTAGCGAAGCGGAGTGAATCTCTCCATACAACTCGATCGGCGCTTTGTCTGTGTGTCTGTATGTATGTCTGTCTGTATGTGCGCCAAATTTTGTTCGTCGCGCACAGGTCAAACGGCTTGACGTATTTTGCTGAAATTTTCGGGCAACATTCGTGACCACTAAACTTGATGCTGTTAACATAACCAGCAAAATTCGTCAAGATGCCAACCTACAAAAAAATAATTACTGAAAAACAAAATTTGTTTATTTATTTAATTAAATTAAAACTTACACACGGATTTTAATTTTGTTTCACTTGTAGGTTAACATCAATAGTTTCAACACTTGACAATAGTTTCAAAATTGTAAGTTTACCCGTCATGTCATAAAAAAATATTGTTTATTTACAACAATAATTTCTTCATTTTTACAGTGCTCCACCGATACAGTTCGCATTTGCAGACCTTTGTAGTAAGATGCTTAAAGTAAACATTAACGTACGCAATCATACCTTTCTCAGTATTATTTGGAATGTCGATAGCTGTCTTTAAAAGGCTACAATGACGTAAGATGCCAACCTACAAAAAATTAACAACTAAAACACATGTTTTGTTATTTATTTAATTAAATTAAAACTTACACACCGATATAAATAATTTTTTATATGTAAGTCCACATCAATAGTACCAACACTCGACAACAGTTTCAAAATTTCAGCTTTAACCGCCATGTTGTAAAAAAATATTGTTTATTTTTAGCTATATCTGTCTTCATTTTTACAGTGTTCCACCGATATGATTCGCATTTGCGGACCATTGAAGTTAGATGCACATAGTATGCTGCCGAAATGGCTTACGCAGTCAGACCTTTCTCACTGTATATTTGGAATTTTGATAGCTATCATAGAATGGCTACAATGACGTGTTATGTTTTATGACTTTCACGGCAAACATGCAGAAAATAACAACAAACTTGGTCGATAATTTAAAAAGCTATTATTATAGTTTAAATGCAAGTTATTGTATAATAAAACAATATTGCATTTTAGATATAGTCTGTATCTACATTATTGAGTTTTCCATACACTGATAGCTTCAAAAGTTCATGAATTAGAGCCTATTGAGTAGACCACGGTCAAATGAAATTATGCGGAAATCCATCAACTTGAAGGTTTTAATTTCTTTAAAGAAAACTTCTTAACGGATTTAAATAATATTTCGTGCATTTATTAGCGTCATATCAAGAAATAATATACTTAAGATATAAGGTTGTAACTTGATCCGCCATCTTGTAAAAAAATCATATGTTTATTAAAAAGGTATTTTTTTTTTAAAGAGTAATATGATATGCAAATGATTTATTTGATTTGATACATTGAAAAAAATCGCTCATCTGTCAACGCGGAGCGTTTTCCTAGTTTACAGTTAATACGTTCTGGCCCAGGCATGTTCGTTACGTTCCATGATGAGTCTTAGGTAAGCCTGTAAAACATACGACGCTCTAGCAAACATACATACCAGTAATACACTTGTCGTTGGAAGAGTTCAATCACTTTGGTTGTTAATATTTAATAGTGCATGTAGTGACTTTTTATTTATTGCATATAAAACAATAATGATTTTTAACCTTTTGAAGAGTGGGTTATAAATGGCCGCCCCACCTGCCGGAGTGCGTATTTTTAGGGGTTTGAGTGAAACTGCCATGGAACTTGAATAATTAATGTCATCACAAACACTTACATCACTTTATTATACTCGCATTCACAAATCACAATTCAACAATCTTAGTTATTTCCCTGGCCATAACGTGTTTACGACGATGTAAGAATGCCGTCTTTGAATGTACAACCACCTGTTATTTGACACCCCAGACTTGAGTCGTCTAAAAAAAATTGCTAGAGGCTACAGAATCATACTTTGAAACTCTGGTGAAGCTTCAAATCACTGCTAATAAATGGCAGTAGGTGCTGTGCGTATGTCACTCTATTACACCAGTACTGGTTCTGAAAACGTCCGGCTTAAATACGTATTACTGGAGCCAAAACTATTGCCCGTAAGTGTAGGCCTATGTGATTACTCCGTAAGGGCCGTACGCATGGCCCGTAATGTACGGGCATACTCTTCAACAGGTTAAGACATTGGTGAGACTGTGAGCACTTGTAAGATTGTAGAGTGAGGCTTGGGTTCAAAAGTTTGAGATGCACCCGTAGGTATTGATTTGATATTTTTAGAATTTATACGTTGCTGTTTTTTTTTTCATTGGCCTACACTTGTTTATTTGCAGTCTGTTATTAAATTGTAACATGCTTGCTTTAAAATTGCTGTGTTTTCTGACAGTTGGAAAACTGAGATTAGATAATAAAATGCAAGAAAGTGAAGTCCTTACATATCAATGTAGGCCTAATAGCTCTACTAAGTTAGCAGTTGAAGTAAGAGGTACTTTGAAAACTGGCTTGAAAAGCCCTTGGAAGGTCAAAGGGTCAGCTGTTACTAATGTCATTTTCCTCTGTATGCGTCATGCGTGTGCCCGAGCATCTAGGGATCTACTTATCCATCACACACAAACTTGTACAAGGTTGGCCAATCATGTGTGTTAGCCTCATTACTATGCATGTATCTAGGGTAGGGTCGAAGAGCAACTTAATACCTATGCTTGAAGAACAATGTACTAAAGTAGCAATCTGTATGCCTAAGTTGTTCCTAGTATTATTATGCATGTAAATTTATTTAAAGCATGATCTTGTCTAGATGAATCATCTAACTACTGCCTTGTAAAAGTGTTGTTTTCTTATGCCGCATCTACTTTATAGTCATCGCGCGTCTAGTCTGGACGGCTTATGTCTCCCACTCATTTCTGTCCATGCCTCCGCCATTCCGTCAGTCATTTCCTTCAGTTTAGTGCGTGGAAGTGTAGTCTGTCCTGCACTCAGTCATTACACAATTTGCATGCATTCTATTCGATTATTTCAAATCTATGGAGATTTTTTGCCAGCAGGTAATGCGGTGTTGCCAAGCGAAACATTGCTGTTGTCATTAGGGATGTCATAGGGTAGCAAAATTCGGATCCGGTTCCAGACCTTCCAAGAACCGGGTTACCCAAATCCTGAAAGCCTAAATTATGTCATCTTATCTTGGATACACCCCCCCCCCCCCCCCCCGAAACCACGCGGTTGAAGGTCGTTCTCTGTCTGTGTCAGCTGCCGGCCGCTGTGTGGGTTGGGCTTTGTGCGGCCGCTATGCCTGGGAAGGGCGAGGGGGGCGGGAAAGGGGAGTGTATATGGCCTCACAGAACTCGCCCGCAGTAATGACAGCGCGTACTAACCTGCGACCAGCTGGCCACGCCCACAAGCAGGAATTCACTGTAGCTTCAAGGAAAGTAGACGCAAAAATATCGTCACGTATTTTTTTTTTTTTTATACAAATAATGCTACCCGATAAGGATCCGGATCCTAAAAATGGATTCGGGTAATTTCTGGATCCGGGTACCCGGGTACCCTATGACATCCCTAGTTGTCATCTTTCTTTTGTAATGACTTAAAATAGTTCTCACGCACTTAAGAGCCGCATGCATAGAGCTATTTCAGGCGCGGTAACAGCGAGTCAGTTGTACATGTATAACAGCGAAAGTAATAACACGATTTTGTTGAAAAAAATCAAGTACACAGAAAACATTTGTTTCTAGGTCCGTGCGTAAGGAAATTTGAATCAGAGTTTATTTGACTTAGTAAAAAATTTATTAGTGTCAGGTAACTTCACTATGGGAAAACGTTAACCGTTTAACGAATTTCAAGATTTCAAAACAGCCAAATCCAGCTCTCACTTGTCCCTATTACATATTAAAATATCATGTTTCTTGAAATAACCAAAATACTGGAAATCTGTGACGTCCGAGTATCAACGCGCTCCAAATTCTATTCAAAAATACTCAAATACAGCACTACGGAGTTCAGCGTTCTGTCGCTAGGTAGCACTAGCATCGCTCCGCTACTTTGATTGACAGGCGGTGGCTACTGATTGGGGTTTTGGGCTAGAGTGGGAGGGTTGAGACTTGAGAATGCAGGTGTCTGGTGTGTTTTGGACAAGGTTCAGTGACACTTTGACGCCGGGGAGATGTTCGGGTCCTTTGCTTCTGCAAATGTGTCGAGCTAAACAAAACGATCTTGGCATTCAAATAACCACAGTGGACTGTTTTTGGTATTTCGATGTAAAATGTTAGTTCGGGGTTTTGTGAATACAAATTATATGTAGTTGCAGTGTATTTATTATTCATGGACTACGTTACTTCTGTGTATTCACTTGTTCTACACGAATAATGGAGCAAACCGACTATCGATATGGGAAGAAAGCAAAGATGCACTCGTCTAGGAAACGCAAGAGGAACACTGGCGCCAATCTTGCCAAATGGCGAGAATCTAAAAGGTAGGACGTGTTAACTTATTACTTGCACTATTCTATTTTTAATTTTGAAATGTTTTAATATAATGTATTGTTAAATTATTTGCATGCAATTACGGTGAGGAGTAGGGTGAGTGAGGAGATTGACGCTTGTGGTGATCTAACCTTTGACTTCCCGCTCAGTGTTCCGTCGCTCTAGTATCTTAGCTACTTGAAATATGGTAAAGGTATAATTTATCGGCTGTTCTAAAATAAAGTTGAGATTTGTAGATGACGCTCCTCTCCCGCGCATTGCGACCGCCCATTAGTAGCCGATGATGATATTTGGGCTTTACGACTCATATTTTTGCAACGAGGCTAATCGAGACGACATTAGTAGTCATTACGCCCATGACAACCTGACAAAATGAAATACTAAACATCTTCTTACATAATGAGACAGAATATGTATGCAACGTTATTCAAGTCTTCTTCTTTCTATCTATCTATAATATATAAACACGAATGTATGTATGTGTGTATGTATGTCATTTATACATTACTACACCATTCATCCGATTGCGATGAAACTTTGGTGAGTTGTTGTGCGCACGCCCGCAATGGTTTCTAGATGATAACAACCCCCCCCCCCTCCACAACCCCCCCTCACCCCCGCACCACCACTGAGCCACCAACATGCAATAACGCGTTCTATTATTATTCATCCGATTGCAATAAAACTTTGGTGAGTTATTATGCGCACGCCCACGAAGGTTTGAATTAGTACCCCCCCCCCCCCCCCCCCCTTTGTGTACCACTAGACGGAAAAATATATCGTGTGTCAAAAAGCAGTTCAATAAACAGAATTAAAACATAAACACTTTATTTCTTTCAGTGGCATTGCAACGCATGCCGGGTTTGCTAGTTATCAATAAATTTGTATTTACAGTCACAACGAGAGAGTGGGTCGTCAATCTAAAAAATCTTGGGTAATAGCAATATATATATAACAGCACAGAGAAGTAAAGTAATTACTTATCTGTGCTAAGAGTATATAGATGCTCATTGTCGTAGTAGTCAGTATGAACATAATCACATCAATAAGGCTTTTCCGTGTCCCATGTAGCCTGTAACTGGGATGGTAGAGCGACCGTATACCTAATAAATAATAATGTAAGAGGTATTTTGTTCACGCAGCAATTGTATTGCGAACTAAAACTCATCAAGAATCAGAAGAATGTCAGTGACCTACAATTCCTACCCTACCCTCTCATCCCTCCGGCTATCGCATACTTTCACTTTATTGTCTCGAAGGGGGGATGTGCGCGTAGACGACAAAGATAACGGTACTACGGACATTGCTGTTTGGTTTATATGTAGTATTTACAGGTCCACGTTACACAATGGGCCCATCACCAGGAAAAATTAAATTGATGTGTAGTCGGGGGCAAATCAAAGACTACCGGGTGTGACTTACGCATTGTTTTGTTTCGCCTACTATTATTCTGTGTCCAATTTACTACTCGGGACTCGAACTTGTTGATAATAAGAAAATAGCGTAACGCTCAATGATGATGCTTCTTGTTGCTTTACGTCTCTATTTTTTAAATCATGCTATGCGAGGCAATGAGTGGTGAAGGACAATTAAAAAAACAAACGTGCCTTGCGGGATTCGAACCAACGTTTCTTGGTGGCATGCGTTTAGGACCTGTACCCCAACCGCATCAGCTATACGTACACCGTGGACGGCCAATTGATTTGATTGATTATTTGCTGTATTCGACAGCTTATAGCCCGAGGTCATATAACGTCTTCCGATATTAGATCCTTGATACACCGCCGGGGTCGTCATAAGGGGAATCCAGCAAGGGAGGGCAGGGCCAAGTGGGAGGAGGAATCCAAGTGGGACAGTGGGGAGAAAAGGGACTGGTTCTTCTTTTGTCGCCTCTTACGACTAGCAGAGTCACTCTGGACCTATTCTCCCCCGGGCCAAGTCGGACAAAAAGAAAAAGAATCAACGTTTGAGCTTCGATAGCGCCATACAAAACCAACCGCTATTGTTACAATGAACATTACAATTTCATATTTATTGCCGTATAAAAGTGTACTTTTATCCTACTAGACACCTCACCAGGTCGTTTGAAATATGAATATTCTTCCCGTGTCTACTTGCCAAACCTTGAATGAACCTTTTTTGTTTGTGTTCTTTCATAATAACAATTTTCAAAAGATGCTCAAAAATGTGCGGGCTTTTTTAGTGAAGGAAGTAGACCTAGCAGTGTAGCAAGTAGGTTTTTATAAGTTGCCTTAATCACTACATGGGTGTTGTAATAATGGTAATAAATAATACATAAAATGGTTTCATTTTCCATTTTTCTTTTTTTCATTCTGAGTGGGTACATTATAAATACAAATATATTTATTTAATTAATTGAATTCAAGTTCGTAATGTAACAATTACGGAGTATTTGGCATGACATAATTGTATAAATCTAATTGTTGTGCACCCTTTATAGAGTACGGGAGGAGGAAACTAGTGAAACGGTTGCAGTCGGTGCAGGTGAATCAAGCGCCAGCGAGCTGACCGACTTACCAAGTTGCAGCCAAAGCACACAACTCACCCCAAAGAAAGATGCAGCAAATGATACGCATTCAGATGCGTCGATAACGCCATCATCACATTTGGATGGAACTTGTTCACAAGCTCATGCAAGTGACATAGAAGCTTCGCCACAAATACCCGACACATTCGAACCAGACACTGAAGAATTATTAATTGAAAACGACACTCCTACCGAAAACGTTACATTTAAAATATGTGGTCGGCGAATTGTTGGAGTAGAATATTTTTTTAAAAAACTCCAAGAATTAAACAACCATTCCCCTGTCACTGGATGTTCAATATCTGATATGGATATAGTCGGGGAAGTAAGACGAGGGCTAAATTCTATAATCAAATTGAAATGCCGAATGTGCAATGCAATAAAACGCGTGTACACTGACGATCCTAACAGCGAAGAAGTCGACGTCAACACAGCTTCAGTGGCGGGAGCTATGACCATAGGTATTGGGCACGCTCAGCTGGAAGAGTTGGTGTCTGCCCTTGACGCCCCTGTCATGTCAGCTCATACCTTCAATAAATACCACGAAACTGTAACGGACGGATGGGAAAAAACGGCGTTGCAGGATATGAAAGACGCCGTTGCCGAAGAGGTGCGCCTGGCGTTGGAGCGAGGCGACGTCGACGCCCAAGGCCGGCCGGTGCTGACTGTGGTGTGTGACGGCTGCTGGAGTAAGCGTTCATACAGAAAGAACTACAACGCTCTATCTGGCGCGGTAAGCACACTTTTTACTTTGTATGCATATAGACCTAGTTGCCTAGTTGTTATCTATCTTCTATCTTCTTCTATACATATAAAAACGAATGTATGTGTGTATGTGTGTATGTATGTCCTTTATACATTACTACACCATTCATCCGATTGCGATGAAACTTTGGTGAGTTAGTATATGCACGCCCGCTAAGGTTAATGAATTATTACGACCCCCCCCCCCAACCCCCCTCACCCCCCACCAGCACTGAGCCACCAACATGCAATAATGCGTTCTATTATTATTCATCCGATTGCAATAAAACTTTGGTGAGTTATTGTGCGCACGCCCGCGAAGGTTTCTGAATGAGTACAACCACCCCCCCTCCCCCCCCCCCCCTTTGTGTACCACCAGACGGAAAAATATATTGTGTGTCCAAAAGCACTTCAATAAACAGAATTAAAACATAAACACTTTATTTCTTTCAGTGGCATTGCAACGCATGCCGGGTTTGCTAGTATCAGTAAGAGACGATAAAAGTGTTCTAAAATAATGCAGGTATAATTTACTATTTTCATTCAACAACAGTTCAACAATACTGTTAGTAATAATAATAATAATAATAATAATAATAATAAAAATAATAATAATAATAATAATAGTAATAATAATAATAATATTAATAATAATAATATTAACACGAGATCTACTAGGCAAATAATAAGTTTTCACAAAATATACATAAAAGAGAAAAACTAAAAAAATATCATGAAAACAAAGCGATTCGAGAACAATGTCGAACAGCCGAAATTTGGGGGGGGGGGGGGAGTCTATTGTTGTTGGAATTCCTATTGCTTTAAATAACATCAACAAATATAAAAATACAAATTACCAATAGAAATTAATTGTAATACTGAATAATAATTATCAAAAGCTTTGCTTCGTTTGGTGTGTTTTGATGAATGTGTAATTCTTTTCCAGGCGGCGATCGTTGGCTATTACACTCAGAAGGTGCTATTCATGGCTGTGCGAAATAAATACTGCACGGTGTGCAACAGAGCTGCCAACAGTAACATTTCACCAAGTGACCACAAGTGTTACAAAAACTGGACAGGAAACTCTACAGGAATGGAAGCCAGCATCATTGTTGAAGGTTTCTGCCGAAGTGAAGAAATGTATGGGGTCCGATATGGACGAATGATCGCTGATGGTGATAGCAGCGTTTATTCGAAAATACTGGAAGCTAGGCCCTACATAGATCTGACTGTCCAGAAAATTGAATGCAGGAATCACTTGCTGAGGAATTACTGCGAGAAAATGCGTGCGGTGTCTGTTGACTCGAGCCTTAAAAACACCTTCCTAAGGAAAACACTGGGGTCAAAAATATTGAAATTACGCCGAGCAGTAACAAGCGCTGTACGACATCACAAGGAGCGGGAGGATTCATCTACCAACGACAAAATAACAGCTCTTAGACAAGACATTACCAACAGTGTTTTCCACGTGTTCGGTGACCACAACAAGTGCGCGCCGTATTTCTGTAATGGGCCCAAGGAGGGCGAAGTGAACCGAATCCCTGCTATGCGCCGTAGTGGCATCCTTGACAAGATGGTGGCAGTGAACCGCCGACTAGTCGACAATACCGAGAGCCTTCTGACTGACGTTGATAATAATCCTGCTGAACATTTTAATTCACAGGTCACCAAAAAAGTAGGAAATAAACGTATCAACTTTAGTCAGAAAGGAGGTTACACGGCGAGAAGCTACGCGTCGGTTGTAGCCCACAACACTTTGACGCCCATGTACCGGTTACATAAGATTATGTACAACCGAAGTCCCGGCCAATACAGTAAAATGCTGGAAATGAAAAGAAAGCGGAGGGCAGAGCTGCAACACAAACGGGGATACCGGCAAAGACGCTTGTTTGCACCCAAACAGGTTGCAGCAGCTGATAAGGACTATGGTCCCAACGCCCAACAGCCCGATATGTCTCCGGATCAGCTGAAGGCCAACAGCGAGCTGTTTCTAACAGACTTGATACGCACACCGGAAGAACGCCGACAGTTGGAAATCGACACCCGCGTACAAAGTGAGAGTGCCAAGTGGAAAGAGGAGCGGCGTAAGCTTCTCACTGCGTCCAACTTTGGGAAGGTGGTAAACCAGCGGCCTACGACTGGGTGTCGGTCTCTAGTGACGTCCATGCTCTATGCAGAAGTACATTCCGGGGCAATAGAGTATGGAAAGCTCCATGAGAAGGACGCAATTCAAGAGCTCCAACAGCAATATCAGGTTACAGTGGAACCATGCGGCTTGTTTGTGCACCCTGACATCCCTTTTCTAGGGGCGACACCTGATGGGCTCATTGGGGAAGACGGCTTGGTGGAAGTAAAGTGTCCCTACTCTGCTCGAGAAATGACACCAGAAGAGGGAATTGCCCAGAAAAAGATTACGTTTTGGAACTTCGATAAGAAAAACAGTGTCATCACCGGTGTCAACCGAAAACACAATTATTTTTATCAAGTCCAAGGACAACTAGTAATTACGAAACGCAAATATTGCTTATTTGCTGTTTGGACACCTCTTGGTATGAAAGTCGAAAGAGTAGACGTCGACGAAGTTCTGTGGACCAACACCATGCTACCGAAGCTAGAAATGTTCTACATGAACTGCGTGCTACCAGAATTGGTCGACCCCCGCAAACGTCGATCTATGGAAATCCGTGAGCCGTCGTATGTTTTGGAAGCCAAAGCAAGACAGAACGCAGAAAAAAACAAGAAACGTAAGGTCCCTACTTCTCAAGAACCACAACCCAGCACATCAACGCAACATGACTGATTGGAAAACGAAACGGCCATCATTGAATGCGTCTCTTTTGCTTACGACCATGTAATAATTCATTATTGTACACCGTGTTATTTTTTGGCCTGAACATAAGGGCATATAAATGCGTCTTTCAGTGCACCTTTCATTGTATATATAGTGTTATTTTTTTTTGCCCGAACATTACGGCATATAAATGCGTCTTTCAGTGCACCTTTCATTGTTGTATATATAGTGTTATTTTTTTGCCCGAACATTACGGCATATAAATGCGTCTTTCAATGCACCTTTCATTGTTGTATATATAGTGTTATTTTTTTGCCCGAACATTACGGCATATAAATGCGTCTTTCAGTGCACCATTCATTGTTGTATATATGGTGTTATTTTTTTGCCCGAACATTACGGCATATAAATGCGTCTTTCAATGCACCTTTCATTGTTGTATATATAGTGTTATTTTTTTGCCCGAACATTACGGCATATAAATGCGTCTTTCAATGCACCTTTCATTGTTGTATATATAGTGTTATTTTTTGGCCCGAACATTACGGCATATAAATGCGTCTTTCAGTGCACCTTACATTGTTGTATATATTATAATGTTATTTTTTTTTTGCCCGAACATTACGGCATATAAATGCATCTTTTAGTGCACCTTTCATTGTTGTATATATAATGTTACTTTTTGGCCCGAACATTACGGCATATAAATGCGTCTTTCAGTGCACCTTACATTGTTGTATATATTATAGTGTTATTTTTTTTGGCCGTAACATTACGGTTTTAAAATGCGTTTTCTACGTAATGTACCGTGTGCGGATTTTAGTGACACCAGAAGATTCTAGTATATATTATTGACTTTCTTGCCCCGAACTGTACGGCCTTTACAAGTGATCTCTACATAAAATGCGTATTTTAGTGCAATATGTAATCACGTATATTGTTGCGTTTGTTTTTCACAAACATTACAACTTCAAGATGACTGTGTTGTGTGTCAAGTACGTAGTTTCGTGCACTGTCATTATTGTTTATATTCGGGTGTTCTGTTCTCCCAAACTGGATGGCTACAACATGACTGTGTTGTATGTAGTATACGTAGTTTCGTGCACTGGCATTATTGTTTATATTCGGGTGTTCTGTTCTCCCAAACTGGATGGCTACAACATGACTGTGTTGTATGTAGTATACGTAGTTTCGTGCACTGGCATTATTGTTTATATTCGGTTGTTCTGTTCGCCCAAACTGGATGGCTACAACATGACTGTGTTGTATGTAGTGAGGTACGTAGTTTCGTGCACTGTCATTATTGTTTATATTCGGGTGTTCTGTTCTCCCAAACTGGATGGCTACAACATGACTGTGTTGTGTGTAAAGTACGTAGTTTCGTGCACTGGCATTATTGTTTATATTCGGGTGTTCTGTTCTCCCAAACTGGATGGCTACAACATGACTGTGTTGTATGTAGTATACGTAGTTTCGTGCACTGGCATTATTGTTTATATTCGGGTGTTCTGTTCGCCCAAACTGGATGGCTACAACATGACTGTGTTGTATGTAGTAAAGTACGTAGTTTCGTGCACTGTCATTATTGTTTATATTCGGGTGTTCTGTTCGCCCAAACTGGATGGCTACAACATGACTGTGTTGTATGTAGTAAAGTACGTAGTTTCGTGCACTGTCATTATTGTTTATATTCGGGTGTTCTGTTCGCCCAAACTGGATGGCTACAACATGACTGTGTTGTATGTAGTAAAGTACGTAGTTTTGTGCACTGTCATTATTGTTTATATTCGGGTGTTCTGTTCGCCCAAACTGGATGGCTACAACATGACTGTGTTGTATGTAGTAAAGTACGTAGTTTCGTGCACTGGCATTATTGTTTATATTCGGGTGTTCTGTTCGCCCAAACTGGATGGCTACAACATGACTGTGTTGTGTGTAAAGTACGTAGTTTCGTGCACTGGCATTATTGTTTATATTCGGTTGTTCTGTTCGCCCAAACTGGATGGCTACAACATGACTGTGTTGTATGTAGTAAAGTCCGTAGTTTCGTGCACTGGCATTATTGTTTATATTCGGGTGTTCTGTTCGCCCAAACTGGATGGCTACAACATGACTGTGTTGTGTGTAAAGTACGTAGTTTCGTGCACTGGCATTATTGTTTATATTCGGGTGTTTTGTTCGCTCATACTTGATGGCTTCAACAAGACTTTCTTGTGCACATAAAATGTGTCCTTTCGTGCATTGTACAATGTGTAGCCTATGTATATACTATTACAGTGTATTCTGTCTGGAACATTACCAGCTTATGTTAGGTTCGTTCGTTGGTGTACTTTTTACCGGGACCGAGCATCCGGCATCAATCTTTATCTTATCGTGATTGTAATTTACTTCTACCTATCAGTATCAACATTGCTCATCTTATTCGGCGGACGAACGATACGCCATTTGGAATGCAAATGAGTGACGAGTCTGATTAACAATCCGAGCAATACCTTAGGCCAACATTCATCCATACCATATTTTACCGTTCATTATTTCCAATATAATAATGTGCCTAATAATAATAATCTTTCGTACCAAGCTGTCCAGGGGCAATGCATGTCCCTCTTCAGGTGATAAATAGCTTTTGTGGTATTTTGAATAGTAAGAAAAGAATGTCCGAGGGTTGATAATATGATATGACTCAATCCCAGGATTCGTCTTGTGACTGAGGAAAACCTCGGAATAAACCTCAGTCAGGGTTGCCGATAGCCGTATCGAACTGGCGACCTCCCGATTTAGAGTTTAGCGTCATCACTAAGCAGTAAGCCACATTTATCAGTTGAATGTAATGATTGCTTACGTATTAGTTAGGGTTTGAATTTATTCTTGTATCGTATATGGAAGATGGGCTTGCAATAAGTTTCAGGATGAGTAAATGTGTTACACGAGACTAATTGTAAACGTCGCCGGTTCGATATCTGGTACCGGACATCCAGCTGATAATGATTTGTTTTTATGTGTTTGAGTCTGAGAACTATAAATATTCCGGCGTCATTCCCTCCTTGATATCTAAATTCCCTAATGACAGGGATACATAGAGCTGATGTGCACCCAAGAACGGAAACTTGTAAGAAACCCCGAATTCGCATATTGCGAGATGAGCTGAGATTGTGACATGTTGACTAGCCCGGCAGGTGTCCGACTTCCCCGAGTTCAGTATTGCCGGCCCAGATTCCACCTTTCATAACAACCCCCTTCCCCCCCCCCCCTTTCCAATCCCGCTAACCGCCCTTCGACCAACAGCCACAATGGCGCCTCGCACGTGGCGTGGGCTGTCTACCTGCAGGCATCCGACGGAATCTTCAGTTTCGAATTCACAACACTCTGTTCGACCGACCTTTCAATTACCTACCTGTGAGACGCTCGAATGAGCACGGCTATGCAGCCGGCTCTTAAACCACTTACATTGCAATTAGGGATGACGAAACCCGACTTTTTTTATGACCCGGGTACCCGTTCACAATACCCGCAGTTACCCGTGGGTAATAAGTAGGCCTACCCTACTAAGTAAAAACAAATTAAATTAAATTAAAAATATAAATCGGGATGTCTAATTAGTAATCATCCACCAAACGTATTAGCCAAACTATAAATAAAATAAATAAATAAATTCACATTTACAGTCTACCCACTCAGTAACTAAACTGATTTGCAGTGGGGGAATTTAATTTAAAGCGACTAAACCAACCCTGTAGGCTTCGAACACCATCGACAAGTGAGCGATAACCAATCAAAGATCGATATTTCAAATACGAAACATATGAATCAGTGATTGGACAGTGCGGACACCTGCGGACAAATGCCAGAATCAACAAGGCCGATTCAGAACAACTTTGAATTTATTGAGTGCTTCGTTGCCAGGACGGCTCCAAAGTCACCGTTTACTTATTCCTAAGCCAAGAAGTAATGGAATTGAATCCACATAAGAAGTTAAAAAACTTCTGCCTGAAGCGGGATTTGAACCCGGGACCTTCTGCATTGGAAGCAGGAAAAATACAGGCTCATTTTCCGTGGATCACAAAGACACGTATGTAGCTGGTAGCTAGGTTTAAATGTGAAGGAACCTACCCATCTATTGCGTGTGAGCAGCTTGGTATTTGGGGTTCGTTTATGTTAGTAAATTATGGATACAAAAACTATATTAAATAGTCTAAATTAAATTTAAAAAAAAAATTACCGGAGGGGATGTCGGGTAATGGAACACATACCCATACCCGGTTGGGTCGGGCGGGTAACGGGTACCCTTTGTCATCCCTGATTGCAATGTTTACTTGGCAGTCATAGCATGGTTTAAAAATAATAAACTATCATATAGGCTAAATAAATTGTCACCCGTGAAAAACTCTAACCTCTTCACCTTCTATATAATCAAATCCTTCTAACATATGAACAGTCATCTACATTTACACATTTAATTATTCCACCCTTGTGAGTAATAATCTATGATGGGTCATGTATGTCAGATAGCCTAGGCTCACACAGTTCACTTTCTCTCACATTCTGACTATCAACAAGAAAAATATCAATAAAATAAAGTAGAAATAACTGGTGTAGCCAAGGCTCGAATGTAACGCTCGCCCGGTCACCCGAGGCGAGTAAATTGTTACTCGGGCGATCGAAGATTTCTGTTCACTCGCCCGATGGGCAACGTTAGTTAAACAAAGATAAATCCTTAAAAGATGCGATACCTCATTACCACTAAGCTACAAAATACAATCTTGATTCCATGATTCTTCCCGATAATTTCAGCAACTAGGTCAAAACAGTGTTCTTCAACTTGACTTAACCGTGGTGGCAAGTTATAAAGTGAGATGTTGATACAAATCAGATGATAAGGAAACGGTAGGACTAGTGTTTTTTTCGGACTAGTAAATTAGAAACTTCACTCTGGGGCGAGTGCTAAATAATTTACATCGAGCCCTGGACGCAGCTTGTGTAATTTAACTCTACCTCTCTTGGCAGCTGTAAGCTTATTACTAGGGATGCACAGTGAAAAAATACAAATTTTCAATAATAAAAAATAATGACGACATTATAGAATGATAATAAACTTACAAATACGAAGTAATTGTTTACAGATTCCGTTATATTACGTCGCCTACTGCCTAACCGAGTGCGGAACGTTAGAGAGCAATATTCCTTCGACACATCTGACATGACAATGTAGAGTTCTTTTAAATCTCTTATCTTGTCTGGGATGCCCAAGGTCAATGGTGGAAACACCCCTTTATCCAACTAAATGATGTTGGAATGAAGAGTATCGATATAAAGTATATATATATATATAGCTTTTTCATTCATTCTTTTGCCTAACTATCCAATAAAATTGCTTCCTTTTCTGGCCTGCTCATGTCATTGGCCAGGGAGTCCTAGAGTAGGCCTAGGCCCACCTAATCACTATGAGATACAGTATTTGGTTGGTATCTTTGAGTATTTCAGTACTACTAGCCCAAGAAGAAATGCATCACTAACATTTTTTGAAAATATAAATCATTTGATAATATTATTTTTGTTATGTTTTTTCACACACATGACTATTTCTGCAAGGATAATCGGAGGGACGAAATACAACGACACATTTAGCTGGACGCCATTACAAGACAACGTTTATTATCCCCGCCACCAGAGTGCATACATGAGCATTAAGATAAGGCGCACTATTTGAATGTGATAACTAGCAATACATAACACTCCTTTCCCTTCAAAAGAGTGTTGACATACATTTCTTCATGTAATGAATAACTAGACTACTACAGATTTGAAACACAGGTTACTTTTTTTTGTTTTATATTTACAAATCTAATCTTTGAGGAGCCTTGCGGTTCCGCCCAGACCTTCTTATGTCCGGTTCCGTAGGACTTACATATGTGTCCGTAGGAGACTCACTCACTAGATTCGGATTCACAGATGTGTTTTCCGGCTCCGGATTCACACTTGAACCTACCGGACTTGGTTTATTAAAAACACAGGGTGAATTAAGTACACTCTTGGGTAACCCAGGTTTCAGTGTTTGATCCACCAAGGGTAATTGTGAGCGCCTCAGATGATCGGCATGTACCAATCTGATTTTATCCCGCACCCACACTAGGTACGTTACAGAGCTGATTCTCTGTTTCACCTCACCTACCAACCAATTCAATCCTCTTTCCTTAGTTGGTCCTACCGACTTTACTAGGACTTGTTCACCTTCCTCAAATTCTGTTGGTTTATACATCTGTTTATGTGAACCATTGCTCTGGGTCATTATGTTGGTACTATGTTTTTGCAACGTAACACTTAGATTGGGTTTGAGCATATCCAACTTGGTTCGGGGTTTATACTTTAACATGATATCTACAGGTGATAGATTTGTGGCAGTATTAGGGGTGTTCCTGAAACTGAATAGGAAATTGTCAATTTTATGTTGGAGTGACATGTCACGCCCTTGATCAAATTTGTCAACATTTACATTAAACTTGTTCAGGACATGTTTAAGGGTTTGCACACCTCGTTCTGCAGCACCGTTCGAAGCTGGGTGGTAAGGCGGACTATGCAGCACACTGATACCATTCCTTCCACAAAAATCATTGAATTCTGATGAAGTAAAGGGTGGACCATTGTCAGTGACAATGGTTTCCGGGAACCCGAAGACAGAAATCACCTTCCTAAGCTTACTTATCACCTGAGCTGCATTAGTTGACTTCATTATCCATACTTCAATCCACTTAGAATAGCTGTCAACTAACACTAGAAACGTCACATTATCCTTTTGAGCAAAATCCAAATGGATTCGCTGCCAGTGTTTGACAGGTGTTGGCCAGTTTGTCAAAGGGACAGCTGTGTTTGTGGAACGAGTGACTACACAAGCTTCGCATTCGGATATATTTCGTTCAATATCCGCGTCTAAGCCCGGCCACCACACATGGCTTCTTGCCAACATTTTAGATCGAACCATACCAGGATGATTTTCATGTAACAAGGAGAGTACATGATCACGCAACTTTACAGGAATGATTACCCTATTTCCCCACAACACACAGTTTCCGTCTAGTGACAGTTCATGTCTTCGAATAAAGTAGGGTTTTAAGCCTGGAATCTCAACATGCATCGGCCAGCCTTGTTGAGTGAGTGTATACACACGGGACAACATGGGATCTTGCCTAGTAGCATTTGCAATATCTTTTGCACTACAGGGACGCTGCTGGAATGTTGAGGTTAAAGATTCACAAATCAACTTCACTGGACAAGAAATACTTTTGAACTCTTCTACGCCGTCACTTTGCATTGGTAAGCGGGACATAGCATCAGCTGAGGAAAGCTCTTTGCCTCTCCTGTACTCAATATCGTACTGGTAAGAAGACAATATAATCGCCCACCTTTGGAGACGTGCAGCTGCGAGGGTTGGAATTCCCTTTTTACTGCCAAGTATCGCCTTTAAAGGCTGGTGATCCGTTACTAGACGGAACTTACGCCCATAAAGATACTTATGGAAACGCTTGACAGCGAAGATAATACTCAAAGCCTCCTTCTCCACCTGTGCATATCCCTGCTCTGCATGGTTTAAGGTTGAGGACGCAAACATTACAGGTCGCTCTTCACCATCCACAAGGTGCGACAGGACAGCGCCTACTCCATATTGGGAAGCATCACTCGATACTACAATGGGTTTTTGGGGATCATATGGCACAAGAACCTGATTCTCTAGCAGCAATTGCTTGCTAAGCTCAAAAGCTTCTTTATAATCCTTGGACCAATGCCAAGTTACACCCTTTTCCAGTAGCCGGTGTAATGGTTTGATTTTCATCGACAGGTTTGGCAAAAATCTGTTGTAAAAATTTAACAACCCTAGAAAAGACTGTAGCTGTGTGACATTTGATGGTTCAGGGGCTTGCGAAATAGCTCTAATTTTCTCAGGGGTGGGATGGATACCACACTGATCAATTAGATGACCTAGGAATTCGATACTTGATTTGAAGAACCGACATTTAGAAGCGTTAACTCTGATGGAATACCTTTCCAACCTTTGGAGAACTAACAACAAGATTCTTTTGTTTTCTTCCAAAGTCTCTCCCAGAATTAGTATATCATCTAAATAAGCGAGGACATTGGGTATGCCCTTTAACACCTGATCGATCACTGATTGGAATATGGCTGGGGCACTCGTTACTCCAAAAGGTAACCTTGTAAACTGGTACAAGCCCAAATGGGTATTGATGGTAAGAATGTGTTGAGACCGTTTTGTTAACTTCAATTGAAGATAAGCACTTGAAAGGTCTAACACGGTGAACACCTTTGCTTTTGCCAGTGAGGCCAGAATATCATCCACGCGTGGCAGTGGGTAATGTTCCGTGTCTATGCACCTGTTCACCGTGACCTTGTAGTCAACACATAAGCGAATTTTATCCGAATCTTTCTTGGGGACAACTACTACAGGAGAAGCCCATTCGCTCCGTTTGACAGGTCTAAGGGTACCGGTTTCCACTAGCCGCTCAATTTCATCGTTAACCTTTTCTCTCAGGGCATAGGGAACATTGTACGCTTTATGAAAAATTGGTATTGCATCATCTTTAAGGACAACATCAGCCACAAATTCTTTAATGGACGACGCCTCACTCCCCTTGAAAACGTTTGAAAACTTCTTCTGAAGCTGACTAACATCCTCAAAACTATCGAGACATTGCAAAGAATTTACCGCAGTACAACTTCCTGACAACTGTTTCCTCCAATCGGGATATAGAACATTCAACCAAGATCTTCCCATCAGGGGTGTAAAATCGTGCACCTGCGCAACGATTAAGGGTAAACTATGAACTACCTGATTGGAACTATGAGAGTTTGCTACCGACACTTGTATCTCACCATAGATTTTTAGGTTTTCACCAAGAACTGATTTCAGTTTCAACTCAGACTGCGTGCATGGCACATCAGAGAAAAACTCATGATACATCTCATCTGAGATTATCGATTTTGCAGAACCACTGTCTACCTCCATTTTGACAATCTTATTATTGACAGACACTGGAATCAACAACGGTTCTTCCCTTACCTTATCAACTGTGTTTGAGGAACACTTGACATTATGTTTTGACACAATATTGACATTTTCGACATTACTATCACTTGATTTGACATCAACATCACTTTGACTTGACATGACATTGACACTTTCACTTTGACTTGACATGACATTGACACTATCGCTTGACTTGACATCAATATCACTTTGACTTGACACGACATTGACATTATCGCTTGACATAACATTGACACTTTCACTTTGACTTGACATGACATTGACACTTTCACTTTGACTTGACATGACATTGACACTTTCACTTTGACTTGTCACAACAGAGACATTCTTAATGGCACACGAATCGTCACTTTCACACTCGGTGGTTGACGACTCTGCAGACCGATCTTGACATGATTCATTTTTGACGTTCTTGACGTTCTTTCGACGGTGGCACATGCGTGATGTATGACCAATCGCGTTGCACTTGTAACATGTCCACTCCTTGGCTGGACACTTGTCCTCCGAATGGAAACGTCCACACCTTCGACATTGAAGATTTGACTTGGAACTGGACTCTTCCTTACTTGAGTTGGATTGCGACTGGGCCGACTTCGTCTCCTTAGCCTTGGCTTTTCCTTGCTTGGAGCGGGACTTTTCTCCCTTGGAATACTGTCCACGGCTCTTAGACACTTTCTTTACCTCCTCCTGACTAGGGTGAAGGAGCTTGGCATGACTCATTGCCAGTTCTAAACCGCGAGCGATTTTGCATGCTTTTTCAAAAGATAGCTCATCCTCACAGTTCAATAGCTGTCGCTGAGTTTCCTCGTCCTTGATCCCACACACAAATCTATCACGGAGTGCCCGATCAAGATAGGAACCGAAATTGCAAGTGATGGCGAGACGCTTTAATTCAACTATGTAGTTGTCGACTGATTCGCCCTCCAATTGGTTGCGCTTTCCGAATTTGAAAACCTCAGCAATGACAGACTTGGCTGGCGCAAAATGTGCCTGTAGAGCGGACACTAGTGCCGTGTACGACTTCCCTTGGGGGGTATCTGGACTTAAAATGGACTTTAACGTCGAATAGAGTTTAGCTCCCATAAGCGTTAAAAATATAGAAGCTTTCTTTACCTCAGTGGAAACTTCGTTTGCCTTGAAAAACTCTTCTAGGCGTTCCGCGTATGACTGAAAATCTTCCAACTGGGGATCGAACTCGTCAACTTTTCCGATAAAACCCATCTTGGCACTGGACAATGTAGACAGACAACCTCAGACAGACACTTTCCAAGACGGTATAACTTGTACTTGGTCCTAGGCCGAAACACGATCGGACAGGCTAGGCCTAAGGTTACTGCCCTTGGAACAATCTCGAACCGACGCGATGACGCCCCCGTGGCTTGGGCCTACCTGTTGCATCATTTCACTGGACACAACTGAGTACTGACATTGAACCTCGCCGACGGACAAAAATGTATTCACGAGCACTGTGGGTTTTTTAAAGACTACTCGTCGCCAAACTGTTATGTTTTTTCACACACATGACTATTTCTGCAAGGATAATCGGAGGGACGAAATACAACGACACATTTAGCTGGACGCCATTACAAGACAACGTTTATTATCCCCGCCACCAGAGTGCATACATGAGCATTAAGATAAGGCGCACTATTTGAATGTGATAACTAGCAATACATAACAATTTTTACCTATCGATTCTCAATATATTATTGAATATCGAATATTGAACGATAACGCTTATCATCGTGTGCATCCCTACTCATCACTGATACATCTGCCCAGGCACTGCTACCTTATCGTGGTGGGCAGGTTTGCGTGCTTTGCTCATCCCGAGAGCTATGCCGGTGGAAGCGTATGCTTCTGGTAGGGCCACCCTAGCCGGACAGGTCGAGGAGGAGAAGTCAGATAGTCCACAACCTCCCCTTCCACATTTCCTCCCCCCCCCTCGTACTTGCCCGTTTCCTCGAAACATCTTCTGCTTCATATTTCTCCCACTCATCGTCTCGATTAGCCAAAGCTGCAAAAATATGAGACTTAAAGCAAAAATATCAAATCAAAGCATCACTGACACGGCGTATAATATAACTCCAGGCCCTGGGCACCATCCGAGTACCTCTCTACACGATGGGCGACGGCTACCGAGGCTTCCCCAACTTCCTGACGCACTCGTTTGCCGGCAACTCTCGCCGCCAGCTGATGGACTCTCTGCTGCACCTGAAGCTCATGACCGAGGCGGAGATCCACATGGCTGAGAGCGCGAGACCGGTGCCGGTCCCAGTGAGGGAGTGAACGCCGGTGAGTGCAGACGGGAGCCGTTGCCTGGCTGAGAGCGCGAGACCAGTGCCGGTCCCAGTGAGGGAGTGAACGCCGGTGAGTGCAGACAAGAGCCGTTGCCTGGCTGAGAGCGCGAGACCGGTGCCGGTCCCAGTGAGGGAGTGAACGCCGGTGAGTGCAGACAAGAGCCGTTGCCTGGCTGAGAGCGCGAGACCAGTGCCGGTCCCAGTGAGGGAGTGAACGCCGGTGAGTGCAGACAAGAGCCGTTGCCTGGCTGAGAGCGCGAGACCGGTGCCGGTCCCAGTGAGGGAGTGAACGCCGGTGAGTGCAGACAAGAGCCGTTGCCTGGCTGAGAGCGCGAGACCGGTGCCGGTCCCAGTGAGGGAGTGAACGCCGGTGAGTGCAGACGGGAGCCGTTGCCTGGCTGAGAGCGCGAGACCGGTGCCGGTTCCAGTGAGGGAGTGAACGCCGGTGAGTGTAGACGGGAGCCGTTGCCTGGCTGAGAGCGCGAGACCGGTGCCGGTCCCAGTGAGAGAGTGAACGCCGGTGAGTGTAGACGGGAGCCGTTGCCTGGCTGAGAGCGCGAGACCGGTGCCGGTCCCAGTGAGGGAGTGAACGCCGGTGAGTGCAGACGGGAGCTGTTGCCTGGCTGAGAGCGCGAGACCAGTGAGGGAGTGAACGCCGGTGGGTGCAGACGGGAGTCGTTGCCTGGCTGAGAGCGCGAGACCAGTGAGGGAGTGAACGCCGGTGAGTGTAGACGGGAGCCGTTGCCTGGCTGAGAGCGCGAGACCGGTGCCGGTCCCAGTGAGGGAGTGAACGCCGGTGAGTGCAGACGGGAGCTGTTGCCTGGCTGAGAGCGCGAGACCAGTGAGGGAGTGAACGCCGGTGAGTGCAGACGGGAGTCGTTGCCTGGCTGAGAGCGCGAGACCAGTGAGGGAGTGAACGCCGGTGAGTGCAGACGGGAGTCGTTGCCTGGCTGAGAGCGCGAGACCAGTGAGGGAGTGAACGCCGGTGAGTGTAGACGGGAGCCGTTGCCTGGCTGAGAGCGCGAGACCAGTGAGGGAGTGAACGCCGGTGAGTGCAGACGGGAGCCGTTGCCTGGCTGAGAGCGCGAGACCGGTGCCGGTCCCAGTGAGGGAGTGAACGCCGGTGAGTGCAGACAAGAGCCGTTGCCTGGCTGAGAGCGCGAGACCGGTGCCGGTCCCAGTGAGGGAGTGAACGCCGGTGAGTGCAGACGGGAGCCGTTGCCTGGCTGAGAGCGCGAGACCGGTGCCGGTCCCAGTGAGGGAGTGAACGCCGGTGAGTGTAGACGGGAGCCGTTGCCTGGCTGAGAGCGCGAGACCGGTGCCTGTCCCAGTGAGGGAGTGAACGCCGGTGAGTGCAGACGGGAGCCGTTGCCTGGCTGAGAGCGCGAGACCGGTGCCGGTCCCAGTGAGGGAGTGAACGCCGGTGAGTGTAGACGGGAGCCGTTGCCTGGCTGAGAGCGCGAGACCGGTGCCGGTCCCAGTGAGGGAGTGAACGCCGGTGAGTGCAGACGGGAGCCGTTGCCTGGCTGAGAGCGCGAGACCGGTGCCGGTCCCAGTGAGGGAGTGAACGCCGGTGAGTGTAGACGGGAGCCGTTGCCTGGCTGAGAGCGCGAGACCGGTGCCGGTCCCAGTGAGGGAGTGAACGCCGGTGAGTGTAGACGGGAGCCGTTGCCTGGCTGAGAGCGCGAGACCAGTGAGAGAGTGAACGCCGGTGAGTGCAGACGGGAGCCGTTGCCTGGCTGAGAGCGCGAGACCGGTGCCGGTCCCAGTGAGGGAGTGAACGCCGGTGAGTGTAGACGGGAGCCGTTGCCTGGCTGAGAGCGCGAGACCGGTGCCGGTCCCAGTGAGGGAGTGAACGCCGGTGAGTGCAGACAGGAGCCGTTGCCTGGCTGAGAGCGCGAGACCGGTGCCGGTCCCAGTGAGGGAGTGAACGCCGGTGAGTGTAGACGGGAGCCGTTGCCTGGCTGAGAGCGCGAGACCGGTGCCGGTCCCAGTGAGGGAGTGAACGCCGGTGAGTGCAGACGGGAGCCGTTGCCTGGCTGAGAGCGCGAGACCGGTGCCGGTCCCAGTGAGGGAGTGAACGCCGGTGAGTGTAGACGGGAGCCGTTGCCTGGCTGAGAGCGCGAGACCGGTGCCGGTCCCAGTGAGGGAGTGAACGCCGGTGAGTGCAGACGGGAGCCGTTGCCTGGCTGAGAGCGCGAGACCGGTGCCGGTCCCAGTGAGGGAGTGAACGCCGGTGAGTGTAGACGGGAGCCGTTGCCTGGCTGAGAGCGCGAGACCGGTGCCGGTCCCAGTGAGGGAGTGAACGCCGGTGAGTGCAGACAAGAGCCGTTGCCTGGCTGAGAGCGCGAGACCGGTGCCGGTCCCAGTGAGGGAGTGAACGCCGGTGAGTGTAGACGGGAGCCGTTGCCTGGCTGAGAGCGCGAGACCGGTGCCGGTCCCAGTGAGGGAGTGAACGCCGGTGAGTGCAGACGGGAGCCGTTGCCTGGCTGAGAGCGCGAGACCAGTGAGGGAGTGAACGCCGGTGAGTGCAGACGGGAGCCGTTGCCTGGCTGAGAGCGCGAGACCAGTGGGGGAGTGAACGCCGGTGAGTGCAGACGGGAGCCGTTGCCTGGCTGAGAGCGCGAGACCAGTGCCGGTCCCAGTGAGGGAGTGAACGCCGGTGAGTGCAGACGGGAGCCGTTGCCTGGCTGAGAGCGCGATACCAGTGCCGGTCCCAGTGAGAGAGTGAACGCCGGTGAGTGCAGACGGGAGCCGTTGCCTGGCTGAGAGCGCGAGACCAGTGAGGGAGTGAACGCCGGTGAGTGCAGACGGGAGCCGTTGTCATCTCCTTACGGCAATCAGACGGGATGATGACGGTTAGTCGTTAACCCGTTAGGTTAATAATAAGCGATTAAAAAGAAAAACAAACTGGAGTTTGTTATTAAGCGAGTATATCCATTGTACTCTTAGGCAATGTTTTATTTTAAAACATATTTATTAAGGTAGGCCCTTGTAGCCTATTGTATTGCAAATTACTATAAACACCGGGTGATCAATAATCAATAAAGTGAAATGTCACAATGCTCGACAAGCATGAACTTGTCACGACGCAAGTGAAGCGTGCCAATGAGCTCAGCAGACTGCGCAGGCGCTGGCTCGTACCCCCCCCCCCCCCCCCCCCCCAGGGGCCCCCGTGACTGTACGGAATGGAGAAAATCTTTTGAGAAGATCGAATTTGTTGATCGATAGTGGTGCCACGCTCAATTCAAACACTCGCAAATACGATATTTTGAAATTTTGAAGTACAGCCATAAAAGCTACTCGCAAGTTCCAAATTGTATTGTATTTTGTTGCAGCTGTTGGATTACATGGGGATGTCGTAGCGAGCGTGGGCATCGTAATATAAGTATTGTCAAGTTTTCTAATATAATTGTACATTAAGTTACATACGGTACCGGTACTTACAGACTAGATATAAATATTAAATTAGGCCTATAGCTACAAGCCTACACACTTTTTGTGTGAAAGCTATTACTAGAGAGGTGTTTGTCTATGGTTTTATTTTTCATCATGAATCGTTTTTAAAAATGTAAAAAGTGGTGTTATATATTTTTATTTGTTTTTACACCCTCCTGTTATGTAACAGTGAATACATATATCAATAAATAATAAACATGGAAACTGAAGTTATTTGAAATTTAAATTACATAGAATAGAATAGAATAGAATGTTTATTGAATAATTCAGATAATATGTTACATACATTGTTTATTTTTGGCCACAGTAGGAAAACAATCTCCTGAGGTGTGGCCATTTATAGAACAAAAATTATACATATGAATTAGGAACTTATACACTAAGATAATAATAATAAAAAACAAGAGTAGATGCTAGTAGATACAATATTAATAATTACTTAGTATAAATATGAGAAAGAAGTTCATAATGTAAAGAAAACTTGTGGCCTACTAACAAATGTTTATTTTATTTTCTTTATATAAAACAGTATATAAACACTGATAACAACCAATTTTCGACCATTCTTTAGATACCAGGGTAACAGTTTACAATATAATTAACTTTCTCTATACTGAGATTTTGTAACCACATACTACATTGTTTCATGAAGCAATATTTTGATTTGAGTAGTGAGATGTGAGACGGAAGTAAGTTATATAGTTTAGGACCAAGAAATATCGGGTGCCTCTGTGTTAATCCTTTGACAACGCGCAGTTCTTGTACGCAATTAAATCTACTATTTCTGGTGAAGTGATGGTGAATTTGGGAGACCCGACGGGAGGTTATTTTATTAGAGTAAATGGACTTGAGTATTGCTAAAAGGTATAATTTTCGAACTTGAAGGACTTCCGTTTCAGTATATAAAAATTTTGAAGAATATCTGAAAGGTTTTTTCAACATGATTCTCAATATAATATTTTGTGCTGTCACAAGTTTTAAAAAATGGGAGCCATATGCTCCTCCCCAGCCTATAATACCATAATTGAGAATTGATTGTACTGTAGCAAAGTACACCAATTTAAGATGCCGTACCGATAATATATTTCTCAGATTGTAGAATAGTGCCATAGCATGCCTTAGTTTATTGACTAAATTTGCAACATGAAAATTCCACTTTAGATGACAATCAATTAATATACCTAAGTATTTTATATTGTCAGTTCTCTTTAAGGCTAAACATTTGCAACCTTGGGACATATTGCATCCAATCATATGTATTTTCACAACCGATGTTGCTGGAAGTGAGTTTGAACGTGGTCCAAAGGTGATGTAAAATGTTTTGTCTTCGTTTAAGCTCAGCAGGTTATGACTAAGCCATTCCTTTACTTTGTTAATACCATATTCGGCAAGACTATGCGTTTCAGTCCAGAATCGTGATGAGAATATTAATACAGTGTCATCAGCAAATGAAATAATGCTACAATTTAGAAGTGGTCCTAAGTTACATAGACTATTAATGAATATAAGAAAGAGTAAGGGACCAAGAACTGTGCCCTGAGGAACACCAAATTTGATTTTACGGGATTTACTCAGTGTCTTATTTATGCACACATATTGTTTTCTGTCTTGAAGATAGCTTTTTAACAATGCAAGTGGCAAACCCCTTATACCCATACAATCAAGTTTATTTAATAGTATATTGTGTGAAACAGTGTCAAACGCTTTGGCTAAGTCAATAAAGATTGCAAGTGGTTTTTCATTATTGTCAATTTTTTTATGGAGTAGGGAAGTTAGCTCGAGTATTGCGTCATCAGTACTAAGATTGTTACGGAAGCCAAATTGTTGTTTTGATATTAAATTATTTTCAGTTAAAAAGTTATAGATCCGAGTCTTTATTGTCTTCTCAATGATTTTTGCAACATTTGATAAAATGGAGATAGGGCGATAGTTTATGGTCATGGACTTGTCACCCTTTTTATAGAGTGGTTTTATAATTGCAGTTTTAAGTGTGTTTGGGAAGATTCCCTGTAGGAAGCATAAATTGGATATATGTGCAAGTGGTTGTGAAATTTGATGTTTGATGTGTTTTAGTGTGAAGGGAGTGATATGATCAAAACCTGAGGCTGTGTCACTTTTCATTTTATTGATTAAAATTACGATTTCAACTGGAGAGACAGGCGTGAGAAACAATGATTTATCACTTATATTATCTTTTAGTAAGCTACCAGGAGTAGACGGTAAACTGTTATTTTTATTTGTATTTGTATCTCCCCGTGCTTTACTTTTATTTATCTGTGCAGCCATGTTTCCATATGTTATTAATAGAAAAGGTAATGTTACTAATGTTATTATGTATTTTGATATAGCATGGCCATCCTCGTACAACTAGGCCTAGCCTAACATACACCTAGCCTAAATTGTGTAGTTGTGATACATCAGAATAAGATAATTATGTATAATTAGAGTGGGCTTAACATTACAACAAAGGCAAGGTCTCTTCTCTTATCTGGTTCTCTAGGCCTATTCAAATGAAACCATGGTAAGAGTTTCTACGTTTTCAGCAGTCAGCTTCCTACGTAAGCTAGTTAGTTAGTTTGTTTTGTATTTCGTAATGTTGACCCCTCGCACAGTACTGTGTCTGGGGTATATTACATGTCAAGTCATCAAGAATAGTGTATAAATACAGTAGGCCTACAATATACAGTAAAATCATTAAAATACATTAAAATACATCTCAAAATTAGCATGCCTCATCCTCATAAAACAAATCGAGAAAGCACAACAATCAGGCTCAAAACCAGAAACCACAACACTCCTACAATATCATAAATTATGAAATGCATTTGATTTAAGTGATATAACAATAACATGTTTTACAAATCAACATCAGGATCCATTAGGGGCCTATGTAGGTATAGTGGAATCCTGAGGGCAAAGAATGTAATGCATTATGCAGCAGGTTAAAATGTGTTGCATTTCAAATTTAAAAATATAAGATAGATCACAATTAAAATTAAGTATATACAAATAAATCAACTGTAGGCCTACTACAAGCTAACTACTAAGGCACTAAGTCTGTCGTTGTAAATTAATCAGACAAAAGCAGTAGTGCGCCTTGTAATTACCTCATGGACTTCTTGGCTGGTTCTACTATTGCCATGGTCTTATTGACTGGTATGATAGACTTCTGATAGTCTGATACAAGAATTTTCTCGATTCCACTGGTCTTTGTAGATTTTCCACCGTCTTTTATTGGTCACCTGGACTCAGCAGTCGGGACCTCTGTCACTTCATCCCCTGGTACGACAGGGCTAACGGGCTGCAGTGAGATCTCTGTCACTTCATCCGCTGGTACGACAGGGCTAACGGGCTGCAGTGAGATCTCTGTCACTTCATCCGCTGGTACGACAGGGCTAACGGGCTGCAGTGAGATCTCTGTCACTTCATCGCTGGTACGACAGGGCTAACAGGCTGCAGTGAGATCTCTGTCACTTCATCGCTGGTACGACAGGGCTAACAGGCTGCAGTGAGATCTCTGTCACTTCATCCGCTGGTACGACAGGGCTAACGGGCTGCAGTGAGATCTCTGTCACTTCATCCCCTGGTACGACAGGGCTAACGGGCTGCAGTGAGATCTCTGTCACTTCATCCCCTGGTACGACAGGGCTAACGGGCTGCAGTGAGATCTCTGTCACTTCATCCCCTGGTACGACAGGGCTAACGGGCTGCAGTGAGATCTCTGTCACTTCATCCGCTGGTACGACAGGGCTAACGGGCTGCAGTGAGATCTCTGTCACTTCATCGCTGGTACGACAGGGCTAACAGGCTGCAGTGAGATCTCTGTCACTTCATCCGCTGGTACGACAGGGCTAACGGGCTGCAGTGAGATCTCTGTCACTTCATCCGCTGGTACGACAGGGCTAACGGGCTGCAGTGAGATCTCTGTCACTTCATCCGCTGGTACGACAGGGCTAACGGGCTGCAGTGAGATCTCTGTCACTTCATCCGCTGGTACGACAGGGCTAACGGGCTGCAGTGAGATCTCTGTCACTTCATCCGCTGGTACGACAGGGCTAACGGGCTGCAGTGAGATCTCTGTCACTTCATCCGCTGGTACGACAGGGCTAACGGGCTGCAGTGAGATCTCTGTCACTTCATCCGCTGGTACGACAGGGCTAACAGGCTGCAGTGAGATCTCTGTCACTTCATCGCTGGTACGACAGGGCTAACAGGCTGCAGTGAGATCTCTGTCACTTCATCGCTGGTACGACAGGGCTAACAGGCTGCAGTGAGATCTCTGTCACTTCATCGCTGGTACGACAGGGCTAACGGGCTGCAGTGAGATCTCTGTCACTTCATCGCTGGTACGACAGGGCTAACAGGCTGCAGTGAGATCTCTGTCACTTCATCGCTGGTACGACAGGGCTAACGGGCTGCAGTGAGATCTCTGTCACTTCATCCCCTGGTACGACAGGGCTAACGGGCTGCAGTGAGATCTCTGTCACTTCATCCGCTGGTACGACAGGGCTAACGGGCTGCAGTGAGATCTCTGTCACTTCATCCGCTGGTACGACAGGGCTAACAGGCTGCAGTGAGATCTGTCACTTCATCCGCTGGTACGACAGGGCTAACGGGCTGCAGTGAGATCTCTGTCACTTCATCTGCTGGTACGACAGGGCTAACGGTGTAATGAACCAACAACCGCCTAGCTACATTTACCCTGAGGCAACAACCCTGCCAGTACCACCGTTAGATATGCGGGGGGGAATGACCCCTGGGAAAAGAGAGGTGAGGCGCCTCATGACTACACCCCCTCTTGGCGCAAGTGTTATCCATCCTTTTGCTAAATTGCCAATTACCGATTCTTACCTCAATTACCACCCACTACATGTTATCATTTTATCCCGTCCTATACCTACCTATCCGGAGAATACAACAAAATACCAACAAAACCCCTCAGGCAGGGTACCGCGCGAAAGAGAGCGTTAGGGGAGGGGTAGTGGTGGTCCGGGCGCCGAAGACACCGGACGTTCGTGTGACAACAGGTGCACCTCGGTTTTCGAACCAGTATATCCTTCGTGTGGTAGCATCCAACTATTAAACGTGTTTTATTTTGTGTATAGACCATAGTTGATTTAGTCGCTTAACTTCGGAGTGCACTTCCAACGAACTTAAATAGTGTGATTAGTGAATTAGTAGTGTTAGTGTATTATATGTTTTAAGACCACGTGTGGCGTACGACAAGAGGACGATCCATCGGACATCAAACGGAATATACAGGTATTCTTTAACTTACATTTTTACCCGGATATCCAATTTACCCTAACCTTCCCTGTTCCCCACACTACTGATAGGGGGCGGAACGTTACATTGGCGCCCAACATAAAAGGAAGTCCTCATACCCCTGTGCTCACCCGTACTGAGTGAGAACATGACTGACGCGGGAAAGGATGATTTCAACAAACTGTTAGAAGCGGTGAATATAGTAATTGCCAGTAGAATGTCGCTGGGTACCGGCGATGACAGAGGAGAGGAGGCTGCGGACGAGGTGGTTCAGACGCTTCTGACTATTTGTAGGCAGAGCGTAAAGGCGGCCGTGCTGTCCGAACTCACCCCATTTATCGAAAGCATCCAACAAGATATACAGATGATTTCGACAGAAGTAGAGACGTTGAAGGGATCAATTGATCAGCTACACAATCAGGCGCGAATAGATGCGGACGAGACGCGTGCCCTAGATGCTTGCGTGCGTACAATTACGTATGATGTGACGGAACTTACAAAGCGTCTGGATAACAAAGTTGTCGATGCAGAGCGAAACAATAAGGTAGAGGATGCCAACACCCTCTACTTTCGGCTCCAAACATGGGACAGCCTGGTCCGATCAGGGCTGAAGTTTATGGGGGGTGACACAGGAATGCACCCAGTTGATTTTATTACCGCCATCGAGAGGAATTTCCACAACATCAACATTCCCCCTGCCAACAGACTCAGCCTGGTGGTGCAGTGCTTAGTGGGGGCTGCAGGCCATTGGGCTAATGAGAACGCGATCAATTTCGAGTCCTACGAACAGTTTAGGGAAGTCTTCCTAGCCAAATACTGGGGGCAGCAACACCAAAGTAATGTCCTGAGACACATTTTTGGCGGGACCTTCACGCCAGGTAAGAAGTCGCGGGCGGAATATTTCGCATACTACTATCGTGTGGCAAAGCACATTACCAACCCACCCGCAGAAAAGGACCTAATAGAACAACTAGTGAAACACTACAAGAAAGACGTGAAGATAGCGTTATGGAACACAGACATGACAAAAGACGGCGTTATGGACTTTTTAGAGCGCCTAGATGCAGACGACAAGGAGATTGCTAGTAACTACGCTAGTGACTACCGCGCGAAGAGGAGCTACAATGATAGTGGCGCGCCTGGTGGGGGCCCGCAGACTAGAGGCACCGCGGCAAGCGACCGGCGGAACAACACGGCGGCACAAGACCGGGGTTCCGGGTCAAATGACCGCCGAAATAATGGCGATTACGCAGAAAACGATCGCAGAACCCAATTCAACAACTGGAGGGACCGGGGAGCCAGGGAAGTACGTACCCTGGAAGTACAACAAGAGTTTGAGCAGGAAGCGCTGACGGAAAACGACCGGCGGCCGGAACACGAGGGAGAGGCGTTCCGGCCGAGTGGCACAGAGTAGAGTCGGACAAAGAACACATCATTTCAGCAATATACGCGAAGCCAAGCGACGATATTTTAGACACGCCAGAGGGGGGCGCATTACCTCCCAAAATAGAATGTCCCATAATACAAGCCGTAATTCAAAGCCAGGTATGTGACATTCTATTAGACTCGGGTTGTGAGGCTTCATGTATTTCGCAGATGTTTTGGGACCAACTAGCCACACAACATAGCAGTATACCAGTCCTGCCAGTGGTGGGAGTAAGTGTGGTCGGAGCAACAGGCAAACGCAGACAACGTGTATGCCAACAAGCTTACATACAAATTGATATTGAGAACACAAAGACGGAGATCGGATGTTTCATTGTGCGAGATCTGGTAAAGCCTGTTATTCTGGGTGTCGACTGGTTGACTAAATTTAAGGTACACCTAGACTTCGAGCACAATGTTATCACCATTGAGGGAACTACAGTGGGAGGACCACTCACGACCATAGGCGTAGAAGATACTAGTCAAGAGGACCGACCGCTACTACATATATCAGTAGGACCTTGTCCAGACACACCGACCAGCACGTTGTCCATTAACAATATCCCGCAAGATGAGAAAGACACTGTTAAGGGGGCACAAATGAGCCAAGCAAAACCTCAGGCAGCCATCGCAGACAATGACATCCTGACGGAGGACCAGCGGGGGGAGCTCCATACGTTGTTGACTCGATATGATGAGGTATTTTCAGACAAACCCGGGTTGACTAATGCATATGAGTGTTCCTTACGAGTGCGCAAGACAGATGGGTTCGTTCAAAAATCGTACCCTGTACCCTTTGCTCAACGCGAGGCAGTCGATAACCACATTGCTAGCCTGGTGGAGGATGGCATAATCGAGCGGTCGGAAAGTTCATATATAAACCCTATAGTAGTGGTAAAAAAGAAAGACAAATCGGTTCGAATATGTCTGGACGCCCGTGAAATAAACCGTATCCTGGAACCCGACCGGGATTGCCCTAATGTGCCCGAGGAAATACTGCAGAAGTTTGAGGGGGCTAAGTATTTTTCGACCATCGATCTCACAGCCTCGTATTGGCAAATCCCTCTACACAAAAACAGCAGGCAATACACGGCTTTCCGGTACAACCAGAGGGTTTACCACTGGTGTCGACTTCCCTTTGGCTTAAGTGTAAGCTTAGGGGCTTTCACTAGAGCGCTCGACCGTATCCTGGGACCTGAACTTATGCAATTTGTCACGGCATATGTGGATGATCTGCTTATAGCATCAGCTACATTTGAGGAGCATCTCCACCATATTGAAGCCGTGTTGCGTAGATTGCAAAAAGCAGGAATGACGGCAAATATACGAAAATCCATATTTGCAAGACAAGAAGTGCCGTTTCTGGGGCACATACTGTCGCCAAGGGGAGTAGCCACCGATCCTTCCAAGCTAGAGACTATTGAAAAATGGCCTACACCAAAGAATGTCAAGCAGCTCAGGGCATTTTTGGGTATGTGTGGCTACTATCGGAGGTTTGCATGTCGTTTCGCCGATTCAACAGCACCCTTACTACACTTAACGAGGAAGGGCATTAAGTGGACGTGGGATGAAGAAATGGAAGTGGCGTTTAGAAAGGTGAAAGAACATTTTCTTACGTCGGTAACACTAGCACATCCGGATCTGGCACAACCATTTTACGTGCAGTGTGACGCGAGCGCGATTGGGATAGGGGGTCAACTGTACCAAAAAGATTTGAAAGGAGACCTCCAAGTCATATCCATGGCGTCGCGGACTTTGAAGGGGGCCGAACTGAACTTTACAACGACGGAGAAAGAATGTTTAAGTATCGTATACTCATTGGGAAAGTTTAGGAGTTTCGTCCTAGGAGCGGACTTGACCATTCTAACTGACCATCGAGCCCTAACCTTCCTTACAAGCTGTCGCCTCTTACCGGGCAGGTTGACGCGTTGGGTTCTTTTCATACAAGAATTTAATCCAAAAATTGAGTATTGTAAAGGGAAGGACAACCTCGTGGCCGACACCTTGAGTAGGTTTCCAGCGCCCACAGCATATAATACAATTCCACAAGAATGCCATTCAGACAATGAAATCCTGATTGCCAAATTAGAGAAAGTGATTACGCACAAGCTAAGGAAAGCCTTGCAAACCATCGCAGAACATCAACGGGTTGACCCTCATTTACGCAAAATTATAGATGCCTTGGCCGAAGATAGCATACCAGAACATGACACGTACAGGGCTCACTACAGGATGTTTAACGAACAGCTGTATCACAACAAGCACAACGACAAACTAGCCTGGAGACTTTGTGTGCCTACTACGCTCACGCAAGACATAATATGGAGCGTTCACGAGGAGCTAGGACATTTTGGCCCAGCAAAATGTATTCCGGTGATCATGGAACATTTTTACTGGAAAGACATGGCCCGCTCAGTGAGGAAGAGTTTGGCATCATGTGATACCTGCCAAAAAACTAAAGTACCAAATAGAACACAACATGGCATTCTACACCCAATCCTACCACAAGCAAAAGGTGTTATGGTGGCTACGGACCTTTATGGGCCCCTTCCAACCGGCCAGGGTGGAGTACAATACATACTGGTGTTTGTCGATCTCTTTACAAAGTACGTGACACTGTACACGTTGAAAAGAGCAACAGCCAAGGCCATTACCAGCAGAGCCCTTACATATTTCGACAAAGTGGGTAAACCGAAAATGATGCTTTCGGATAACGGAACGCAGTATACGTCTCACCTGTGGGTGAACACACTTACGGAGCTGGGAGTAGACGTGAAGCATACATCTATACACCACCCGCAGTCAAACCCTTCCGAGCGTATCATGAGAGAGTTGGGGAGAATCTTTCGGGCGTACTGCAGCACTAAACACACCACATGGCCAAACCTAGTCCCCTCAATAAATACATGGTTAAATGTTACATACCATGAAGGTACAGGGTTCACACCCTATGAGTTGCATTTCGGCAAGAGACCTGAGCGCGCGATGGACAAGATCATTTCCTTACCAGATGATAACGAACGAGACGATCCGTTAGAGCATAAAGTTATCTTGGCTCAGGAAAGGCTAGCCAGTAAAGGAGAAAAACGTAGAGAGAGACATGCTGCACAACACAAAACGAGAGCGACAATTTTCAAGGTCGGGGATCCGGTCTTAGTGAAAACCCTACATCTATCCAGCACGCTTTCAAAAGAGACCAGGAAGTTTTTTCACCTATATGCAGGTCCCTTCTGGGTCACTGCCATCACGGGAGCAAATGCGTACCAACTCGCCGATAAAGCAGGCAAGAACAAAGGAGTGTACAATGTGGTTAACATGAAACCATATGTACAGGCACTACCAGATACACAATGACATCGGACCAGGGCGCGGGAGATGGGTTGGTGGTTCATAGTAAAGAGGATGCTAGGCGCCCTACCAGCCCCGGCGCACCTCTTCAGGGGGCAATGTAATGAACCAACAACCGCCTAGCTACATTTACCCTGAGGCAACAACCCTGCCAGTACCACCGTTAGATATGCGGGGGGGAATGACCCCTGGGAAAAGAGAGGTGAGGCGCCTCATGACTACACCCCCTCTTGGCGCAAGTGTTATCCATCCTTTTGCTAAATTGCCAATTACCGATTCTTACCTCAATTACCACCCACTACATGTTATCATTTTATCCCGTCCTATACCTACCTATCCGGAGAATACAACAAAATACCAACAAAACCCCTCAGGCAGGGTACCGCGCGAAAGAGAGCGTTAGGGGAGGAGTAGTGTTGGTCCGGGCGCCGAAGACACCGGACGTTCGTGTGACAACAGGTGCACCTCGGTTTTCGAACCAGTATATCCTTCGTGTGGTAGCATCCAACTATTAAACGTGTTTTATTTTGTGTATAGACCATAGTTGATTTAGTCGCTTAACTTCGGAGTGCACTTCCAACGAACTTAAATAGTGTGATTAGTGAATTAGTAGTGTTAGTGTATTATATGTTTTAAGACCACGTGGGGCGTACGACAAGAGGACGATCCATCGGACATCAAACGGAATATACAGGTATTCTATAACTTACATTTTTACCCGGATATCCAATTTACCCTAACCTTCCCTGTTCCCCACACTACTGATAGGGGGCGGAACGTTACAACGGGCTGCAGTGAGATCTCTGTCACTTCATCTGCTGGTACGACAGGGCTAACAGGCTGCAGTGAGATCTCTGTCACTTCATCCCCTGGTACGACAGGGCTAACGGGCTGCAGTGAGATCTCTGTCACTTCATCCGCTGGTACGACAGGGCTAACGGGCTGCAGTGAGATCTCTGTCACTTCATCCGCTGGTACGACAGGGCTAACGGGCTGCAGTGAGATCTTTGTCACTTCATCCGCTGGTACGACAGGGCTAACGGGCTGCAGTGAGATCTCTGTCACTTCATCCGCTGGTACGACAGGGCTAACGGGCTGCAGTGAGATCTCTGTCACTTCATCGCTGGTACGACAGGGCTAACAGGCTGCAGTGAGATCTCTGTCACTTCATCCGCTGGTACGACAGGGCTAACAGGCTGCAGTGAGATCTCTGTCACTTCATCCGCTGGTACGACAGGGCTAACGGGCTGCAGTGAGATCTCTGTCACTTCATCCGCTGGTACGACAGGGCTAACGGGCTGCAGTGAGATCTCTGTCACTTCATCCGCTGGTACGACAGGGCTAACGGGCTGCAGTGAGATCTCTGTCACTTCATCCGCTGGTACGACAGGGCTAACGGGCTGCAGTGAGATCTCTGTCACTTCATCGCTGGTACGACAGGGCTAACAGGCTGCAGTGAGATCTCTGTCACTTCATCCGCTGGTACGACAGGGCTAACAGGCTGCAGTGAGATCTCTGTCACTTCATCCGCTGGTACGACAGGGCTAACGGGCTGCAGTGAGATCTCTGTCACTTCATCCGCTGGTACGACAGGGCTAACGGGCTGCAGTGAGATCTCTGTCACTTCATCCGCTGGTACGACAGGGCTAACGGGCTGCAGTGAGATCTCTGTCACTTCATCCGCTGGTACGACAGGGCTAACGGGCTGCAGTGAGATCTCTGTCACTTCATCGCTGGTACGACAGGGCTAACAGGCTGCAGTGAGATCTCTGTCACTTCATCCGCTGGTACGACAGGGCTAACAGGCTGCAGTGAGATCTCTGTCACTTCATCCGCTGGTACGACAGGGCTAACGGGCTGCAGTGAGATCTCTGTCACTTCATCCGCTGGTACGACAGGGCTAACGGGCTGCAGTGAGATCTCTGTCACTTCATCCGCTGGTACGACAGGGCTAACAGGCTGCAGTGAGATCTCTGTCACTTCATCCGCTGGTACGACAGGGCTAACGGGCTGCAGTGAGATCTCTGTCACTTCATCCGCTGGTACGACAGGGCTAACGGGCTGCAGTGAGATCTTTGTCACTTCATCCGCTGGTACGACAGGGCTAACGGGCTGCAGTGAGATCTCTGTCACTTCATCCGCTGGTACGACAGGGCTAACGGGCTGCAGTGAGATCTCTGTCACTTCATCGCTGGTACGACAGGGCTAACAGGCTGCAGTGAGATCTCTGTCACTTCATCCGCTGGTACGACAGGGCTAACAGGCTGCAGTGAGATCTCTGTCACTTCATCCGCTGGTACGACAGGGCTAACGGGCTGCAGTGAGATCTCTGTCACTTCATCCGCTGGTACGACAGGGCTAACAGGCTGCAGTGAGATCTCTGTCACTTCATCCGCTGGTACGACAGGGCTAACGGGCTGCAGTGAGATCTCTGTCACTTCATCCGCTGGTAGGACAGGGCTAACAGGCTGCAGTGAGATCTCTTGTCACTTCATCCCCTGGTACGACAGGGCTAACGGGCTGCAGTGAGATCTCTGTCACTTCATCCCCTGGTAGGACAGGGCTAACGGGCTGCAGTGAGATCTCTGTCACTTCATCGCTGGTACGACAGGGCTAACGGGCTGCAGTGAGATCTCTGTCACTTCATCCGCTGGTACGACAGGGCTAACGGGCTGCAGTGAGATCTCTGTCACTTCATCCGCTGGTACGACAGGGCTAACGGGCTGCAGTGAGATCTCGGCAACCGGGACCTCTGTTAAGGTGAATTCACGACCTTGCGTGGCCGTGCATGCAGCGCGGTGCAGCGGCTGGTAGACCAATCAGAAACGACTTGCATGCAGTGCAGTGCAGCGCTGCCGAAGTTGGTCGACATTCAACTTTTGCAGCACTGCACGCAAGTCATACCTCCATAGATCGTATATATTCTGATGGCTCACACTGGCTGTGACATTTTTCGTCTGCATGGTACGCCTACTCTGGACCCCTATTCGGTAACTTTCCCATTTCTGCCTGAAATGAAAGCAGCCGAAACGAATGCAGGCAGAAATTATTTGCCCGTTTCAGCCGTCGCCAAAGATGAACAAAATAGCGATTCTATAACAGCGCCTGAAATGTGTATGTACGCTTTGGGAGAACATCACAAGGCGACTGAGCCACCGAGGCTTTAAGCCAATCAGAAACAGACAATATCACGATTTAGATGGCCGTGATCACTGCAACCAAACTGCAACACGGCTCAAATCAAAACAAACATAACCCTACACACAGTTACATGAACGCGTCTTTTACAACACAAAAAGCAACCTAGAATGCTATATTTCTCTATTCTAGGAATTTCTCTATGTTCTAGAAAGCCTACAAGGTAATGCCTAGGCCTACGCCAATATCTAATTATTTCTTAACACTGAATGTATATGTATCGGCCTAGTAATACGGCAGTCCTAGTGATACAATAGGCCTAGGCAGTGAAACCGCATCTGTGCCGGCCGGGTCGTGAACACATAGAACTTCCCACGCACTACTGCAGCAGCACGGACGGCGCTGCATGCACGGCCATGCAAGGTCGTGAATTCACCTTTAGTCCCTCCTCTTCTGCAGGGGTTGTGGCTCGTAGTTGTATGTAATCTTCCTCGCTCCTAGTCAGTACACTTGCTTGCTGTCCTTTTCTATGATTATCTGCCATTTTTCCTATCAACTGAGCATAAGCGTCGCAAATCTTTCTTTTACCCCACCTATTTAGATGTAAACCATGCATTGTGTAGTCGTATCTTGTTAAATTTGATTACTGCTGTGGGTCTTGAGTGGCACCCTTTTCCATATTAAGAGTTTCGCGAATCTTGGCATTCAGTTGATCTATCGTTTTGTTGACGGCCGGTTTATCATATCTATAGGGTATTGAAGCGATTATTAGGGCCTTACCGGTTTCCGAACATATATGTGCAGCACGGGTAATGGGGTTAATAATGCAGTTCATAGAGTGCTGGCTTTGCGTCGTGTTGGTTGCACCATCTGCAATTTTGTCCGCATCATTCGTTCCCCCTATAATAACTATTGTTTCTTTATTGGACTCCGATGTGTATTCAAATTTCCCGATGACGTTATCCAGAAGGCCATTAGGTTTGAATACACAAGTGACATTTATTGACGAATCTACGATTGACTCGAACATTTTCCTACATTCTCTCCCATGACTATCTGCTTCTGTGTTGCTCTTGATTGTTTGTCTTATTCGGCTTCCTGTCTGTTTCTGGTTTGTTTTGTACTTTCATGCTTCATGCTACTATCGTTATTGTGGTTTTGTGTTATCTGTGTTGTCTGTTATTGTTATTATTTTTTTATTTTTTTATTTGTGTTGTCTGACAGAATTGTTTGTTTGTTTGTTTTTATTAACATCTAAGAGACTTTACAAAAGTATAGGATTTGTCAGTGAGGTTATCTAGAATAATGATGATAACAACTAAGCTACATTAAGAGTTTTTATCTAGGCTACATACTAATACCTACATAGGCCTACACAAATTGTAAGCATATTATCACACAATAACTATAAAACTTAATATTATATCTAGCTAGGTATATACAGTAATAATACAATTTGATATGGAGATTTATAGTGTCAAACTGGTACGATGTTACAGTAGTAGGCCTATATCTTCAGGCATGATTTACATGTCGGCAAAAAGAAATTCATGCATCTACTATTGTGTAGATATACCTAATTTAATTTCATACATTGTTTTGCTATATCCATAATATTTTTAATTTCTGTTGGCAAATTGTTGTATAACTTTATACCATTCAAGGATGTGCCCTTTTGGCATTTGTTGGTCCGTCTAGTAGGGATATGGAAGTTGTCTTTTGGTCGGGTGTTGTGCTCATGGATGGAGGTATTTGTAACAGTGTTACCTCTATTTTTTTTAGTTCATGCAATCATTTCATAAATTAGTAAGCTTGGAAATGTTAAAATGTTTAGTTTTTTAAATGCGGGTTTACATGATTCTGTGTATCCTAAATTAGCCATGGTTCGTATTGCTCTTTTTTGAATTGTAAATATTTGTTTTGAGTGCGGCGAGTTGCCCCATAGAGGTAATCTATATCTGATATGGGACTCAAAGTAAGCATGATATGCGTGCTTTGCAGCATTAAAGCCTGTAGTTGCCTTTATTACACACAATGCATAACATGCTGAGCTTAGTTTGGGGCCTAGAGTCTCTATGTGCTGGGACCAGCTGAGGGTTTCGTCTAGACATTTTGTCACGTCAATCCGGTCTAATAATAATAATAATAATAATAATAATAATAATAATAATAATAATAATAATAATAATAATCTTTATTCAATAGAACGTATGGCATTTATACATAGATAAATACATTAGTTATAGAATGCGTCAATTAAAACTAAATTAAAACTATAAGCCCATGTAGTCTTTGACAGTATATGGGCACATCTGGACTAGGTAATTTTTAAGATGAACCTTGAGGCTGTGCCTGGTCATGTCCTTGAGGTGGCTTGGGAGCTTGTTGTACAGGATGATGCTTGAATACGCTGGATTTCTGTTTACTAAGGCTAAGTTATGCGATGGAATATGAAAATCTTTTTTACGTCTGGTATCGTGGTCGTGGATATCTTTATGGGTGAGGTGAAGACTGTGTTGAATTGCGTGCTAGCTCCTTGTTGGAAATATTCAGAGTGGGGTAGTTTGTGATATGTTTTTGGTAAGTGTGGGATTGAACAAAGTTTGTTTGACTTTTGTTTAGGCCTAATGTATTGGCAATTAGCCAGTTCTGTATAGCATTGCCAGTTACGTTTGCATTTTTTTTCTAGAATGGCTAAGGTTTCAGCTATTATTAAAGCTGTTATATCATCTGCATACAAAAGAATTTTAACAGTAATATCTAAAGGTATAGTGTTTACATAAGCTGGAAGGTCATCTGCTATATATATATCAAAACAAATGTATGTATGCATGTGTGTATGTGTATCTTTTATACGTTACTACACTATTCATCCGATTGCGATGAAACTTTGGTGAGTTATTGTGCGCACGCCCGCGATGGCTTCTGGATGATAAACCCCCCCCTCACCCCCCACCCCCCACCCCCACTGAGACATCAACATGCAATAATGCTTTTCTAAACCATTCAGCCAATTGAGATACAATTTTGGTGAGTTAGTGTATGCACGCCCGCTAAGGTTTCTAAATGATAACCACCCCCACCCAACCCCCACCCTTACTGAGACACCAACATGCAATAATGCGTGTATGTATGTCCTTTATACAGTTCATCCGATTGCGAAGAAACTTTAGTGAGTTGTTGTGCGCACGCCCGCGATGGTTTTTGGATGATAACAACCACCTCCCAACCCCCCCTCCACCCCCACCCCCCACCCCCACTGAGACACCAACGCAATAATGCTTTCCTGAACCACATTCAACCGACTGCGATAAAATTTTGTTTAGTTAGTGTATGCACGCCCGCTAAGGTTTCTGAATGATTAAACCGCCTCCCAGCCCCTCTCACAACCTCCCACCCCACTGAGACACCAACATGCAATAATGCGTTCTATTATTATTCATCCGATTGCAATAAAACTTTGGTGAGTTATTGTACGCACGCCCGTGAAGGTTTCTGAATGAGTACACCCGCCGCCCCCCCCCCTCCTTTGTGGGGTACCACCAGACGGAAAAATATATATTTGTGTCAAAAACACACTGTTTGCGCCATATTTCATAGTCGCTCGTTTATTTCCAGTGGTTTGACTAGGGTAGTCTATGACGTCATCTCTCTAGCTTATCGTTGTAAATATCGTCAGTCTTTCTCCAGTCTCGTATCTGTCGAGTCGTACTTTGGATGCACTCTGGACGCACTGTCGCTCGTGCGTGTTCGTTCGTCTCTCGCTGACTTATGTCAGACTCTCATTTCCTTTTCTTATTTCTATCTCTACTTCCTTCATCTTGCTATGCTATTATACTCCTAACTATACCATCCCCAGCGCCGGTCATAATCACAGCAAGTGTCAAGACATCTGCGTCCTCTGTTCACTACGTCATCCACCTAAGCTTCACGCCGCAATGTAAGTTCATGTTCTCTCCTTTCTCATGTTTCTCTCTCTAACAAAAAAATGCAGTCCACTATTGCTATCTTCAGGGCAACCGCCCCTACAAATTTGGTCCGTCTTGACCGGATGTTTATCAGTACAATTTATCAGTTCGACTCTCTTCTAGGGCAAATTATTCTCGCTGATAATTTGTATTCTCAGTCGCGATTAGTCTCGCTGCTTTCCGTGTTTGTTAAACTTACCGGCCTATCTATAGTAAGCATTGCTGAATGGTTTCACCCTAGCTCTGGGCCGTTCCTCTCTGATTTGCCTCACGATTACTCTCGTTGTACTTCTGTCATAACAAGGGTAGTATTTTTCTCTCGTGTTTGCTCTGTATTCCGCTCTCAAGAGTACGTTCAAACAAATCATTTTAGATAAACGACAAGCTGCCTGGGACCAAGTGCAACTGAACAAGTTGCACAGTGTGATGCCTAAATTAATCAATAAAGTTCGGCCTCCATCTTCCCGTCTTTCTCGCCGGGAAGAGGTTGTGTTGGCACGGGCTCGCATTGGCCACACTCGTTTGACTCATGGATCTCCTCACTAGAGAAAAAGTTGTCCCAAAATGTGACACTTGTGACGTTACTCTGACTGTACGTCACATATTGTCAGAATGTACCAAACATGATGTGTTGAAAACACAATTAAAGCTTTCCCCGTTGTATGAAGAACTTTTGTCGTACGAGAATTGTGATAAACTTTTAAAATTTCTTGTCCGCACACAGTTTTTCCAACAATTTAAAAAAATACATTACAACCAACATTAAATATAAAATAACTTAAATTTAACACATATAAAATTAAAACATAATATCAATCAAAACACCATCTTGGTGGCGCAAAATGACCTAACTGGTTGAAGCGCCCTTAAACCCAATAAATTCAAATTCAAATTCCAACGATGAGTACCATTAACTTCATTTCGTCCGTTAGTGTTCCCCACTCACACGTCTTTGATAGCGTGTGAAGTGCAGTGGTATAGCTGTCCACTGATTCACCCGGTTGCTGTTTTCTTTGTAGAAAACCGGCTATTTTGTATATTTTATTCCTCATGGGAATGAAATACTTCTCAAACTCTTCCATTACAATGGAATGATTATTTTCATCCTCCCCTGACAGATTGAATGAGGTTAGGATGTCCTCTGCCTGCTCCCCCATAGTATAAATAAGGGTATTGACTTGCCGTTTTTCTGGCTGAGATTCCATTCCTGATCCTGATCGAAATCGTTCAAAGAGTTTGCGCCATGATATCCATTCATGTGGCTTGAAGGAAAATGTCTTCGGCGGATCGATAGGGATTGTACATGTGCCCGGTAATAGCGTTGCGGCCTGGTCCGTTGAAAGTGCCATATTTAAGAAAATATGTCCCGGCGAATATATGGTTTATAGCTTAATTGATGCTACACGACGTTGTTTTTCCGTTGCCACCATGTTTCATCTCCGACTCATCCGGATGTTCGGGATGATGAAGGATTAATCTTCAGGTACCAGACACATTTGAGTTCATAGATAGCCATGTTTTATTCACTCTGCCTTCTAACTTCCGGTACAGGTAGACAACATTGGGTACGTTCCATAACCTGCTAATTTGTCTTTGGGCGCGCCCAAAGATGCCCAAAGCATTCCGAAACACGTGCCCCACATGCTCACAGGCATTCCGTAACCTGCTCAGGTAGCGCCTTGGGCGCGCCCGTAACGCCCGACGATTTTCTCTGGGCATTCTGGGTGTGTTGTGTTTCTAGCATATCGCGCGGAAGAAATATGGCGTCTGCAGGTGTAGTGAGGTCCAAGGCCTATTTTAAGTTTTAAGTTTTGCTTCTTGATGAGGCCACTGGCGACACCAAAACATTAGAGTGACGAATGAAGAGGCCGAGAAAATCAGGGAAAATGAGTTATATCGTTAATGTATATTATTTCAGCAAGGCGTATCATGGCTTGTAGGTTAAGGCTGTCTCATGTAACCACTACCACGCGTTCCGAAACGTTTCGTGCCCGAACGTGCCCAAACTAGCCCGCCCATGATCAACGTCGGGCGGTGTTAGCAGGTTACGGAACGTACCCATTCAATGGTGTTGCATAAGGCGGTGTTTTCAAATACTAACACAGAAAGTTACCAAAGTTTTCTCAAAATTTATCGCAATTCGGTTGAAGCTTTGAAAGCATTATGCATTCCCGACTTAGGTGGTTTTCTGTTGCTTTGTTTATCGTTAGCTAATCTCGACTCTTCTTCTAGAAAGGCGTTTGAAAACAAGCAATCTTCTCGTGTTATTCCTGACTACAAAATAGATTTTTTAGAAGAACAGTCTCGCACAATGGAATTATGTGCTGTTAGTAAAACTTTGAATACTTCTACAAAAAGTTCGTTTGCAACAAAGAAGGTCAATTCGGTTCTCGTATCGACTGTACCAGTCTCAAACACTTCCAGTGAGCGAACAATCACATAAGAATAATATTAAAGTATCTACAGTTAAGGAGAGAAGTATTCTTGGAGGGAGTAGAAGCTCTTGGATGTGACAAAGGATTTCAAATTAGCTTTAAAGGAAGCTATGGTGGGGGATGTTTTGATGTTGTTGGGAAGCTTGTTGAAGATGGTTAGGGCCAAGTACTTAGGGCGTTTGGAGAATAGAGACAGATTGTGGGTGGGGATACGAATTTGGAGGTTTGACCTTGTGAAATGGGAGTGAACTGTTATGTTTAAAGGGAAAAGATTAGGATTTAACCGAACAAAAATTGATGGCGCTTGAATCAGGGAACCCGCAAGAGTTGGTATTCCCAGATCTTTGAAGAGCTCTCGGCAAGAATGATTTCTGGATACCCCAGCAATAATGCAAATAGCCCTCTTCTGGAGGATGAAGAGTCTAGTTGATTGTGGGGATGCACCCCAAAATAGTATGCCATATGATAGGTGTGAGTGAATATGGGAAAAATAAACTAATTTGAGAACATGAGGGTGAACTATTTGTTTCAGTTTCCTAAGCATGAAACAACCACTATTGATTTTGGAGGTGACTTGTTCAATGTGGATGGACCAGTCTAATGTTTCGGTGACGTTCAGGCCTAGCAACTTGGCAGAGTTGGTGCGGGCAATACTTTTATCGTCAAGCCGGACTAAGGGACTGGATGTTGGAGCCTTTTGGGGGGTGTGGAAGTAAAGATAAATGGTCTTGGGCAGTGAGAGAGTTGAAAGATTGATGTGGCAGTAAGAGGACATCAGAGAAGCTTGTTCGTTCACCAGTGCTGGGAGGGCAGGGGCACAATCTTTAGGGAGAGTTAAGAGGTGGCTCGAGTCATCGGCGTATTGTGTCAGGGTACCTTCGTTTAGACAACCCTGCAGATCATCGACATATAGAATGAAGACCAAAGGGCCCAAGATTGAGCCCTGAGGAACCCCAGTGACCAGAGTTCTTGGTTGAGATAAAAATTTGTGAGTAGAGTTATTTACCGAACCCTGGATTTCTACTGCTTGGGTCCGGCCGGACAGGTATGAGGCCATCCATTTGAGGGCTACTCCTCTTATACCAAAGCTTTCTAGCTTTGTGAGAAGAATTTTGTGGTCGATGGTATCAAAAGCCTTGCTTAAATCATAGAAAAGGCCCACAGCATGCCCTCCTTTGTCCAGAGCGGAGTAGAGAGGAGAGAGGAAGCTAAAGATGGCAGTAGTGGTGGATTTATTTTTTAGGAAACCATGCTGGCTGGGTGATACAAGAGAGTGATAGTTTAGAAAGGATAGTAGTCGGTCATGCATGATGTGTTCAAAAATCTTGGAAAAGGATGAGAGGATGGAGATAGGCCTATAATTATTCATGTCTGATTTAGTACCTTTGTGTTTGTAAATTGGTATCACTCTGGCATTCTTAAGTTGAGATGGGAAAATACCAGAAGAAAATGACTCGTTAATTAAGAATGTTAAGGGGGCAGCAATAAGGTGCACATTTAGCCAGAAGGGATCTGGGAATTTCATCTAATCCACTAGAGTGTTTGGATCCTAGTTTTTTTGCTACTTGAACCACTTCGATTTCAGTGGTGGGGTAGAGGAATATAGTGGGGTCAGGGGGATTTTTTTGTGATAGGTGTTGGTGTGCACATGGGAGGCAGGGTGATTGGGGTGGCTGGAAGAAGGCTGACTTGATATGTTTGAGTTTAAAAAGAAGTTATTAAAATGGTCTGCAAGGGAGCCGGGGTCCGAGATTGGCTGTTTGTTAGCAACAATTGAAAGATTTACTTTGGATGTGGGAGCCATGGTCTGTGATTTAATCATGGACCATGTTGCTTTGGCAATGTTGTTAGAAGAAGTTATTACATTATCGTTAAAGTGGAGTTTAGCCTGGCGGATGTTTCTCCTATGAGATTTTTTAAGGTTGAGGTATTGTTCCTGCCCAGGGACTGCCACCTTATCGTGGTGGGCAGATTTGCGTGCTTTGTTGATCCCGAGAGCTATGCCGGCGGAAGCGTATGCTTCTGGTAGGGCCACCCAAGCCGGACTGGTTGAGGAGGAGAAGTCAGACGAAGCGCAGTCCACACCCCAATCCCCTTTCCCCCCCACTGTCCCATTGAATTTTTCTCCTCCCACTTGGCCCTGCCCTCCCTTGCTGGACTCCCGTATGACGACTCACGCGACGTACAATGGATCTGATTCGGATGTGGCTTTATTCTTCATTATCATCTTTCTCATCTTCATTATCACCCGCTCATCGTCTCGATTAGCCATCGTTGCATAAATATGAGACGTTAAGCCCCATTAATCAATCAATCAATCATTGAGGTATTGTTGTTTGGAATCGTGACTGTTGTTGGAGAGTTTAACTTTAAGATGAAGAGACCGCAGGTTTTGAGCTTCCATACGTAGCTCGTGAGTGATCCAAGGGCTTGCTGGTGTTTGCCTAGGGGAGTAGCTTTTGCGTGGGAAAGCCGTATTAAAATGATGTAAGAAAGTTGATAGAAATGATGAGAACAGTTGGTCAGCATCAGCAACAGAATTAAGAGAATGCCACTCTTCCTAGCTTAGAAGAGAACGGAAATAGTCTGTATTGGTACTGTTAATGAGACGTTTTAAAGTTTTAGGCTTTGGCACCACATTGGAGAGACCAAGAGAAATTGTGAGAAGGTGGTGGTCAGAGAGGCCTGGGTTATAAGAGTTTACTGAGAACAGGGTATTATCAAGGGAGGTGAAAATATTGTCAATGAGGGTACTACTAGTGCTAGTCACACGGGTTGGAGAAGTAATAGTTTCGCGGGTGTTGAAGGAGTGGAATAAATCTAAGAGTTTAGTTCTGGGGGCGGAGGGTGTGAGAAGGTCTATATTGTGATCCCTGCACACAACGATTTCTGCTGGGGGGTGCAGCTTGGTAGTAAGGATTAATACATCTTCCAGTCTGGTTAGAAAGGATGGTATATCTCCAAGGGGGGATCTGTAGATGGAGAGAACTATAATTTGGTGGTTGGGGAGAAGCCAAATGACACCAACACATTCAAATACTTTTTCGAGACAGAAGTCCCTTGTTTCTACAATAGGGGAAATATTGAGGTATGGTTTGGAGAGAATGCCGACTCCTCCATGGGTAAAGGTAGAGTGGCAGAAGATTTGGGTGTTGGAGTAATCGGCAATGCAAAAAGAGTTAATTTCGTCAAGGGTGAGCCAGTGCTCGGACAGGCAGAGAATTTCGGGAGCTAAATTTTTGGTGAGTTTAAGTTCGAGTTCCTCGATTTTGTTGCGGATGGAACAGATATTGAGAAATGCAATTTGGGGTTTGTGGTTGGGGTAATTGGGAGAGTTGCTGGTGTCACGTGTTACGGGGGGTGGGAAAGAGGAGGAGCCATTTGAAAATTTGTGAGATTTGTTAAATTTGTTAAATTAGGGGTGATATTAATGGTGGAGTTGGGGCGTTTGGTGCGTGTGCTGATCGGGTCACGCAAGAAAAAGACTGGGACAGTAGCTGTTAGCAAGGGGCTAGTGTCTGAAGGACGAGTCAGAGGATGAGTTTGGTCTTGATGCCTCGTACTCAGGGTCGGGTTTACGGCTTCAGTTGCGGAGACCTTGGCGACGACAGTTGGGCTCGGTGGAGAATCACTGGGAGGCTCCGCGTCGGGGATTTCGGATCCTGTAGCCACTGGAGTAGCGGCGACGACAGCTGGGCTCAGTAGGGAATCTCTGGGAGGCTCCGCGTCGGGGATTGCAGATTCCACAACCACTGGAGAACCGTCAACGGCCGGCTGGGTCAGGCTTCTCATGGTCTCGGTCCCAAAGTTTCCAGGTGTCATAGGCTGCGTTTGGGACTCTACTATGGTCCCAGGCTGTGACTGGCTTCCTGTGGTCCCAGTCTCAGAGTTTACATGTGTCGCGGGCTGCATTGAGGACTCGGCTGTGGCCTCGGGTTGTGTCAGGCTTCCTGTTGCCTCGAACCCAGAGTTATCCGGTATTGCAGTGGTTCCTGGCTGCGACAAGCTTCCCGTGGTCTCGGTCCCGTATCGCGTGTTGCGACGAGGACTCAGTTGTGATGGCCTCTGGCTGTATCAAACTTCTCGTGGTCTCGGTCCATGAGTTTACAGGTTTCGCGGGCTGTATCGAGTACTCGACTGCGGCCCCTGGATGCGGCTCGCTTCTCGTGGCCTTGTACTCTAGGTTTCCTGGTGTCATGGGCTGCATTGAGGGTACGACTGGGGCCTCTGGCTGGTCCAAGTCTCCCTTGGCCGGGGTCTCGGTGTTTCCTGGGGTTGTGTGTGGTGGTGTAGATGTCAACGCTGGTTTGAGCTTGTCCAAGTTTTCCGAAGCTCGGGGAGAGAGTGGGCCCATGAATCGGCTGCTTGTTGTGGAGACAACAGGATTGTCAGCTAGGCTTGCTGTGTTTTGGGATTTAGCGTTGGGCAGTACACAAACTAAGATCTCGATATCCGAGCTGGAGAAGTTGTTTGTGATTAGTTGCTTCACCTGCGTCCAACTCAGGCCGTCACAGCCAGTTCCTAGCCTGGGCATGGCTAGATGCTTAATTCCATAGTAGTCGCAGTGGTTGCAAAGAGACTTCAGTGATTGGTGTAGGGCTTCGAGCGTAGGTTTGTGGTGGGAGCGATGTTTTGTAACCAGATTGCAGACAAGCCTGCCTTTTTGGTGGAGGTAGGCAACCTCGCCAACGTCGGCCTTCTGGGACTTGAGGTAGTCCATCCCTCCAAACTTTTGTTTGAATTCGATTGCAATTCCTGCCGAGAGGCCTAAGTCCTTTGCCACGCAGTGCACAAGGGGGAAGTGGGCTGGTGTGCAGAAAATGTCGGACTTTATTTCATGATTGCTGAAGGTGGGAGGTCCCTGAGATGGCTTTGTGGACGTCTGTTCGCTGATATGTTTGGAATGTTACCTGATTATTTGCAAGGATTTTGTTGGGGTGAGGCCTGGGGGGGGGGGGGTGAGGTTGTGACCGTTGCTTTTGCGGATAGGTACGCTGGAGTTAGGGGAGGGGCTCGGCATGGGTTGCCAACTCATGACGGAGAACACTTCAACCAACATGTTGTAGAGGATTTCGTTGCCCCATTTACTGGGGTGGAGGCCTCCTCTGGACAGATGAGCTGGGGAGATCGAGTTGTTGGTTTCCACGTATGTGGCTTGCAGTAAATTGCAGCAACTTTTGATTTCACTGTTGACTTTCTGCACCAGGTCCTTGCACTCAATGTCCTTACGATGGGCAATGGAGGTGTAGGCAATTTTGGCATGTGGAAAAGTTTTCTGTGTTGTCCTAAGCAGTTGGTATACGTCGTCAGATATGAGTGAGAGTGGGCGTCGGTTGATAGAGTTTGTGCCACAGTGTAGGACTACGATGCGTACATAGGGGTCTGGGGTTCTTGAAGCGAGCTGTTGTTGTAGTTGAAGAGGTTGGATTCCGGGGTTTGTTTCTGATCTATATGAGTTGTTGGGCTTGATTTAACTGCATCCCACGAACATTGAATCACTAATAACAAGGTTCAGGAGGTTGGGGCTAGGCTTATGGATGGCTGGAGGCCTTGGCAGAACAGACGGAGCAGCAGATTGGCTTAGTTGGTAGGTCGATGTGGGCCTAGGCCTAGGTGGACTTCGGCCTCGGACTCCCTGCAGGCTTAAGGCTACCTGATCTGGCTTCGTGAGCCTGGATGGCGGTTCTTTACATGCTTCACTGTAGCTTTTTGTAGGGAGTTGTTTGCCGAATGTCCTGTTGACAGACTCAACCTTCAGCAAGTCAGAGCTGGGCCTAGGGTAAGGGGACTTATCTACGCTGATTGCTTGGTCGCTTGTGGGGGAAGGCCTGCTGTGAGTAGACCTAGGCCTGCTGTCTTCACGGGCTTTTGGTGTTTCCACTTCCTGTTGTTGAGTTGAAAACCTGTTCATCGATTTGTGTGAGTTATATCCCACTTGGTTATTGGCCTTGGAACCTGTTTGATATTCCAGGGCTGCGGTGGGTAGGCCTACTGTGGTGGTAGTGGCGCTGGTGCTACTGGTAGGCCTACTAGGTACTGCGGGGGAGCTTTTTACGGCGCCAATAGGTGTTTTCAGTTCGTTTTGTTTGGCTGTTGGTTCGTTTGTGGAAGGCCTATCGTCCTTAAGTAACTCATTTGATATTCTTGGGTTAGCCCTAGGCCTAATTTCGCTGCTCACTTCCGGTCGGGGGGAGCTATTTTCGCCGGCGTCTGAAGTAGAAACTGCAGCTTGCATGCTAGGGCTACTGGCGTCACCCTCGCATTTGAGGTTATGGGGGTCGTTTAATGGTATTATAAGAGCTTCCAGCTTGCTAACTTTGTCAGTAAGCAATTGAAGATTGCACAAAATGTTGTGGTGAGATGGATAACACGTGAAATCGTTGCCGCAGCATATGCTGGATCGACAGATAGGCGCTGGCGTAGGGCTACAAGGCGTGTGTTTACAGCACCTGCATGAACACGGGGAGGCCCTAGGCCTAGGCCTACAGAAATCGCATTCCGTGTCGCAAGGCTGATAAAAATGAGAATTCATTGATGCACACGTGTTACTCACTTGTTTGAAGCACTGGGCGAAGTTTTGATGTGATAAATCGCTCAAATACCTGACTTTATCGCCGTTACACACAGAGGGAAAATCACTGGATTACTGTATGGGCGCCATCTTTGGAAGGTGTCTCTCAGTGTAGGTCTATTTGTTGGTGTTGACTGGGAGCCAGGCGTAGGCCAGGGTCGAATCCCCGACTTGAGGTTGGTTTGAGGCACGGTTTTATTGTCAGAATTGCTAGCCCTGGGCCATTGTGTGGATTCGTTATGTAGAGGCTCTGTAAAGCTGGGCCATGACACCAGCTTGGTGATGTAGGGCTGAGGCCTGCTTATAGGTTTTCCCCTTGTGTTCAAGGTGTACTTGATCTCCGCCTAGCGGAGGCTCGTCGAACTCCCAAGTAAGGTCATCGCAGTCCGTTCCACAATGTTAAAAATCACATGTTATTCAAATGAGAGAGATGTGAAAGAAAACAAATGAAGTGATCCGTCAAATAGAATTACCTCCTAAAAAGGAAAAATCATCATATTTTATAATCTTCAATCATTATATTCTATCAAAATTTCTCTTTTAGGTGTTTTTAGTATTGTTTTAAATGATCTACAACGGATATTTAATTATTATAACAGTTTTTTTAGTGGGATCCAAAATGGCGATTTTGGTTCCCTTGCGACGACCTAACTTGGGAGTTCGACGAGTCTCCGCTAGGCGGAGATCAAGTAGACCTTGCTTGTGTTGATGTTTGCTTCGTCCAGTGACGGGAATAGCGTAGGCCTAGGCATAGCAGCGGTGGCTTCAAAGTGCGGCCTGGGTGCCGTGCCTTTGGTAAGAGTACATCTTTGGTGGATGTTGCTAGTAGATGGATATGGAAGAGCAGCCATTGATTCGGGGGCGTGGCTACTGCGGCATTCGTTGGCGGTGGCGTGCGTGACGCTGTCCGCAGAGGTGGCGGTGGCCGATATGTTGGTGGCTACGTTCTCAGTAGTTGTAGGAACTGCTATATCCGACGACGATATTTCAGGGTTAATGCTACGTTTACAGCTACGCGTTGCGAGCGAAGCGAGGGCGCGAGCTCCAATCAGCGGCCGAGTTTGTAACTTCTTTGCATGAAACTCGGCCGCTGATTGGAGCTCGCGCCCTCGCTTCGCTCGCAACGCGTAGCTGTAAACCCACCATAAGGCTGACAACCAATGTCTTCAATGCAACTAGTAGGCACTCGATGGCCTCGCGTATGGGATTTAGGGATGTTTTGTTTATCTTGGATGTCCAGATGGAACATTTACAGCAAGGATTATCTCCTGGTTGGTGTAGACTTGGACTTGGGACCAAAACAGTTAGCGTAGGCCTAGGCCTAGGCCCATCCCGTAGCAAGCACATGGCGGGCCCACCTCTGTTCATTCATTCATTCATTTCAGACAATTTTATTCTCAACACAGAATACATACATGTTACTAAAAAGTGGCTATTTATACAAAGTTAGAGAAGCCTGTAAAGTCATGGAGACTTGAGTGCAGGCCATTTACAAAATAGTGTACGGTATTAATTTTGTCAGATGGCGACAATAGACATACTTGAAAGGAAAATTGTGTGATAATACAATTTATACAATATAGCTAGAACTAAATGTTTTGGGGGAAGTTAGTAGACTGATGTTAAAGACGGTGTAAAAATACAAGTTTAAAAAAGGTGTGGTTTACAAATCAGGCATTTTGTTTACAAACTTACGCTGCTTATGGACTAAAATTTTGTAATTTGTAATATAATATAATATACCGGGTAACAATAGAGTTATAGAATTAGGGTTATTATAAGGAAACATTTCCAATGTGTAGTATTTTAGGCCTTCTTAAAGTATAAATTTAAATTTAAATTTATAATGTAATACTAGCATTCAGAGAATAGTATTCACAGAGAAAATAAAGACATAGAAAGACATTACTTAGACCTGAATCATGTCGGCCTAAGTTTACAAATACTAGATAAAACAAAGGAAAAGATTTAAACTTAAAATTTAAAAGTATTAAACATAGTAGTAATAGTAAATAATAATAGTAGTAGTAGTAAAGGCATGACAAATTCCACCTTTAATCGATGTAATGTAATAGGAACGTGCACCGTAATATGTTGAGTATATAGAATAGAATATAGGGGTGCTAGCCCTAATATTCCTAATTTTTTTTTTTTTTTTTATCAGTATGGCTGATGGTTGGCCATGTTGTATTAAGGCTATTCCTCCCCTTCGCAGACAGTCTTGAAACATTTTTTTTTTACAAGCTACAACAACAAAATATGTTTACCCGAGTCACCTCGAGTATGACCAGAAGAAAATAAAAATAAAAATATGTTGTTTTTACGCGTACCGGCCGTATACACTTCCAACTTTACGGTGCTGGCTCCATGGTTACAATATACTAAATGTGACGTTTTAAATATTTTTCTCGATTTGAAATACTTATGAAATAATGACTATAAAATTACATGACTGTAGCATAAACAGGGACTAAACTACAACCATGTTTGTGTACCGATAAATAAACGAGTAAAAATTGGAAATTTTTGATTAACAATGTATGCGGAAAGAACTGAAACCCATGCCTCAAACTTCTTAGTCATTATAAGGCATCCTTAACGTATAATTGGGAATTGACTCTGAGCCTCCAGCACTGTTACTCATCAAAATGTCAGAGAGCGAAAACGTGCGTAATTAGTTGACGCTAGAGGAGGGAGCGACACAAACCTGAATCCACAGTGTCTGTAACTCGACTACCCAGTAACTCGGCTGCCTGCTGATTCCTCGGCTCGGCGCGGTGGGGGGATGTTAGTGTGGTCACATTGCGTCATATATCAACAGCTGATAATGATTAAACAATGTGCATATTTGATAGCGGGCTGGAATGGCCTTAAGAGAGCTAAACATACAAAAGAGTTAAGGAATGAGGTTATCGAGTATATAAACAAGGAGAGAGGTGTGACTGTTTTTTTATATATTGTTAACTCTATATTGTGTATAATTAGTCTTAGGTATTCGGATGTTTGATGGTAATAATAATTTGCCAATATAATAGTGTTTTGCATCAGTGGATGTATCATGTTGGAATAGCGCATTGTCGCTAATTAGTAGACTGATTTAATTTAATTTAAATTTAGACACTGCCAGGATTTGCATGTTTATTTATTTATTTATTTATTTATTATTCATTCACCTGACATTTACATGATAAATGTGTGCTCCTCTTGAGAGAGAGAGAGAGTGTGAATAGCTTAAAATTACATTACACATTACATTACAATCTTATATAGATTACATTTATAATACATAGGTATGAATGTTGAGGTATACGTATAAATACGGTACACATACACACATTATCCTACTGGAAGGGCTAAGAGGGGGGACACGAATTTTGATTTAATTAGATTTGTAATTGAGAAAATCATCTATGGAATGAAATGCATTATGAATAAGAAATGTTTTTACTTTGAGTCTGAATGCTTTGTGAGTGGAGTTTTTAATGGATTGTGGAATTTTGTTATAAATTTTACTGCAAAGGTAAGTGGGACTATTTTTATAGAATGCGTGGTTGAATACGGGGATAAATATGTTAGAATTGGATCGTGTTTCATGGGAATGGATAGTTGTGTTTGTGATGAATAATTCAGGATGCGAGTGAGCAAAAGAGGCCGCTGATAGAATTAGTTCAGATATGAGAGTTAGAATGTTAAGATTGGTAAAATGGGGCTTGCACGATTTCTTTCTTGATACGCCGGCAATTATTCTGATCGCCCGTTTTTTAATTACAAAAATGCGTTTGGCATGGCTTGAGGAGCCCCAAAATAGAACTGCGTATGAGAGTATTGACTGGACGTATGAATGGTATACCATTAGTAAGGTAGAAGGGCTGACGAGGAGTTTCAGCCTTCGCAGCATGTAACATCCACTGACAAGACGTGGTGCTAGTGATTGGATATGGGGAAGCCAGTCAAGTGACTCACTTATTATTAGTCCTAGTGCTTTCACATGGGTGTCTGGCTATACTTTTGTCATCTAGGCAAATGAGGGGGCTGGTTGCGTATTGTGGTGCATTCACATGGAACTTTAAATATACTGTTTAAGTAGTTTGGAATTTGGATAGCTAGTCTACTGGATTTGCAATATGCTGATATCAGTGATACTTGAGAATTTGCGGCTAATGTGAGCGTTAGTGTATCTGTTTTGATGGGAGATAAAAGAAGAGAATTAATGTCGTCTGCATACAATGTGAGGAAAGATTTTACTAGTTCCTTGAACTTATCCATGTTTAGAAGTTTGGGGAGGTCATTGATATATAGAAGAATTAATAGAGGGCCAAGTGTAGATCCTTGAGGGACACCACTAGTTACTGGTAGTGGATCAGACAATGATGGTATGTTAGATTTTGGTGAAACTATTTTTACTACTTGAGTGCGGTTAGTGAGAAATGACGTTAACCAATTGTGTGCAGGACCGGTGATGCCGATGGAAACGAGTTTACTAAGAAGAATGTTATGGTCAATTGTGTCAAATGCTTTACTCATGTCAAAAAAGAGCCCTATTGCTTGGTCTCCCCTATCTAATGCAGAGTAGAGTGGGGAAAGAAATGAGAAAATAGCTGAGGTCGTAGATTTACCTGAGAGGAACCCGTGTTGACTATTGCCAAGAATATGGTATTTATTGAGATAGGAAGAGAGGCGAGAGTACATTACGAGTTCAAAAATTTTTGAAAATGATGAGAGTAGCGAAATTAGACGGTAGTTATCTAAAACATCTTTCTTCCCTTTCTTATGTATGGGGACAATTGTTGATTGTTTTAAGATTGTGGGGAATGTGCCAGTTTCAAATGACATGTTTATAATGTGGGAGAGGGGTAGAGCAATGAGTTTGACCGATTTAGCTAGAATAGCAGTAGGTATACAGTCAAATCCATTTGAGTATTTAGGTGTTACTTTCTTCATAACTTCACAGATTTCAGCGGGGTTTGTGGGATACAAAAAGAATGAATGGCATGGGCGGCTTGATGAATTGCTAGAGGCTAAGGCTAAGGGGGGGTCCCAAGAGAGGTATTGTGCTTACCTCCTTGAAAAATGAGTTAAACCAGTTGGCTACTTCGGTTGGATCCTCCACCTTTTTTCCATTAACTGTAATAGCCATATTTACTGGAGTTTTAGATGGGCAAGTCTCGGTTTTTATAATGTTCCAGCATGCTTTTGATTTGTTAGTGGATGATATAATAAATTTATCGTTGGATTGTTTTTTAGCTAATTTAATGTTCCGCGAATGCTTACTTTCTAATTGGTTATTATAACTGTCTTTGAGAGATAAGTCACATGGTTTACGCTTGCAAAGAGCATGCAGGTTTTTGAGGTCTGCAGACGTTGAGCGAATCTCCACTGTGATCCATTTCTTCGATTTGACTGGTTTGATGGTCTTACATCTGGTCAGTGGAAAAGCTTTCTCAAAAAGAGTCACATAACGAGAATGGAAGGCTTCAAAACACTCATTGACAGTGTATACATTTTGAGCAGAAACCCAGAGCTCATTCTGAAGGAGTGAAAGAAAGTATGATATATTTGTATCAGTGAATTTCCGTTTCATAGTTGAGTTGGGACCAATCCAATTTATCCGAGACTCAAATTTCAGGAAAAGGGCTAGGTGGTCAGAGAGACATGAGTCTACTAGGGAAGTTTCCCCTTGGAGTTGACCTAATGTATATGTGGTGAATATATCATCAATGAGGGTAGCGCTGGTGGAGGTTGTACGAGTTGGGATGGAAACTGATGCTTTGAGACCGAAGGAGTTAAGTGTGTCTTTGTAAAGAGTTATTACTTTTGATGATGCTAGGAGATCAATATTGAAATCGCCACATAAGACAACCTCTGCCTTGGGGTATCCGTATAACTTAGTAATACGGATAGGCAATGTTTCAAGTTTGTTTATAAAGTCCACGATATTTCCGGACGGGGGTCTATAAACTGAGAGAATGATAAGTTCCATACGTGTTCCACTCCACAGGACTCCTGTACATTCAAATACTTGTTCAGTGCAGTCAGTGGCGTAACGCAAATCGCCCGGGCCCCCCCGCAAGAGTCGTTTCGGGCCCCCTATATGGGGTTAATTAAGAGCCAAATCTATTACATAACGAAATAAACTTTTACTTGAGCTCTAATACCCCCATACAATCATCTTAAAATTGTTACTATCACAAGAAGCGGTCTCGGCGACGAGCATTCTTGTAACTGGCGAGCCAAGCTGTCAATTATGGCGACCATGTTTAACTGCTTGATCTGCTCACAGTTCACACTCTATGCTGAGCATACTGAGAGAGTTTTAAGACTGTCTTGAGGTCTCCTCGAATATATATATATATATATATATATATATATATATATATGTATATATTTTTAAAGTATTTTAAAATCTGAAAATTACTTTTCGGTATGTCGCTACTGTGAACAGAACAGTACGAAATAACATGAGGGCCAGTGGCGTATATCGAGGAATTCACAGTGGGGTGAAGTTTAACATCCTAAGCATGTAGGGGGTCTGGAGCGAAAGTCACAGCTAGGGGAGTTCAATTCGCCGAAGGCGAATTTTTTCTTCATTGATGACGTTTTACACGCCTGTAAACACGTTTCAGAATCGGACAATGATACAAGATATAATATGATGGTTGTCCCCCGTCCGGACCCGTGGAAGATTAAATATATTCAGGATTCAATATAGTTGCTTACAGGCAGTGCTGATTGTAAGACGACCGAAAGAGGAACCCCCTAACCTCATCCACCCATAAGTCTTTATAAATATATTCCCTCAAAATTGTCCCATTCCTCCAATTTCCTTCCCCGTATGGCCCCGGAGAAGAATAGGTCCAAATTGACAACTTTTAAAATATGATGACGAAAAAACAAGATCTGTACTTCTGGCAAGCCGGGCCCCCCTAGACAGCGGGCCCCCCCGCTTCGCGGGGGCGGCGGGGGTCTCCTTTACGCCACTGAGTGCAGTACTCATGGATACCTGGGATCGGGACTGCTAGAAGCCATGATTTTGAAAATATGGAGACTCCACCAAATGGTGTGCTTCTACAATAAGTGTTAGAATTACAATATTGAGGAATTACAAAATTAGTGGCTTTAGCTGGTGACAGCCAGTGTTCCGACACACAGAATATGTCCGGTGACTGACTCTCTAGGAAGACTTCTAATTCGCCCACTTTATTCTTAATTGACCTAATATTCAATGACATTATGCTAGGGATGGCTTTGGTTGAATGTAGAGATGTTGGATGGTGAGGCTTAGTATTGGTCAGGTTATTGTTTGGGCTAGTATAGGAAAATTTGGTTTTGTTAGGACGTTTTTGTGATTGGTCTTTGATTGACGCGGGGGCTGGGTTCTAATACTAATAGATGGGTTGATGTTGATGGTTCCCATTGCGGTTTTAGCCGCATCTTGGGTGCTGACAGGCAGCGTTAGGACTTCCACATCCTGGTCGGGCGGCGACAGGACTTCCACGTCCTGGTCGGGCGGCAACAGGACTTCCATGTCCTGGTCGGGCGGCATCAGGACTTCCATGTCCTGTTCGGGTGGCGTCAGGTCTTCCACGTCTTGGTTTGGTAGCATCCGGACTTCCACGTCCTGGTCAGGTGGCGTCAGGTCTTCCACGTGAAAGGGTGAGGGGGGTGAGGAGAGAAGATGAGGTTGGACTGAGACGGAGACGGCTGTGGCGAAAGGTTGGGTCTTAGACGTCGGGACAACTTCGTTCTGGCCGCTAGCATCTATCATCGACACGACAGTCTGTGGCTCCGCGTCAGTAACTGCCGACAATTGGATGGTATCGTCTTGATCGGTCAACTTAAACTCAACATCAGTGACTCGGGTCGATGGGACGGTCTTGGGTTCATCGTCAGCAACTGTGAACGTCAGGATGATCTCTTCCTGGTTGGTGTTCAGTTCAGTGGCTGTGACAGGAGATGTCTGGATGATATTATCCTGTTCGGTCTTGGAATTGGAATTTGTTTCTTGCTGCTGTTGGGTGTATGGGGTATAGATCACGATTTGTGTTTTTGATTTTTTAAAGAAATTTGATATCATGTCCTTAACAAAGGGCCAGTACATGCCGTCAAGTCCGCATCCTATGCGAGGCATGGCAACTTCATTTATATGATAAAATTCGCAGAATTCTCGGAGTTCCTTCAAAGCATTTTTTAGATCGAGCGCTCAAGGTTTTTGGTATGAGAATTCTTTTGTTACAAGGTAGAAAATGAGTTGTCCTTTTGAATGTAGTTTTGCAACACTTCCGGGTTGCTTCATCTGCTTCCTGAGATAGTCACCATGTCCAAATTTTCTCTTGAAATGGCTAGCAATCCCCATGTGTATACTAAAGTCGGCAGCAACACAGTGAGCTAGAGGGATCGATGTGGGCAAGTCGAATAAATGTCCTTGTTGTTCAATTACCGTACTGTGTGACTTGATGTCTGGGCATGGCTGCTGTTGTCTAGTTGTGAGGTTGAACTAGTGCGATGTTTTATTGGGGATGATGTTTCATCCATCTTAAGGTTTAAATGCTATATGGCTACATGGAAGCATGAAAGTTTCATGAACATGAAAGTTGGCGAATAAGTTTCACACAAATACGTTTCACGCGCTACGCACAAACGACACTTAGTTTTAGCTTAGTTTTATTTAAGGTCCTCCTTTGTAAATCAGTTTTTATAACTGAATAGGATAAACATTAAATAAATAAATAACACCACCGCAACATTGTGATGCGATTTTACTATTGCAAACACATTGCATTCTGCAATAAGAGTTAAAAGTTGATGAACAATCTTTGCAAGCTGATACAACGGACGTCATATTGGATCCCTCTTTTTGGCCCTAGGCCTAGGACTAAGCTAGCTTATTGAGTTTTAATAAACTGCCAGCGAGACAATTCGGTTACTCACGATTCCCGGTGATTCCTAATGGCCTGATGACACATTGGTTCGGAAATATTTCGATGTCAGAAATGCTTTCTTTATCCTATCGTATCAACCACTCTCAACTCAACTCAACTCAACTCTCAAGCTGCATACCATAGTGCCTTTCCTTTGTTCTCTGCTCGTGCAATTTACTGTTCAATGTCCCGTGCTTTTGCCACCCGAATCACTTTCCGATACGTTTTCTTATATTTTCAAAAATATGTTGTTATTTTTGGATTTTGTTTTTTTCTGGCTAGCCTATTGTGTAACTGCAGTTTCTTTCTCGATTTTAATATTCCTGTAGTGATCCAACTGTTTTTTTACTTACACATGCACGTTATTGGTTTTCTTTTTCCTCAAAGGGCAAGCTATGTTGAATAGGTAAGAAAAAGTATTTATAAATGCCTCATATTTTGCATTTGTATTGTCAGCATGGTACATTCCTAGCCATTGTTCTTTTTCCAGAAGTATTTTAAGAAAGGATAAGTTTATGTCAATATCTCTAGTATGTTTATACTTTTGGGCTTGTCTATAACACGATCCTAATTTATTTGATCCTGTGAAGTTCACCTGGATTGTTTGACCATAATGGTCTGATATTGCCGAATTGATCACACTTGTTTTATAGAATAGGTAATTGAGGCCTGTGAGTATATTATCAATTGTTGTCGCTGAACTTGTTGTCCCTCGTGTCGCTTCATGTACAGTAGCCTTCAAGTTGTACATATCAAGGAAAAGCTCTAGCTTCCTTGCCGCAATATCACCCCTTGTTATGTCTATATTACAATCCCCACATTTAATAACATTCCCACCCTTGACAAGTTTCATGCAACCTTCCAGCAATTGAGACAGCTGGTCGAAGAATATGTCTACTTTACCAGTCGGAGATCTGTATATTATTATAAGTACAATTAACCTTCCTTGGTGTCTTATTACAGCTCCGACATATTCTAAATCTTTTTCTACTGGCAATCCTTTGTCAAGTTTATTTTGTAGCTTTTTAATATTAATGCCATGTTTTGCACAAATCATGACCCCCCCCCCCCCCCCTCCCCCGTTCCTTATAGTTCGAACGACAAAAACTGTCGATTACTTTGTACCCTGTAAGCTTGTACTTTGCATTTCGTGCCTCTCTAGAGAATGTTCCGAGATGCACACTACGGTCACTACCTGTGGCATTGCTTCAGATATCAAGATGTCCATTTCCAAGGGTTTCTTACGTACGGTACACTCTGTACATTCTGATGGACGATATTAAGCTGGGTACTGCAGACTGTACTACATCCTGATCTTGTGTCTCTTCCCCCTCCCTGATTGCCTATTTTGGCAGGCTGTAGATTATTGAACTGGAATATTCCACGTGGTGACAATTTGTAATCTCTTTGATATCAAAATGAACAAGATCTGTAGTCACCTGACTAATAAGCGTGTCAAACATACTTTGGATTAGGCGTATTGATTTATTGTGAATGTCACCTCTGGTCCTACATTCCCTTGATACGTCAAAAGTATCTGAACGGACATCTGCAACAGGCAAGGCTGGCTGTAGTGGTTCTAAACTTGCTTTCCCGTATGGACCCGGGAAAAAATATGCCCAGAGTGACTCTGCTAGTCGTAAGAGGCGACGAAAGGAGACCCGTCTCGGCCCGGGGTAGAATAGGCCCAGAGTGACTGCTAGTCGTAAGAGGCGACGGAAGGAGACCCGTCTTGGCCCTGGGTAGAATAGGCCCAGAGTGACTCTGCTAGTCGTAAGAGGCGACATAAGGAGACCCTGTCCCTTCCCCCCACTGTCCCATTGAATATTTCTCCTCCCACTTGGCCCTGCCCTCCCTTGCTGGACTCCCGTACGACGACTCACGCGACGTACAATGGATCTGATTCGGATGTGGCTTTATTCTTCATTATCATCTTTCTCATCTTCATTATCACCCGCTCATCGTCTCGATTAGCCATCGTTGCATAAATATGAGACGTTAAGCCCCATTAATCAATCAGTACCGATTGAATTGACACAGTAAGATAGATGTTTCACTTTGGTGTATGGAACTAGACTTAAATTAAATCCAGATGACACACCTTGAAAATTTAAAAAATCATTTTTCTTCACTTGAATAAACTGCATATTCGCTCTTCTTCCCAGCTGCACCAACGATCTTAGAAGACTTGCTGGACTGAAGACTTTACGTGATTCCAACCACTTTTCAATCTGGCTGTGAACGTTATCTACCTCCTGGATATTCCCGTGTCCAGGTTCCGAAAACTTCTGTTCTATAATTTTTAAATTTCCGACACTCTTTTGGTTGTTACTTAAAAATGTTTTCAAAGCAATGGACATTATCGAGTTACGATTTTGGGGGACGCAGGCATCCGACCATAATATTAGTTTGGTGATCTGAGGATGGTCTTGAATTACACAGCGTAGAATCTTCACAAGCGAGCTGGCGATATGGTTGCCTCCACGCCCAGATATGCATTCATGCCAAAGAGCATTGTAGCTCTTTTTGAGCAATGGGCTGTCAAATTATAACATGCAAGCTCTCGCTTATAAAAGAAGTTTGAGATCTCTGCTCTAGGTAGAGAAAACACGTTTTCTAAATCAAAAACTATTACAGCTGTTTGACCATTGCTCCCTAATCCATACAACGCTCGGTCAGAATCACGTTCCTGTTTACAAGCTAGTTTATGTTTTAAGTGGAGATCATGCGTCTCCTTTTGACTTTCAGTCTGATTGAGGCCTTGTGCTTTGGCCTCCTCACAGTGGTCCTGGTCACAACGGTCTTTTTTTCTCTGATGGAACCGTCGATTGAATTCATTATTAAAAATACTTTTGTACAAGCTCTCTTTTACGGGATTTTCTATCCCTGACTCTGTATAGAGCCGATACATTTCTTTAATATTGAGAAACATGTCTAAATATTCGCAAGGTGCCGTTGCTCTACAATAGTGGGATTCAACCCTAGGAAAGGAGTTGATGTGGTCCCTTACATGTTGCTTGCGCTCATCTGCAATGTGGCTCTTTGTCAACTTGCCCTTGAGGGGTGATCGAGGTACACCTGTTTCACGGTTGTGTACCTTCTGAAAGTAGTACTTTATGCGGCGTTGTGAAATGTCCAAAGTAGTAAGGAAGAACTCTTTACAAACCTTAACTCTCTTCTCCCCCACTTGAAAATTATAAACAAGCGTGAACTTTCTACGGCTATCATCCCCAGTTAAAGTCCGACATCTATTTTTTGTGGAGTGGTCGATAAATATGAAAAGTCGAAATAAATGAGCTTAAAGGCATAATCAGTTTCTATGATTGTCATTTAATGTTAGTTCTCTTCTATAATACAGGTTAAATGCAAAATACCTTTCTCTGATTGCATATGAAGAATTATAATATTTGTACAACTTTTTGAATACGTCAATCATTTTCGTATCAATTTGTAGATGGAATCTCCTGGTGAAACGTATTGCATCTATTAGAACATCCACTGGACACCCGTTCGTATACCCAAATGTTGACAAAACCACCCTGTCTTTGTAGGTTAAATTCGTGGTCCAAAATAGTTTCCTAATAAATACTGGCCACAATTTGGCATCTCCTATTACACCTGCCTAGGGACTGCAACCTTATCGTGGTGGGCAGGTTTGTGTGGTTTGTTTATCCCGAGAGCTATGCCGGCAGAAGCGTATGCTTCTGGTAGGGCCACCCTAGCCAGACTGGTCGAGGAGGAGAAGTCAGACGAAGTGCAGTCCAAACCCCAATCCCCTTTCCTCCCCTTTCCCCTTTCCTTACGCGCCCTCCTACTTGACCCTTTCCTCCAAACACCCCCTTGTTCATCTTCATATATCACCCACTCATACACTCATTGTCTCGATTAGCCTCGTTGCAAAAATATGAGACGTTAAGCCCAAATATCAATCAATCCCCCCCGCTGTCCCATTGAATATTTCTCCTCCCACTTGGCCCTGCCCTCCCTTGCTGGACTCCCTTATGACGACTCACGCGACGTACAATGGATCTGATTCGGATGTGGCTTTATTCTTCATTATCATCTTTCTCATCTTCATTATCACCCGCTCATCGTCTCGATTAGCCATCGTTGCATAAATATGAGACGTTAAGCCCCATTAATCAATCAATCAATCACAGACCATAACAGACGACATGACAGCAGGCTGACAACCACCGCCTTCTTAGGCTAGGCTGCGATGGCTGAGTATCGATAATGAATATTGAATACGCGGGAATTCATCATAATACCATGGAGTTATAAGTTGAGAAGGAGGTCTAGGTGCGCAGTAGAATGCGTACGAGATAGCTCCGTGCAGACACCGCGGGACGGCAGCCATTTTAGTTGTTTAATTCGACTGTGACCCGCGAAGTAAGCCGCGAAATAGTGCAGAGCGATTGGAACAAGAGTAAAATAAACGGAAATTATTAAGGAAAACGTTAGGCCTATCACAAGTGTAAAAAAATGAGTAGTACACCTTCACGAGGAAGGCCTAGAAGTGGTGGGCCTACGCTTAGGCCTACCAAGGTTCTTGAACAGATCCAATCCCAGAATGGTTTATCTGAAAACAAGGCACATTCCTGATCATCCCTCAAAAACGTAAATCCACTTGGACATTTGCTAAAGGAAACGGCAATCACACAAAGTTACAACTATTCTATCTAGGCCTAGCTAGGCCCTACATAGGCAAGAGTTAGCCCTAGGCCTATAAAGTGAAGGCGATTTTGGAGAGGTTATGTTGACAACATGTATCGCCCACTTTTAATGAACTGTACGACTGGGCGTAGAACCATGGTAGAATAAGGCCTATGGTTTATTTTCAATAGGCCTAGATTTACTGAAAAGTATGTATTAATAGTCGTAGCTTAAGCTTAATTACAGTTCAATGGTTTTAAACAGGCTACTTCTTAAGCCTAGGCCCTACACTAGCCTGACAGTAGGGCAGTATCAGGACTTCATTAATTTTTATTATGTATTTTTCTAAGCAAATCGATACAAATTCTTACTCGACAAAATGATAAGGTACCAGCAGAGTAATTGTGTACACTTACCTCAATTTATATGTACGTTCATACGTATTTAACTTCTTATAATGTCGAGCTTCGTAGCCTGCAATACTCACTATGTCTGAAAGTAAACAACTAAAATGGCGTCACTGTCAAAGTACCGGAAGTGACCACATTATGATCGCGCTCTTCCATTCAAGCTAGACCTCCTTCTCAACTTATAACTCCATGATAATACAATTACACATACCATTAAATATGAGTAACTCAAAACAAAAGAATTTAAACAGATAACTTTAAAACTGACAGATGTAGCCAAGATGGCCCAAACTCTTGTCAAAGTGAATTGCATTTTAAGAAAAAAATTGTTTGAATGAATGTTTGAGCTATAGGAACCTATAAAATTTTATTTTTTGCTATGGACTTTTGTGGACATTGTGCTAAAGAATATAAAAAAGTAAACTTCAAAGCCAATTTTTTATTTTTACAGGTCCCAGAGCCAAAGACCACAATTACCTCAAACCACCATTACACCAGTTCACCCTATACACCTTTGTTGTTTAATACTTGCCTTAGAACAACTTCTAGCTCGTTTGCAATACACAAAAATTAAATTAAATCACTCTCAATGTAAACACTAGGTCGTAGGGCCTAGGCGTATTAAAATACTAAGCTAGGCCTAGGGTCAATGCCTGAGACCGGCCTAGGTATTTTAAGAAGTATTGTGCCATCAGCTGTTATGATATTTGGTGTTTATTCCCATTGAGTGATGAATGTGAAATGTCCCATTCAATACCACCAACCAAAAGTTCTAATCACACATAATTTATTAATGTTACGCTATGTAAGGGAGAGCGTGGTACAGTGGTCGGCATTTGTGTTAAGTATTTAATATTTCCGAAAGTATATGATGAAAGTGTCTGATTTTTTTTATATAACATTAACTATGAGGTGTCCCGTACTTAGTGCCTAGGGTTAAGGTAGGCCATCTTCTTAAATAAGTCCGTCGTGGTAGCTGTGTGATTGCTTCACCCGAGCACACGCACAGTCCCGCACTCGCGACCATCTCTCTCTCTCTCTCTCCTTAGCCTTCTCCGTCCTTCACTCCTCCCCACACGGTTCGGTTCAAACCACGCACAGTCCCGCACTCGCGACCATCTCTCTCTCTCTCTCTCTCTCCTTAGCCTTCTCCGTCCTTCACTCCTCCCCACACGGTTCGGTTCAAACCACGCATAGTCCCGCTCGCTACCAAGGTCCAACCCCGACTGCCACCCCCGCCTCTTGTCCCACGGAAGTTCGTTGCCTCTCGCAAACTACCCCCCAGCCAAACTACTCACACCGTGATATCCCCCCCCCCCTTCAAACGAGCCCTTAGTTCAGGTGCGGGGCCAAAGGTTGTAGGGCTGGGACTTACTGGTCTTGTTGTTGTAACGGCTTGTCTGGCGTAGGATCTTGCTGGGTGTGTGGCACTTCTTAGAGTGGGAATGTTCCTCCCGAAGCCTGCCCCAGCTTCCTGGCACCTCTCAGGTTGAGGAAACCAATGTCTAATCTGGTCGGCATTGGCCTTTCCAGCTGCCCGTCATGACCCGGGGTGTTGTAGGGTGAAGGGTTTTCCTCCTATATGTGCTGAAACCCGGATCGGTCCTTCCCAGCGTGGGGCCAGCTTCGCAGCAACTCCTTTAGAGTCATTGCTGAGCACATGCAACTGGTGGTTCACGAATTGCCCCACTTCAAAAGAGGTAGGCCGCCGGTGACGGTTGCACATGACCGCTAGAGTGCCATGAGATCGCTGAAGGTGTAATATCCCGCAGCGAAGCGTGGATATCTGCCACCAGTGCGTAGACCTCCGAAGGTTTACTATGTTGATCATCCACGCCTATGTCCCTGGGAGTACGCAGGTTTCTACCATATACCAGCATAGCCGGCGGGTATCCCGTAGCCTCGCTCACCGCTGTTCTCATGGCAAAGCCAATTTCAGGTAGATACTTCCCTCAATCCTTATGCTCATCGCAGTACGCCCTCAAAGCTGTCTTTAACACCCCATTATGTGTCTCAACTTGTTGACCCGCTGGTCGATAAGGGACTGTGTGTCAAGACTTCACGCGTGTGAACTGGCGACCATTATCACTGGAAATGGATTCAGGATAACCATAGTGTGCAAAAAAACTCTCGAACTTTATCTATTACTGCCGATGATGTAGGACTTGTGATTGGACACAACTCCGGAAAGCGGGTGAACCTGTCCACTATGACTAAAATGTGTTTGTAGCCATGTATAGACGTTGGTAACGGTCCCACATGATCAATTGAAATATGCGCCATAAGCCGAAAAGCAGGAGTGCTACACATAAAACCCTCTGGTTTATCGTTCCGAGGCTTCACCTTCTTCATTATCACCCGCTCATCGTCTCGATTAGCCATTGTTGCAAAAATATGAGACGTTATGCCCCATATTTCATTCACCATCAATATTCTGGCATGACCTTACATAATCCGCAATATCACGACGCATTCCTTACCACACAAACTTGTCTTTGACCCACTTGAGAGTTTTAAAAAATCCCAAGTGACCACTTAAAGGGACAGAATGGCACACCTCCAACACCAACGCTCGTAAGTGCTTTGGCAGCCAGGCCACCGTCACATCTGGTGAAACGAAGCGCACTAACAGTCCCTCCTGATCAAGGCTACTCTCTTCCACCAATGGTTGGGACGGAGTTCCAGACAATACTACCCTATTCTCCGCCTGTACGTCCTCCAGGGCAAGACCTGCCCAGGGACTGCTACCTTATCGTGGTGGGCAGGTTTGCGTGCTTTTGTGATCCCGAGAGCTATGCCGGCGGAAGCGTATGCTTCTGGTAGGGCCACTCTAGCCGGACTGGTCGAGGAGGAGAAGTCAGACGAAGTGCAGTCCACACCCCAATCCCCTTTCCTCCTCTTTGCCCTTTCCTCACGCTCCCTCCTACTTGCCCCTTTCCTTCAAACAGCCCCATATATCATCTTCATATATCACCCACTCATTGTCTCGATTAGCCTCGTTGCAGAAATACGAGACGTTAAGCCCAAATATCTATCCAGGGCAAGAATAATCTTGTACAAAAACTCATACTTTCATTGTTCCTGAGCCAACAGTTGGCGATCCTGTAGAACTGAAATGTCAATATTCTCACAGTCTGCCAAAAGAACAGTGGCTCCCCTTCAACCGCTGGGTCAAAGAACACATTACTAACTGGCTCTGGCAAAGCTATTGGAAACAATTCGACCTGTTCAGGGACTGCTACCTTATCGTGGTGGGCAGGTTTGAGTGCTTTGATGATTCCTGGAGCTATGCCGGCGGAAGCGTATGCTTCTGGTAGGGCCACCCTAGCCGGACTGGTCGAGGAGGAGAAGTCAGACGAAGTGCAGTCCACACCCCAATCCCCTTTCCTTACGCTCCCTCCTACTTGCCCTTTTCCTCCAAACAGCCCCACATTTCATCTTCATATATCACCCACTCATTGTCTCGATTAGCCTCGTTGCAAAAATATGAGACGTTCAGCCCAAATAATCAAATCAAAAAAATTCGTCGACAAGTCTTCCTTGCTCCTGAGGCTGACCCGGGGAGGCTGGCAACGGAAGCGGCGATTTCTAAGTGCGTCAGCTGGAACATTCGTACGACCTCTCTTATATTTGATGGAGCAATTATAACCCTGCAGCCGCAGAACCCATCGGCGAATCCGCCTGAAAGCTTGCTCGGTCTTGAACATCCACATCCACGACAGTGAAGACCTGCCCAGCAGGGACTGCTACCTTATCATGGTGGGCAGGTTTGCGTGCTTTGTTGATCCCGAGAGCTATGCCGGCGGAAGCGTATGCTTCTGGTATGGCCACCCTAACCGGACAGGTCGAGGAGGAGAAGTCAGACGAAGTGAAGTCCACACCCCAATCCCCTTTCCTCCCCTTTCCCCTTTCCTCACGCGCCCTCCTACTTGCCCATTTCCTCCAAAGAGCCCCCTATTTCATCTTCATTATCACCCATCTCTTAATTAGCCAAGTACAAAATATAAGACCTTAAGCCCAAATATCAATCAATCACGACAGTGAAGAATCGCTGAGCTCGTCAAAATGAGACATCTTGATATACGGACAGAACTTATCCACCGCCCAGACCACCGATAGACGTTCCCTCTCCTGAACTGTATAGCGGCGCTCATTAGGTAACTGTCCGACTAATAAAAGCCACAGGTCGTAAGGGTGAGTAAGTAGATATTTTAACCTCACTTCTCTCACTACGACCCGTCTCTGCCCGGGGTAGAATAGGCCCAGAGTGACTCTGCTAGTCGTAAGAGGCGATAAAAGAAGACCCTGTCCCTTCCCTCCCACTGTCCCACTTAATATTTCTCCTCCCACTTGGCCCTGCCCTCCCTTGCTGGACTCCCGTATGACGACCCACGCGACGTACAATGGATCTGATTCGGATGTGGCTTTATTCTTCATCATCATCTTCTCATCTACATTATCACCCGCTCATCGTCTCGATTAGCCATAGTTGCATAAATATGAGACGTTTAGCCCTATCAATCAATCAATCATTAAAAGAAGTTTGCGAAACGGTTGGCTTAGATTGTCCTTGTGCAGCTCTTTTTTGTATTCAACATACAAGTCTGTGTATGAACGAAAAACTGGTTCCAAGTAACTCAAAGATGTGTCTGCATGGCAGTAATGCGAAGGTAATTTCGGCAACAGACCAAAGAAATCTTTAAGGTACTGGATAGCAAAAGGAACTCTATTGAGTGTTTGACGGTTCCTATTTGGCATAACAGTCTGGTCTTTTGTTTTAACTTTACCAGCCTGAGCTTCTAGGCACCGGTTATAAGTACACCGGCACCGTCATTTTGGCTGGTATCGGCAGTGCCGGACCTAGGATATCCTTAGACCATGAGCCCGCCCCCATAAAGCTCCCGGGCACCGACAGAAGCGTCATTTTGGCTGGTATCGGCAGTGCCGGACCTAGGATATCCTTAGACCATGAGCCCGCCCCCATAAAGCTCCCGGGCACCGACAGAAGCGTCATTTTGGCTGGTATCGGCAGTGCCGGACCTAGGATATCCTTAGACCATGAGCCCGCCCCCATAAAGCTCCCGGGCACCGACAGAAGCGTCATTTTGGCTGGTATCGGCAGTGCCGGACCTAGGATATCCTTAGACCATGACCCCGCCCCCATAAAGCTCCCGGGCACTGACAGAAGCGTCATTTTGGCTGGTATCGGCAGTGCCGGACCTAGGATATCCTTAGACCATGAGCCCGCCCCCATAAAGCTCCCGGGCACCGACAGAAGCGTCATTTTGGCTGGTATCGGCAGTGCCGGACCTAGGATATCCTTAGACCATGAGCCCGCCCCCATAAAGCTCCCGGGCACCGACAGAAGCGTCATTTTGGCTGGTATCGGCAGTGCCGGACCTAGGATATCCTTAGACCATGACCCCGCCCCCATAAAGCTCCCGGGCACTGACAGAAGCGTCATTTTGGCTGGTATCGGCAGTGCGGACCTAGGATATCCTTAGACCATGAGCCCGCCCCCATAAAGCTCCCGGGCACCGACAGAAGCGTCATGTCGGCATGTATCGGCAGTGCCGGACCTAGGATATCTTTAGACCATGAGCCCGCCCCCATAAAGCTCCAGGGCACAGACAGAAGCGTCATTTTGGCTGGTATCGGTAGTGCCGGACCTAGGATATCTTTAGACCATGAGCCCGCCCCCATAAAGCTCCCGGGCGCCGACAGAAGCGTCATGTCGGCTGGTATCGGCAGTGCCGGACCTAGGATATCTTTAGACCATGAGCCCGCCCCCATAAAGCTCCAGGGCACCGACAAAAGCGTCATGTCGGCTGGTATCGGCAGTGCCGGACCTAGGATATCTTTAGACCATGAGCCCGCCCCCATAAAGCTCCAGGGCACCGACAGAAGCGTCATGTCGGCTGGTATCGGCAGTGCCGGACCTAGGATATCCTTAGACCATGAGCCTGCCCCCATAAAGCTCCCGGGCACCGACAGAAGCGTCATGTCGGCTGGTATCGGCAGTGCCGGACCTAGGATATCCTTAGACCATGAGCCCGCCCCCATAAAGCTCCCGGGCACCGACAGCAGCGTCATTTTGGCTGGTATCGGCAGTGCGGACCTAGGATATCCTTAGACCATGAGCCCGCCCCCATAAAGCTCCCGGGCACCGACAGAAGCGTCATGTCGGCTGGTATCGGCAGTGCGGACCTAGGATATCCTTAGACCATGAGCCCGCCCCCATAAAGCTCCCGGGCACCGACAGAAGCGTCATTCTGGCTGGTATCGGCAGTGCCGGACCTAGGATATCCTTAGACCATGAGCCCGCCCCCATAAAGCTCCCGGGCACCGACAGAAGCGTCATTTTGGCTGGTATCGGCAGTGCCGGACCTAGGATATCCTTAGACCATGAGCCCGCCCCCATAAAGCTCCCGGGCACCGACAGAAGCGTCATTTTGGCTGGTATCGGCAGTGCCGGACCTAGGATATCCTTAGACCATGAGCCTGCCCCCATAAAGCTCCCGGGCACCGACAGAAGCGTCATTTTGGCTGGTATCGGCAGTGCCGGACCTAGGATATCCTTAGACCATGAGCCCGCCCCCATAAAGCTCCCGGGCACCGACAGAAGCGTCATTTTGGCTGGTATCGGCAGTGCCGGACCTAGGATATCCTTAGACCATGAGCCTGCCCCCATAAAGCTCCCGGGCACCGACAGAAGCGTCATTTTGGCTGGTATCGGCAGTGCCGGACCTAGGATATCCTTCGACCATGAGCCCGCCCCCATAAAGCTCCCGGGCACCGACAGAAGCGTCATTTTGGCTGGTATCGGCAGTGCCGGACCTAGGATATCCTTAGACCATGAGCCTGCCCCCATAAAGCTCCCGGGCACCGACAGAAGCGTCATTTTGGCTGGTATCGGCAGTGCCGGACCTAGGATATCCTTAGACCATGAGCCCGCCCCCATAAAGCTCCCGGGCACCGACAGAAGCGTCATTTTGGCTGGTATCGGCAGTGCCGGACCTAGGATATCCTTAGACCATGAGCCTGCCCCCATAAAGCTCCCGGGCACCGACAAAAGCGTCATTTTGGCTGGTATCGGCAGTGCCGGACCTAAGATATCCTTAGACCATGAGCCCGCCCCCATAAAGCTCCCGGGCACCGACAGAAGCGTCATTTTGGCTGCTATCGGCAGTGCCGGACCTAGGATATCCTTAGACCATGAGCCCGCGCCCATAAAGCTCCCGGGCACCGACAGCAGCGTCATTTTGGCTGGTATCTGCAGTGCCGGACCTAGGATATCCTTAGACCATGAGCCCGCCCCCATAAAGCTCCCGGGCACCGACAGCAGCGTCATTTTGGCTGGTATCGGCAGTGCCGGACCTAGGATATCCTTAGACCATGAGCCCGCCCCCATAAAGCTCCCGGGCACAGACAGAAGCGTCATTTTGGCTGGTATCGGCAGTGCAGGACCAAGGATATCCTTAGACCATGAGCCCGCCCCCATAAAGCTCCCGGGCACCGACAGAAGCGTCATGTCAGCTGGTATCGGCAGTGCCGGACCTAGGATATCCTTAGACCATGAGCCCGCCCCCATTAAGCTCCCGGGCACCGACAGAAGCGTCATTTTGGCTGGTATCGGCAGTGCCGGACCTAGGATATCCTTAGACCATGAGCCCGCCCCCATAAAGCAACCGGGCACCGACAGAAGCGTCATTTTGGCTGGTATCGGCAGTGCCGGACCCAGGATATCCTTAGACCATGAGCCCGCCCCCTTAAAGCTCCCGGGCACCGACAGCAGCGTCATTTTGGCTGGTATCGGCCGTGCCGGACCAAGGATATCCTTAGACCATGAGCCCGCCCCCAAGCGTCATTATGGCTGGTATCGGCCGTGCCGGACCAAGGATATCCTTAGACCATGAGCCCGCCCCCATAAAGCTCCCGGGCACCGACAGCAGCGTCATTTTGGCTGGTATCGGCCGTGCCGGACTTAGGATATCCTTAGACCATGAGCCCGCCCCCATAAAGCTCCCGGGCACCGACAGAAGCGTCATTTTGGCTGGTATCGGCAGTGCCGGACCTAGGATATCCTTAGACCATGAGCCCGCCCCCATAAAGCTCCCGGGCACCGACAGAAGCGTCATTTTGGCTGGTATCGGCAGTGCCGGACCTAGGATATCCTTAGACCATGAGCCTGCCCCCATAAAGCTCCCGGGCACCGACAGAAGCGTCATTTTGGCTGGTATCGGCAGTGCCGGACCTAGGATATCCTTAGACCATGAGCCCGCCCCCATAAAGCTCCCGGGCACCGACAGAAGCGTCATTTTGGCTGGTATCGGCAGTGCCGGACCTAGGATATCCTTAGACATTGAGCCTGCCCCCATAAAGCTCCCGGGCACCGACAGAAGCGTCATTTTGGCTGGTATCGGCAGTGCCGGACCTAGGATATCCTTAGATTATGAGCCCGCCCCCATAAAGCTCCCGGGCACCGACAGAAGCGTCATTTTGGCTGGTATCGGCAGTGCCGGACCTAGGATATCCTTAGACCATGAGCCTGCCCCCATAAAGCTCCCGGGCACCGACAGAAGCGTCATTTTGGCTGGTATCGGCAGTGCCGGACCTAGGATATCCTTAGACCATGAGCCCGCCCCCATAAAGCTCCCGGGCACCGACAGAAGCGTCATTTTGGCTGGTATCGGCAGTGCCGGACCTAGGATATCCTTAGACCATGAGCCTGCCCCCATAAAGCTCCCGGGCACCGACAGAAGCGTCATTTTGGCTGGTATCGGCAGTGCCGGACCTAGGATATCCTTAGACCATGAGCCCGCCCCCATAAAGCTCCCGGGCACCGACAGAAGCGTCATTTTGGCTGGTATCGGCAGTGCCGGACCTAGGATATCCTTAGACCATGAGCCTGCCCCCATAAAGCTCCCGGGCACCGACAGAAGCGTCATTTTGGCTGGTATCGGCAGTGCCGGACCTAGGATATCCTTAGATTATGAGCCCGCCCCCATAAAGCTCCCGGGCACCGACAGAAGCGTCATTTTGGCTGGTATCGGCAGTGCCGGACCTAGGATATCCTTAGACCATGAGCCTGCCCCCATAAAGCTCCCGGGCACCGACAAAAGCGTCATTTTGGCTGGTATCGGCAGTGCCGGACCTAAGATATCCTTAGACCATGAGCCCGCCCCCATAAAGCTCCCGGGCACCGACAGAAGCGTCATTTTGGCTGCTATCGGCAGTGCCGGACCTAGGATATCCTTAGACCATGAGCTCGCCCCCATAAAGCTCCCGGGCACCGACAGCAGCGTCATTTTGGCTGGTATCTGCAGTGCCGGACCTAGGATATCCTTAGACCATGAGCCCGCCCCCATAAAGCTCCCGGGCACCGACAGCAGCGTCATTTTGGCTGGTATCGGCAGTGCCGGACCTAGGATATCCTTAGACCATGAGCCCGCCCCCATAAAGCTCCCGGGCACAGACAGAAGCGTCATTTTGGCTGGTATCGGCAGTGCAGGACCAAGGATATCCTTAGACCATGAGCCCGCCCCCATAAAGCTCCCGGGCACCGACAGAAGCGTCATGTCAGCTGGTATCGGCAGTGCCGGACCTAGGATATCCTTAGACCATGAGCCCGCCCCCATGAAGCTCCCGGGCACCGACATAAGCGTCATTTTGGCTGGTATCGGCAGTGCCGGACCAAGGATATCCTTAGACCATGAGCCCGCCCCCATAAAGCAACCGGGCACCGACAGAAGCGTCATTTTGGCTGGTATCGGCAGTGCCGGACCCAGGATATCCTTAGACCATGAGCCCGCCCCCTTAAAGCTCCCGGGCACCGACAGCAGCGTCATTTTGGCTGGTATCGGCCGTGCCGGACCAAGGATATCCTTAGACCATGAGCCCGCCCCCAAGCGTCATTTTGACTGGTATCGGCCGTGCCGGACCAAGGATATCCTTAGACCATGAGCCCGCCCCCATAAAGCTCCCGGGCACCGACAGCAGCGTCATTTTGGCTGGTATCGGCCGTGCCGGACTTAGGATATCCTTAGACCATGAGCCCGCCCCCATAAAGCTCCCGGGCACAGACAGAAGCGTCATTTTGGCTGGTATCGGCAGTGCCGGACCTAGGATATCCTTAGACCATGAGCCTGCCCCCATAAAGCTCCCGGGCACCGACAGCAGCGTCATTTTGGCTGGTATCGGCAGTGCCGGACCTAGGATATCCTTAGACCATGAGCCCGCCCCCATAAAGCTCCCGGGCACCGACAGCAGCGTCATTTTGGCTGGTATCGGCCGTGCCGGACCAAGGATATCCTTAGACCATGAGCCCGCCCCCATAAAGCTCCCGGGCACCGACAGCACCGTCATTTTGGCTGGTATCGGCAGTGCGGACCTAGGATATCCTTAGACCATGAGCCCGCCCCCAAAAAGCTCCCGGGCACCGACAGAAGCGTCATTTTGGCTGGTATCGGCAGTGCCGGACCTAGGATATCCTTAGACCATGAGCCCGCCCCCATAAAGCTCCCGGGCACCGACAGAAGCGTCATTTTGGCTGGTATCGGCAGTGCGGACCTAGGATATCCTTAGACCATGAGCCCGCCCCCATAAAGCTCCCGGGCACCGACAGAAGCGTCATGTCGGCTGGTATCGGCAGTGCCGGACCTAGGATATCTTTAGACCATGAGCTCGCCCCCATAAAGCTCCAGGGCACAGACAGAAGCGTCATTTTGGCTGGTATCGGTAGTGCCGGACCTAGGATATCTTTAGACCATGAGCCCGCCCCCATAAAGCTCCCGGGCACCGACAGAAGCGTCATGTCGGCTGGTATCGGCAGTGCCGGACCTAGGATATCTTTAGACCATGAGCCCGCCCCCATAAAGCTCCAGGGCACCGACAGAAGCGTCATGTCGGCTGGTATCGGCAGTGCCGGACCTAGGATATCTTTAGACCATGAGCCCGCCCCCATAAAGCTCCAGGGCACCGACAGAAGCGTCATGTCGGCTGGTATCGGCAGTGCCGGACCTAGGATATCCTTAGACCATGAGCCTGCCCCCATAAAGCTCCCGGGCACCGACAGAAGCGTCATGTCGGCTGGTATCGGCAGTGCCGGACCTAGGATATCCTTAGACCATGAGCCCGCCCCCATAAATAAAAACAACAGAAATGTTAATTTGAGGTAGAGGCTAACAATAGAAATGCTAATTAAGGTATAGATAACAGAAATGTTAATTTGAGGTAGAGTAACAATAGAAATGCTTATTTAAGGGTAAGACAACAGAAATGTTAATTTGAGGTAGAGTCTAACAATAGAAATGCTAATTTAAGTTATAGACAACAGAAATGTTAATTTGAGGTAGAGTCTAACAATAGAAATGCTAATTTAAGGTATAGACAACAGAAATGTTAATTTGAGGTAGAGTCTAACAATAGAAATGCTAATTTAAGGTAAAGACAACAGAAATGTTAATTTGAGGTAGAGTCTTACAATAGAAATGTTAATTTAAGGTATAGACAACAGAAATGTTAATTTGATGTTGAGTCTAACAATATAAATGCTAATTTAAGGTATAGACAACAGAAATGTTAATTTGAGGTAGAGTCTAACAATATAAATGCTAATTTAAGGTATAGACAACAGAAATGTTAATTTGAGGTAAGAGTCTAACAATAGAAATGCTAATTTAAGGTATAGACAACTCCTTTCTGGTGGAATGGCCTTCACATGCCACGACCTTATTTTGTTACACACAATTTTTAATTGTGTTGTGCAATGCAAACACATCATACAATACCTGGGTGTGCGGGTGCTTTTGGAAACTCTGTCCGTGTGATTATGTTCCATTGTTTTGAGGTGTTTAGTGGAGTGCTTGTGTAACAACTGTTGGGATTTATTTAATTCTTTAACCGCACGATTGTAGCGCTGGATGCTCAGGGCGTAGGGCGCCGGGTATTAATGACCGGGCGCTGGGCGGAGTCCTGCGGTCTACTTCTCTCTGTCTGTGCTCTCTGTAGTTCGGTGCAGCAGACTCGTGGACAAGTGTGTATTGATCTTCCATTGTTGCCTTTGTTCTAGTTGTAATAAATCTAATTATAAATATTCAATCCTGCCCAGGGACTGCCACCTTATCGTGGTGGGCAGGTTTGCGTGCTTTGTTGATCCCGAGAGCTATGCCGGCGGAAGCGTATGCTTCTGGTAGGGCCACCCTTGCCGGACTGGTCGAGGAGGAGAAGTCAGACGAAGTGCAGTCCACACCCCAATCCCCTTTCCCCCCCAATGTCCCATTGAATATTTCTCCTCCCACTTGGCCCTGCCCTCCCTTGCTGGACTCCCGTATGACGACTCACGCGACGTACAATGGATCTGATTCGGATGTGGCTTTATTCTTCATTATCATCTTTCTCATCTTCATTATCCCCCGCTCATCGTCTCGATTAGCCATCGTTGCATAAATATGAGACGTTAAGCCCCATTAATCAATCAATCACCCATGCACTCATGAAACAAAATGCATTGCATATTTTTTTAATTGCCAATGGTCGTAATTTTGTACTATGTCCCCCTGCAAACTTTGCTAAGTAGCCTGCTTAAAAACGCTTAAGTAAACTAAAAGAGCAAGTAAACCTGCTTTAATAGTAGCCTGCTAAAAGGCAACCAGATGTCACGCCAGAATCAAGACGGTCTTAAATATGGCTTTGCCGCCAGATTAAACTATCGTGAATGCTGGCAAGCCATTGCACAATTACATTGACAATCCGCAACTGGGCGTCGCAAATGGCCTGAACATTGATTTTAATGTATTCTATGTCTATTGACATAATTCGGTTCGTCCTCATTTGGGGCTTTCACCGATCCAGGGACTGCAACCCTTATCGTGGTGGGCAGGTTTGCGTGCTTTGTTGATCCCGAGAGCTATGCTGGCGGAAGCGTATGCTTCTGGTAGGGCTACCCAAGCCGGACTGGTCGAGGAGAAGTCAGACGAAGTGCAGTCCACACCCCAATCCCCTTTCCCACTGTCCCATTGAATATTTCTCCTCCCACTTGGCCCTGCCCTCCCTTGCTGGACTCCCGTATGACGACTCACGCGACGTACAATGGATCTGATTCGGATGTGGCTTTATTCTTCATTATCATCTTTCTCATCTTCATTATCACCCGCTCATCGTCTCGATTAGCCATCGTTGCATAAATATGAGACGTTAAGCCCCATTAATCAATCACCGATATATGGGTGCCGTCGACGCAACCAATAACGTTAGGGAACTGGGCCATACTATAGTAATCTGATAATATAATAAAATAGGTAACTAAGTTAATAGTAATAGGCCTAGCATCTAACCTAGACCTAAGTAACAAGTTTTGAGTACATTGGTAAGCTGAAGCCCTTCATTTAGGCTAGTTTACGCCTTCAGCCATCTTGCATTTGTTGACAAGGAACTAGCCTAGCCTTGCCTTAGGTCTAGGCCCTTATTGGCCTAGACCTTGGGCCCTAACCTTTTTTAGGCCTAGAGCCCTAGCATTGTTTTAGGCTTCGGCCTAGGGCCTACCTAGACCAAGCATGTAGACCGTCATCTAGAACTACTATAGACAACTACTACTACTTCTACTAACTACTGACTACTATAGACTACTAGAACGCAACTATAGATTCACAAGATTTTTTGAGGACACGGCTGCAGCTAGACTGGCTTATCCCAGCCACGTTTCCCAATACATTTTGAAAGCTAGCTAGTGCCATATATCATAAAGATGTTAGCACCTGTGTGTGGACTGGTAACGTATGTGATCGAGCCGTAGCCCTGCCCAACACTGGGGCGAGCTCGTCACACAGTTCTATGATTACTTGACGAGGAAACCGATTAGTTCTCATCAGATCGTTGTCCGGGAGATTTAAAGGAACGAACCTGTCCCTAAAAACTCGCCGTGGCCTTTCTACATGCTTATCAACCTCTTCAAAGCAAACGCGATTCCATCACCAAACGAACATGTCTTGAAGGTTAGGTTGACGTCTGCGGCATGGGCGGTGACCAGCTGTTGTTGTCATCGGCTGCTAGGCCTAGGCCAACGCCAACCTAACCTATAACTTCGCGGGAAATTAAAAGTTTTTCAAACGGGAAATGATTGTAATACGTTCTTGCTAAGTATTTATATATACATTAAGCCTTCAATTTGGAACACACGTGTACGAGATTTTCCAATTATTTTAAATTCAAAGAAGTACAGGTTCGCTATGTTGAATAAATCAACTCGCGGGAGTAAACTCTAAACTCCTGCCACCTTGGTGCTAGTTTTGCTGAAAAATTGGCATTGCATCTGAAATTGCATGATTCTTCTTGTAGAATTGGCCGACGTGATAAGTTATGGGTCGTCATCGTCTCGATTAGCCATAGTTGCACAAATATGAGACGTAAAGCCCCATTAATCAGTCAATCAAACCTGTGGGAACTATAATGGGAGAATAGGAGAAGTGGAATACTGTGGTGTGGGCATGGCACATTTTTTATTGATAAGAAAAATTGAAATGTTTAGGATAACTTTGGGAAATGCAAGAAGTATAACATAAGTCTACAGAGATCCAACAAAAATAAATCAGGAATTTTATTAACAAACAAATACGAATAGACTACTGCATCTTAACAGAACTTGGAAGAACTTGTCTCCTTCGTTAAAAAGAAAACACTTCAGGCACAAGTGATTGACTTGTGCAACCAGTTCATAAAAAATAGATTATTAAAATATCAAAGGAAATTAACAAATATTTTTATTATTGAAAAATAATTAACATTTTTTATTCCAGTTCCTTCCAGTAATTTTAAGTGTATCAAAAAGTCCAGTATAGACCAGTATTATCCTGTAGGTTCCAGATTATCGGATGTCTCTGCCAGCAATGTCCAGTTTGTTCCAGTGATTACTGGAACTGGATATGCTTATAGTCCCGTGCTTACCAGTTTACATTTTAAGTGGATGTTACTGGATTCAACTGGAATTTTTAGCAGGGATCAGACTCTACCATGGTTCGTGGTTTAAGGTTGATACACTACTGAGTGAGGTGACATTACTCATATTTGAGGTATATGGAGGTTCATAGGTCGATATCACGTAGCCGCGCCCCTGGGAGGGAAAGACCTCCGTGTCGCGCAGCTGTTGTTGCTCCGTGAGAGGCGACGAAAGGAGACCCCGTCTCTTTCCCCCATACTGTCCCACTGAAGATTTCTCCTCCCACTGTGCTCTGCCCTCCCTTGCTTGACTGCCCTAATGACGACCCCCGCGTTGTGCAATGGCTCTGATTCGGGTATGTGACGTTTTTTTCATCCTCGTATATCACCTACTCACCGTCTAGATTAGCCAAAGTTGCACAAATATGATACGTAAAACACAAATATGATTGAGATTTCATATAAAGTTTAAAGTAACACCCATACACAGTCTTCTTAGTGGAGCAATGTGTACAAACCTTTGCTGTCTTTTTGTAAGTCTCATTAGGTGTAGCATACACCTACCAGTCCTCATTTTTAAATACCCTGTATTATTTAAGGAAACTTATCAGCTTGATCTGGATTGCCGCAGGATTTCTCTCTTCACAGATAACAAGAAAACTGATGAAAAAAAGAAGCGTGGGTAAATATTAAATAACTTGAAAAGGCCTAGGAGAACAATAACAATATAGACGCAAAGCAAGCATGAGCATAGAAAAACTATTACATACTACAGGCGCCGGGTAAATCCTCGCATTGTTCTCGATTTGCTTTTTCCAGGGAGTCTAGAGTTGCGTTTGGGGATTGCAGTGAATCGATCCATGATGGCGTAGTCTGAACGTGCTTTCCACACGATTTCAGTATTCTAATGTTGCCTGCGATTTCCCCGTTATCTGTTAGAACGGCGCGCTGATAAGCGGTGAGACGATAAAACGGGGCATTATCGTCTGGCCGATACGGAATTGTTCTAACATGTCCCTCGAGCTCTGATTCGCTTGAGCCCTAGCGTATTTGTGGAATCCCTCCAGGTGGCGGCGAAGATTCGGTAACAACTTAAGTAGTTACACCCTCCGTTGAAAAATAAGAATGTTAGTTTGCATTCTGTAACAGTTATATGAAAATGCATTAATTGAGTTTTTTTGGTCGTTTTAGGCTTAAATAAGCATAATTTATAGAAATTGGCTGATTTCAGTCTACCACAAACTTGCAGTTTTTAGAGGAATCTTGATTATTGCTGGGATTGAGCTATAAACACAACTTTATTGTCATTTAAAATACCTTTAAGGCCATTCCAGCCCGCTATCAAATATGCACATTGTTTAATCATTATCAGCTGTTGATATATGACGCAATGTGACCACACTAACATCCCCCCCACCGCGCCGAGCCGAGGAATCAGCAGGCAGCCGAGTTACTGGGTAGTCGAGTTACAGACACTGTGGAAGCAGGTTTGTGTCGCTCCCTCCTCTAGCGTCAACTAATTACGCACGTTTTCGCTCTCTGACATTTTGATGAGTAACAGTGCTGGAGGCTCAGAGTCAATTCTCAATTATACGTTAAGGATGCCTTATAATGACTAAGAAGTTTGAGGCATGGGTTTCAGTTCTTTCCGCATACATTGTTAATCAAAAATTTCCAATTTTTACTCGTTTATTTATCGGTACACAAACATGGTTGTAGTTTAGTCCCTGTTTATGCTACAGTCATGTAATTTTATAGTCATTATTTCATAAGTATTTCAAATCGAGAAAAATATTTAAAACGTCACATTTAGTATATTGTAACCATGGAGCCAGCACAGTAAAGTTGGAAGTGTATACGGCCGGTACGCGTAAAAACAACATATTTTTATTTTTATTTTCTTCTGGTCATACTCGAGGTGACTCGGGTAAAGATATTTTGTTGTTGTAGCTTGTAAAAAAAATGTTTCAAGACTGTCTGCGAAGGGGAGGAATAGCCATAACAAGTTGCTTTTCCTCCTGCTCTCGCTTTCGATCTTCGTGAGGGTATTCTATCTTGTTCGCTTTTTCTTTTCCGTATTGTGTCATTTCTTTGTTTACCTCTTTCCTGGCCATTTGTGGCGACCCACTCTCAGAGGAATCGGAAATAGCCCAGTTACCGCTGGTAGTTCGTACTAACGTCTTCACCGGTGACTTTTCCTTCAGCAGTGGAGGAACCATGCAAGGAATCTTACCGCTAGTAGTTCGTACAAACTTCTTCACCGGTTACTTTTCCTTCAGCAGTGGAGGAACCATGCACGAAATCTTGAGGCTGGAAGTTCGTAACCACTTCCGTATCCACTGGTTTTCCGGGGGCATGTGAGATCGCGTTGATGGTGGAGGCCCAACAAGGGATTCAAATGTTGAAAAATTGAAAGTTTTGTTTGGTTAGTGATGGTTTTGGGTGGGAGATCACTGGGAGATCCCAGATCACTTCTTACCACCTTTCGCTGAAACTTCCATTTATGATCCCCCCTCCCTCTGTATACCCCTTCTTGCAATCTGCTACGGATTTCCCCCCACCCTCTTTTCCCCCTAGCCTAGCTGCTTCGTATAGATTACACATCCTATCACTCCTTCTCCTCTCCTCTAAAGACTCCAAACCCAACTCCCCTATCATCGCTCTAACGCTATCATAAACCTTCATCGCATTCCCTTATTAACTTATCTTCCTCATACCTCCATCGCCTAACTTGTCCCGTAACCTTCGTTGCCGCCCTACGCTGCACTTTCTCTAGCTCAAAACCTCCCCCTTCCTATATGGATCCCACACCGGGGCGGTGTGGGATACCCCATATTCCAAAATAGGCTGAACTACCGTTTTGTAAGCCCTAGCCGGACTGGTCGAGGAGGAGAAGTCAGACGAAGTGCAGTTCACACCCCAAGCCCCTTTCCCCCCCCCCCCACTTCCCCTTTCCACCCCCGCCCTCCTATTGGCCCCTTTCCTCCAAACAGCCCCATATTTCATCTTCATATATAACCCACTCATTGTCTCGATTAGCCTCGTTGCAAAAATATGAGACGTTAAGCCCAAATAATCAAACTAAGCCCTATTCTTTACCTTCGGGCTCGACCCCTCTCTCCCACTGACACCATAGTATATCAAAGCAGCAGCAGCAGCCGCTCCAAATGCGATTGTGCATTGTCTTTGATTTATCGGTATTCTCGATATCGCAGCAACCATCATACGTGCTCGCCGTCTAGGCCAGCTGCAACAACAACAATAACACTTGCTGTAACCATGGCAATCACCAACACACGTGCTCGCCGTCTAGGCCAGCTGCAACAACAACAATAACACTTGCTGTAACCATGGCAATCACCAACACACGTGCTCGCCGTCTAGGCCAGCTGCAACATCAACAATAACACTTGCTGTAACCATGGCAATCACCAACACACTTGCTCACCGTCTAGGCCACCTGCAACAACAACAATAACACTTGCTGTAACCATGGCAATCACCAACACACGTGCTCGCCGTCTAGGCCAGCTGCAACAACAACAATAACACTTGCTGTAACCATGGCAATCACCAACACACGTGCTTGCCGTCTAGGCCAGATGCAACAACAACAATAACACTTGCTGTAACCATGGCAACCACCAACACACGTCCTGCCCACGGACTGCTTCCTTATCGTGGTGGGAAGGTTTGCGTGCTTTGTTGATCCTGAGAGCTATGCCGGCGGAAGCGTATGCTTCTGGTAGGGCCACCCAAGCCGGACTGGTCGAGGAGGAGAAGTCAGACGAAGTGCAGTCCACACCCCAATCCCCTTTCCCCCCCACTGACCCATTGAATATTTCTCCTCCCACTTGGCCCTGCCCTCCCTTGCTGGACTCCCGTATGACGACTCACGCGACGTACAATGGATCTGATTCGGATGTGGCTTTATTCTTCATTATCATCTTTCTCATCTTCATTATCACCCGCTCATCGTCTCGATTAGCCATCGTTGCATAAATATGAGACGTTAAACCCCATTAATCAATCTGAGGTCTGCGTGGCCCTGGATACTCCCAGACCACCTTCTGGGGTCTGCGTGGCCCTGGATACTCCCAGACCACCTTCTAGGGTCTGCGTGGCCCTGGATACTCCCAGACCACCTTCTGGGGTCTGCGTGGCCCTGGATACTCCCAGACCACCTTCTGGGGTCTGCGTGGCCCTGGATACTCCCAGACCACCTTCTGGGGTCTGCGTGGCCCTGGATACTCCCAGACCACCTTCTGGGGTCTGCGTGGCCCTGGATACTCCTAAACCACCTTCTGGGGTCAGCGTGGCCCTGGATACTCCCAGACCACCTTCTGGGGTCTGCGTGGCCCTGGAGTCTCCCAGAGCACCTTCTGGGGTCTGCGTGGCCCTGGAGTCTCCCAGAGCACCTTTTGGGGTCTGCGTGGCCCTTGAGTCACCTTCTGGGGTCTGCGTGGCCCTGGAGTCTCCCAGAGCACCTTCTGGGGTCTGCGTGGCCCTATAGTCTCCCAGAGCACCTTCTGGGGTCTGCGTGGCCCTATAGTCTCCCAGAGCACCTTCTGGGGTCTGCGTGGCCCTGGAGTCTCCCAGAGCACCTTCTGGGGTCTGCGTGGCCCTGGAGTCTCCCAGAGCATCTTCTGGGATCTGCGTGGCCCTGGATACTCCCAGACCACCTTCTGGGGTCTGCGTGGCCCTGGATACTCCCAGACCACCTTCTGGGGTCTGCGTGGCCCTGGATACTCCCAGACCACCTTCTGGGGTCTGCGTGGCCCTGGATACTCCCAGACTACCTTCTGGGGTCTGCGTGGCCCTGGATACTCCCAGAGCACCTTCTGGGGTCTGCGTGGCCCTGGAGTCTCCCAGAGCATCTTCTGGGGTCTGCGTGGCCCTGGATACTCCCAGACCACCTTCTGGGGTCTGCGTGGCCCTGGATACTCCCAGACCACCTTCTGGGGTCTGCGTGGCCCTGGATACTCCCAGACCACCTTCTGGGGTCTGCGTGGCCCTGGAGTCTCCCAGAGCACCAACTGGGGTCTGCGTGGCCCTGGAGTCACCTTCTGGGGTCTGCGTGGCCCTGGAGTCTCCCAGAGTACCTTTTGGGGTCTGCGTGGCCCTTGAGTCACCTTCTGGGGTCTGCGTGGCCCTGGAGTCTCCCAGAGCACCTTCTGGGGTCTGCGTGGCCCTATAGTCTCCCAGAGCACCTTCTGGGGTCTGCGTGGATTTGGTGGCTTTCTGGCTGCCCAACTTGTTGAAAAAATTCACTACTTCTCGGAACATCCTGCAATTTTGACAAGGAAGAGCCAGAACAAACTAGAAAAATTAAAGACAGCCAGTAAGCTAGAACTGCATGTAGCTAGAAAACACTAGAGATAGCTGGAAATAGCAAGAACTCGCTAGACATTGCTTGACGTAGCTAGAGATTGCTGTAGTTAGTATAAGCCAGAACAAGCTTGAGATAGCCAGGTAGCTAGACATTGCCTGATATAGCTAGAGGTTACTGTAATAAGTATCAGCCAGAACAAGCTTGAGATAGCCAGGTAGCTAGACATTGCCTGATATAGCTAGAGGTTACTGTAATAAGTATCAGCCAGAACAAGCTTGGGATAGCCAGGTAGCTAGACATTGCCTGATATAGCTAGAGGTTACTGTAGCAAGTATCAGCCAGAACAAGCTTGAGATAGCTAGGTAGCTAGACATTGCCTGATATAGCTAGAGGTTACTGTAGCAAGTATCAGCCAGAACAAGCTTGAGATAGCCAGGTAGCTAGACATTGCCTGATATAGCTAGAGGTTACTGTAGCAAGTATCAGCCAGAACAAGCTTGAGATAGCCAGGTAGCTAGACATTGCCTGATATAGCTAGAGGTGACTGTAGCAAGTATCAGCCAGAACAAGCTTGAGATAGCCAGGTAGCTAGACATTGCCTGATATAGCTAGAGGTTACTGTAGCAAGTATCAGCCAGAACAAGCTTGAGATAGCCAGGTAGCTAGACATTGCCTGATATAGCTAGAGGTTACGGTAGCAAGTATCCGCCAGAACAAGCTTGAGATAGCCAGGTAGCTAGACATTGCCTGATATAGCTAGAGGTTACTGTAGCAAGTATCAGCCAGAACAAGCTTGAGATAGCCAGGTAGCCAGACATTGCCTGATATAGCTAGAGGTTACTGTAGCAAGTATCAGCCAGAACAAGCTTGAGATAGCCAGGTAGCTAGACATTGCCTGATATAGCTAGAGGTTACTGTAGCAAGTATCAGCCAGAACAAGCTTGAGATAGCCAGGTAGCTAGACATTGCCTGATATAGCTAGAGGTTACTGTAGCAAGTATCAGCCAGAACAAGCTTGAGATAGCCAGGTAGCTAGACATTGCCTGATATAGCTAGAGGTTACTGTAGCAAGTATCAGCCAGAACAAGCTTGAGATAGCCAGGTAGCTAGACATTGCCTGAGGTTACTGTAGCAAGTATCAGCCTGGACGTCAGTTCGAATCAAAATGGCATTTCCTCCACCTGCAGTTGCTCGATCATTTCTAAGCCAGGCGTATTTGTGGAGCTTGAAGGTGACATTGTGTTTTAGAAATGTCTCACTAATCCAGCAAAATAAGGATCTGCTTGGTTTTCATATAATGGTGCAGCTCATCCTTTTTTGCTGTCAGGGAATTAGCATTCCAAGCCAACAGATTAATGTTGCATGTCTCTGGCTTACGGCTTACTGACATTTTGGTTCATGCATGATTTAACTAAAAAGATGGGCATTGCCATTGATATTATGATTTCGAGCCTATCCTGGTTAGTCTTTGCATCACACAGTACTTGTAATAGGCGTTCTGCCCTTGCCTTCACTGAATCTGTACTAAAAGTCTCTGGAGTTGCTTCATCAGTAGTGCTGTTACTACCATTGGGCCTTTCATTACCTCTATTACTTGTGGTTGCCTGTTCATCTTGTTGGATTTGTTTATGCGAGTTGTACGGTTTATGCTGCCTCTTAGGAGGGGGATACAAGTCTTCCTCGGCATCCTCATCATCAGTAGTGGAGCTCCCTGTGGACTGTGGAGCACTCACTATCGTATTCATAGGCCCTCGCCTTTGCCTTGAGTTTAACCTGTTTTCTTTTATTACTGTGGGAAGTTCTATCCTCATTCATTCTTTCAGGGACAACTTGATTAGTACTTCTTAATGGAGGGAAGTCAGTTTTGAGATTTACATTTGTGCCATTCGGTTGAATGTTTCTATTGAACCAGACATTGCTTCTAGGAGGCGGCGTATCCTTATATCTGGGATTCGCATGACCGCGACTTTTGTTCTCATTATTTCCCCCAGCTTTAGTCAACCCGTGTTGCCTAGCCCTGGCCTCAAGATAAGAGGGGCAACCTTTCCAGTTTGAAGTGTGATCGCCCCTACAGTTTGCACAAAGTGGACTTTCCTCTTTGCTCTTGGTGCAAGTCACCGTGGCATGCCCAGCACCACATGTAACACACTTGTATCGGTTAATGCAGTGCTTGGCAACATGCCCAAATTTTTGGCATCGGTAGCACTGGGGCGGGCCCCCAGCTGCCACAAATGTTTCTTTTTCTACCTGAGAATAACATAATTTTTGTAAAGCTTTAAGTTTCTTTGTTTCGGCCGGATCTATTTTGACCAAAAACAATGGGAGCAGGGGCTTGGGCTCTCTTTGGCTTCGCATTTGGGTGACAGAGGGATTGTCAATACCTTGTGCTGCAAGTTCCTCAATAATCCAGTCAACGCTAGTGGTTCTATCAATGCCTCTGATGACAAATTTGACCGATCTTTCCCCCATAGGCGTGAAGGTATGGTATTCAGCCTTGGCTGTGTCGAGTAATTTGATCATTGCCCTAAAATCATCAGGGGAACTTACATTTAATCTTGTGGTATTACCCCTAGCCTGGAAATTGAATGGGTCCTTGCAGATATCTCTAGCCCCTTTGGCTAAGTTGTCAAAACTCTCTTTATTCCGTATTATGATAGGGGGGGGGGGCTTCGGTCCCTGCCTGTCATCTTCTGCATTGCCAGGATGTAAAGCCGGGGGAGGATTGACATTTGGTTCCCCCCTCTCTTCATGATTTGTGCCCTCAACCGTTAATGCATCATGTCTTTTGCTTGTTTCAAAAATCTGAATATTCGTGTTGTTAGTCACATTAGTTGTTCACCCACTCATTGTCTCGATTAGCCTCGTTGCAAAAATATGAGACGTTTAGCCCAAATATCAATCAATCAGTTGTTGCCTTGCAAGGATCCATAGCACTGGCTGCTTTGCCGTAGGCTGTCATCACAGACCTATTTATGTTGGTCTTTCTAGCTTTTTTTGCCTGGGAATTGCCTTGTCTCTTGGAGGTTACCTGGGTGAAGTTGTCTTCACCATTCATGGTATTTGTTTAAGCTTTGTCCTTCATGAAATCAGCCCTTCGAGGCCCTTTGCTTTTGGCCTGCTGTCTTCCATCTCTACTTGATCTGAATCAGATTCATTATCATAACTATGAGTTGAATGTTGGCTCCTAGTATAGGGCTTTCAGGGGTGTTAGTATTTTGGTCATTGTCACTGTCAGATTGTTCTGACATGGAGACTTCCATTTCGCTAGCTACTTTGCGATACTCGCTACGAGTGAGTGGCATTGGTGATGATGATGTCAGAAAGGGGTGAAGAGGGGGGGGGGGGGGTTGCACTCTCGGTCACCGCTACTTTCTGAAAACCATCTCAGAGCTGGGCCCACAAGGGAACTCCTCAAGGTCACAGTCAGTAACGGGGGAAGTGAGAGTCACCTTAGCTAGCTTGGGTTAGCTTGGTGGGAGGTGGGGGAGGGGGGGGGGGGGAGAGAGTAACGAGGGGAGGAAAAAACCACCGGGCAAAAACTGCGCGTAAACAGCGCTAGTGTTTGAGAAGTTACAACACACAGCTTAAGCCCCGAATCATGGGGGAGGGGGGGAGCAGGGGGGTTTAAGCCCTTTTACTGAAAGCTATCTGTATCAGACATGGCAGCAGATGTTTCTGGCAGAAGTCTCGTAGCCACAGAGAGCCAGGATACCCTGCGCCTCTCTGTGGGGGGGTGGGGGGCACTTGGGGGGAACCAGAGCCTTGGCACAGCTGCTTGGGGTGCGCAACTATGCTTTAGCAGGGGCTTTGGGCACCACCACCACCGACAGGGTAAAGAAAGGAGAGGTTTAGTGGAAGAGAATACGAACCACCTAAAAAGGGGGGGCAGCCCCCCTCTCACCTAACTCCTATCGTACTATCCTATGTACTGCGCAACGGGGAGCTCACCTCTGGTAGGTTTAGCCCGTGCGCAGTACGACTAACCCGCCTGTTACCTTCAGGCGTTCTGAGCAATATCTGTGACCGGCACCTCCACCAAGGCGCAAACCCGGCGCCTCCGGGATGGCGTGAACGGCGTCCCACGTTGACGGCAATGGTCTCGCTTGAAGCGGGGGAGTCGGAAGATGACGTAAGCACGACCCGTCTCGGCCAGGGGTAGAATAAGCCCAGAGTGACTCTGCTAGTCGTAAGAGGCGACAAAAGGAGACCCTGTCCCTTTCCCCCCCACTGTCTCACTGAATATTGCTCCTCCCACTAGGCCCTGCCTTCCCTAGCTGGACTCCCGTATGACGACCCACGCGACTAACAATGGATCTGATTCGGATCTGGCTTTATCCTTCATCATCTTCTCATCTTCATTATCACCCGCTCATCGTCTCGATTAGCCATTGTTGCACAAATATGAGACGTTAAGCCCCATTAATCAATCAATCATCATGAAGTAAGCACCCTTTGGTGCCTATGAAATCCTTTCCTGTGCTTCGGGAGAGCGTCTCAAAGTTTTCGCGGGTAAACCGCAAAAGGGTTAAGCAGGCACAGGCAGAGTGCGGGGCTGTGTAGACTTGGCTGGAAGCCTCGCACCGTCGTCCGCCTATGCAAACCGCTCGCTTCGGGAGGTAAACTTGCAGACACTCCCGGCCCTTCTTACTTCGTCGACGTTCCGATGCAGACTGTGTGTAGTGCAGTAGTCTGCAATATACACTACAGAATTGGCCTGAGCATGCCGAGGCAGCTCTGTTTCTATACCTATGCCGAGTGTGGTAACTCTCTTTAGGGTGTCTACTGTTTTAAAATACATGACAGTTTTGGCCTGACTGTTTTTGAGCAAATCTACCATTGTCTCATGATCCAGTAAAATTCTAAGACTAGAGAAATACAGTAGGGAGCAGATCAAAACCTACTTTCTCACAAATATTAAAAACTAATAAAACACTGTGTGGAGTATGGACAGAACCATACCCACCGTCAAAACATCAATAACCAGCATGCATCTTACGCATGCCAGCTGGTCAAAGAACTTAAGAACTAGAGATAAATGCTACAGAATGCAGAGAGTCAAGGAAAGAGAGTAGCCTCTAACGGGCATGTCATATAACTAGATAAAAGAGATATGCCATTGGCATACTAACGAAAGTCACGCCAGAGCCAGAGCTTCTTATCAATTATAAAAATTGCCATAAGCGAGTTCTAGGATATTTTATTTTTATCCGCGTACAGAGAATATTTCCACCAGGAAATGGTTAAGTAAAGAGCACTAACTAGTCTAACTAAAGCCCAGGGTGCCCACGGCCTCCACTGGCAGTCTATATTTTCTTTTAAAAGCACCGAAACTGGAGCCTATGCCTGCAATGAGCTGATTAGCATGACCTTTGGCCCGAGCAAAGAATCTACATGAGTGCTCCTTCAGAGTTTCCCTCAGGAACTTCGTGCTAGTGTTTTTGTGAATGAGTTTGTTAGAAACAAACCAAGGAGATTTGGTCGCAAATCTGAGAGCTTTGCTTTGTACAGCCTGCAGACTCTTTAAGTTAGACACTGCTGTAGCAGCCCAGACCGGAGATGCATATAACAGAACTGGTTTGATGAGCAAATTATAGATGGTACAAGCATTCTCAGTGCTGATGCCACTGCTTGGTCTGAGAATGGGATAAAGCTGCGCTAGACGCGCATTTGCCTTGTCTGCAGTGTATTTTAAATGCGGCCTCCAGGTCAGCTTGCTGTCCAACAATACCCCCAGGTACTTGGCCTGCTTATTTTCATCTATCACTTCATCAAAGAAGACTAAGTCTTGATGATTTGTGACAATGTGCTTTTTCTTTCTTGTAAAAAGGACTGTCACGCTCTTGGAGACATTAACCTTAACTCTCCATTTAGTGAACCATCTTTCTAGTTTATCAAGGGCTGCTTGAAGCTTATCATAGGCTAGATGGGCCCTCCAAGAGCGTTCCAGGAGAGCCGTGTCATCGGCGTACAGCGCATATAAAACACCATCCATTTGCGGTAAGTCGTTTATAAACAGGCAAAAAAGTAGTGGCCCCAGGATTGATCCTTGGGGGACTCCTGCTTCAATTGGTTTTAGCTCTGATAGAGCATTACCTACAGCTACTCTAAAAGTTCTATCCTGTAGGTAGGACCTCAGTAGGTGTATCAAATATGGGGGAAAGTTGAGTTTTATCAATTTGAAAATCAGACCTTCATGCCACACTTTGTCAAAGGCTTGGGCGATATCTAGGAATACTGCAGCCGTTACCCTATTTGAATTGAAGCCGTCAATAATGTGTTCAGCAACACGAACCACCTGCTGGACAGTGGAGTGGCCCCTGCGAAACCCAAATTGCTCATTTACCAGGATGTTTTCATCATCTACGTGCTTGAGCATCCGTGCATAGATGATCTTCTCATATAGTTTAGAGAGGCCAGTCAACAAGCTAATAGGTCTGTAATTCTGAGGGAACATAGGGTCCTTCCCGGGCTTAGGAAAAAGGATCACCTTGGAAGTCTTCAGGATGACCGAGAAATAGCCTTCCCTCGTCATAGCATTAAAAATGTTAGCAAGGAACACAACCGCCGATTTGGGGAGATTTTTAAAAGCCGCATTAGGAATCTCATCGAAACCTGAGGCCTTTTTGTTCTTAAAGGTAAAAATATGTCTCAGTACTTCGGCTGGGGAGACAATTGCCTCTGAGCCAATTTTTGGTTTCCCATGCATATGGAAGAACTCCTCTAACCCCTCATCAACGAGTTCCATGTGAAAAATGGATGAGGGCTCCTCATTGGGGGTGAAAGTACTTTCCAAGGTGTCTGCCATGACTTCTGCCTTGTCTACGTCACTGTAGGCCATGCCAGTTTTGCCGTGGAGGGGGGGGGGTTTGCCCTCCTGGCCCTGGTGAATTTCCTAGTCATGTCCCATAGAGACAAGTCGCTAGCCGATAAGCTCTCCAATTTGGCTTTCCATTGGTCGTTGCGATGGGCAGAGATTTTCTTTTTAATGTCCCTTTCCATGGTGTTCAGGAGTGTCTTTAAGTGTGGAGTACGCAACTTCTGCCACACTCTTCTTACTTTATTTTTTGCCTTAATGGAGTTTACTATGCTGGCCGGCAAGTCATAAGGAGTTTTTCCCGCATGTGGTCTGAGCGGGGGGGTGCTGGCTTTTAGGGCATCCGTAATCATTTCAGTGTATTTGATTAGAGTAGTATCAATGGCACTCCTAGAGTCCAGTTTGGGCGCTACCCCGCTTTGAGCTAGCTCATTAGTAATATGCAGTCTATAGTCATTCCAGTTAGTTTTGTTGACATTAATACGCTGCGACAGAGTCTCAGGGGGAAAATCATTTCCATAGTGTATTAAAAGAGGATTGTGGTCAGAGCTCAAAGCTGCTTCTACATCGACAGTCAGGGAGTGCTTTAAGTTGTTTGTAATGACGATGTCTAATACATCCGGTCTACGGCCATTCCCCGGGAAGTGGGTGGGCTTGTCCGTTCCATGAGCCTGAAGGCCTTGTCTTGTGATATGGTTAAATAGTTTGATTCCGTCACGATTTGAGTTTCTGGAATTCCAGTGTCTGTGCTTACAATTAAAGTCAGCAGCTAAAATTGTTGGGAGATTAGCGCTCATGAGCTTGTCTACGTCACTTTCCATAAGATGCGCACTAGGAGGTTTGTATACCGACACGATCTTAACTGGTCCATTTATCGATTGTACAATGGCCGCTGTTGCCTCAAGGGATCCAGTCGGGCATTCCTGGTATTGTATGTCCTTGCGTATTAAAATAGCAGTACCTCCACCAGCAGATGCACGGTCATTTCTTATGCAAGCATATTTGTGGAGATTGAATGAGATATTAGGCTTTAGGAAAGTTTCACTAATCAGGCATAAATGGATTTGATTCGTTTTCAAGTAGTGAAACAGCTCATCCCTTTTCCCTGACAGCGAATTGGCATTCCATGCCAGTATATTGATATTGTGCGTCTTTCGTTTATGGTTTGCCGCCATTTTGGTTTAAACATGACTTTACTAGAAAGAGTGGCATTGCCATTGACATAATGATTTCGAGTCTGTCTTGATTATTTTTCGCATCACAAAGTGCTTGCAGAAGGCGTTCTGCCCATACCTTTACAGAGTCGGCGCTAAAGGTCTCTGCATTAGCATTGTCCGTAGCCATACTGCTACTACCAGGCTCATCACTAGTTCTAGCTGTTGAGGGCATCGGTTCGCCATGCTGCGCCTGTTTGCGTACATTGTGCGGCTTGCTGCGCCTCTTGAGAGGGGGGGGGGGGGACACATCCTCCTCATCTTCCTCATCTGTAGTGGAGCTCCCTGTGGAGCATTCACTATCATATTCATAGGCCCTGGTCTTAGCCTTACGTTTAGCCTGATTTCTTTTGTTACTAGCGATGGAGGTCCTGTCCTCGTTCATCCGTTCGGGGACAATCTGATTTGTGCTCCTTAATGGAGGGTAGTCATTGCTGAGGTTGTCATTAGCGCCTACCTGCTGAATGTTACGGTTAAACCAGACATTACTCCTAGGCAGTGGTGCATCTTTGTACTTAGGGTTTATACGCCCGTTATTCTTATGGTCACGATTTCCCACAGTTTTGGTTAGTCCATGTTGTCTGGCTTTTGCTTCTATGTAAGAGGGGCACCCTCTCCAGTTGGAAGTATGGCTACCCCTACAGTTTGCACATACTGGATTTTCATCTCTGGCCTTTGTGCATGTCACCGTAGCGTGCCCAGCACCACACTTGACACATTTGTAACGATTGGTGCAGTGCCTAGCAACGTGCCCAAACTTTTGGCAGCGGTAGCACTGGGGGGGGGGCCCCGGGTGCAAACGGACACTTACATACGTCTCTGGCCCCTTTGGCCAGATTGTCAAAGCTTTGAATATTTCGTATGATGATAGGGGGGGGCTTAGGTCCCTTCCTATCTTCCACGTTATTGTCCGGGTGTGATGCCAAGGTAGGGGAGGTATTTTGTTCTTCCCTTTGTTCATGACTTGTGCCCTCAGACGCTAGAGCATCAAATCTGTTGTTTATTTCAATCTGATTGTTATTAGGCATGCTGGATGTTAACCTACGGGGATCCATGGCACTAACTGTTTTACTATTGGTTAATACTTTCGGCCTATTTGCATTTGCTTTGTTGGCTTTCTTAACTTGGGAATTACCCTGTTTCTTTGAAGTTACCAGTGTGAAGCTTTCTTCACCCTTTGTATTATTCATTTTCGCATTATCCTTCATGAAATCGGCTCTATGCGGCCCTTTGCTTTTAGTCAAGCTGACTTCCAGCTCCTCAGTGTCTGACTCGGATTCATTAGCATAGCTACGGCATGAATCATGATGTGAGCTATGATCTGAAAGCCGATTTTCATTAGGACTTTCAGGGGAGATAGCCTGTGGGTCCTTGTCTTCACTCTCGCTGTCTGATTGTTCCGACACGGATACCTCCATCTCACTTGCCACCTTTCTATATTCGCTGCGAGTGAGCGGCATTGAGATGAGATGATGGTAGTTTTAAGAGAGAGAGGGGGGTGGGGGGGAAGGGGGAAGAGGGGGTGGCACTCTCAGACACCGCTACGCACTGAGTAACAACTTAGAGCTGGGCCCACAAGGGAACTCTTCGAAGTTAACAGATAGCAACGGGGGAGGTAAGAGTCACCAAAGCTGCTTGGTGGGAAGAGAGGGGGGTGGGGGGGGGGGGGGGGGAGAGAGATAGCTCAAGAACCAGTACCAGGCAAAAACCTGCGCGTGAAAGGCGTGTGTGCTGGGAAGTGTGCAGCACACTGCTAGCCCCGAGTCTTAGGGGGACGAGGGGGGGGGGGATTACCCCTTTACTGCGAGTTGTAAGTCTGCAATATAGTATGATGTGAACTACTTATATACTAAAGCTAGAATAGGAGGCGAACCAATCTGGTTGATCCTTGTCCCTGATTGGTTCGGCGCGAGTACCACTGGGCCCTAACCAATCAGAACTCTCCTTCAATTAGTTAGGCCAGAGTACTGGACCCCTCCCAATCCCAACTTAACTTATTCATTACATATCCATATTTATTTATTATTTTATATTATATTTGTTTTTATTTTGTTATTACTCTGGTGTAAGCTGACCTGGGTTATCCCTTTCTTTTTCTGAGCCGTCCACTCCCTCCTCCTCATAAGTAGCGTTCCCTCTCTGTGTTATAGAACAACGGATGAGATAAGCAGAGTCTTAAGGAGGCATGGCATCAAGACCTTCTTTAATACTGATAAACAAATTTAACTTACTTATACGATCAGTAAAACAATCCAATCCGTTCGATGTTTTCATCTTCATTATCACCCACTCATTATCTCGATTAGCCTCGTTGCAAAAATATGAGACGTTTAACCCAAATATCTATCTATCTTGTGGCATTTACAAGATTCCGTGCGTTTGTGGGCCCATGTGTGCCAGCTTCCTTCATATCTCACATCAATCGCAATAATGTCAAGTGTCTTTGATAGTCGTATCCAACTCTTGATTGGCTTTTCTAACTTTATTTCTAACCTATTCGAGTGACAAAGCACTGCCTACATTTCCCATGCTGTGCAAACATGCACTTTTGTCATGAAATGTGGTGGGTGACATAACGGCATTCTTGTGGTCAAACAAAACTGTTTCATTGCTGTATACCCTGGACTGTAGCTTGAAAAGCTTGCAGCTCTCTTGTTGACTTCAAGATATGGCCGCGGGACCCTGGGCCTGCTACCTTATCGTGGTGGGCAGGTTTGCTTGCTTTGTTGATCCCGAGAGCTATGCCGGCGGAAGCGTATGCTTCTGGTAGGGCCATCCTAGCCGGACTGGTCGAGGGGGAGAAGTCAGACAAAGTGCAGTCCACACCTCAATCCCCTTTCCTCCCCTTTCTCCTTTCTCATGCGCTCTCTTACTTGCCCCTTTCCTCCAAACAGTGCCCTATTTCACCTTCATTTTCACCCACTCATCGTCTTGATTAGCCTAGTTGCAAAAATATAAGACGTAAAGCCCAAATATCTATCCATCTATCTTTCTCGGTATAGTGAAAACAGCATATAGTCAATTGTCTTTTAACCAGGACACGAACAAATTCATTAAAAAAAAACTGGTCACATAATTGTGTTTTAAAATCGTATTTAATCAATCCTAAGATAGCAACCTATAGCATACTACATTTTGGTGTACTTGACAAATATGGTCTAGAGGTGTAATTACATGAATGTGAAGACTTTTGAAGCTATCGGTACACGTAAAAAATGAAAGTGTAATTTCTTTTAAACCACTTTTTGCAGACATAATATCAATGTTTATCAACATTCATCAAAAAAACTTAATTTAAAAAAGCTAAGTTACCTAGATACCTTCACCTTAAGTCCCTTAGCTACATTTAAACACAGTGCCAACATCTATCTGATGTACACGTTCTCCTGTATTACGTTTCAAATAATGTATGTTATAGAATGTAGAGTATGAAGGTGTTAAGTCCCTTAGCTACATTTTAATACAGTGCCAACATCTATCTGATGTACACGTTCTCCTGTATTACGTTTCAAATAATGTATGTTGTAGAATGTAGAGTATGAAGGTATTAAGTTCCTTAGTTACATTTAAATACAGTGCCAACATCTATCTGATGTACACGTTCTCCTGTATTACGTTTCAAATAATGAATGTTGTAGAATGTAGAGTATGAAGGTATTAAGTCCCTTAGCTACATTTAAATACAGTGCCAACATCTATCTGATGTACACGTTCTCCTGTATTACGTTTCAAATAATGTATGTTGTAGAATGTAGAGTATGAAGGTATTAAGTTCCTTAGTTACATTTAAATACAGTGCCAACATCTATCTGATGTACACGTTCTCCTGTATTACGTTTCAAATAATGAATGTTGTAGAATGTAGAGTATGGAGGTATTAAGTCCCTTAGCTACATTTAAACACAGTGCCAACATCTATCTGATGTACTCGTTCTTTACCAAGTATAAAATATTTTTTACAACTAGGTTTATTTTGTATATACTACATAATTAACACAATAAAGATATTTTCAACGTGAATTAGATGAGCTGTTACTTTGACAGAGAAAAATGAGGCCTATGGGCCATATGTTCAACAACCCCAGTCCATTAGCATTTGATTACTGTGATTTAAAATTATTAGGGCTTATAGTTATTTTAAGAAATAAGAAGGAAATGTATTTATGTCTGTCTTGGTACAGGCTCCGACATAATTAAATCAAGGGTAATAGAGAAGTACTTATTTCCAGTACAGTCGGTATCAATTTCGAGTTGTTCGGTTGTGTGGACATAACCAGAATAACCGTTCACCAGATTCAACATGTCTGCCCGTTTTTTGGATATTGTGTTCCCAATTGGAATTTTTTTTAAACACTTGGTCCTAGGTGAGGACATTAAATTAGGCTTGTCATATATTATTGGCTTCATTAAACACACTCTAACTTCAGTGCAGGCTTATAAGTCTAGAACTTAAGCCTACAGAGAGCGTGTTCTTTACCCAAGCTAGGCAGCCTGGGCCATAGGCAAACCGCATCACTTGATAGCGTTCATGGTGCTCGAGGTCACTTGGTGCGCATTAGCGCACGAATGATCCTAAAGAGAGGTCTATTACAGAGGTACCTTTACTACTCTTGATTTATGTGTCGGCGAGTGCTTATTCACAATTAATAGTACCTAGCCTAGCATAGCCTACTGTAACTCACGCGTCATTATTTTCCAGTGTGCTCCAAGATGATTTTTCTGAATCAACAAAAGCAAGATTAATGATTTTTTTTCTGGCAGATTCCATGCTATTGGTTTCCAATTTACGTTTAGCGTACCGCCGGTTGTTTCTAACGGAGTTTGACAGTTGAGTACAAAAGGAAGCCTGAAAAATAAATAAATAATGCATTGGAAATGGTACGCCTATACTATCATTAGTCTACCTCAGGTAGGTCTTAGAAATAGGCCTACGTACCCATGGTTTGGAGCTGGCATGTTTATCAGCAAGTTCAGGATATGCTTCTACGATGGTTCGAGACAGGTTCTGATGTGACGATCTAGGTTCTGTAATAAGATTTTGTAAGTGTTGTGCACATTCTCTCACAATTTTATTAGTGTTAATCAACACTAACTTTTTATCCAAGTTCGACTGCAATGTCTGGCTAAACTTTGGAAGTGCACAAGGGTATCGCAGTTTTGCTTCTACAGATGCCTGGAACACAACAAAAATTACAAAACAATGTTCAACTCTTGCATCCATAATGTGTATTAATATATCAACAATAAAAGTGCACTATAGTGGCGACGCCGTTTCGCGTCTCCCCCCCCCCCCCCCCCCCCCCCCCACCCAGTTACCAGCAGCATGAGAAAAGTAACTAGAGTCTAGCCATTTTGAAACCTCACGAGAGTAGCTTCTGGATCTGCTCTTAAAAAATATGGTTAATTTACACCTACATGACCTCACGCATCGGAGACATTTTCCGCGCTGCTTTTTCCAAAAATACCCTATGGCTAGGGATGTTAGGCAGGTGGAAAAGTAATTTTCCGCGCCACTTAAAGAAGCGAGACCGTGCCGGTACGTAAGTGTAAAATTACCAAAAATATTTCTAAAACTAACATGGTAGGCTATGCCTAGATCATGAATGTTCTTTTGGTAGCCAACTTTGTAGATGCGTGGTTGGTATGCCTACCATTGGACGCCTACTAAAATGTAATGGCCCGACGTGTCACCACTATTATAGTAGGGTCTAAACTATTAATTATATAGACCTATTATTATCTGTCAACAAGATACAGGCTTATGCCACGTCATTTCAGGTGCCTCGTGCACCATCTTGAATGTATTACAAAGCGCTATTAAGTATTTAATAAATAAATGTAGACCTAGCTGGTGACTTAGGCCAACACCAGGCATGTAATAAGACAACACAAGGGGGATAGGTAGGCCTAGGCCTAGATTAAACATGTTAACCTACGGTTGAATATGGGGATATGTTTTCCGTTGGACTAATGCCACTAGGCCTGGTAGGCATAGCACTTGAAGAAGTACAGGTAGGCTGAGTACTAGTAGCACTTAGTTTTTCCATTGCAATTCTTGTCATCCAATTCCATTGATGATACAACATCTTGCACTTCCATGATGTTCACTTCAGGACATGTCACGAATTGGGATGCAGGCCCGTCTGGGCACGGGGAAGAATAGGCCCAGAGTGACTCTGCTAGTCGTAAGAGACGACAAAAGGAGACCCTGTCCCTTTCCCCCCCCCCCCCCACTGTCCCACCGAATTATATTTCTCCTCCCACTTGGCCCTGTCCTCCCTTGCTGGACTCCCGTATGACTACCCACGCGACGTACAATGGATCTGATTCGGATGTGGCTTTATTCTTCATCATCATTTTTCTCATCTACATTATCATCCGCTCATCGTCTCGATTAGCCATAGTTGCATAAATATGAGACGTTAAGCCCCATTAATCAATCAACGAATTGGGATGCTGTTGAAGTCAGACCAAAATTAATGATCGACTATAGGATACGGTTAACAATTGCCTATAAAGCTACAGTTTTTCTTACCAAATGAGCCCTTTGTTTTGTCGGTGTTTGTATTCGGTGTTGTGCACCAGTAGAGTGCAACAACCAGGCGTTGTTGGCGTCCCGTACAACTATTGTGTGTGTGCGTTTTGCTTATGTCGCTGTGTGCGCAGCGCCGCGAGTTTACCCGGTACCTTGTGGTACCGGATGTGGTGCTGCGTGAGGGAGGCGGTGCAGCTGCCGCAGTAGGGGCACTTATGCCGGACTGCCCGGCCGAGGACACGGCCGTGACGAGGCCCACCACCTCGCACTCGTCGGACTGGCCGGATGACTGTTTATAGGTTATGCGAGGTCTAGCCTAATTGTCAATTGAAAAAGGCTATAAAATGGCCTTAGAGAAAGCCTCAAGTTATTTTTTCCTCTAAAAATGTTTTGTTGTTAAAAACTACAAAATAACATTCCAAATCGCATTAGCCCCATTGATATAAACAGTGATTTTTAGCTCCTGCTAATTAATAACAGTCTTAGGCCCAGAGTGGCCATACAGCCACACGTACTTTTGAGGTTCGTCAATCAGAGATAAAAGAAATAAATAATGTTTGTGTAAAACATGTTGCTTATTATGGCATAAGAAAGAATTACAGCTGGAATTATATTTTATATTGGTAATTAGGCCTAATCAACGCCTCTATTTCTAGCTGGTAATGTGTCAGTTGGTAGATTAGCCATTATTGTGCTATGTTATCTTGCTTCCAAACTCCTTTGTCATGTCGTCATAGCTACGCGACAAATTTAAGCGCGTGCTGCCATCTGTTGTGAATGAGTAGAACTTTCAGGAACTGAAATCGGGGCTACGGTGGTTAAGTTAGTAATTTTAATATCAACGCTGTTTTAGTGTGGCCAATGAGCCACTGGGGGTCTGAGGAGGTTCAAGTATGTATTGTGTTTTTAATTTTTTTGTTATTAACATAATACAACTACTATACCACGTTTGCTGGCAATTGGGTAATAAAATGCAGGTATCTATCCCGTGGCCTCTCCCGTATTTCCTCCCACCTCGCAACCAGGGTAGACTCACTCCTTCGTATGGCGGCATCCTGGAGCAGGTATCTATCCCGTGGCCTCTCCCGTATTTCCTCCCACCTCGCAACCAGGGTAGACTCACTCCTTCGTATGGCGGCATCCTGGAGCAGGTATCTATCCCGTGGCCTCTCCCGTATTTCCTCCCACCTCGCAACCAGGGTAGACTCACACCTTCGTATGGCGGCATCCTGGAGCAGGTATCTATCCCGTGGCCTCTCCCGTATTTCCTCCCACCTCGCAACCAGGGTAGACTCACTCCTTCGTATGGCGGCATCCTGGAGCAGGTATCTATCCCGTGGCCTCTCCCGTATTTCCTCCCACCTCGCAACCAGGGTAGACTCACTCCTTCGTATGGCGGCATCCTGTAGCAGGTATCTATCCCGTGGCCTCTCCCGTATTTTCTCCCACCTCGCAACCAGGGTAGACTCACTCCTTCGTATGGCGGCATCCTGGAGCAGGTATCTATCCCGTGGCCTCTCCCGTATTTCCTCCCACCTCGCAACCAGGGTAGACTCACTCCTTCGTATGGCGGCATCCTGGAGCAGGTATCTATCCCGTGGCCTCTCCCGTATTTCCTCCCACCTCGCAACCAGGGTAGACTCACACCTTCGTATGGCGGCATCCTGGAGCAGGTATCTATCCCGTGACCTCTCCCGTATTTCCTCCCACCTCGCAACCAGGGTAGACTCACTCCTTCGTATGGCGGCATCCTGGAGCAGGTATCTATCCCGTGGCCTCTCCCGTATTTCCTCCCACCTCGCAACCAGGGTAGACTCACGGGTCTCTATCTGGTCGGTACGGACGAGTTTGTCTGAGAAAAATAAGATGGTGCATTTAAACTTCTGAATAATAATTCCAAGAGCCCCACATTTCATCTTCATTATCACACACTCATCGTCTTGATTAGCCAAGTTGCAAAAATATAAGACATTCAGCCCAATTATCGATCAACAATCAATGAGGCTTATTTAGAAGAGGCGCAAATAACCAAGTTGTTTACGCGCCGTTAAACATCCAACAATTCATTCATTCATTATTTAGAAGAACTCATAACAAGGTATCTCATTGTCATAGTCATAGTAGTAGCTTCGTCCATGGACCCTTAGGAAATGCAGCTAGGCATACACGCACGTTTCCATAACTACACTCGTCACGAGAGAATGAACATTCGGCCGACATTCTCTTAAAACAGAATAGAACATTCGTTCCACCTTTTGACACGGTTGTACCCGGAATACCACGATAATATAGTTAACTGCGGCCGTGAAAGCCTCCGAAATAGATTACCTTGTGTTGTCCTTTATAAATGTTGTTATTTAATCTTTCTACCATTCTTACTACTTACTACTATTCAGGTAAGCTTTGATATGTACATGAGAGGGAAAGATGGATAAGAGCTAACAGCTTACCTGAAACCCTAAGGCGGGCCACGTAGAAAAGAAAAACACAAACAAACACACGAGTATAAAATAATGTTCTGGACGTTTCGAACACCGTGTTGGTCACCAGAGAACGCGGCCTGCCTAAGGGTTTCAGGTAAGCTGTTGACTCCTATCCTTCTCTCCCTCTTATGTGTACTAGCTTTAGACCTCATCTCTATAATTTCCTATATTATGTGTATTGCTTCATGTAGACAGCAACCTGACATAGATGAAACAGCACAAGCAATAATGTTTTTAATATTCTTCCCATGGTTTGTTGCAAGAGACATGTTCTTCAGACAACAGAAAAACTATTGCAATAATATAGCACTTTCGCTGAGCAGAGAGCTGAGTTACCAGTGGCGGTGCCAATGGTGGTTTAGGGGGAGGAAGATGACTGCACCATATTGCCACAGACGTCTGCATCGGGCACGTTTGAGACACTTCCCTCACTGAAGCTGAAACTGAATGTGCTAGAGGATGAACTGGCAATGACACAATCCCCTAGCACAACAGTGCTTTCCACAACCCGGCCACGCATGCCGTTTGGAGTAGTTTTTATTTTCGAATTTTTATTATTATTATTATTATTATTATTATTATATATTTTTATATGATTATATATATATTATTATTAATTAAACGTTGGGAGACCTCCTTGTTGGGAACGAGTGGCTGGGAGTCGACCAACTGGAGGGTTTTGATGGGCTTCTCGGTCGCACTCAGGGGGCCCTGAAAATCAACGGAAACAGGATCCAGGCATTTTGCAGCCTCCGGTTCCGTGGGGAAATGCAGATTTTGGGTCCTGAACCCTGGCCACCGGCGCTTTTCTACCGCCGCCCGCTTTCCGGCAAGAGGGTGCCCCTTCTTCCCGAGACCAATAGGCGGTCGATCCTGCTAGACAACATGCTCAAGGGGCTCGGTATAGACGGTTCGGCAGAGGGCCAATGGTCCAATGACCGGGTCAACTGGAAAGGCTTAGCTCGCCCACCATCCTTAGGCTTAGATTCCGAGGTGGTTTGGCGTTTCAACAAAAAGCGTCTAGCCGATCCCATATTCTTGTATCACGCAGGATTGACTTGCAACTAGTTGACACTCATCTTGTAGTAACGTAAGTGGTCGTGTTTGATTTTGCGTGTTTTGTCTTCAGTTTCCTGTGCTATTAATATTTCAAGAGTGCTATGTATAACAAATTTCATATAATTTAAGTACATTTATCCGACGTTGATAGTGATGGTGATGAGAGTGACTAGCTGCCAAGCTGGAGTTGTTTACTCGTATTTCGTAATTCCTAGTATAATGAGAAAATGGGTTCATAATATAAAAGCAATAAGAAGATGATGTAGTGTTAAAATTGCGCGCTTCATTTTCTGTGTAGTGCAAATGTAGCGAAGCTACATTTAAAAGAACTACCGCTACTATGGAGGTTGTTCCTGCCCAGGAACTGCCACCTTATCGTGGTGGGCAGGTTTGCGTGCTTTGTTGATCCCGAGAGCTATGCCGGCGGAAGCGTATGCTTCTGGAAGGGCCACCCAAGCCGGACTGGTCGAGGAGGAGAAGTCAGACGAAGTGCAGTCCACACCCTCAATCCCCTTTCCCCCCACTGTCCCATTGAATATTTCTCCTCCCACTTGGCCCTGCCCTCCCTTGCTGGACTCCCGTATGACGACTCACGCGACGTAAAATGGATCTGATTCGGATGTGGCTTTATTCTTCATTATCATCTTTTTCATCTTCATTATCACCCGCTCATCGTCTCGATTAGCCATCGTTGCATAAATATGAGACGTTAAGCCCCATTAATCAATCATCATGGAGGTTGTTTTGGAGGTTATTTAATGATATTCGTTGCTTTTTAAGTGGATGATATCGTCCTTGATGTAGGTAAGCCTAAAAATTATTTTATTTAGAAATGTTAATTAACATTATGTTGCCTACACATTTTGGCTGTACGTCCGTTTAGTCTTGCATTAACTCAACGGATCTCTCATTTTCTTTTGCTGAAGGTTCAGTTTCCTTACCAAAAACATAAAACCTCAGTAGTCTTACGTTTTGAGACAAATCGGGGACAATTGGGTGTTCCGAAAGCTTTTTTTTTAGACACTAGGGGCAGAAATCTGGGACAATCCCGGTTTTCTGGGACGGATGGTCACCTTACCCCCAATTGAACAATATGATATTTTATTAAATTCCTAGCCCTAATAATAACAGTAATAATAGTATTCTGTAATTCATTTCCAACTATGTCATGTTGAGTGGTTGTTGCCCACCCTTGTCTAGGTCATGAAACTGTCAGTGATTAATAATAATAATAACAATAATTTACTAATAATAATATGTAGGCCTATCTGTAGGCTAAGTAATAATGTAGCTTACATGTTTGTTTTTCGAATAGGATTCGGCCTCAAACACAACGCAAGATCAACATGTGTCGTATATGCACGACAGTTACCGCAAACAAGCCACAAGTTACCATAAGTGGTCACAGGTCATGTACTTATGACTATGTCTTTGACATGCCTGTGACACAACAAGAAATATATGAAGCATGCATGTCAAATTTAGTCAATGGTGCTCTGGAAGGGTACAATGCAACTGTTCTTGCGTACGGGCAAACAGGTTCCGGAAAGACGTATACTATGGGCACAGGGTTTCAATGCACGAAATCTGAAGTATAAGTAAAAGTACATAAGTATTCAAGGGGCGGCTCTGGTTCATTCATATTGACTGCCAGATTGGGAAGAACAGCACAAGCAACTATCACGTGCTGGACAGTCTTTAGTGCCAGACCAATCAGTACGTCAAACTCCCGACTGTGGATGGGGTAACTTTTTGAGGGGGGTGGGGGGGAGCTCCTCAATAGCGCTTGGCAAATCATTAACCCTATTGATTGAAACCCCACAAATAAAGATCGATCGAGTAGAATCGTCAACTTTTTCTACCATCTTACTACGATTATCCTTATTGAGCGTGATAAACACACGCTGTCACCACCACCGTGTTATTTACAGCGATCGATCCTTATTTGTTTTGGCATAACAATTTGAAGCTGAAGGCGTTGAATTGAAATTAACAAATTTAGACTAAAAATACCGGTTTGTTACGAATCTAACTTCAGCAACCTTTTTGGTTTTGTGTTTAATACACTCCGAGGGACACCAAATGTTGGTGAAGTGCTCTTATGCTGGCCGCGTTCCAATGTTTGCCATCTGGCCGCCGGTTGCTCCCGTGCCCAATATGAATGAAATAAAACATTTTGTTGTAGGCTTTCATTCTTGAATTTCACCCTTACATTATTTGTTTGCATAAATATGAGACGTTAAGCCCCATTAATCAATCATGCAATAAAACAATAAGTAACGAGTTACATTATCTTGGTGGCGCAAAATGACCTAACTGGATGAAGCGCCCTTAAACCCAATTAACTCAAACTCAAACTTGTATGTATATACTTATTTGTCATGGTTCCTTACATGTCATAGTAGGCCTCGTTCGGCGTATCGCTTGGCGTTAGAAAGAGCTTGTGCACGTTTTACTTATAGCTCGTACATTGGCGTCTGCAAGTTATATATGCAGATTACACAAAAGGAAAATCATTTGTCAAAGGTGATAATAAATGAGTAAAAAGTGCATTTTTACGTTTTTCACCCAATTTTAATATGCAGCGGTTGTACATGTATAGCCGCTTTATGTCTTCCGGCGTGGTACGACATAATATAAGGGGCAGAGTCAGCAGGATTATTTGGTGCGTTTTGGTGGCGAAAATCCTTGCTATACCCCAAATGGCGTGGCACGTAGGACACGTAATGCACGGATGTAGGACACGAATGCTTAGGCCTAGTATATACCTAGCCTAGGGATCAATGTAATGGGGAAAGGATGTCATGGCAAATGACTTGAGGACACATTTTTTTTATACTGGGCTGCTGGGCAAACATTGGAACGCGGCCAGCATACGAGCCGTTCACCAACATTTGGTGTCCCTCGGAGTGTATTAAACACAAAACCAAAAAGGTTGCTGAAGTTAGATTCGTATCAAACCGGTATTTTTAGTTTAAATTTGTTAATTTCAATTCAACGCCTTCAGCTTCAAATTCTTATGCCAAAACAAATAAGGATCGATCGCTGTAAATAACACAGTGGTGGTGACAGCGTGTGTTTATCACGCTCAATAAGGATAATCGTAGTAAGATGGTAGAAAAAGTTGACGATTCTACTCGATCGATCTTTATTAGTGGGGTTTCAATCAATAGGGTTAATGATTTGCCAAGCGCTATTGAGGAGCTCCCCCAACCCCCTCAAAAAGTTACCCCATCCACAGTCGGGAGTTTGACGTACTGATTGGTCTGGCACTAACGACTGTCCAGCACGTGATAGTTGCTTGTGCTGTTCTTCCCAATCTAGCCGTCAATATGAATGAACTAGAGCCGCCCCTTGAATACTTATACTTATATACTTTTACTTATACTTCAGATTTCTTCCATTGAAACCCTGTGCCCATAGTATACGTCTTTCCGGAACCTGTTTGCCCGTACGCAAGAACAGTTGCATTGTACCCTTCCAGAGCACCATTGAATAAATTTGACACGCATGCTTCATATATTTCTTGTTGTGTCACAGGCATGTCAAAGACATAGTCATAAGTACATGACCTGTGACCACTTATGGTAACTTGTGGCTTGTTTGCGGTAACTGTCGTGCATATACGAAACATGTTGATCTCACGTTGTGTTTTAGGCCGAATCCTATTCGAAAAACAAACATGTAAGCTACATGATTACTTAGCCTACAGATAGGCCTACATATTATTATTAAATTATTGTTCTTATTATTATTAATCATTGACAGTTTCATGACCTAGACAAGGGTAGGCAACAACCACTTAACATGACATAGTTGGAATTGAGTTACAGAATAATATTATAACTGTTATTATTAGGGCTAGGAATTTAATGAAATATCATATTGTTCAATTGGGGGTAAGGTGACCATCCGTCCCAGAAAACCGGGATTGTCCCAGATTTCTGCCCCTAGTGTCTAAAAAAAATGCTTTCGGAACACCCAATTGTCCCCGATTTGTCTCAAAACGTAAAACTACTGGGGTTTTATGTTTTTGGTAAGGAAACTGAACCTTCAGCAAAAGAAAATGAGAGATCCGTTGAGTTAATGCAAGACTAAACGGACGTACAGCAAAAATGTGTAGGCAACATAATGTTAATTAACATTTCTAAATAAAATAATTTTTAGGCTTACCTACATCAAGGACGATATCATCCACTTAAAAAGCAACGAACCGGTCGAGGTGGGTCCCTCCTCGTGGTGACCGGTGCCCGCAAAGAGGGCTCTCGTGCACTTCTTTAATCATCCCTTTTTTCATTTCTGTCTTCATCATCTTTTCTCTTTTCTTACTTTCATCACCTTCTTCCTCATCCGTGCCGGCCCTCTTTGCGATCCAAACGCCCACCAGTCCCCCCCTCCCGAAATGGTTTGTTTACGGCTTGTTTCCCTGATGACGACCCCAGCAATGATTAGGTTATGATTCGACTCTCTGATTGATTTGACAGCACTTGGGCTTGGGCACAGATTACGTCGGTTGTATGCCCAGTGCAGGAGGTCCCTCTAGGCACCGTCCCAGGGCCGGGGGCCAACTGCACTGTTAGAAGGCCGATTGCGTCTGTGTCCCATCCGGACGTGAAATTAGCACTTTCCTACATACCTCCTGATGCACGCAGAAATCGTTAACTGGCTCTACTTCATGAACGGTGTATGTTGTCATGTCTAGCTGCCCCATGAAATAGACCCTGTTCCGTTTACAAGGCCCTATGTGGTAGAACCAACACGGGTTAGTTGAGTCTGTCATTCCGGGAAACTGCCCTCCCTTGCTGGACTCCCGTATGACGACTCACGCAACGTACAATGGATCTGATTCGGATGTGGCTTTATTCTTCATTATCATCTTTCTCATCTTCATTATCACCCGCTCATCGTCTCGATTAGCCATCGTTGCATAAATACGAGACGTTAAACCCCATTAATCATTATTAACGGACGTTAGGTTCTACTCTGGCAATGGGGATTAACAGCGAAGGCTCTAAATTGTAACCACTGTCCCCTAAAAGGAACGAGTTCATACGGTTATTGCCTTCATATTGCCTTTGAAGTACTCTTTTTAAATTGCACGAGTTCCATATAAACTTATCACTTGTGCTACCAGGATATAATGCATTTGCATGTAGTATGTGCATATTAGCATCACATACAAGTTGAACGTTAATGGAATGAAATCCTTTGCGGTTAACATACATATGTTCGCCATATAATGGGTCATCACTTGGAGGTGGGACTATGGACACGTGGATGCAATCGATGCACCCGAGCACTCCTACCGTGACGAGGGAGAAACAAAGATGAATAAACAATTTTTTAATCTAGGTGAGTTGCTGGCCCCCCATTATCAGAGAAGGGTTCGGACGAAAGCCTCGGTGTCGGGAAAAATGTATACATGTTGTTTTCGAGACGGAGAATCTGTATTTCGTTTGGTTAGCCCATTTCTCTAGACGTATCATGTTTATTTGCAGTTGACGCTCGATGGAGCTCAAGAACGCCGCTCTGAAAGCAATTGCGAAATCGTCGACAAAAAGTTATATCACAGGTTTTTTAATAAAAGAAGCGATGCCGTTTATTGATATGGCAAATAAAAAACCACACTTAAAACCGAACCCTGAGGTACACCGTTTTCTTGATAAAATGTGTGTGATAAAAAATTCCCGATTCGGACTCTAAAACGCCTTTCTGATAAAAAAAATGTCTATGAAATGTGGTAAATGTCCCCTTATTCCCCAGTTGTGGAGAGTTTTTAAAATGCCATATCTAGCCTTTTTTTTTTTTTTTTTTTAGACCCGTCTGGGCCCGGGGAAGAATAGGCCCAGAGTGACTCTGCTAGTCGTAAGAGGCGACAAAAGGAGACACTGTCCCTTTCCCCCCCACTGTCCCACTGAATATTTCTCCTCCCACTTGGCCCTGCCCACCCTTGTTGGATTCCCATATGACGACCCACGCGACGTACAATGGATCTGATTTGGATGTGGCTTTATTCTTCATCATCATTTTCTCATCTTCATTATCACCCGCTCATCGTCTCGATTAGCCATTGTTGCACAAATATGAGACGTTAAGCCCCATCAATCAATCTAGCCTTTTTTTTAAACAAAAGTTTCAATTTTGTGGTCAATTCAATCTCCCATGGCCGCTGCTTCCTTTGCAGTTAAGAGCGAGGGGTAGTCTCTACGTCAAAAACCGCAGAAAATGTTCATTAATAAATTATATCTCAAGATTACAACAAGAAATCGAAAATATAAATCAGCAGCGTACCTTGCCTTGGTAATCCCTACAGATTGAAAAAAGTATTGTAACCGTAAGCGTAGTATTTTGATTAAAATTCGATTATAAGTAATAAAATAATTATTTAAATAATATATACTGATTATAATATAAGTCACATTTTAGTGCATTCAATGTGTAGGGCTTACTAAACCATAGTGGGCTGTTGATTCCGATTCTCGACTTTCAATCTGACCCCATTTCGTGTTTCGTGTGAACCAAGGCAAGGCATGGCCCAGCCCTCAATATTAACAGTAGAACCGCGCCGCCCCGCACCTCCACCTTCTACAGCAGTGAGTATACAGACAACGCGCGCCTCGGCTGACAATAGTCAGTCGACGTTAGGCTCTTGAATGAGAAGGACGTGATAGGGACTCGTGAACATGCCAGATGCAATTATTGCGAAACGTCGAGCAATGGGTGACAGACTTCGGTCCGCACCAGTATACTCACACTATCTATTACTTAGCTTTGTTGCCTCATTTGCGGGCAACAAATATGATAATGAAAGAAGAAAGTTTAATTTAAAAACCTCACTTTAAGATAACTTATCAGACGAATCTAAAGTAATCAATAACATATTTCGTTTTCTGCAAGATAATGGTTTATTATCACTTATGAAATAGAGCATAATGATCAATATTAAAATAAGATTGACACTGATAACCTCCCTGTTCTGTGCCTTAAAACTCCAAGAATGATAATAATTATAATTGTACGTTGTAACCACAATAATTATAACTAATATACTCACACAAGTGGCAGAATATCCCTTTTAATATCCCTATCCCCCAAATAGCCCTTATATTTTACCTTTGCTTTATTTATTTACTCACTTTTGCATTTATTTAATTAATTGATGTTAATCATTGGTTAGGTGGAGGGAGGACTCATAATCATTGAATCTCGCAATTTTGTTGTCTCGTCGAGGCGGTAGCAGGCCTCCGGTGCGCTTAGGTAACGGTACGTCTCGTACGTGTTACCTCATCGTAGACGACGGCACCGGCGGTGGTGTCGCCGTCGGGTTTGTCCGCGACCTCGTGGAAACTGACTTTCGCGCTTGCGTTACACTTGGTGATGTAGTCGCATATGTACATGTAACAGCGCTCGCTGACGCACGGCTCGTCGTTGACGTGAGCGTTCTGTCTCAGCAACAGGTAGGGACTGTACGGTACGACGTCCGCATCCTTGTAGACATGTCCCGCCTTGACAAACGACTGGCCCCCCTCGCCTTGGAGGTGGGGGGTGCGTCTGTGCTTGGCTCCGCCCTTGACGTTGAAGACGATCTCCGCAGAGTAGGGCTTCGGGTAGTACTTGGAGCACACCTGCGACTGCGGCCTCTAGCACTTTGACGAATACACGTTGTGGATCATCATTGTGGTGACCAGCTTGTAGAGCCTGGGGTCCAGGATGTTGGCCCTGACCAGCTTGTAGAGCCTGGGGTCCAGGATGTTGGCCCTGACCAGCTTGTAGAGCCTGGGGTCTGGGATGTTGGCCCTGACCAGCTTGTAGAGCCTGGGGTCCAGGATGTTGGCCCTGACCAGCTTGTAGAGCCTGGGGTCCAGGATGTTGGCCCTGACCAGCTTGTAGAGCCTGGGGTCCGGGATGTTGGCCCTGACCAGCTTGTAGAGCCTGGGGTCCGGGATGTTGGCCCTGACCAGCTTGTAGAGCCTGGGGTCCAGGATGTTGGCCCTGACCAGCTTGTAGAGCCTGGGGTCCAGGATGTTGGCCCTGACCAGCTTGTAGAGCCTGGGGTCTGGGATGTTAGCCCTGACCAGCTTGTAGAGCCTGGGGTCCAGGATGTTGGCCCTGACCAGCTTGTAGAGCCTGGGGTCCAGGATGTTGGCCCTGACCAGCTTGTAGAGCCTGGGGTCCGGGATGTTGGCCCTGACCAGCTTGTAGAGCCTGGGGTCCAGGATGTTGGCCCTGACCAGCTTGTAGAGCCTGGGGTCCAGGATGTTGGCCCTGACCAGCTTGTAGAGCCTGGGGTCCGGGATGTTGGCCCTGACCAGCTTGTAGAGCCTTGGGTCCGGGATGTTGGCCCTGACCAGCTTGTAGAGCCTGGGGTCCGGGATGTTGGCCCTGACCAGCTTGTAGAGCCTGGGGTCCGGGATGTTGGCCCTGACCAGCTTGTAGAGCCTGGGGTCCGGGATGTTTGCCCTGACCAGCTTGTAGAGGCTGGGGTCCGGGATGTTGGCCCTGACCAGCTTGTAGAGGCTGGGGTCCGGGATGTTGGCCCTGACCAGCTTGTAGAGGCTGGGGTCCGGGATGTTGGCCCTGACCAGCTTGTAGAGGCTGGGGTCCGGGATGTTGGCCCTGACCAGCTTGTCCAGGTCGGCACCCGTTCGGGGCTTGTCGTACTCACGCATTATCATCACGATGTGGTCGTGCGGCAGCCTCTGCTTCTGGAACTCGATGGCGTACACGTAGTTTGCCACGTGTGTCACCACCTTCTTGTTCATGAGTTCGTCGAGCAGTAGCTCGAGCCTCACCTGGAACACTGACGTGCAGCAGGGCGATTCTCTAAGGTCCATGGTAAATTGAACGCCCGTTTTCGACGTTACGAGCCTTACCGCATTGAGTTAGCGATTCTCTACCGTGTTTTATCGACAAAGATCGTTACCACCTACGTTAAAAGTAGCGCGCTCCAAAACCCTGCCTTTAGACGTGCGATAAGAAAACATGGCGGACTTTTCAAGCCGTCTCATGTTCACTTCAGCATTTGAACTAATTGATTATAGAAATTTGTTGTGTATATCGATACAAATACACGATATTTATATTTAAAAATATGTGTGTGAGTAAGGAAATATAATTTGTAGTTATTTAACAAAAGTCTAGAAGTAATTTTGTATCATAACCCTACTTTCCTAGTTTGGCCGTGCCGTCACGGCACGTAGGGTAGGCCTAGAACCCTAGGCCTACTTCTAAGTTCAAACACTAGGTTCGTTTGATTTGCTACACCTTTTATACTCTTTGCACTCACTCAATGTTATTTCATAGGATACATGGCATGAAGTACAAAAGGTGCCGGTAAATTAAACGCACCCTAATGCTGCAATAAGTGAAAAAAGTGCAGAAGGTGTCCGAAAATCAAACGCACCCAATGGCAAACGTTCCATTTATTCACGCGTTGTCAGGTTAACTTTCTATAGTGTACACAGCCATCTCGAAAACATCCACAAACTAATATATAACAGGCGCTGCTCTGCTGCAACGGCTACGTCCTTCGATACGGTTATCGAACGTTATGAAATGGTAGTTGGGAATCGCGCGGTAGCTTATCGTGTGGTAAGTTTAGTACAAGTGTCGTTAAGGTTAAATTTACCGCGCGTCTTAGAGAATCGCCCTGCAGATGTCGGGACGGTTGTTGGCCTCCTCGCCGCGACGCTGGTTCTGCTTGACTCAGGTGATCATGTAGTCGGGTCTGCCGTACTTGAGCATCACCGTTATCGCGTCATGGCAGTTCTGGGCAAAGTACCGCGGCGAGTTGATTGTGGTTGACGGCATGATGGTAATCATACCGACCGTCGCGCCCTGGTGGTGTTCCCCTTTCCTCCCCTTTCCTCACGCGCCCTCCTACTTGCCCCGTTCCTCCAAAGAGCCCCTAATTCCATCTTCATAATCACCCACTCATCGTCTTGATTAGCCAAGTTGCAAAAATATAAGACGTTAAGTCCAAATATCAATCCTAAAGATGATTTTGGGATATGCAAGGAGTAGTACAAGATAAGCCTACAGAGATCCAACAAAAATAAATCAGGAAAATCATTATTAATGATTTTGCAGTAGGCTATAAGTATTTGTTTGTTAATGATTCATTAACAAACAAATACTTTTAGCCTACTGCATCTTAACAGAATTTGGAAGAACTTGTCTCCTTCGTTAAACAGTAAACACTTCAGGCACAAGTGATTGACTTGTACAATCAGTTCATAAAAATAAATTATAAAAATATCAAAGGAAATTAACAAATATGTTTTTCATTATTGGTACTTCTTTTAAAATACAGACAATAAACCTAGGTCTACCTCATACAAATAATAGAGATATAATTCACAAAGTGTAAGCTTATTCTACGCATTTCTTGTATGCTAACTTCATCTTAGAGTAGGTCCTTCATGATTAATGAGTGACATTATATTGCTTACATATAATATTGGTGAAAGTAAATGATGGGTTGAGCAATCTTTGTTTTAAATCAATGTATTCTTCTTTTTTCTTGTACAGTATCCAAGTAACGTATTGGTGATGTATTGTTATGTTGGTGGATGGTGATATGGTGATATGGTGATTTGATAGCCTAACTAATCTAGGGTATTTTTTATTTTTTTTTTTTTTATTATTAATTGAAATTAAGGCCATTGCAGGGCACATTGTCCTCTTTAGCCTGGTACAGATATTATTACAAACAAATTAAAAGACACCTTGATACAAAATTACCTGAATAAATTAAAAGAATTGAAAAGTGTCGATAGACATACGAGCTTCGTAACAAATGAAAATGTAAAGAAAAAAATGGTACAGAAATGAATTCAAGGTGAGAACTTGAATAAGGTAGGAATTTGTAGACGCGGGAATGGGTATTTGTACTTCGGTTTTGTCGGAGGGGTACGAGGTGTGGACAGCAAGTTTATAATATCAGTGCGACCGTTGTGGACCACTCGAGTTCCATATTTTTCGCAGCAACGCTGCAGGCGCTGGTCAAGTCGAACGATGTCGGTTGCCTCGTAGACTAGCTCGCTCTCCGTCCATGGGTGAAGTCGAGCGATGCGTCGGAATTTGAATTTGAATTTATTGGGTTTAAGGGCGCTTCAACCAGTTGGGTAACTTTGCGCCCCCAAGATGGTGTTTTGGAAGCTAAATAATAACGTAACCATGAAGGTAGTAATTATGTTTTAATTGTATATGTATTAAATTTAAGTTATTTTGCGCCCCCAAGATGGTGTTTTGGAAGCTAAATAATAACGTTACCATGAAAGAAGTAATTATGTTTTAATTTTATATGAATTAAATGTAAGTTATTTTATATTTATTATTGGTTGTAATGTATTTTTTAAAATTGTTGGAAAAACTGTGTGCGGACAAGAAATTTTAAAAGTTTATCACAATTCTCGTATACAAAAGTTCTTTATTCAACGGGGAAAGCTTTAATTGTGTTTTCAACACATCATGTTTGGTACATTCTGACAATATGTGACGTACCGTCAGAGTAACGTCACAAGTGTCACATTTTGGGACAACTTTTTCTCTAGTGAGGAGGTAGCCATGAGTCAAACGAGTGTGGCCAATGCGAACCCGTGCCAACACAACCTCTTCCCGGCAAGAAAGACGGGAAGATGGAGGCCGAACTTTATTGATTAATTTAGGCATCACACTGTTGCGTCGGAGTATTCGTCTTTTAAGTGAGAGGTACCCCAATGAAGCTGGCCCCAGGACTGGCTAGAGAGCTGGTGCCGCGTACTCGAAAAGTGGTCTTATAAAAGCTGAATATGTGTGCCGGAGAGTACGAAAGCTACAGCCTTTGAGGCGACCTCGGAGACGGACAAATTTAGGGTAAATGTTTTGTAACTGAGCATAACACTCTCAAACTAAGGTAATAAAAAATACTACAATTCAATAGCATGTAAATAGTAATACGATGCATTGATTAAATGTCAGTTATAACCCATCAAATAAATATTATAGCCTAATGAAAAATGTTTTAGTGGAATATACTTGAGGAACTTCTCAAAATACTGTTGAAATTGAAAAAAAAAAAAATGCTATAATTCGCACATTACATTAACAACACAACATTACATTTTACATTAACACCTTTTTACATTAACATTTTAAGTTCGGCCTACGATTACATGCAATTAAATAAATAATTATGCTGTTTTTTTGACATTAATATGTCAATGTGGGAATAAGGAAGCTAAGAAGATAATTAAAGAGAGGGGGGAAGGTATGATTTGAGACAAAATTATAAGGGATGTACATGTTTATTTTTATGATCTAATGAGACAAAGGAAGAAGTGAGAACATAGGAAAAAACGTTGTGAGAAATTTATGGAAATATAGGTGTAGACAACCATAGGTCCACCTATACCTCTAATTTGATTTTTTTTTATTGATACATAGGAATAATCTCTAAAATTCTCACCCCCTGAACATTTAATGAATAATAGTACTTTCTATTCATAAAATTGAAAGCATCAGCTCGAGATGGCTTCTTGATAAGTATATGTGTACCATCAATACACCCGATTACTCCAGGGAAATTATTTGCAGTGTTGAATGCAACTTTCACATCCATTATTTCCTCCCGTGTGGTTGAAAATCTGATGTGATGTGGCATTCTTGTGCATAAGGCATTACAAAACCTGTGCAATGTCTGGCTCACGGTTGACTGATGTATCATGTGGTAGTGAATTTGGCCGATTACACTCTAGAAACTTGCAGTAGCTAGTAGACGCAAACTGACTAGAACCTAGAAAATATAACATTTAGGGACTTGATTTTGGGTTATACTAATTATTCATTACTATTGCAATGAGTAGACACATAGCCCTGTGCTATGTCTTTACTCGAGTAGGTCTATGCGGGCCCTTGTATAACTAAATTGAAAATGTTGCTAAACCCACACAAAATTATATAGCTGTAGGCCCAACGTTACAGGCATATGATTAAGAAAACTGAATGCTGCAGCATGCATGCAGCCCACTCAAGTGTTAAATGTTAAATACTTTAAGGCTGCAAATGGGCCATAACTACCCGGTGGCAACCTGTCCCAACCTCCCTTCCACCCTCATCAGTTCATATCCCTCGTTGTATTTCTAAATTCCCTTACTGATTCACACTCAACATCCTCCTCGGGTAACTCATTCCATTCTTTAACCGTTCTTTCAACAAATCTAAACCTACCCAGATCACTTCTTACCACCTGCCACCGAAACTTCCATTTATGATCCCCCCTCGCTCTGTATCTGTATATATATATATATATATCTGTTATTCTGTAGGTTTTCGCGGACTGAAGAAGATGTAGTAGTAGGTTTTCGGGTTGCTGTCCACGTTACTTGCTCTTTAGAGACTGATTGCTGGCCCAGAAATGGGCCATTGTCAATGTCTCGACGTTTCGACAAAATCGCATTTGCCATCTTCAGGAAGATTCGTTGGTTTCCGAAGCTGAGAACCGAATGGTTTCCTCTCCGGTGTGTCCATTGTTTTATACCTAGCCTGGTGCGCTGTTATTGGTTCGCTAGGAGACCGATTCGCAGCTAGCCAATGGCGTGACGGCGTGTGTGTTGAGCGGTGGCGACGACAGCGCTTAGAGTGCGGCCTCGTCGAACTACAGCGCACCGGCGAGCGCACCGGCGTTCGTTCCCACCCGGCCGCGCGGGCCGATGTGCCCCTCTCTCGCAGTCCCGTCGCTCGGCCCGTCGGTCTTTAGATCTTGTTGGGACGCGCTCGGCTTCGAACGCTCCATTGCGGCCGATTGTGAGCTCTATTGGGTCGCCACTACAAGCGTTGGCTAAGCATTTGGCCAAACGTCTACAGCCGCACGCCGAAGACGCAGCGTCCTACGTAAAGAATGCAGAGCACTTCCGAGACATGTTAGCAGAGTTAAACTTCCAGCCACATCATATCCTTGTAAGCTTTGACGTGGTGTCTCTCTTCACGCAAGTGCCAGTCCAAGAAGCTCTGGATATAATTCGTGAGAAGAAGAAGCCTCCTGCTTACATCACAGATCTTGCTGAGCACTGCTTATCCAACACTTATTTTAAATTCGAGGAGCAGATGTACAAACAGGTCCAAGGAGCACCTATGGGATCGCCTCTCTCACCGAACATCGCCAATCTGTTTATGGAAGAACTAGAAGTACGAGCTCTCGAATCAGCGCTACTAAAACCCACGTTTTTCAAACGATATATTGACGACATCTTTGCGATTTGGCCTCATGGGAGAGAGACTCTCGATAATTTCTTGTGCCACCTCAACAAACAACACGACCAGATCAAGTTCACGATGGAAGTGGAACATCAGAACCAGCTACCATTCTTGGACGTATTAGTGATGAAACGGAGCGACGGGAGCCTCGGTCACACGGTCTACCGCAAGCCTACCCACACTAATCGGTATCTCAACGCAGCCTCTCACCATCACCCGGCCCAGCTCAAGTCAGTGGTTCAAACACTCGCCACGAGGTCTAAGAAACTGGCAGACAAGGAGCACGTGAAAGACGAGATGATGGGACTGAGGAGAGCTCTTCTCGCCAATGGTTACGATAATTACGTAATCTCAAAGGCCTATAAACAAGCCAACCGAGAGTTTAAAGTCGCCGAAGAGCAAGAGAAAAAGCCTTTAGGTACTGCCCACATGCCATACATAAAAGGAATCACGGACAGAATAAAGAAGATTCTTAAGAAAGAAAACATCGCCACTATCTTTAACACAGATAGGCAGATCTCATCCCTACTGAGGAACGTCAAAGTTTCTATCCCTTTAGAAGCCCAGGGCGTCTACGAGGTACCATGCGGCTGCTGCGGGAAAACCTACGTAGGCCAAACCAATCGGCGCGTCTCCGCCCGCCTCAGAGAACATAGACTGGCGGTAGAGCGCAGGGAGAGGTCGTCGTCTCTGGCTCAACACGTGGACGCTACAGCCCATTGGATTGACTTTGAAAATACAAAGACACTGGCCAAAGTGGAACACTATCGCACAAGGACCATCCGAGAAGCCATTGAGATTGTCAAACGAGAACACTCTATGAACAAACGAGACGACTCACTCACGCTCCCCGCAGTATGGAAGAGCATCTTGGCGGCGCGACAAGTAACACCTATAAACCCACCCCCAGATGCAGTACCACCGCCGAAGCCAGGTGACAAACGAAGAAAGAAATACACCGACAGGATCGCGCCCGACGTAGCGGCATACACGGGTCCGACCACGAGAAGCCGAGCGCGTCCCAACAAGATCTAAAGACCGACGGGCCGAGCGACGGGACTGCGAGAGAGGGGCACATCGGCCCGCGCGGCCGGGTGGGAACGAACGCCGGTGCGCTCGCCGGTGCGCTGTAGTTCGACGAGGCCGCACTCTAAGCGCTGTCGTCGCCACCGCTCAACACACACGCCGTCACGCCATTGGCTAGCTGCGAATCGGTCTCCTAGCGAACCAATAACAGCGCACCAGGCTAGGTATAAAACAATGGACACACCGGAGAGGAAACCATTCGGTTCTCAGCTTCGGAAACCAACGAATCTTCCTGAAGATGGCAAATGCGATTTTGTCGAAACGTCGAGACATTGACAATGGCCCATTTCTGGGCCAGCAATCAGTCTCTAAAGAGCAAGTAACGTGGACAGCAACCCGAAAACCTACTACTACATATATATATATCTGTATATATATCTCGCTCTGTATCTACCTCGTTCTTGCAATCTGCTACGGGTTTCCCCCCACCAGCCCGTCTGGGCCCGGGGAAGAATAGGCCCAGAGTGACTCTGCTAGTCGTAAGAGGCGACAAAAGGAGACCCTATCCCTCCCCGCCCCCACTGTCCCACTGAATATTTCTCCTCCCACTTGGGCCTGCCCTCCCTTGCTGGACTCCCGTATGACGACCCACGCGACGTACAATGCCGTCCTGGTCCTCCATGTCACCACACTTGTAGGGTGGGTCAATGCTTTCCTGTAGCTGCGGATCCACCAAGTAGCTGTATTGGATTGGATTTATTCGACGTTGTAAGAAAAACATGTTAACATGTTTAATCCATGGCAAGTGAAGCTAATTCTACAATTAACTATCAAGTGAAAAGATAAAGAAAATAGCACATGGCTAAGATACATGGTAAGATCCACAAGTAAAAGGTTCTGTACGCAAAGCAAAGGCCTACACAGTACACAGACCTTAAATAACTCATCCACACTGTAATATGAATCCTGAATAAATACGGTGGGTGAAGGAGGGTTGTTGGAGTAAAGACATGTTGTGTTCTACGATTGATTCACTTTTGTCGCATGTTGTGCCTAATGTTTAACATTAATGTATTGCCTCATGCATTGTTCTCTATATTAACCTTGGTACTTTCTGTTATGATTCAAGATAATATACATGAAAGTTATGTTTACCGAGAAGGGGGAAAGATAAAAGAGTAAACTATAATAATAATATATTTAAATAACTATAAATAGAATACAACTTACCATTGGATGAATTCCAGCATGCAAGCTATATCATGTGGATGTGCTATGTTACAAACATAATATGCTTTAAACATTGCCATTGATGATTGCCATTGATCTGATGATTGCCATTGATCTGTATCGACTGTATGGACCACCCACCATGTGTGTACAGTATAAAGGATATGGGCTGTATTGATCTGTAGGCCTATCGACTGTATGGACTACCCACTATGTGAGTAGCCCCTACAGTTTTAAGGATATGGACTGTATGATCTGTATCGACTGTATGGACTACTTACTGTGTGTGTACAGTTAAAAGAATATAGACGGTATGTTCTGTATCGACTGTATGGACTACTTACTGTGTGTGTACAGTTAAAAGGATATAGACGGTATGATCTGTATCGACTGTATGGACTACTTACTGTGTGTGTACAGTTAAAAGGATATAGACGGTATGTTCTGTATCGACTGTATGGACTACCCGGGTATAGCCGCATTGATTTTTTGAATATTTTTTTCAAAACAAATAAATATGCATTCAAAGTTGTTGAGACACAAGTAGGTCTACAACAAACAGCACCAGCTTTACATTAGATGTGATTGCAAGTTTCAAGGATCTACATTTCAAGCTGCAAATATCTACAACTTTTCTCAATGAATCGTGTGAGATTCTCTACCTGTGGTGAGAATGGCTGTTTATATATTATGCTGTCGGTAGTCCTATAAAAACTAATTTATCACATCTAGACCATTAGTATGCACTCACAAAGTTAACCCATGGACTTATAATAGTAACTGCGTACTGGACTCGCAACTGCCTGCAAATCGGCGTACTACAAAAGTAACCCCGTAAGTTATGTGACTTGTACATATTGACGTCTCCGGGCGCCATTGTAACCCCTCACAGTCGTTTGCTGCCATTCAAACCCAATGCCGCTGCATGTTGTTACGTGTTTTCTGATCAGTTTTTAATATGTATGGACCTGCCCAGGGACTGCTACCTTATCGCGGTGGGCAGGTTTGCGTGCTTTGTTGATCCCGAGAGCTATGCCGGCGGAAGCGTATGCTTCTGGTAGGGCCACCCTAGCCGGACAGGACGAGGAAGAGAAGTCAGACGAAATGCAGTCCACATTTTCCCCCTCCGTTTTCCTCCCTTTTTCCCTTTTCCCCTTTCCTCCTCGCCCTCCCACTGCCCCTTTACGTCTTAACGCCCGCCATTATCTTCATTATTCACCCACTCATTGTCTTGATTAGCCTCGTTGCAAAAATATGAGACGTTAAGCCCAAATATCCATTTATTCTTTTCCTTCATCTTTCTCATCTTCATTATCACCCGCTCATCGTCTCGATTGGCCATAGTTGCGAAAATATGAGACGTTAAGCCCCATTAATCAATCAATCAATCGAACCGGGCTCGGGCCTTTAAAATCTGGAGTTCATCCAACAGGATCTCGGCCCGAGCTACCTCGGCTCGCTCCCGAGCAGCATCGGCACGGGCACGTGATAGAGCAGCGTCCATGTCGGCTCTGGCTTCACGCATTCGAATGTCGTGCAGCTCGTCTTTCTGCTCTTGTGTAGACTTGAGCTGCGACATCCGTAGCTGGTGTTCCTCACGGACAACACCCAACCAATTTCTAGCAGTGCCATGGCTAGTTCCATCCCCAGAAACGTTGGCACTGCGAGGGGGAGTAACCCCACTAGTAGCAGAAGAATGTCCCAATGACGGCACAGTGCTTACAGTAGCAGTTCCTAAATTAAGTAGCAATTACATTTTTCAATTCATCTTTTAGTTATGTTATTGCCAGTTCCTTGATTGCCTCACTTGTAGGCTTATTTTCGTCTTCAAAGGTTGATTTGATGTTATGAAGATCATTCTGTCTTCTTCTTCTGCCCAAGGACTGCTTATTTATCGTGGTGGGCAGATTTGCGTGCTGTTGATCCCGAGAGCTATGCCGGCTTAAGCGTATGCTTCTGGTAGGGCCACCCTAGCCTGACTGTTAGAGGAAGGGAAGCCAGACGAAATGCAGTTCACAACCTCCCCACTCTCTTTTCCTCCCTCTTGCCCTATCCTTCCCGCTCACCCACTTGAACCTTTCCTCCAAACACCCCACTATTTAATCTTCATATTTCATTCATATTTCATTCACTCATCCTGCCCAGGGACTGCCACCTTATCGTGGTGGGCAGGTTTGCGTGCTTCGTTGATCCCGAGAGCTATGCCGGCTTAAGCGTATGCTTCTGGTAGGGCCACCCTAGCCGGACTGGTCGAGGAGGAGAAGTCAGACGAAATCCAGTCCACACCCAAATCCCCTTTCCTCCCCTTTCCCCTCCCCTTTCCTCACGCTCCCTCTTACTTGCCCTTTTCCTCCAAACAGCCCCATATTTCATCTTCATATATCACCCACTCATTGTCTCGATTAGCTTCGTTGCAAAAATAAGAGACGTTAAGCCCAAATATCAATCAATCATTCACTCATCGTCTCGATTAACCTCATTGCCAAAATGTGAGACGTTTAGCCCCAATATCCATTCATCCATCCATCAGAATTGTCGGTCGCCAAAACACATTCCAAATCGCCCAATCTGGCAACCCTGATTGTCAGCCGAGGCGCGCGTTCTTGAGCGAGTCTGTATCTCCACTCCTGTAGAAGGTGGAGATGCGGGGCGATCAACAAACGAGATGACGCACAAAGACTTCCAATGGCATAAAAGCCAATCCTGACCCCATTTCGTGTGAAACAAAGGCAAACACCACCTTCAGAAAAAAGAACTAACGCCACCGCACCAGGGCTTTCTTCGTGCAACATGACCCAGCCCTCAACATTTCAATAGAACCGCGCCGCCCCGCACCTCCACCTTCTACAGCAGTGAGTATACAGACAACGCGCGCCTCGGCTGACAACAGTCAGTCGACGTTAGGCTCTTGAATGAGAAGGACGTGATAAGGACTCGTGAACATGCCAGATGCAATTCTGGCAAAACGTTGAGCAATGAGTGACAGACTTCGGTCTACACCAATATACTCACACTATCTATAACTTTGCTATGTTGCCTCATTGGCGGGGTCATCTAAGAACCCTGCCTAGGACATAATACTAAATCCACTATACCAAGACCGTTACGCCATTAGACAGAAGACCACTCGACCAGCAGGTATTCGATCTCTCGAACTAATGAATTGTCTTGATATTACCCCACCTCTTGTTTTAAAAAATTCTTTTGCCGCTGTCCCGCCATGGATGATCAGTATGCCCAAATGCATCACTCAACAGTCAGTATATATGAAAGGCACTACATCTTGCCTGCAATATCAAGCAATGTTTAATCTTATTCGCTCACTACATTTCGATCACGAATGCATTTTTACAGATGGGTCGAGAATCGAGGACTCGTCGGTTGCGCTTTTGTTACTGACAGTGAAAAGTTCTTATTCCACGTAGACCCACTTTTTAGCACTTTTAACTTGGAACTCTTCGCAATCATGCAAAGTCTTTTATATGACACTCGAAGCAAGACATCAATATTTTTAACATGCACTGACTCTCGGAGCTCTCTTCAGGCCCTTTCAGAAGTATATGCTAGGCACCCATTGGTTGTTCAAATTCAAACAAAATAAACTTCTTTAACTAGCTGTAGGCAACTGCAACTGAACGAACTATATATCTCTTTGACAAGGTAGTCTTCTGAGCTAGGCAGCTCTTCGGCGGCTTTAGAGATACATAGGTGGTTTAAATGGCAAACACATTTTACTAGTTTTATTTTTGGTACTTTGTCCCTCAAAAGAGTGAATAGTGAATGATTTGATCCGCACGTTTTGCTACCACCATCGGTTTCAATCCCAACTTTATTAGTTTTATTTAAGGTCCTCCTTTGTAAATCAGTTTTCATAACTGAATAGGATGGTCATTAAATAAATAAATAAATTCTTTTACTTCAGAAAAATCATAACATTCTGTAACACCCCCCAAACACCGCCCTGGCATAGCTGCAGTGAAGAAGGGCGTGGGCCAGAAGTCGAACAATAACAAGAGGGTGGGGGTGTGGTAATAAAAATATTCGGGCTCCACGTTCTTCCTGAAAGAAAATTTCCCAGGACTAGGCAGCGACTGAGGGAAGAACGAAGGAACGATCGTGCCAAATGTTAGTCCCGGTAGACCGAAGCTCGGGGCAGCGGTGAAGTACTTTGTTTATTTAGAAGGAAGATATACACAGCAGGGTGAATGCCTAGCAACACCGAGAGGTGATTGGCAATTACACACCTGACACAAAATTACACAATATAACGGTCACACCCTTCATGTGTTTCGGGGACAGGCCCCCTCTTACTGTTGATAACACAATACAAAAATATGTTTCACCATAAGCACTATCGCGCTCCCCAGAATAAAGTAAATTCAACAAAGGCGTGGGCGACTATGGTCTCATGAGTCTTGACCCACCAGCACCACCGTTATAAACTTAATTAGTACACCAGTACCTCCGTTATAAACAAAGTGCGCAGCACAGACATCTGATATACAAAAATACATACAATAATACAATACAAAAATGTTTCACCACAAGCACTATCGCGCTCCCCAGAATAAAGTAAATTCAACAAAGGCGTGGGCGACTATGGTCTCATGAGTCTTGACCCACCAGCACCACTGTTATAAACTTAATTAGTACACCAGTACCCTCGTTATAAACAAAGTGCGCAGCACAGACATATGATATACAAAAATACATACAATAATCCAATACATTAGTGGCACTTAAATGCTAATCGTTCGTCGATGTGGACGGGCGACACTATATCACCCAATAGCAAAAAAAATGGGGCGGGGGGTTTGACCCCGGTTCCTTGTGGGGCGCAACTGCGCTGACGAAAGTCCACGGCAGGGCCGGAGCGAACAGCAGGCAAACAAGAACAAAACGGGACCGATAAATTTAGGCGGCGCACACGGATAACCTGGTAAGTTGGTGGATTATCCAGGAGTAGACGTACTCCCCCCCCCCTCCAGGGCTCGAACAGGTGATCGCCGGAGGCCCACTCTTGGCTAGGCGGTTGACCCGGACCAGGACGTGGACATCTCCCGCAGGACGTAGACCGCCAGCGACTAGGAGGTAGCCCCCTACTACGACCCTGTCAAGGCACAGGAACAAATTCCAGCTAGAACTGGGTCGGACAAGAGTAGGCCCACTGGCCGGTAGGCCATACAATCGTACTCAAACAGAACGAGGAAAACAAGGAAAACTAACTCACCAAAGCCTGGGTGTAACAGAGTACGACGGAACAACAACGGGGCGTCGCCCGAGAAACGCCCCCCCAGAGGCCAGGCACGTACGGCTTACACGTGGTGTGTATCGCTGGCCGGTCGGCGCTGCACTGTCTCTGCCTCGATCGTCTCCCGTGACAACTACCCCAACGCTGTGGCTGCCGCGGTGCGAAGGGGAACTACTAGAGTGTCTGGGTGGCGGGTGATGTGAACGCAGGAACGGCCGGATAGCGGCGTGTGGCTACTTCAATTATTCCCAAATGATCAGTCACAGTCTTCCGTTGCGTGGCACTAAAGTACTAGATACAAATACACAGGTATTTTGAGACGAAATATCCGTCGATTCATCTAAAAGAGCGAGTATACACTTTCACCAACATCTTCGATTAGTTCTGTTAACTTAGCCGGCGGTATTACTGATTTCATAAGCGTTCAGCATTTAGTGCGACGCAATTGAAAATTTTGAAGCTTGCTACCGACTCCTACTATCTTCAAAAGAGTCCCTTGGTGATCGACACTCCGAATCGCGCTGTGCATTGCGATGGGACCACCTGGGATGCGGGGATCGACGAGGCTGACGCCAACTGTTGTGCGCTGGATGAACCAGCCACTACTGTACTCATAGCCTCGTCAGTGTTGTTCACTGTCGGGATGTCCGACAGTGAACGGCTGAGCTGTGGGCGTCTGTCCATCTTGGGGACAGCTAGGACGGTCACGGGGCGAATGGCTAGTTGAGCCAGCTCACTAACGTTTTTGGGGTCAGTACTGGGTGCCGCCAGTGCACTGAGAGTATCCACTACAGGGCCGATGGTAGTCGAGACCTTAAGCCCCCTGTGAACAGGGAGCACAGTGGCTCGGTTCGATCTTTACGGGCCAGGGTTACTTTTGAGGGCTTGCCTCGCCCATCCTTCGTTGTCGGACCCAACAACGCCTTGGATTTTAGAAAATCCTGAGGCCTTGGGTTGCTCATTGCGAGCACCCAAAACCATCAAATTTAACGACACTAAATGAAAGAGGAGAAAAAAGTGAATGAGAATTGAAAACAATATATTGCAAAATGCACGACGAGAAACACACAGACAGTTTTCCGTGCAGTCGCAGGGGGCGGATAGACTCAGCAAACGACTGAGCTGCCCCGCACCGCCACGCAACGACCGCGTTTAGTACATACAGATAGAGACAGAGAAGGAGAGAGGGAGAATAGGCATTGCATGGTGAGGCTTGTGACTTTCTTTTACATTAATGCATAAGGCCTATGCAGGCACTATCAAATGCCTTATTGTTGAGTTAAGGTATTATACATTTCCTGCCGGAAAGAAGTTGCATTTACAACGTCAGTACAATCTTTCCCGGTTAAGAGACATTTCACAAAATAGCAAACGTAAACACCACAGCTTATCATATCCGATTGCATAGCATGTGGGGGACAGGATATTTTCCATTCATTGCTAGGAGTGAAGTCGACGGCCGCAAGGAAAAACATTGTAACTCAATAATTTACACTTTTAAGCTTGGGTATTTGTTGGAAACGTCTTGTTTCACAGAATTCCATGGAACAACATTGTAACTCATGAAAAATCTCGTCACCTTCATAACGTGGTTTCAAGAATATTGTAACTTGAAAATTTGTGATTTTATTCAGGGAAGAAGGTTGTATCTCACATACCCTAAAATGGCATTCTACAACATCCATCACTTTTCACTGGAAATCATTGTAAGTCAAGATACAATCCTACTGAATGAAAATAGTTCGCTTCTTTTTACTAAATGCATAGTCGTATATCAACATACAATGTTATTGCATGGAATTTGTTAAATAGTAAACATACCATTATTATGATAATGTCAAGATACAATCTTAGTAAATATAATTTGATTCGAATTTACGGCCTTAAGTAAGTTGTATGTTGAGATACCTTGAACTAATCTGGATCATTTTAGTAATGTTATTCTATTTTTCATACAACAAACAACGTTTACAAACAGACGATCATCAGTCTGATCGATCCAATTTGAATTAATTCAAAATTTGCGCCTTGTTAAAAGGATTTCATTTTTTTTATGTGGCAGTGTGATCACAGTCGACCTTATGCAATCGATTGACGTCAGAAAGAAGAAGAATACATACCTGTAGAATATACAGTGTGGGCATCAGTTAAAGCCAAGGTTCAACATAATTTGGGCAATGCCCATCTTAACAAAAAGGGTACAATGAAATCTGCTAAAGAAATGGGTACTGGTTGTGGTGACAAGTGTCGCAGTAAATGTCAGAGTAAGATGAGCCATGAAATTAGAACAAATATATTTAATTCGTTCTGGAAGATCGGTGACCATACCCGACAATGGGATTTTATTTGCCGTTTTGCCAAACGCTTAGAAAAAAAACAAGTAACGGTAGCAGTTTCTGCTACTTCTAGGAGGAAGCACTCCATGCAGTACTCTTTTCTTGTAAATGGTCATGACACAAGAGTCTGTCAAACTATGTTCTTAGACACGTTAGGCATATCGTACATGTGGGTTCAAACGGCAATGGCAAAAGTGAAAGAAGCAGGCACTGTATCACCCGATAAACGTGGAAAACACACGAACAGGCCTAACAAGATAGATGAATCGATAACAAAAAGCGTACGAGATCACATAAATTTGTTTCCAAGAATTGACTCACATTACACTCGAAAAGAGTCTTCCAGGGAATATTAAGATGGATTGGTAAGTCTGTCTGAAATGCACCGACTTTACCTAGAAAAGATGCAAGAAGTTGCTGGCCGTGCAGCAACGCAACGCCAATACCGTGAAATATTCAACAATGAATTTAACATTGGTTTTTTTCTCCCCAAAAAGGATCAATGTGACTTGTGTTCATCCTGGAATTTAGCATGTCCAGAAGAGAAGACCAATCTACAATCAAAATATGATGATCACATTCTAAACAAAGTAACTGCAAGAAAATTCAAAGAAGAGGATAAGCAAAAAGCAATTATTGACCCTAAGCTATGTGTTGCTTGCTTCGACTTGCAGAAAGTTTTAGTTACACCCCAGTGTGAGGTTAGTGTGTTCTATTACAAGCGGAAATTGGCTACTTACAATTTTACCATCTATGACATGGCAGAGAAAGAAGGGTACTGCTATTGTTGGCATGAACAGATAGCTAAACGTGGATCAAATGAAGTCGGAAGCTCAATCTTGAGCTTTTGCTTGCATCAAAAGTCTAAAGGTGTCGAAGAGATAATACTATACTCGGACAACTGCGGTGGTCAAAACCGAAACCGGTTCATATTTGCACTTTATTCGTACATTGCCACAAAACATGGCCTCAAAATAACTCACCGCTTTTTGGAAAAAGGACATACGCAAAATGAGGGAGACTCGATGCTTGCCTGTATTGAGAAGGCCAAAAAGGGAAAGGTGGTATATGTGCCTGAACAGTGGTACTCAATAATAAGAAACGCAAAAGTTAGTGGGAAAAAATTCAATGTACAGGAAATGTCCCAGATGGATTTTTATGATTTGAAACCTTTAATAAAAAACCAAAACTGGGCAACAGATAGCGATAAGGCTAAGGTAATGTGGAGCCGTGTACGGGAAGTAAGTGTATCTCCTCAAAACCCGAAGCAAATACACTTTAAGTACGACTTGGAATCGGCAGGATCAACTGTCGAATTGGTTGGTGGACGCTTACGAGGCCGCCAAATAGTTAACCCAAGACTTCAACTGGCGTATCAAGCACCTTTAACAATACAAAAAGAAAAACTGGCCGACCTGCTTTCCCTATGTAATAGCGGAAACATACCGCGAGTGTATCATGAACTCTACCGTTCACTCACAACTAACAATTCGCAGCTAAATAGCTGCTCTAGCAGTGATGATGAGGACTCGCCGTAGGCTCCGATCCTACATATACTGTACTATTATGATTTATAACCGAAACCGGTTCATATTTGCACTTTATTCGTACATTGCCACAAAACTTGTAACCCAAACAACCTGACTTATTAAGGCCTAGTTATGACCTAATGTATTGTTATGATAGTCTAAATTTAATAATATTTGTATTATGCATTCAAAGTTTTAGTTTTCAAATTAAACATATGAAAAATGCCTGATAATAGACATTTTGCTTTCAAAACAACTCAATGCAAATAATTAGTAAATACCGTATCCCTTCTGTGACAGCCTATATTAAAATAATGATATCATTAAACATTGTATGGCTTATCATGACTGATCAGGCAATACTCATCAATATTTTCTTCCCTTAATCATGAGTTTACTTAATAGATATTACATTTTCCCAAATTCAATAAAACAACCTTGTGAATATTGTTAAAAATACCTTGTGCAACTGAGTGTACGAGTAAACAATAATACGTTTACATGTTTTAAAAGTATGCCTACATATTTTTCGTTTGTTGAAATATTGCTGAACATAATGATATGATGAAACTAGGACCAAATTTATTACATTTTGTTTTAAAACTTCAAATAAAAATCATACAATCATTGTAGAATGTAAATAATTATGGAAAAAAGGAAAGTTTGTAGGGCCAATTTTAATGCACAAAACATATCAAGCTTGTTAATATTATATTGCATATCAAGTTGCAATATTATTTTGAAAAGTGAAAATCTACTTAAAAAAATGTTTCATGGAAAACTATATGGTAAGTCTAGTTACAATTTATATCGATTAAAAAATGATGAAATTCATTCAGTGGAAAATAATTGTAAGTCAAGTTACAACTTTTTTTTTTTTTTTTTTCCAAAGAAAATCTCTGTAAGTCATAAAACTCCTGTAAGAGCTAGAATTGAAATTAATTTGAATAATTTATTGAATTCACACAGTAAAAAAACGACTTAGTTGCAAATTTTGGGTCAAAATATTAAATACCTGATTTGTGGTGTCAATTTTTGCAAAATGTCTGATTTTGAGTTACAATGTTTTTCCTTGCGGCCGTCGAAGTGAAGTTTCCTGTTTAGTAAAGACTTTAAATTATCTATGAATGTCCCATATATAGGACGACATGCCATGTAAAGGGGATCATACAATCCTATAACCTGTATTTTGGGCCTGCCAACAAACAAGACCCAATGGGATTGTACATTACAAGGTACAAATATGAAATCTTGGGTTAAGAGATTGTCGGTTTTCCAGAGGCGTTCATTGTTCATATTATTTAAGATTGAACAAGAGGCTGTTGTTGTACAATACAAACCACGTGAACTATTCTGACAACTCTTGTGTATGTAAGCATTTATAATTGCATCATAAAGCCAACCCGTATGAAATGAGGAGTCTGCTTCCATAAGACTTTCCAGATCACTTGCACTAACTTTTGGCTCAAGGGATTTTAAGTGAAGGAGACTAATATTTATATCAGGATTTACCTCTATTAGTGGACTCAAAAGTTCTGTTGCATTTGTGATGGGTGGAGTGAAGGGCTTAGCACGTTCATATGTCCGGGCAGATCTACACGAGTCAAATGTTTTGAATAAAGGGTTGATTATTACTTTTCGTGGAAGTGTTTGTCTCGACCTTTATGAAGCTTGGACAATGTACGCTTTTATTTGTGTCACCTTCGATGATTGTATTTACAGGATGTACTGCATGCATAATTTTACGAGAGGTTTTGGGTTGATGAGTACTTGTAGGTAGCACTTAGTGTAGAAATCAACGTTTTAATGTCCAGGTTATAAATAAACTGAACAGATTAGTTATTTAGCCAGGGAACACTTAGGACCTTTTGAAGTGTCTACTTTATTGCCAGTGACAATGCGGAACGTGAATTTAACTTCCTGTGGGTGGCGCGATGTCCTAATTGTTTGTTTTTGGTGTACAAATGTAGAAATCAACGTGTTAATGTCTAGGTTAAAGATAAACTTATAAGTTTAATTACGTAGCCAGGGAACACTTAGGACTTTTTGAAGTGTCTACTTTATTGCCAGTGACAATGCTGAACGCGAATTTATGTTCCCGTGGGTGGCGCGATGTCCAAATTGTTTTTTTTTTGGTGTGCAAGTGTAGAAATCAACGTTTTAATGTCCAGGTTATAAATAAACTTATTAGTTTAGTTACGTAGCCAGGGAACTTTAAGGACCTTTTGAAGTGCATACTTAATTGCCAGTGGCAATGCTGATCGCGAATTCAAGTTCCTGTTGGTAACACGATGCGTAATTGTGTGTTTTTGGTGTACAAGTGTAGAAATCGACGTTAAAATGTCCATGTTAAAATCAACGGTTTCATGTCCAGGTTATAGATAAACTAATCAGTTTAGTTATGTAGCTGGGGAACACTTAAAGTCGATCGATGAAGTGAACTACCCATTCAATACAACAACTAAACTATTCAAATTAAATGGACATGAAAAAATACTTTTTTTTATTCTAAATTATGAATTTCAAGAATTATTACATGTGAGTAGCATTTAATACTGATTTTCTTGAAATTATATATTTTTTTTTATTAATAAAGTATATTTATTATTTATAGTTAGTATATAATTTTGCAAATTTTCATCTTCCTCACAAAGTTAATTTTATACAAAGAAAGGCAAGAGGTAGCCTAATGCCATCATCTGTGCTGCTGTTTGTCGCAACTTATTATCTAAGTGGCTAGGCTCGATTAACGATGGTTTGTCCTTTACTAAATGTTGATAATTAAATGTGGATATGTTATGATTTAGATCAGTCAGCTTAAAAAACTTCTTGTCTAGAACATATTTAAGAAATTGAATAGTTTCCAATTCTAAAACGCCTTCAAGGAAAACGTGCATAAAATCATGCGGCATACACTTAGTGACATCAAAATATTCAAGTTGAAATAAACAGCTACGATCAACGACACCAGACATTTTTGACCAAAAATCTCTTGTCTGTTGAGTAATGCCACCTTCCTCAATTCGCGTGCACTGTTCATGGTACGAAGCTTTGTTCCGCAACAGACAATCTTTTTCGTGAAATTTCGAGTTCAAATTTTCTTTTTTTACCGTACACGTTCTGCAAGGCCGATATGCAAACGACACACCTTCTTTAAAACCTCCTATAAAATTGGAAGCAAGTGTATCCCCAGCAAAAAACAAAACAGTTCCCCTAAATGAGCTTTAATATGTAAGGTTAAGCCTTCAGCTCGCTCTAATAATTTTATATCGTCCAAAAATGATGCCAGAACAAGGTCCACACCATATTTCCGTATAAAAACAGACTTAACAATAGCAAGCAGATTAACAACTTTTAGCGAAGATCGTAGCTCTGGGTATATGTTTCCTAAAATCCAATAGAATATTGCAACTTTGTGAGTCTTAGTTCTGGAACCAAGAGGATTTACTAGTTCGATGTCATCATAATAAATAATTATTTGCAGACTTTTATCATCATTACCAAACATTCCATGTTGTTTCATATAATCTCCATCTCGAAAGTCTCTGTAATGATCATTGTCTCTGCCAATTCGTGGATTATCTACACAATAAAAAACATCATCATTGTTCAGCAACTGTTCCAAAGACTGTTTAAAAGGAACAATGTGACAAACATGTGTCTTTTTTCTACAAGAAGTAGGGTAGTTTTATGAGCCCACAATTATTCTTTACCAAGAGAGACTGCATGACTCTGGGTTGATCATATAGGGTACGCACAACACCGAAACACAACAATGAAACAAATTAATTGAACCGATGGACAAACAAGCTGTCAAAAAAAATATATGAAGTTCTAAAGATGGAAAAAACAAACGTTCAGAACGTTTACAAACTTTCAGATAGTTGCGGTCCATTGCTGAACATAAATTTTAACTGGCGAGCAGTTACTATCGTTACAACTAATTGTAAGTAACTTACTTACTGTAAACATTGGAGATAGCATACATTCTCACCTTATTGGACAATTTCTCAATGAACAAATAACACAAAAATACTGATAACTCCCCACATCATTGTGCATGGTACATCATACCATAAAAAGTCTTGTATACTTCTGCAGTGCATAGATGATGAATTTCCTGGGTTTGCTGAAGTTCAAGAAGTATTTGTTTTTCGACATATGTACTATCTAATTTATAGAAAGTTGGAAACGCTTTGCTTCGAACGCAAGTTAAATGCATACCGAGTCACCAGTGTTGATGTTCATGATATTATTAATGTTGCGAATCTAATACATCCCCACAATTTATCTGTTCATAAGTATAATGACTCACTAATTGTTATGCTACTTTCTCATCCTAGGATCGAGTTTGAAGGTTAACAGGGTGTTCTTATTAAACAAAATATGTAATAAAGAATACACTCCGATACATTTAAAATACTCGATATTGAAGGTTATGGGTTGACGGTTAACCGACTGTAATACAAGCTTAATATATAGAAGCTCTAAACAACAATACAAATTTAATGTAAGCTTTTGCAGCTGGAGTTGTAAATAGAATTTGATTGGTAGGTATTGCTGTGTCCAGTGAAATTAAATGTATAACATTTTAGATGGATAGATTAATACGAGAAAAGAGCATTTCAACGTCATCGACCGGCTGTGAGGCGAGTACGCATACGCGAAAGCACTAAAAGACATGATGGCACAATTTGTTTATGTTGACGTTGTATTGTTTCTCAGAGGTTTACATTTCACAAATGAGCTAAAACATATGCAATTAAGTTCATTCTTCCTGCCCAGGGACTGCCACCTTATCGTGGTGGGCAGGTTTGCGTGCTTTGTTGATCCCGAGAGCTATGCCGGCGGAAGCGTATGCTTCTGGTAGGGCCACCCAAGCCGGACTGGTCAAGGAGGAGAAGTCAGACGAAGTGCAGTCCACACCCTAATCCCCTTTCCCCCCCACTGTCCCATTAAATATTTCTCCTCCCACTTGGCCCTGCCCTCCCTTGCTGGACTCCCGTATGACGACTCACGCGACGTAATGGATCTGATTCGGATGTGGCTTTATTTTTCATTATCATCTTTCTCATCTTCATGATCACCCGCTCATCGTCTCGATTAGCCATCGTTGCATAAATATGAGACGTTAAGCCCCATTAATCAATCAATCATCAATCAAGTTCATTCTTTGACTGTGCATTCTGAAAATGCAGGCCCGTGTAATTGGCCAGTTACATAAGAAAGCTAACTTCACTAGACTCGTCAAATACTAACAACCAAATTCTATTAAAAAATATAATTATCTTTCATTTTGCTTTCAGATGTTGAAGGTTATTATTTATTAAGTTTAATGCAGAAAGTAGATACTATAACCTAGACCAGGGGTGCCCAACTTAATTTAGAAGTAGGCCACATGGCATAATTATTCAATGTTGGCGGGCCACATATATACACGTATAAAGTCTGGTTATTCTATATCTATATCAAATTCCCCGTCAAGAAAATTTGGTCTTCCCCCCGCTCCTAGTAATTGTGTGCAACACGAAAACTAGTGCCCGGACAGACGCTTGATTCTCATTTACCTTCTTTTTAAACATACTGTGCTGCGATACAAGATTTTTCTCAAGTTTATTTACCTTTTCAATTCAAATTAATCTTTCATATTTATCACACTCGTTTTTGTGCTTCGAGTCATGATGGTACCCTTGGAAGATCACAACTAAAAGGGTGAAACATATTTGCACATTTAGTAAACCAGTAGCATTTGTTGTCTGTGCCAGTAGAGTCCTCGCTATAGTTAGTAAGTCCGATGTCGCCACAGAAAACAATACCACCCCTTCTTCGGCTTCCATCAAAGTAGGCTTGACCAAGAACAAAACTAAAGGTAGATACAAAAGATTTGTGATAATTTATCGCTGCGAAGTCTAAACTATAGTTATAGGCCTACACATATCCACCGAATAAATTTCAAAACAATGTGCTTTCAGATAAAACTGAATTTTCTTCGTGGGTTTAGTCGTTAGACTGGAATGTAAGTGGGAGGTGTGGGCCAGATGAAATTGCTTGGCGGGCCGCATGCGGCCCGCGGGCCGTATGTTGGGCACCCCTGACCTAGACTATTCAGTAAATTATACAACTGATTCAGAAAGAAAGACATTTTCATAATTGATTTTGGTAAATGATAAAATATTGATTCAGGTGCATCCTTTATATACCCCTTATATATATTTATTATTTATATATAATTAAGCAATATAATCTGGATTAAACAGAGGCCAAAAGGCTAGTTATATGATAGGTAAAAAGGATAGACCCCAAAAGCTTACCTGAATAGGGAAGGCTCACACATTTTTTTTTATTTGCTTACTGGTTACCTCAAGTTAAAATAAACGGGAACTAATTGGTTTCGGCTCGAAAGGTGCATTAACGTCGCTTTAACAGCAAGTCAACCTGTCCAGGGACTGCTACTGTTTGGACACTTTTATATTCGTCGGGCGTGATGTTTGGACACTTAAATTAAGACGCCGTTAGATAGCAGCATCATCTACTTTTTTAGAATTGTTTATTGCCGATAAAGGAGTTGGACGTCGCCGTTTGACGTCCCCATGCCAACGTCGTGACTTTTGTCTTGTCTTGTGTAGTAAACAGTATCCATTAAACGTTCAAGTTCAAAGATTACAATTTCGTATTGAATTTAATTCCGCCAAGTATACTTCAAGCTTTATTCATTGGTCCTCCGGGCCGGTGGCTTATTGTGTTGTGTCCGGCGTGTGTTTATTGCGGTATTCAAGCGTTGTTGTAAGAATTGTATACTTTAAACTGGTCTAGCGTGCGTTCCCATTTTCGCCAAGATGGACGCACTCCTTGCCAAAAAACGAGTTGTGAAGGCCAGCGTGACGCGGCTCGAAACAGCAGTGAGCATAATTGGACCCAGTGACATGTCAATCATTAGCATTCACAAGGGTAGGGTGGATCAATTGTCGACGGACATTGATCGCCTCTTAAACGACATAAGTGCTTATACAAGCGAAGACGAATTTATAGAGTTTGAAAATGAACTCAGCAGTGTTTTTAATAGGTTAGTGTTCCTGCGCGCCAAGCTAATGGACCTGACGGTGAGCGACGAGAGAACATCAGCATCGACCACGTCTGCCCATGTCCACAGACCTAGCGAGGTAAGACTACCCAAGCTACATTACCATCGTTTAACGGTAGCTTACAAACCTGGTTGTCGTTTCGAGACCTGTTTGAAGCTGCAGTACACAACAACAATAACCTGTCAGGGTTGGAAAAGTTGCAATATCTTAAGGGAGCACTTCAAGGTGAACCGTCTGCACTTCTGCAGTCCATACCGCACACTAACGTTAACTATAGTGAGGCTTGGGATATTTTAACGTCACGCTACCAGAACACGCGTGAAATTGTACATGCAATAATGCAACGCATGTTTTCTCAGCCTGCTATGCAACATGAGTCGGCAGCCAACTTACGCAAGCTGCTAGATAATACATTAGAGTGTACACGGTCATTGAAAGTGCTAGGACAACCTGTAGAACACTGGGATTCTGTGCTCGTTTATCACACTGCTGATAAACTTGACAGTGAAACTCGGCGTCAGTGGGAGCTTTCACTGACGTCTAACGAAACTTCTACTTTCCAACAATTAACAGATTTCATGGAACATCGTGCTAGAGCACTAGCGGCTGTAGGCGCCCTGAAATCGAAGAGTTCTACAGTCAGCAATGCTGCTAAATCACATACCATTAAACATGCATCCGTTCACCATAGTGCAGCCCAGCAGTCTCAATTGTGCGAGAAATGTGCTGGCAACCATGCTATACATAAATGCCATGAGTTTCTTAATGCTACTGTAAACGAGCGGCACGCATTTGTACGAAACAAGCCATTGTGTTTCAATTGTTTGAGACCCAGCCACGCGGCTAGAGGCTGTAAGTCTCCCGTCAAATGTCGAGTATGCCATAAACAACATCACACACTGTTACATTTTACAGCTGAGCCACCGTCAGAAGAACAGACCGTACCAGCGTCTGGTGATTCGACAGTCTTGTCACATTACTCTTCTGAATTTGTATCATCCACAGTGTTATTGTCCACAGCAGTTGTTTATGTGCAAGATATGAATGGAATTAGTAGACCATTGCGAGCGTTGCTGGATTCTGCATCAGAGGCTAGTTTTGTGACGGCAGGTTGTGTGCAAAGGCTTGGTTTACGAAAACACGAATCACAGGTGTTCGTTTCAGGATTGGCTGCCAGCAGTATCGGCAAGTGTCAAGGTGCCGTAAACCTGAATTTCATTTCTACCTTCAACAGTGACGATATATTTTCTGTGAAGGCCTTGGTGCTGCCCAAGGTTACGGGAATGCTCCCCCGACAGCCTGTCAAGATCGACGATAGTTGGACACATCTCCGTGGTTTAAAGTTGGCAGACCCAGCTTTTAATAATCCAAGTGGGATAGACATTCTCCTAGGTGCAGATATCTACCCAATGCTCCTTCTATCTGGACGTTGTTCCGGTGCGGTTGGGTCACCTGTGGCGCTAGAGACAGCGCTCGGGTGGGTACTGACAGGACCGGTCAAGGTGAACAATGCCATGTCAGGGGTGACCATTTTCCACGTTCAATGTGACAATGTGCTGCGCAGGTTCTGGGAACTGGAGGAGGTTCCCACTGCAAACATACTGACACCAGAGGAGAAATTATGTGAGCGCCACTTTGAAGGATCTCACAAAAGAGATGATTCAGGCAGATTTGTTGTAGATTTGCCAGTTCGAGAAGACAGTCAAGAATTAGGCTTATCACGAAATATGGCAGTCAAACGACTTGACCAGCTCGAACGGCGTTTACGGTACCAACCTAAGAAAAAGCAACAATATGTCGATTTTATAGCAGAATACAAGTCGCTTGGGCACATGGAAGCGGTTCTAAACAATAAACGCAACACGCCATGCTCTGAGGTTTATTATATTCCTCACCATCCAGTAATTAAAGAAAGCAGCTCCACCACTAAGCTAAGAGTTGTCTTTGATGTTTCCGCCAAATCTTCGTCGGGCGTTTCATTAAATCACAAGCTCATGGTGGGACCAAAATTGCAAGAAGATATTGCTCCAATATTAATTCGTTTTTGTAAACACGTAATTCCACTGGTGGCGGATGTTGCCAAAATGTATCGCCAAATACAGGTGAACAACTTTCAGACTTATCTCCAAAGAATTGTCTGGAGACCCACACCAGAGGAACCGATCCAAGATAATAAACTGTTGACAGTAACATACGGAGAAAGCTGTGCTCCCTACCTCACAATAAAATGCCTCCAACAACTTGCCAAGTATGAAGAAGCTTCATTTTCCAAGGCTTTGCCTGTTGTTCTGAAGGATTTTTATGTTGACGACCGATTGTCAGGAGCTGAAACCATTGTTGAGGTCCTGGAATTGCAAGATCAACTAGTTCAGCTGATGAAAAAGGGTGGTTTTGAACTTCGGAAATGGTTTTCCAGCACAGCAGAAGTCCTCAATGCAGTACCAGAAGACATGCGGGAGCCAAACATACTATTAATCATGGACGGAGATAAGGCCGTTAAAACATTTGGTCTTCAATGGCACCCAGCAACAGATCAACTCTCGTTTTCCGTCACACAGCCTCCTCAACGGATTGTTGTTACCAAGCGTATGCTACTGTCTGATCTAGCTAAGGTATTTGACTCCCTGGGATGGCTCTCGCCTGTAACTGTCACAGCCAAGCTCGTCTTTCAATCATTGTGGAGACTAGATCTTGCATGGGATGATGCTCTTCCAAACGACATTTTCAATGTGTGGAAACAGTTCTGTCAAGAATTGCCTGCCTTGCAAGAAATCCGCATTGACCGATGCATTCTTGCCCCGCAGCCAACCATGTGTCAACTTGTCGGCTTTTGTGACGCCTCCGAAGTTGCATATGCAGCCGTAGTGTACCTGGTGTACCTGCGGTTATGTTACTCTGATGGTACGGTGTTGGTGAAACTCGTAGCCGGGAAAACGAAGGTGTCTCCTGTGAAGCAGGTATCTATTCCCCGTTTGGAATTGTGTGGTGCCTTGTTATTGGCAAGATTGATGGCACTCATTCAAGAGTCGTTGAGTTTCAGCCAAGATCAAGTTTTCGCGTGGACGGACTCAACAATAGTATTAGCCTGGCTAGCATCGCACCCAAAACGATGGAAGACATTCGTGACTAACAGGGTTTCAGAGATTCAGGAACGCATTCCATATCAGCACTGGCGACACGTAAAGGGTGAAGACAACCCCGCAGACTGTTCCTCGCGTGGTTTATCACCTGCTGTATTGGCACGTCAGACCTTGTGGTGGTCAGGTCCTGTTTGGCTTCAAGAGGCAGTATTACCACACTCCACTGAAGACTTACCAGATAAGCTTCTACTTAGTATTGAAGAGAGAACTGTTGTATCCAGTGCACATATTAAAGTTGATATGTCACTTCTAGATAAGTGGTCATCGTTTAGGAAACTTCAGCACGCGACTGCTTGTCGTCTGAGTTTTAGTTCAAACTGCAGGGTGGTACCTGAAAGAAGAGTTTTCGCAAGAAAGAAAAAGAAGAAGAAGAAGAAGAGCAACGACCCAAATGGTGGCTTAAGCAGTCCAAAATCCAGTCCGGAGACATGGTACTCGTCAAAGAGGACAGCCTTCCGCCAATGAAGTGGAAACTCGGGCGGATCGAGTCCACACACCCTGGGACGGACGGCCTCGTGAGATCAGTGTCAGTGAGAACGTCGAGTGGAACGGTTAAAAGGCCAATTGTAAAACTATCTCGCCTACCATTTGATGACAAGTAATGTTGTTGTTGAAATGTCTTTCAAGGTGGGCGGGATGTTTGGACACTTTTATATTCGTCGGGCGTGATGTTTGGACACTTAAATTAAGACGCCGTTAGATAGCAGCATCATCTACTTTTTTAGAATTGTTTATTGCCGATAAAGGAGTTGGACGTCGCCGTTTGACGTCCCCATGCCAACGTCGTGACTTTTGTCTTGTCTTGTGTAGTAAACAGTATCCATTAAACGTTCAAGTTCAAAGATTACAATTTCGTATTGAATTTAATTCCGCCAAGTATACTGAAAGCTTTATTCAGCTACCTTATCGTGGTGGGCAGGTTTGCGTGCTTTGTTGATCCCGAGAGCTATGCCGGCGGAAGCGTATGCTTCTGGTAGGGCCACCCAAGCCGGACTGGTCGAGGTGGAGAAGTCAGACGAATTGCAGTCCACACCCCAATCCCCTTTTCTCCCCTTTCCCCTTTCCACACGCTTCCTCCTACCTGCCCCTTTTCGCCAAACAGCCCCCTATTTCATCTTCATCTATCACCCACTCATTGTCTCGATTAGCCTCGTTGCAAAAATATGAGACGTTAAGCCCAAATAATCAATAAAAAACAGCAAGTCAAAGATATTGCAGTCAAAACGCGGTCAGAAACCCTGCCCAGTGACTGCCACCTTATCGTGGTGGGCAGGTTTGCGTGCTTTGTTGATCCCGAGAGCTATGCCGGCGGAAGCGTATGCTTCTGCCACCCAAGCCGGACTGGTCGAGGTGGAGAAGTCAGACGAATTGCAGTCCACACCCCAATCCCCTTTTCTCCCCTTTCCCCTTTCCACACGCTTCCTCCTACCTGCCCCTTTTCGCCAAACAGCCCCCTATTTCATCTTCATCTATCACCCACTCATTGTCTCGATTAGCCTCGTTGCAAAAATATGAGACGTTAAGCCCAAATAATCAATAAAAAACAGCAAGTCAAAGATATTGCAGTCAAAACGCGGTCAGAAACCCTGCCCAGTGACTGCCACCTTATCGTGGTGGGCAGGTTTGCGTGCTTTGTTGATCCCGAGAGCTATGCCGGCGGAAGCGTATGCTTCTGCCACCCAAGCCGGACTGGTCGAGGAGGAGAAGTCAGACGAAGTGCAGTCCACACCCCAATCCCCTTTCCCCCCAACTGTCCCATTGAATATTTGTCCTCCCACTTGGCCCTGCCCTCCCTTGCTGGACTCCCGTATGACGACTCACGCGACGTACAATGGATCTGATTCGGATGTGGCTTTATTCTTCATTATCATCTTTCTCATCTTCATTATCACCCGCTCATCGTCTCGATTAGCCATCGTTGCATAAATATGAGACGTTAAGCCCCATTAATCAATCAATCAATCCAACTTAATACCGTTGATATTATTAAGAATACTTCAAGGAGGCAGTTGTTTACATGACTTATGACGTCAAGAACCGTTTTTCAATTACGGAACGGGAAGTTCCAAATTTCAAACTTTACATGCTAATAGAATTGGAAATATACGCTTCTCAGATATAAAAATTTTACCGGCCCTATTTTTAGATAATGATCTTCCATTTTTAGGTGCTTTGAGTAATATTTATTTTTGATGAGACTTCCCTATTGTAGACCGTTATATAAGGGACAACACAAGTTTTTCAAGACGCTTCGGTACAAGACCTTGAGCTGTTGGGGTTATATATAAAATTGGTACCCCCAGCAGTTGCAGTATTTTCTTTAACCAACCAATCATTTTACCAGTCTTTTTTCCCTATAATATCTGTATTTAGACTTGCATGCATCTTTTTAATGTGATCGAATTGGGTGTATTATTTCATGGTTATTAAAAACTGATTCTATTTTCTATTTTTGTTTTGAATTTAATCATCAATTTAGTTATAGGCATCCCAAAACAACCTAACATAATATGCTTTCATCACAGACAAGGTTCTCATAGCCAAACAGCGATCGTTATTTGCTCACGCTTGTCTCGGGCGGTTCGCTGGTTGGCTACGAGTGCCTCGCCTGTGACGAAAGCATATGTAAGGTAGTCTTGGGTTGCCTATATAATATTATGTCAATATATATATAATTTCAACTATATAATATATACATTACAGTGCATTGGATATATATATATATATTAGTTTGCAGTGCCCATGAAATGCATGGTTATATCTCTCTCCTTGATTCCTGCTGCATTTTCCCTGGGGGGATGAGGGGGAATTCAAAGCCAAGGCTAGTTCTGCTCATTTAGAACTATCTTTACTATCACAAAATTACTACCTCATTATTATGCACCATTTGACGTTGTAATGATCTCATTGAGTTATGCCAAAATATATAATGGTTCATGGGAATTTATGCAAGCAATTATATAATAGCGTGTAAAAACGTATAATGTGTAATAATATCCTGTGTATATTTTCAAGTGTGTGCAATGTAAAAACGTGTCATTTTTTATTTCGTATCAATATTTAACTCACCTGGGCTGTGTCACACATGTCTAATCTGTGTGAAAAACTCAAGTGGGTTACAAGTAATTTCGTTTTTACACGTGTGTTAAGAATCACACACATGGATGTGTTATAGTAGCACACATAGGGGGCTTATGTGTGTATAATACACACGTGTGTTAAAGAAATGTGTGGTTTCTACACACCAAAGTAGAATTCTACGTGTGTTAAAATGAAATAACACACTTTGATTCTTAGAGTGTAGCAATCGGCATGAGAGTTGGTATGGGACTCAATAGCTTACCTTCGTAGTGTGGTGCAATCTGAGCATTTGTGTCACATTGAAACTAACTGAAGAACCAAATTTGTATTTAGTATTGTCTATTCACTCTGTTGAAAGTTAACTGCTTTTTTCAGTGCGTGACATAATACATTGTAAATGTGCTTCATTGCTATGACGATTCCAGGTCAACATTTACATTATGTTTATATTATCGGTTTAGTTGCTTTAAAATTAAAGTCCCCACTGAAAACCAGTCTTGTACTGAGTGGGTAGACTATAAGTACGAATTTATTTATTTATTTATTCACAAATCTGTTTTTTTTTGCTTACAATATTACTATGATGTCTCATCATGCAAATCCTCGGCTTATACACCACATATTGAAGGTAAGCTGTTGGATCCTTCTGTAACACTCAGTTTAAGTAAACAATTCACTGAAATAATGTTGAAGAGTTTATAAAGATTCAAGATTATTTTATTTAAGCAGTTGTGCATGTTGTACAAAAATATGTCAAACCTCTTTAGTAAGAGGATGAGTAAAATAATATTCATAAAACACCTACATATCCTAAGTTTAGTTTCCTAATTTCCTTGTGTTGTGTTTTAAAAAATTTCAACATTTTTTTGGCAATAACTGATAATTTTTTAACATGTCCTGCTTGTGCGGTGGATGCTTTGGCATGCTCCTTAGCTGCCTTAGCTCGATTTTCTGCCGCCGTAGCAATCCGTCCCAGCCTTTTTTTTTTTAATTTTTATGAGCTCCGTCTGGTTTTCCAAGAAGCTGGAAGTTGCCTCCCTGGTATTAACTCCATTTGAGGGACTCGAAGGCGATTTCTCAGGCCTGTGGATATTGATGGGGATGTGGATAGTGACGGGGACATTGATGGGGTGAGGGGGGGGGGAAGAGAGAGAGATACGGACGAGATTTACAATAATAAAATAATATATCATCAGGATGCAATGCCCGTCTCGGCCCGGGTTAGAATAGGCCCAGAGTGACTCTGCTTGTCGTAGGAGGCGACGAAAGTATACCCCTCTCCACCCCCCTATTGTCCCACCGCAGATTTCTCTTCCCACATGGCCCTGCCCACCCTTGTTGGACTCCCGTATGACGACCCACGCGACGTTCAATGGATCTGATTCGGATGTGGCTTTATTCTTTATCATCATCTTCTCATCTTCATCTATCACCCGCTAATTGTCTCGATTAGCCATTGTTGCACAAATAGGAGACGTTTAGCCCCATTTATCAATCATGAATCAATTAATCAACCAAGTACAGGTCGCATTCCTGACTCTAGAACAACACACATGTATTTCATATAAGATGTTCCTCTGAATGTTATGTTGTTACCAACAGTTAAATGACTTGCAGTCAATTCAGCACAGTGTATTACAGTATTGATTCTAGCTTCAAATAGTTCGTTCTCATATCCGACACCCCCATGAGTTACTTAGCTATCAAGAAAGAGTTCGTGCTCACGATAACATGCTTGCAAATATTGGTGTATGTGGGCCCGTCTTGCCGTCCGCCGCATGCAGGCATTGTGGGCAACGAGGTGGCCGACAAGTGCGCCAAAGCTGCCTGCACCAAGCGACCTACAAACTGTAAATTAGTCCTCACATCTGACCTAAAAGTCTTCCTACGGCACCGTTTAAAGAAAGAATTGAACGATAGTTGGAAAAATGTATCTTGTAATAAACTAAGGGAGATTAAAGACACCATATCGCCTTGGTTTTCTTGTAGACGATCTTGCCGTCGCGAAGAAGTAGTTTTGACCCGTCTCCGTATCGGCCATACATACCTTACCCAAGGCTACTTACTAAGAAACGAACCTGCCCCAGTATGTAATGTATGTAATGTTGTCCTGACTGTAAAACACATTCTAATTGAATGTAACAAATATGATAATGAAAGAAGAAAGTTTAAATTGAAACCCTCACTTAAATACAACTTATCAGACGAATCTAAAGTAATCGATAACATATTTCGTTTTCTGCAAGATAATCGTTTATTATCACTTATGTAATCGAACATAATGTACAATATTAAAATAACATAGGCACTGATAACCTTTCTGTTTTGTGCCTTAAAACTCTAAGAATAATTATAATAATCTCTGCACTGCCAACTGTTACAAGACGTCATTTGGCGCCGTAGGGTATGCCTGCCGAACCAGCCGAGCTATGTCAGCCTCGAACTGCTGTAGAGTCTTGCCCGGTTTTCGGACACTCGTCTTCAATTGCGCCTGGTACACTGGCTGCAAATGTCCGTCGCCATAGCGCATCTCTAAGTTCCGTACTAGTGCCCTGTAGTCCCGTTGTTCTGGTTCAGTGATGGTCTGGTGAACGTTGAGCATCTCCCAGCACAGCAATAATTAGGGCGATAGCCTTCTCCATGTCTCCCCACTGGTTGACCGTTGCCGCAGCCTCGAACTGTTTCAAGTATGTGCTCCACGGAGATCCGCCATCAAAAGTTGGTGGTTTTATTTTAGCTGCGCTGGAGGGTGTTGCTTCACTTTTAAGAAATTGTATGAACTAACTGAAAAGTAATTCAATTACTTCATAAAGTAACTATAACTGTAACTGAATTACTTTACAAAAGTAAACTTACAACACTGATTTTATGGCCATGGAAGGAAAGAAATCTGAGGTGTGGCCATTTAAAACAAATGTAAATAATAGATACGAAGTAAAATTTAGCTAAGATGAATACAGTATAATATGCATAAACTAAAATAGGAACAAATGAAGAAATAAAGATTAGAGAACCAATATAGAGCTGGTGCTGTGTAATGCACAACGCTTTAATTTAATTCCGGGGGTTGCCGATTCGATACCCACCAGTGGCGTAACTACGGGGGGGGGTTTAGGGGGTTTAAACCCCCCCCGAAACTACATCGAGAATGAGTTTACTTAATACTACATTTACTTAATACTATATAATATTATTTTCATTCGTAAATTCGTTCTTACCGATCGGTCTCTGAAACGATTTTAGAACTAAAGATATGTTTGAAAAGCCCTCAAAAAGCTACGATTAGGGATCTAATCCAAATTTTATTATAAGGTCTTTATTTGCAACAGAATACAAATTCCACTAGTGCAAATTCAATATAGACATACACAAACAACGGGAAAAGGCTATCTTTTTTTTTTTTTTTTTTTTTTTTTTAAGGGGCCATCGGGTAAAGGCTGGTCCACACAGATTTTTAAGACAAACGATTTAAGGTTTAACGCGTAGTCGTAAAGTTGGATCATAGGAAACACGTACTGGCGTTCACACAAAGTTTTAGTTTTAAGACGTTGTTTTCTTTGTTGTTTTTAAAACAACGTCTTGAAACCTTATGCATTATGTCTTCAAAATCTGTGTGGACCAGCCTTAAGCTAATTTGAAACTGAGTGATCCCCATAATACCATGGCCCGAAAGTTTAAGATCCTTAAACCACTTTAGTGTATAACAATCGCTACAAATAACATTTTTATTATATTTATCATACCACTTCACTTAGATAAGATATATAATTTTGTTCAATAATTCAATTATATTTATGTGTTCATCTACAACTAATATATCTTTCGCTCGAACCAGTAAAAGTGAGGGTGCCTATAAATAAAAATGCATTAATCTAATATTACAATATCGCGATCTGTGAATTAAAATTTAAATGTGTACTTGTGACCACAATGTTTCACTTCATGTTGAGATTATATTGAACAACCATAAAACATTAAACACCCAATTTCTATGCAATTCTTATTTAGAACTATAATTAATACCTACTGTAACACTATAACTTCAATATGATACAAACAAACGAGTAGTGGTTCGAGTAGTATTCTATGAGTCTAAAAAGCACGAAATAATTATAAAAGTGAAAAAAAATTTCGCCTTCGGCGAAATGGCCTCCGGCGGCTGGGGCTTCGCCCCAGACCCCTTTCGGTCTCCTCATATCACTTTTCCCTAATTAACCCCCCCCCGAAATAATTCCTAGTTACGCCACTGATACCCACTACCAGTAATTCTGACTGAAGGTTTTTTTGAGGTTTTTCTCAGTCACGAGGTGAATGCTTGGATTAAGACGAACTAACAGCCCTTGTGCATTCCTTCCCCATTTCATCATCTAAGAGGGGCATGGCATGTCCCTGGGGTGGTTTTTGTCAACAAATTGTATTTATTAGAGACTAGACATAACAGACAATTAACTACATTTAATGCAGCAAATTAAAAACTTCTTCTCAGAAATATTTCACAATAATTTACATCCCTGCACCTACCAAATTGGTTTTCTGTATGCCAGTGATGAAATGCTGTCACTGTGTCCACGAAGAATGTGCAGTAATGTGTTAGTTTTCACATTATACAATTTACAAGTTTTATCGCAGCTGCCCATTGCAAGCCTGAAACATAGACAAATTAAGATGTTTACAAAATTTCACTGGTGAAAAATGCCATTCGTATAAGATAATTTAGTAACCAGTAGCATTGTACATAATACAAATATTGGTATCTATCTACAGAATACTTGTATTGTACACAGTGTTGTTAAGTAGCGCGCTACAAGTAGCGTGTTACTTTTTTCGGTAGCGAGACTGGTAGCGCGCTATATTTGAAAATGCGGTAAAGTAGCGAGTAGCAAGCTACTTTATACGAGTATTTGTAGCGAAAAATCGCCGCTACTCTATTTTTGCAATTTTGCAATACAATATAAAATATAAAACCTCTTATAGACATATATTTGTGGCTTCTAAGTTGTTGATAACATTATTTTCATAAACATAAAAATGATCATTGGTAAGAAAGCCTAAATTTTCAAGGAAATTATTAAATTGTAGGTACTCCTGGTCCTTTATAACAAATAAAAGTAGCTGTAAAGTAGCGTCACTACTTTTTTTGAGTAGCTGTACAAGTAGCGAGCTACTTACAAATTACAGTAGCTGAAAAGTAGCTTAGTTACTTTCAAAGATGCTGTAGCTGTAACAGTGCTACTTTTAAAAAGTAGCTTTAATAACACTCATAGTAGAGTGTTTTACTGGATAATAAATTATATTAGTACAATGGAGATCATATTTTACCAGTGCAATTTTGTAAATGATGTCATTTGCAAGATTATAGTTAAATACTAATCCTAAGTACCCAAATTTAAGTATATAAATAAATATTCTACTGTATGTAGGCATACATACAAATACAATACAACAAATAAATTAAAACTTTATTAATGGAAGTTACAAGTACATGATTGATTTAACTAATTAATTAATTAATTTGCTGAGGGCACAAGCTGTGTGTGGGATGTAGTCCAGGTTTTCTTTATAAATGAAATCCTGGGCCCGGATTCACAAGAACTTCCAAGTCTTTTTTTGGTCTTATCTCTAAGACCGGCCAACTTTGAACCTCTTATAAAACCAGGAAAATATCTTAAAACAGATTTTAAAACATATTATTGCGATATTTATTATATCCTTGTTCCCACCGGAAATAAGTAACTTTTTGTGTGACCCGGCTCTGGCTTTACAAGATGTTCAAAAGTTATGCCGGTCTTAGAGATAAGACCAAAATAGGACTTAGGACCTTTTGTGAGTCCGGGCCCAGATATTTGAAAGGAAACATTAACAAATCAAATCAAAAATTACTTTTATTTGTCATCATTATCCTTACAATGCATCTGTATGTCAGGTATAAAACGATGAAATACTGCCATAAGTAATGTAGAAGTATATTTGACATAATGATAGAAGCATTTTAGCATCTATCATATTATCATTTTGACAATGGTGGCCATTCGGTAAGCCAGTTTGATCTGAATTGCAGTCCTTCAAAACCTCACTTTTTTTCGAATCAATAATGTTATTTTTACTCAAAATGAATGCTTCAAAACAACGTGTAAGGTACATCTAATTCAATGCTGAACTTTTTTCATCTAGTAATGTAAGTAAGTAAATCAAACTCATGCTCATGCTTGTACAGCTGTGGGTGTTATCTCGCTCTCAACCAAATCTGGGGTGAGGGACAGTGATTTATTATTTGACAAATAACTTAATCCTTATACATAGTCTTTTTCATCCCACCAACTAGAATGGTGAAAAGTACGTGCAAAGAGCTTTCAAATGCAAAACTCTCCTACATGTAGTCAATAGTAGTATAAACACCAATTCGCAGGTGGAAAACATACCCTTCTAGGCCATCCTCAGCAATTTTTGATATAGACAACAAATGGTGTTGTTTGGCTTTAATTCGAAAAGCTAAAGTTCGGTACACTCTCATCTTGTATCTGAGCCTATTCAAGGCAGTAATGAGTCGTGGTATTGCATCTGATGGGTAAAATTCCAAAAATTGATTGCCACTAGTCATTTTCGTTAGCAGCCACGGTATGTGGGTCCTGAAACAGTAAATAAATTGTGAGATCAGTTTACTTTGTTATAGGAATTGAAAATAAAACTAACAATGGTTTTGCATGTATTGCCATCCTTTCAAAAATACTTTTTGTGGGTCAATTTTTTTAAAATGGAAAATCAAAATTAATTTGTTGAAAACGACAAGAGATAGTTTAGCATGTTGCTTGTATTTCTTAAATTATGGATGGACAACAGAACATATATTATTGTTTTATCATTTTTCTTGTTCTTGATTTTTATTTTATATAGGCTAGTTAAGTAGTTTGTTTTGCTTGTGTTGTTATTGTTATTCATGATTTCATTATTATGATTGTTTGCATATCCTTATAGTTTTATTAAGGTCCTTCTTTGTAAATCAGTTTTTATAACTGAATAGGATAGACATTGAATAAATAAATAAAATATTGATTTCATTGGTTTAGTTTACTAGGTGTACTTGTGTGCTTTTTATAACATGCACATGTTTGTAATACAGAAAGCTTAATAAATGAAATAAATGAGAAACTTGCATCTGAATCTGCTATGCAAAATTCATTGGTACTTTGGAATATGTATCCATATTTTGTCTAGCTAATTCCTTAAGGATGTGAGCTACTGCAACTACATATACCCCAATTATTAATTTGAAATCACTTATAGTCGACGACATTTCGTGATAGCTGGCGGCTTTTGGGTGCTCATCAGGGGGTTGAGTGTTACAAGTTGTCAGGTATTGTGAGAGCTGAGTGAACAGTGGCCGGAGTCTCCTCTCTACCGGGAGAATAAAAATATGCGACAGAGGGCGTAACGAAATACAGTGAACACGGCCTAATTTATTGTCTTGCATATTGCCAACCATGAACCACATCTATCTAACAATCTCAGAACGACGTCATGCAAGTGACAATTATTATTATTGAATTAATCTGATCTCATTTTCTAACAACACAGGAACTATATATAGAATGCTATAATAGTATAGTGACATTTTGTTATTATATTATGTAGACAATAAAATATACACAGTTATCAATTATTATAAGTAGACAACGACCTATTGTGATTGTGGTGATGGCAAAAGCAGAAAAGAGTAACCCGATAATACGAGGGGTGGTGGGGGGGGGGGGGGGGCGTGAAGTTAAAAAAACGAGACAAGGAACAATACCAATTTAAAACAATGTCAGACTGAGTTTTACGAATAATACGCATAGTTGATTTATTGTATTGTTTGTTCTAAGCAAATACTTGATTTAAACTGTGTGTTACTGCAAGTGCTATAATTAAACAAGCTATAGGTATGAATCATTATAAATTTACAATCGTGCGTAAGCCTAGTAAACTATAACGTCCTGTGTAATGGTAGGTATACTATGAGTACCGATGTCAGAATGGCATATCACACATCACATCTATACAAATTAGATTTGTCGAAATGACGACCACGGTTAAAATACGGAGAACACTTGAGAGCTATCATCATAATTTAGATAGTTTGTATATCCCTCGCCTGAACGCAAGCAAATAGTCAATGGACACAACACACCCTTTTGTCTCCTCAGACCCTTCTTCTTTTATGCAGTGTCTCCAGACATTCATGACAGTAACGTGTTTCGTGTCGCCCACTAATAAACGAACAAATCCATCCCAATCTGCTCACAAACATAAAGGGATCTGACTTAGTTCCTAGAAAGAAAGAATCGGAAAGAAAGAAAAGTTCGCTACAACCATGTTTCGCATAATGACCATTCAACCCCAACTCAATGTATTTTATGAATGGCCTTACAGGTTCAGGATGGCCAAAACTAATATAGGCCCTAACGCTTCCTACTCCTTGTGTTAAAACAGAATGTAAGGAAGGTGCTTTACTTCGGGTCGTCCTGTAGTGAGCCACTCAGCGTTACAAATGTTGAACGTTTAGCAATACAAGGGGATTTAAAATCAAAGACTTTTCCGCCAGCTATCACGAAATGTCGTCGACTATACGTTTCTTTCAATTCCGGGAATCCGAGCTCGATAACAGCAGGCTCACCAAATAAAATGTGTTCAAACCTTAAACCTAAATTGGAGAGACATGGATAACTTCAATTAAGACATAAATAGAAAGCATAATATTAATTTGCATAAACGTTCATATACATTGCTTGCTCTAATTGTATAGAAGAGAGATGAAGCAAAGAAAATCAAATCGTATAAAGCTAAACTGGAACAAATTATCCGCCCTCCTATTGGCCCCTTTCCTCCAAACAGCCCCCCTGCCCAGGGACTGCTACCTTATCGTGGTGGGCAGGTTTGCGTGCTTTGTTGATCCCGAGAGCTATGCCGGCGGAAGCGTATGCTTCTGGTAGGGCCACCCTAGCCGGACTGGTCGAGGAGGAGAAGTCAGACGAAGTGCAGTCCACACCCCAATCCCCTTTCCTCCCCTTTCCCCTTTCCACCCCCGCCCTCCTATTGGCCCCTTTCCTCCAAACAGCCCCCTATTTCATCTTCATATATCACCCACCCATTGTCTCGATTAGCCTCGTTGCAAAAATATGAGACGTTAAGCCCAAATAATAATCAAATCCAAACAGCCCCCTATTTCATCTTCATATATCACCCACTCATTGTCTCGATTAGCCTCGTTGCAAAAATATGAGACGTTAAGCCCAAATATCAATCATATAACAATGTAAATTGTAATTTTTAATGACAATAGGTAAATCTTAATATTTTATTTTATTGTGTACGTCACTACGATGGGTGAGGCAACCCCATGAGGCAACCCCCAATGGCCAAAAGACCACGAGGGAGACCTAAGAAAATAATTGTCCAAAACCCCGATAGTCCGATAGATAGTGATAGTTCGACCTCATCAAATAGACAACAGCGATGTCCTAGGAAAGGCAACCACAAGCATATGCAACAGACGGCAGATGATGAGGAAATGCCTACGATGCAACGTACACGCGGTCGATCGAGAACAGACATTGAAGTCATAAGTCCATTGTCCGACCAATCCGAGGACGAGGCAGACACAATGCCACCGCATAGGCATGTTCAAGTTGAGAATCATCGATCCACATCACCGTCTCCGGTAGAGTCAGCTTGCGAGTCATCTGACGAAGGTTCTGTTGTAGCGGGAGACGAATCTCTAGAGAGTGAAACAACAGAAACCGACGCAGACGACAACGATAACGAGGACCCGAACAATGAACAGTTGGGTCTCGATAAAGACTCTACTGATAGTGAAACTACAGCCGCGGAAGGTTGTTCAAGTCCGCAACTGCTGGGCAGAGGTCAATCTAACGCTGTAGTAGAGGACGCACTAGAGACAGAGGAAAGACAATCTATCGAGAAAGAGGCAAGCTCTAACGCCGAGCACGAAGATTCACAAATAGAACAAGTTGGCGTGGACGACGAGGTATTCCAGTCAGAAAATGATGATACCGGAACAACACTCGCACAATCCACGCCGCTCGTAACTACAGAAACACTCGCAGCCAGATACAATTTGCGGTCCCGAGCAAGATTGCAGTCCTCATCCTCTAGCCCGAAGGTACACGAGAAAAAGTAAAAAAAAAAAAAAAAAAAGAGGGAGAGAGAGATATGTAATCACAATCTTGGACTCAAACAGATACGTATGCTGCAGGCGGGTATCTAGCAGTGTTAACAACATGCGAGAGTCAACAACTGAATCGTGGATTGCTGACATGAAGACGTGCATGCATGTCATATTAATTAGTGTAGACATGGACCGGGTTTAGGCCTATGTATATTATGATGTTGATAATGTCAAATATCACATGACAGGCAGGCCTATTTGTTAATAACTGTGTCTGAGTTTCAGAAATGTCAACAAGGTACCACATATTCAATCTGTCCAGCTGATTTAGCAATATATACATATCGAGCAGAAGGATGCGAGGTCGCCTTGTTCCTAGGGCAGGAAGACGTCGCTCGGAGAACGTGCGACCGGAGACTGCTGCCCGACGGTTTCAAGCCACGATGGTTCCGGACGCCGGACAAGACGTCCTGGATCTACAGTGTGGACCGGACCACCAAGCTGGTACAGCGGTGTCGGGGCCCGGCTAACAGCTCGGCCCAGACCCAGGTTATCACTGGAACAGGAGTGTTACCAATGTCATCTAATTGCTATTATTATTCTACAGATTTTAAATTATTGCCATATAGTAACGGGAAATCCTATGCCACAATAGATGCAAATCCAATTATTTCTCCTGAAATTCCAACAATATTAGATCTTGAATATGAGCATCTAACAAGTGAAAATTTTAGTCAGCATGAGGATTTCAAAGAATTCACATTAGAGAAGGCAATAATAAGCAATGATGGTGAACGAAGTCTAAAAATTAATGAGCTCCTAAAGCAGATAAACAAAATAAAAGAGATTAGATACAACAACCAAGTTAAACACTCAGCCATTTATGGAAGTGTAGGACTAATTACTGTTCTCTCTGTGCTAGGAGTTCTGTGGTACCTACTGCGGTTGAAAAGGTCGGCGAAGGTCAAGCCCCCAGCTGTGCAGGTCGCAGTGACGACAGCTGATCCAGTCGCTCCGGCAGATGAGCGAGCGGCTACGTCACAGGTCGGGTTGGACAACCTGGCGATGACTGTCGATGAGCCGGAAAGCTGCACGCTGCATCTAGCGCAGCCCGCTCCCCGGGTGTTGTACCGCCGGCCGGCATGTCAGCTCGTTGGACAATAACTTGTCCCCCCCCCCCCCCCCCCTTAACCTGATGGAAGAACACAACAAAATCAGACCAGAAGAGCAATGATATGTACAACATGATACAATTCAATTGGGCTCATGACTAGATTACCATACGATACCACTGGGCATTGAAATTTAAATACAGAGTAACGATAGTTAGTTAACTAAATAATTGAATAATAAGAAGAAGAATCTTTATTTCACATGAGACTCTAAGTCAGTAAAGTAAAACACAGCCAAACGTGGAGAACTATGGAAATCTGTCATGGAATGCCTACTTCTGAGAAACAATGTTATAACAACATGTTTAAATAATAATTAAGATAAATTTGAAATAATTAATCATAGTAGTTAGAATCCAAATGAACACCTTAGGTAGGTAGCCTAAAAGCAAGCATTTATAATTTTGTAGACCCTAGGCCTAATGCTGATTCGACATAAAATGTCAAGCTTTGATTGAAACATAGGTTCTAGCCAACTAGGCCTAATGAGAATTGAAACGGCTGAATGCCATAAGTTTTGCAACTCTGAACAGGGCCCAAGCCACAATAACTAAGGTAGGCCTAGGCCTACTAGGCCTAAGACTAAATGCTAGTGGCAAGGAAAATCATGTACGAAGCCTGGGGCCAGGTTCAAGATTTCAAGTGTAAATATGCGAATCAGTAAGCAATTTTTAAAATATTACGAAAATGTATTTAGAAGTAAACACTTACCTTTTATAGGCCTAGGTTAGGCTACATGATTGTACACCATAGATGAGGGCTTAAGTCCAAAGAAGATTCACGGACACTCTCACCAAGCTAGATAATGACTGTGTCAACGCTAAGTTTACCGAAAACCGTGTTTCACACGCAAGAAGTGAGGTTAGAAACGATGTAAACAAACCAATTTCGGTAGGCCTACGCTGTTCACAGAAAGTTTACTCTAGTTTTACGAGCACTTATTTGGTATATTTTGGAATAAATTGAGCTTATAACGCACACGTCTATTCGTGAAGGAAGTCAGCTTAGAATGAACGAGAAGAGACGCGTCCAGAGCAACCGTTTAGATAACTTAAAGCAACTACGCGCGTTCCTTGTTGTCTGGCTGTAATGAATAGGCCCACAATCTACCACTATCACCCCTAGTGGGCCGAGAAATGCAAGTGAACACTTGATAAGGTGCCCTGAGTACCGTCTACAGAGCTAGCAGACAGTAGGTTTCTAACGACATCTTCTGTACGCCAAGCCGTAAGACAAAAACTCGCAATGAATAAAGTGGGAAATAACCCAAACAACACCGAAGTTGGCGAACGCCAGTGACAGCCGATGTAGTTGTCACAGCTGACAGGCAGTCGATTCAAGGTCGCTGCAAGGCCAGTAAATGCACCGCTGTGTAAATCACAACAAAAGAGTAGAGCGCCGATTTCAAATCAGCCAACTTCAAGTAACGTTCAACGTTCTTAAATAAATACATAGGGTAATCGGAATATATTCCGTGCTAACGTGCTGAAACCTTCGCAACGACATAGACACGGGAGACAAATTACATGTGCAATAACTTAAGTAAATTCCAAGTAAATTACTCCACTCGTCGGAGATCGAAATTTGGTATCATAAAAACAAAGTAAACCAAGTAAGTGGGAGACAGTCACTTTGTAGGATTAACATCACAACGTCGCATGACGCTTGAAAAGTTATGAAACCCAAATTAAATTTTTGTTTTTCTGAAAAGAATTCATATCACAGATATAGCCTTCTTTTAAAAAGTGGGAAGCTGTGATGAGGGCAGGGAAGCCTTTCAATCAATATCCATTGATTGATTGGTAAATCATAATTTAGCAATCATAAATATGATTAGATAACTTTTCAAGTACATTGTAGACTTATTGCTCAGCCTTCAACCTGTCCAGCTGATTAGCTTGCGAACTGCAGGCCTCGGTCACTGGATCCTTGCTATCTGAGATCGCTGAGTAGACAGTACAAGCCCCTCGTTTGTAGACTGACAAGCAGCATATGGGGATTTGAGGCAGATCACTGTCTAATTATTACATATGACTGTACTCCATAAGCTAACATTATGGGAACAAGGAGTGGATGAGGTAACCCCCCTCTCCCCCACTCCTTGCTGCAAGAGCTTGCAATCTCCCTCTTCTAATCTGGCAGCCGAACCGATAGGAAGTTCATTTAGGATGATAGGATTGATAGTGATAAGCTTATGTAAGTAGAATAGTAGTTGTTTTTATTAAATAATTTACAATCTTACAAGGCTTATGAATTAACCAGAAAATCCTTCCCTCTCATTCCCAATATCAGTGAGTAAATCAAGCTCCAGGTGTCGATAATAGATTGACTGGTAATCAATCTGATTGTCGGCACAACACAGTCATACCGGTACTTGAATGACAGCAGAACAGCTGTCAAAATATTTTACTGACCTGATGCATCGACAATCTTTTAACTGTAAACGTCTTACAGTGATTTTTTGATATAGTTTTTGTATGTATAGTTCGTCCAACGAGACTTGATGGATTTCGGCATATTCGCCGACTCAGCGGGAACATGTAAGCTGCGTGTCACCAATCATGAAGCTTTGTATTTTAAAATACCACCTTCACCGACTGCCGTCAGTGTTGCCAGGCTGTCGTTTCTTTGCGAACCTCTTTCCAAACCAAATGAAGCGAAATTATTTAATATGGTGACATTGTGTTAGTGATTTTACCTGGGCTTGCCGCCTTACCTTCGCTTTTGTCCACCCATATTGTGTTTGGATCTCCTGTGCTCGTAGCGCCGAAGAGTTAGAGTAATAACGGAATGAAGACACCATTAAAACAACCCTGCCCTGAATAACTCGCCGACAAGACTATTCAGAAGACGCCATTTTGTTGCGGGTTAGCTAGCTGCCTTGGCCTTGACAGTAGAACTGTAGATGGACCAACGAGTGTAGAATAAGCGCGTAGAATATAGAAGAAACCTTATTCTACACTCGTTGAGATGGACACATGCGCACCCTCTCTGTTGGCAGAAGTCCAAATCTAGATGCCCCCAGCCATTCGGTAATACACGAACCCGCGACGCGCGAAGAGAACTGGCCATTGAGGACTTTCAGCCTCTTGCCAACCCCGTTAATTATGGCCCGAAGCTCCTCATCGGTGAAGTTGGGCTGCCTTATATTTTCCTTGTCTCCTTCCATAGTTTATCTGTTCCAAGGAAAATATTGTTATTATGCCTACTAAATTTAGTATATAATATAATTTTAGAATAGTATATTATATGATTTAATTTAGTCGTGTTATTTACAGAAGTATGTGAACAGTGGACAAGTTCTTCCTTCTGGATTTTCAGGTAACACAAATACTGTTCTATTTGGTTTCATTCTTCGTGCTCTTCCACTGATCGATTGGTCGAAATCACGTCGATTTAAATCATTTGAATTTCAAAAAAAAATCTATGACGTAGGGTCTTAAGTTAGAACAACTCTAGGACATATTTAAGTCTTTCTGTGATTATGGCTTAGGACTTTACTAGTGCCTATATTATTTTTGTCTTTCTCGGGCCTAACTTAGGCCTTTCCTAACTTTAAGACCGGCCTAACTTAGGACCTCTTAAGAATCTGGGCCCTGTGTTACGGCTAAGACACCTTTATCGTTTGTGAAACGCACCGTTTCATTATAAGTTGGTGTATGTGCTAAACTGTTAGACCAAACTTAAAATATTATTGGTATTAGATATAACAAAAAACAGAAAAACAATACTAACAAGACATCTGGATGGTGAGTATCTATTTCTTCATCTGGCCCTGGTTAGGAGAAACAACAATAAGCTACACGATTTGACAAGTAGGCTATACACATCAAGACAGTATATTAATCTACCTTATTAATTTGATTGGGCTGTAAAGACTGGTTGAATTACTTAGTTGAGGTTTTAGAACACACAACATCACGGTAAATAGTGGCCCACTAGGACTGGTGATGTAGGCTATTTACTTTAAGATCGAGATTCAAAAAGCAATTCTTAGCACATATCAACACATCTTTTGTATATATCAAACAATATAGGCCACAAAACAGACTCTTGTGCGACGCCACTTTCACAATTGTTATTATTAGATATTGATGGATCAATATTGATCCATCAATATTATATATGATGGATCAATATTGATCCATCAATATTGATCATCATCACCAAACACCAAATTCTGAAACAAATACCCATTAAAATATTCTATGTAGGATCAGTTAGGTGCATATCCTCTGTTTATGAGTTCGTACTGCCATGGTACTGAACCATTAGGGGTTAAGAAGTAAGCTGTTAGGATATTACGAACAATCACAGCCTCGAATCCCCCATGATTGGCCCCTAATCTTTGTACATTTCTAACGGCTTCGAAATTTCTAATGTCTGCCCTCCAGTTGCCATCAATGACATTCCCATCAGCATCTTCATGATCCATGAATTGTTGTGGGCAATATCGACGATTTTGGGCTGGCATCAGATGTTCGTCCGACTTCAAATAATTATGAAGGCATACAGTCGCTTTTACAATTGCATCAACTGTTTGTGTGGACGCTATTATAGGCCTAAGGAAAATTCGCCAGTGGGAACTGAGGATCCCGAACGCATTTTCTATGGTCCTCCTAGCACGGGAAAGCCTATAGTTAAATATTCTTTTAGACTCTTTGAGAAGCCTATTAGGATAAGGACGCATAATATTACGGCGGATAGGAAATGCTTCAACGGCAACCAAGTAATGGGGAGTTTCCTGGCCTGTGTACGGAAGGTTAGCATCGTCGGGCACATCCAGTTCTTCGTTGATGATCGCTTGCCCAGGAATATCGCGAGGTCTCCTTGAGATCCATAGCCTCCTATGTCGACCATGGTGTCCCGTCTGGGCCCGGGGAAGAATAGGCCCAGAGTAACTCTGCTAGTCGTAAGAGGCGACAAAAGGAGACCCGTCTCGACCCGGGGTAGAATAGGCCCAGAGTGACTGCTAGTCGTAAGAGGCGACAAAAGTAGACCCTGCCCCTCCCCGCACTGTCCCACTGAAGATTTCTCCTCCCACATGGCCCTGCCCCTCCCTTGCTGGACTCCCGTATAACGACCCACGCGACGTACAATGGACCTGATTCGGATGTGGCTTTATTCTTCATCATCATCTTTCTCATCTTCATTATCACCCGCTCATCGTCTCGATTGGCCATAGTTGCGAAAATATGAGACGTTAAGCTCCATTAATCAATCAATCAATCAATCGACCATGGTAAAACGACAATAGGCATTGCCAGCTGCCATGAGAATTATGCTGTGGGTCTTCTTATAATTGAAAAACTGGGCACCTCCTCGTTGGGGACATTGAATGGTGCTGTGCTTACCATCGATTGCCCCCAAACAATTTGGCATGTTCCATTTTTCATAAAACGCCCTAGCGATCGTTGTCCATTTCTCCTTGTTGAGTCCTGGCAAGTAATCGTTGTGGAGTACTGTCCAGATGGCATTGCACGTTTCTCTTATTATGCAAGAGATTGTGCACTTGCCTAGACAGTACTCCCACATGATGTACCTAGAAATAATTTAATTAAATTAAATAAACATGTATTGATAACAGACCTAATTACCAGTAGCCTTCATTCCAGTGATTAAATCTCATAGTGAAACATATAATGTCGTTTACTTTTCCCTTCACATTTTTTATTATTGACAGCTTACTGACTTTAAAGTGATTGCAAGCCGTTTCTCGGGACAAACTGCTCTGTGGCTTCGCTTCCGTAGCAATGGTCCTGCCCAGGGACTGCAACCTTATCGTGGTGGGCAGGTTTGCGTGCTTTGTTGATCCCGAGAGCTATGCCGGCGGAAGCGTATGCTTCTGGTAGGGCCACCCAAGCCGGATTGGTCGAGGAGGAGAAGTCAGACGAAGTGCAGTCCACACCCCAATCCCCTAGCCCCCCCACTGTCCCATTGAATATTTCTCCTCCCACTTGGCCCTGCCCTCCCTTGCTGGACTCCCGTATGACGACTCACGCGACGTACAATGGATCTGATTCGGATGCGGTTTTATTCTTCATTATCATCTTTCTCATCTTCATTATCACCCGCTCATCGTCTCGATTAGCCATCGTTGCATAAATATGAGACGTTAAGCCCCATTAATCAATCAATTGGCCGAAAGTGGCGGCGACGCAATACTAGATAGTAACCTACAAAGAGCAAAGGTATTAGGTCTAGCTGCTAAAATGGGTCCTAGGCCTACTACAATATCAAAGATTCTTACACTAGCATGGGCGCTACCCTAGTTTCTAGGCATGCTATAGACTGCAAGCCATAGACCAATACATGTCAACTTGATTAGGCATATAGCCTAGGCTAGTCTAGGACATATTTCAAGAAGCCAAAAAAGAATGTAGGCTAGGCCTACTCATGGATCAGGTATAAGTTTAGGAAGGGCCAAGGCCTTTTGGGTAAATAAAAACGTTGTTTTCCCGGTCCGTATCTTTGACCTTCCGGATTTTAGCATAAACAAGGATTTTATTCGTTTTGACTTTCTGCCGATATCTTTCATTAATATCACGTCGCTGTATCTTAAAAATTCTCTTAATCTTTATGTTTATCATAATGTTTTTTTTCTCTTTTCTTTAAAGTCATCTTAGGCATATTAGGCTTCTGTTAAATGAGAAGCACACATGGTTTTGAGATTACGATCTCAAAAGCTACAGAGGCCATTCTTGAAATTGCAATTTGTACTAGGTACAAATTTAACCATATAAAAGGTACATATATTAAATTATATTTTCTTACCTTTAAACTTTCTTCTGAGCCTAGGCCTACACAACTCACAATTATCTTCACGAATTAAGAGCTTATTTCAAGTCAACAAGACAGCATGAACTATGAGGTCTTTGGTCAGGAAATGTTAGTCTCTGGACAGGACACTATTTCATTTGGATCTAGAAGTTTTTTTTTTCAGTAATATAATTTTTAAAAAGCAGAGCACTCCGTGCACAGTGTTCTGAAGATGACGCTGTTGAAACTCTCGTTGCAGTTTTGAGTGTATGGCTCCCCTGCTATAAGTGACTTACTTTACAGGTCGAGGAGGATAAGTCAGACGAAATGCAGTCCACAACCTCCCCCCTTCCTTTCCCCCCCCCATTCCCTTTTCCACCCCGCCCTCCTACTTGCCCCTTTCCTTCAAACAGCCCCATATATCATCTTCATATATCACCCACTCATTGTCTCGATTAGCCTCGATGCAAAAATATGAGACGTTAAGCCCAAATATCTATCCATCTATCGTGTAAAATTCGTGTGTAGAATGCATAGTTATACACGTTAATAGAAAAATTACCCTCAGTTATTGATAGGGTGGTTTTATTTCGACCTTGACCTAGATAAGGTTACATTTAATTGAGACCTATCTTACAGCTTGTGACCACTCGTTGTAAAGGTAATGGTAACTCACATACATTTTCGGTCAATTCAAATGTTGAAAGTTCTAGAACAAGGAAAACAACAAGGAAACAAGGAAATAATCCCAGAAGAAAATGTTTAAATCGTGAGAAATATTAAGAAACATGGTCAAGAACTGATTGCATTCGTTAAATTTGTCGTCAGCATTCCCCAACTTCGCTCGTGTGTACCGAAAAAAAAAATTGCATCTCTTTAGGTAACGGCATTGTTTTGCTTTGGAAACCAAAAATTAATGTTTTGTAAAACATTATTTATAATTATGGACAGTGTAATTTCGCTTCTGCACAAAACTCAATGATACAAATTTTCAGACTATTGAAACGTTGATTTAGGCTTTCGGGCTATATAAGCAGCGCGCTGCCATATCATAAAGCAGACTGGATACTTTTCAAGCAGATGATCATCGACAATCTTCCATCACCCGAGGAAACCATCGCATCCACGCAAGCTCTTGATCTTGCAGTGCAAGAATTCACTAGAATCATCACAGCCTCAATCGAGACTGCCATCCCACGCGTTGAACCACGGCGAAAAACAACCTTTGATCTCCCTCACGGACTCAAACGCTCGGTCGAACTGAAAAATGCAGCCCGCCGCCTCTGGCAGCGCAATCGAACTCCGGACCTGCGACGTCGATACAATCACCTGGCACGCGCAATAAAACAACAAATACAAGAACATCGGAACAACCTCTGGGAAATCAAACTGGAAAAACTTGAAGCCACGAACACCAAGCAAGCTGACGATGCCGCTGACTGTTCATGCGCCCCACGGGACTTCTGGAGGCTAACAAAACTCCTGCAAACTAAACGACCGGCCGAGCCTCCACTACAAAGCACAACCGGCCTCGTCTTCACTAACAAGGACAAAGCCGAAGTACTTGCAAACGCCTTCGCGGACACGTTTACCCTCAACCCGCCAACGGCCGACACGCAAAGCCTACTCGACGAACTAGACCGGTGTGAAAACAACCACCACCCCCAACCGGCAGCAGAACAAACCATCGAACAATGCACACTGTTCGAACTCGCACACATCATCAGCGTGCTCCCGCCAAAGAAGGCTCCAGGTTTCGACCTCATAACTGTCCAACTAGTCCGACAACTACCACACGAAGCAGCAGAACATCTGGTCAAGCTATTCAACATAGCACTCAACATGCAGCACTTCCCGGCGCCGTGGAAACTAGCCCGAGTAATTGCAATTTGCAAACCAGGAAAACCACCGTCCCAGCCAACGAGCTATCGCCCAATCAGCCTCCTCAGCACCCTGGGGAAACTACTGGAGCGGGTGTTCCTCCGGCGCCTAAACAAGGCTATCGAACAATCAGGCGCGCTGCCCGACTTCCAATATGGATTCCGTCCTGGGCACTCCACGGTTCATGCTCTCTCTAGAATGACCGACAAAATAACATCGGCATTCAACAAGCGCCACTACGCCACGGCTGTCTATCTCGACGTTGCGAAGGCCTTCGACCGGGTCTGGCATGATGGTCTAATGCTAAAGATGCACAGACTCGGCATTCCTCGTGAACTGACAGGCTTCATCCGTTCTTACCTCCAACATCGAGAATTCGCCGTCGCGTGGCAAGACAGCATGTCCACTCTCAAGCCGATACATGCAGGAGTGCCGCAGGGTTCGGTAATCGGACCAACCCTGTTCTCCTTATTCACTCACGACATACCGGTACCATCAAACCAAGATCACGTCACGGCCACATTATTTGCTGACGACTTCTCGGCTGTGGCAACCGGCCTGCATCCAGTATTAGCACTGCGCCGGCTAACCGAGTACACAAGCACAGTCATGCCTTGGTACACCTCGTGGCGCATAGCAATTAATCCCGCCAAAACTACAGCCACCCTGTTCTCAAGAAGAAAGCCGAAGAACCCTGCGTCTCCATTCACGCTACGAGGACGCGTCGAGCCTCCATTACAAATACATGGAACAACAGTCCCGTGGACAAAAACAAGCAACTGTCTAGGGGTAACTCTAGATAGCAAACTCCTTTGGAGAGAACACATCAGCAAAGTCAGCGCGAAAACATCATGCAAAGTAGGAGCCCTGCGCTCCCTCCTACTGTCTACTTCCTTGACCACAAGATCAAAAATACAACTCTACAAGATGGCGCTTCGGCCCACTTTCACGTATGCAGCGCCGGTCTGGGCAGGGACAGCGGACACCAATCTGCTACCGCTCCAACGCCTACAAAATAGAATACTTCGCCAAATCGCCCGAGCGCCGCGCTCTACTCCGATTCGTGAACTCAATGACCAGCTTGTTGTGGACAACGTCCTCCCGCATTTACACAAGCTCTCCAAGAGGTTCTACGAACGAGCCGGGACATCAAAACATCTAATCGTTGCCAACCTTGCAGCAATAACAGTCCACCCGTCGGACAAGTACAGGCGCCCGATCGCCTCACAAGGAGAACCAGACACGAGACCACCGCGGAAACGCATCAAACTGGCCTAGCAGCATCACCGGTATCATAGAGATACACCCAAGCGCCCATAGTGAGCGCAACTCGCAACAATCAAGAGACCATATCCACTACCCAGTCATTGGTCGATGGCCGCATAAATGGCCGGTACCGATACTAGTGCACCAACTGGTCACACTAACAAAGACAAAACGAGGCAGGAGCATCAGTCATCTTCAGAACTCCAACCTAGTGACTTCAAGAGTGGTTCTCGTCGCAACCAAGTGTGTGTGCAGTTGACTCATGTAAACTCTCACTCCTGTAGAAGGTGGTGATGCGGGACGAAAAGAGACCCTGTCCCTTCCCTCCCTCTGTCCCACTGAATATTTCTCCTCCCACTTGGCCCTGCCCACCCTTGCTGGACTCCCGTATGACGACCCACGCGACGTTCAATGGATCTGATTCGGATTTGGCTTTATTCTTCATTATCATCTTTCTCATCTTCATTATCACCCGCTCATAGTATGGATCATCGTCATCCCTCCTCGTACGATCCCTACTAACAACCCGTCGAAACAAATCGTTGGGATATCCATTCTTAATGAATGCCTGAGCTAGATGTTGTAACTCGTCTTCCACCGAGACATTAGTAGAACAGTTAGTCGAAGCACTATTGGCAAAACACTTCATAACACCATGTTTAACATGGGTCGGATGATAAGAGTCAGCTCTAATGTATTAATCAGTATGAGAAGGCTTCCTATAAACCTTAGGCCTGCCCAGGGACTGCCACCTTATCGTGGTGGGCAGGTTTGCGTGCTTTGTTGATCCCGAGAGCTATGCCGGCGGAAGCGTATGCTTCTGGTAGGGCCACCCAAGCCGGACTGGTCGAGGAGGAGAAGTCAGACGAAGTGCAGTCCACACCCCAATCCCCTTTCCCCCCACTGTCCCATTGAATATTTCTCCTCCCACTTGGCCCTGCCCTCCCTTGCTGAACTCCCGTATGACGACTCACGCGACGTACAATGGATCCGATTCGGATGTGGCTTTCTTCTTCATTATCATCTTTCTCATCTTCATTATCACCCGCTCATCGTCTCGATTAGCCCTCGTTGCATAAATATGAGACGTTAAGCCCCATTAATCAATCATAAACCTTAGTTATCAAACCCAACTCAGTTTTGGTAATAAACATATCAAGAAAAGGAAGTGAAGCCTCCTTTTCTTCTTCAATTGTAAACTTGATGTTCGGGTGAAAACCGTTAAGGTTATTTAGAAGTACAAGCAACTCATCATGAGAACCACGATAGATGGCCTGAACATCGTCTACGTAACGGAGCCATAGATCAGGAGAAAGAACTCCAGTAACACCGTGCTTTTACCTTTGTCAGCCGTAAGAATAATGATGGATTCATCTCCTTTAAGATCTTTAAGAATATACCGTTCTAGGCTAGTTAAATTTGACTTCACATCTACATGTTGTTTTAAGGTGTCTTTCACCTTAGCCTTAACACTATCCCTCTCTCTTTCAGCTACCAATTTCATGCAAGACTCGACAACTCAAGCCACATCGAACTTATTCACCTGCTTCGGTGTACGAACAGTAACAGCAAAACCCATACCCCTAGGTAACACCACTTTCTCCACATATTCATCAGATGGGGTGAACCCACGCTGAACCTTATGCGTACTTTTTGCCCTTGATTATCTATTTGTTGCTGTCATCAATTTTCACACAGGCCTAGATGACATACATTAACTAGGCCTACGTGTAGGTGTACCCCTGGATTATAATAGAAACAAACAACAACAAACGCCTGGGCCTGGGCTAGCAAATGTGACCTAAGCTTGCCATGGATGTGGGCCTAAGTGTAGTGGACCTGCGGGCCTAGGCCTAGCCTTATTCTCAGTGTAGGACACGAATGCTTCGGCCTAGCATATACTTAGGCTTAGGGCTAGACCTAGAGCATGGACCTAGTAATACTTTGCATTTCCTTGGCAAGTATGTAACTTTAAACACAGTAACTTGGGCATAAGCTCTTGCGTTAAGGACCCGTCTCGGCCCGGGGTAGAATAGGCCCAGAGTGACTCTGCTAGTCGTAAGAGGCGACAAAAGGAGACCCTGTCCCTATCCCCCCACTGTCCCACGGAATATTTCTCCTCCCACTTGGCCCTGCCCTCCCTTGCTGGACTCCCTTTATGACGACCCACGCGACGTACAATGGATCTGATTCGGATGTGGCTTATTCATCGTTATCTTTCTCATCTTCATTATCACCCTCTCATCGTCTCGATTAGCCATTGTTGCAAAAATATGAGACGTTAAGCCCCATCAATCAATCAATCTTGCGTTAAGGTTCGCTTTGCAGTTTTCCTATCACGACTGCATCAGCGTATTATACGAGAGTGTAAAATCAGCTAGAACTAGGCGTTGGCCTAGACTCCTGTGTCAACAGAGTAGGCCTATGCCTAATTTTTGCCCATGACAATCTATTTGTTACTGTCCCACTCATCGTCTCGATTAGCCAAGTGGCAAAAATATGAGACGTTAAGCCCAAATATCAATCAATCAATCTAATCATTTATCACACAGGCCTACATGTCCTACATTAACTAGGGCTACTCCTGGATAAACAAACGCATAGGCCTTGGCTACCAATCGTGTACTAAGCTTGCCATAAATGTAGGCAGAATTGTAGCAGAGTAGGCCTATGCCTACTTATTGCCCTTGATTATCTATTTATTTGTTACTGTAATACCTTGCAGTTTTACTATCACGACTGCATCAGCTAATTATACGAGAGTTTAAAATCAGCTAGAACAAGGCGTTGGCCTAGACTCCTGGGTCAACAGAGTAGGCCTATGCCTAATTTTTGATCATGACAATCTATTTGTTACTGTAATCATTTATCACACAAGCCTAGATGCCCTACATTAACTAGGCCTACTCCTGGATAAACAAACAACAAACGCCTAGGCCAGCCATGGATGTAGGCCAAAGTCTAGTGGACCTCCGTGCCCAGGCCTAGCATTATGCTCAGTGTATGACACGAATGCTTTGGCCTAGCATATACCTGGGCGTAGGGATCAATGTAATGGAGAAAGGATATCATGGCAAATGACTTGAGGAAACACATTTTTTTTATCATTTAATTTGGGCAGGTTCACGGCCCCGGACCCATGAAAGTAATAATTATTTATTACACCAATGTGGTGGGTATGGCCGCCCCTCCCAGCCGGCCGCCAACGCTGGCGCCGACCGTTGCGCCTCTGCCGCTTGGGTTGTTCTGTGGGCAAACACAAACGTTTCAATTTACGTTACATTCATGGATAGATTCGCTTTCATTACGTACACGAGCAAATGTTGAACACATTTTATGTTAGGTAATGTTAGTGTACAACTACAAGTGACATGAGCAAATGTTATCGTGACCTCGTCTCACATCCGATCGTAAACTAGATAGGCCTACATGTAAGAATAGACATTACACACACCAAAGTGATGTACTGGGCTATGCTAATAATGGAATAGATAATAATTTCAAATTACAGTCACCAAAGTGGTGTACTGGGCTATACTAATAATGGAATAGATAAGAATTTCAAATTACAGTCGTTTGTTATGGAGAAACACATTTTACGTTAGGTAATTGTTTACATACTGTTTGGCGGCTGCTCGACCTGCCGGGACACGCCGGCCACTCCCTCCACTTCAAAGATGGAGACAAGCGTTAGTGTACAAGTGATATTGTATGATCATTCTTATTATTATAATGATGATTATTATTGTCAATACAGGGGGAAAGTCACAAACGTTTCTATTTGTGTAACATTGCTGTAAGTTATAGATTGTGTCTTCAATTATGGACGTGACAAATGTGACCGAGACCTCGTCTCACGTATAACCTTCAACTAGATACGTTTGCGGGTAGACACAACATACCAGAATACACAGATTAATGTACTGTGTAAATGTTTACATACCTTCCACAACCTCCGCCTCTACAGACGGCGGAGGCGGCGGAGGTGGCACCGTGCTACCGGCCCGATGCCGCACCATCTCGGCTACAAGGAACAACACAGGCGTTAGTGTACAAGTGAAATTGTATGTTGGTTCTGATTATTATGATAATTATTATTGTCAGCACAGTGGTCTGAAACTTTTTTACAAATTTCTAAACTCTCAAGTAGCTACGATTCTAAATATTGCACAATTCTGTACCACATGTCTGATGTTCCATTACATAAACGCTGACTATTGTCATTTCATGTTATATACATGTATTTTTACCTCGGTATTCGGGCCCCGCCTCAAACTGCTCTACAACCTGTGAGAGGTGGATATTTTCCTCTTCTGCAAACAATAAGACAATCTTTAGCATATGACTTACAGTACAATTGTCTCTTGCTTCTTTTCTGCTAATGAGTTTTGCAACACTCAGTACCTACGACATAGGCCTACATCTTGGTTACGAACTGCACTAGGCTAGAATCATCTAGTCTAGAGTATGCCTGTCCACTTAGCTAGGCCTATGGCCTACGCCTAGTATCCTCTTATTTCATTCAAAGTACTATTAGTACCGCTACGTAGGCCTACTAACTGTTAAGAATTGGGCATTTTCATTACATTCCTCTGCTGCAAATAACAAAACAATCTGTAGCTTAACACTGACAGTACAATAGTCTCTTGATAACTTTCTGCTTAATACTGTTGCAACACTCATTACCTACGACATACATCTAGGCTATGAACTGCACAACAATAATCTAGTCGAGAGTAGGCCTGGTCCACCTAGGCCTAGCTACCTAGGCCTATAAACCTACGCCTGGTATTTTCATTCAGAGTACTATTTTTACCGCCACGTAGGCTTACAAACTGTAAATAAGTAGCTATTTTCTTTCCATTAATGTTCTTTGACAGGAATACTTAGCTTTAGAGACGTCTCCCTCAACGAACAAGAAACATTTCAGAACAAGTTGCCATTTCTGACTGTAAATTAGTCCTCACATCTGACCTAAAAGTCTTCCTACGGCACCGTTTAAAGAAAGAATTGAGCGATAGTTGGAAAAATGTACCTTGTAATAAACTAAGGGCGATTAAAGACACCATATCGCCTTGGTTTTCTTCTAGACGATCTTGCCGTCGCGAAGAAGTAGTCTTGACCCGTCTCCGTATCGGCCATACATACCTTACCCAAGGCTACTTACTAAGAAACGAACCTGCCCCAGTATGTGATGAATGTAATGTTGTTCTGACTGTAAAACACAGTCTAATTGAATGTAACAAATATGATAAGAAACCTGCCCATGGACTGCTACCTTATCGCGGTGGCCACGTTTGCGTGCTTTGTTGATCCCGAGAGCTATGCCGGCGGAAGCGTATGCTTCTGGTAGGGCCACCCTAGCCGGACTGGTCGAGGAGGAGAAGTCAGACGAAGTGCAGTCCACACCCCATTCCCCTTTCCCCCCCACTGTCTCATTGAATATTTCTCCTCCCACTTGGCCCTGCCCTCCCTTGCTGGACTCCCGTATGACGACTCACGCAACGTACAATGGATCTGATTCGGATGTGGCTTTATTCTTCATTATCATCTTTCTCATCTTCATTTTCACGCGCTCATCGTCTCGATTAGCCATCGTGGCATAAATATGAGACGTGAGGCCCCATTAATCAATCTTGAGTAAAGGGTAAACTACTGGTAGGCTAAGCCTTCCTTGTTTTTATCCACTTTACAAGATCTAGGCTTACTTGCTCGGAAAGATAATGATATCATTTTTTTGTACATGACTGATCTAAGTTGAGAAACTTATTTCTGAATAGTATTGCAAGATAGGGTTGGTTGGCCAACTATTGTGCTTCGAAACTCCTTCTAAAACACACCAACTTTGTCGCCCGTCCGGGCCCGGGGAAGAATAGGCCCAGAGTGACTCTGCTAGTCGTAAGAGGCGACAAAAGGAGACCCTGTCCCTTTCCCCCCCCCCCCCCCCACTGTCCCATTGAATGTTTCTCCTCCCATTTGGCCCTGCCCTCCCTTGCTGGACCTTCATATGACGACCCACGCGACGTTCATGGCTCTGATTCGGATGTGGCTTTATTCTTCATCGTCATCTTTCTCATCTTCATTATCACCCGCTCATCGTCTCGATTAGAAATTGTTGCAAAAATATGAGACATTAAGCCCCATTAATCAATCAACCAACTTAGTGAACTTGATAAGTTTTATTTTTATTGATTTATTAACGTATGTCCTTACAGTTTATATGAACATAAGGAAGGCTCGTGTAGAGTGCCCCAATAGGCGGGGACTCTCTTCAGCCCGCAGTACAAAGAACATAGGAACATAAGAACAAACAACAAAACAATATTATATAATATAGAGCACGTAATGTTAATTGACAAATAAGATGAAAAATCAACATGTATTTACTTTAGCCGTCATCGTGGAATTTGCTCACATCCAAATCTAAAGATGGGAGGTCAAGACCTATTGTTTTCAGAAGTTGCTCGCTTCTTAGGAATGCTTTTTAACACAAAACTTAATTGGAAACAACATGTTCAACAACTTAAATCCAAATGCTCAAAGTCTCTTAATATCCTACGAATACTAAGCAATACAACCTGGGGGGCAGACCGCACTGTCATCCTCTGGTTATACCGTTCCCTTATTAGGTCAAATTTTGATATTTTGCACTCAAATTATGGGAGTGGTAATAAAAAAATATAACGTACCATCCTCATCTTCAAGCTGAATTGGTTCCCCTCGGATTAGCGAATGAAGCCGGAGCTGAGGCCGGCCTGGCCTCAAGCTCAGCCGCGGTAGAGCTCAACGTGACAGCGTCGGAGTCAAACTCGCTCTCCACATCTAGAAGAAGGTATGGCATTGCAAAATCTAGGTGTGGAACTTCTTCAAACACCCTGTTGATTTTTATGCTTTTTTATTCTTTAGAAGCAAGGGAGTTGGTTTTGTACTGCTTGAATGAGTTTCTTGTGGTGCTGGAGTTGCTGTTGAAGACAAGATGGAAGCCACCGGGGACACATCACCATCCACCACCACTGACGGAACCAATGGAGGCGTTGGCTTCCTTAACAAGGAAATCAGCTCACTCAATTGCTTTGTGAGGTCTTGAATTTGTGTGGCTTGTTGTGCCACAGAAGCAGTCAAATTTTGCACCGATGCTTTTAAAGCTCTATTGTCATTCAGCAGTTCAGTCTCTCGTTGAGAACATGGACTGCTCATGACTGCGGATGAAAAAGAAAGTCCCGGTGTAACGGGGGTCGCCGTTCCTATCTGTCGTCTAGCTTCCGCTGGCGACATTTTCGAAATAACCGTTAGTTCTAGTATAGCCTGCTCTCGCTTTCACATTGGGCATTGACGAGAGCGAGCCGAGTGCTTTCCCTTGCAATTTTCTCAGCACATTTCCCCCACACATGGAGACTACTGTGCTGGCAAACCACAGTCGGGACATACTTCATTCTCATTGCAACGAGACTGTGGATGGCCAAACAACTGGCATCGAAAACAGCGCATCGGATTTGGTTTATATGGCCGAACTTTTAGATTATAATACGCAATTTTGATGTCTGCCGGAAGAGCAGGCAATGCAAAAGATATAATTAATGCTGGTGTGGGAGACAAAGCTCCATTTTTTCTACTCAAGATCCTTGTTACGTCAACCACTTTGTAACTTAACAAAGCCTCTTTGATCTCCTCAACAGTTGAGTTTAAGAGATCAAAGCAAGAGACAACTCCTTTACACACATTTAAAGAACGGTGCCCTTGAACATTTATTGGGAGCGAACATAGACATGTTTTCCCCAACAGTTTCTTTGCTTGCTTTTCAGTTGCACAATGGACGAGCAAAGTACCATCGCGCAACTTTTTTGTGGAGGAAACAACCCCCAATGCATCGTCTAACGATTTTTGAATAATCAAAGGATAAACCTTTGTAAAATTTGTCTTTTCATCGCTCGATTTCGCAACTAAATACAGGGGAACTACATCCACATTGCTGTGAGTAGAGAGTAGGGCACCTGAATCCGGTTTTTTTCCCAAGATGGCGGCGGGTTTTTCCCAAACTGGCGGCGGGTGTTTCCCAAGATGGCGGCGGATTTTTCCAAGATGGCGGCCATCGGACAAGAGTGGGACCACTTTTAACCTAAGGTCGATTTTTGGAGTTTTGAATTTTGGATTTTTGAAATTTTCAAATTTTGAATTTTTGAATTTTTGAATTTTGGATTTTCGAAATATGAATTTCTCAAGATGGCGGCCACTAGACTCTTGTGTGACCTATGTGGGAGGGGAGGGGTAGGGAGGGTCCCACCCCCTTCACCACCCTCGTCGGCCATTTTGTATTTTCAAATTTTGCGCCTCGACACTAGCGCACTCTATCCGCCAAGTGTACAAGTGATGTACAACGTGGACTATTGACATCATATGTTTTCACCCTTAACCAGGAAGAAGTGGACAAACTAGATGAAAAATATTTGTGTAATCATGTCTTGTTTGTGAAGATGTACCAGGGAAAGGTGGTTCTAGGAATAAGATCATTGTTTGATGTAAAACAAGGTGTTTATTTAAGTGAAGTATCCTGTAAAAATGTAATGACATACTAAGTACTAGTAACCAGTATAATGCAAGACCACGAGACAAATTATACACAACTTTACGAATGGTATTGTGATTTTGTTGACTGAACGAGAAATAAATATGACACATATATCAATGAGTTTGCAGGAGAAGAAGAAAATACTGGAACGATTTGTAAGAAAGTGTGTAATGAATCTGGACTGTGAAAATGAATGTGTAACTAAGGAATTCAGGTACATCCTTATTGAACTTGGTCCAGAAACGATTGTAAGTGACATGCAACCCAGTTACTTTTAGATTCTTCACCTAGGCCTAGATAGGCTTTTCATGTACGGCTAGACCTAGTGTACAGGGGTTTTCAATAACAAAATTTGTTATGTAATTGTGTGCAAACGTCAAGTAGGCCCTATGCCTATATTATTGTTATAAGCATAGGCCTATTATCTAATGCATAGAATATTAAGAAGTCCTAGGGCCTAGACCTAGCACCATAGAAACAAAATGTACACTGAATTTTTCATTTAACTACCTGTATTATTCATGTACTTGTGTTTGTATTTTTAATAAATATGAATTGATTTACATACATTATCAAGTCTTGACTAGAAAAAGAAATTTACCCATCCATATTCCTATTTTGTCATTAAACTGTGACTCATGTAACATAATTTTTATCAATAGATGTTATGACATTACGGTTTAAAAATACATGGTGTTTATAAAGGCCCATTTGGACATATTTGACGCCTAGGCCTAGGCCTACCTAGGCTAGCCTGGGCCTTGACCTCAGCCTAGGCCTACCCAAAGGTGTGAGCCGAGGCTCTGAGGGTTCAGAGCCCGGGTTTGTATACTCACGATCATGACCTTTTATAACTATTTACAATGTCACTCTTATCACCCATTTTTGCTGATTATAAAATTGAAAACAAAAATGGTAAACATGTGAGCAATTGGGAGACGCTACCACCTGGTGAGTCTGGGGAACTGTGGTTGAACTTTCGAAATTACGTATTTATATAAGAGTAGGCCGTCTTACTCCTCGACTGCAAACTCTCTCGAAGAATTTGAGTCTGTCACTATCACTTACAGCACGGTAGTTAGCGTCGATTTCCATTAGTATATCTTCTGTTAGTTGACTTGAAGTTGAGGCTACACTGGAGCTATCATCTTCAATGACGGAGCCGGAATCAGAGTCAGCGCCAGAAGCAGACTGGGATCCAGGTGCAGACTGGGAGCCAGGTGCAGACTGGGAGCCAGGTGCAGAGTCGGCGCCAGAAGCAGAGTGCGAACCAGAAGCAGACTGGGAGCCAGGTGCAGAGTGGGAGCCAGAAGCAGACTGGGAGCCAGGTGCAGAGTGGGAGCCAGAAGCAGACTGGGATCCAGGTGCAGACTGGGAGCCAGGTGCAGAGTCGGCGCCAGAAGCAGAGTGCGAACCAGAAGCAGACTGGGAGCCAGGTGCAGAGTGGGAGCCAGAAGAAGAGTCGGACGCCAGAAGCCATAGCCGTGCGCGTTCGAGGGCATCCGGTTCAGCTTGATCCTCTCTGTCGATCTCTAAGAAGTCAAGAAGGCGGGCGGTCCTGACATAATTGTCAATATAATCCTGGAGAAGGAAAAAAAAAAATTTGTTTTATTCAACTCAATTAAATAATAATAACTGATTAAACTGTAATAGGCCTAAAGTAAAATGCTTTGAAATTTACATTTTTTTTTTTTTTTTTTTTTTTTTAATTAAACTCAATGAAATAAAAATTGATTTAACTGTTATAAGTTCAAATACTTTGAAAGCATGGGTTATTTTATTGCACTGCAGAGCTACACATTTTAACAATGGATTGGTGGTTACCAATAAAATATATGCAGCAATTTAATTTTGTATTTAATATTTAATAAAACTCAAATAATTGTTTAAACTGTTATCAGTTTAAATGCTTTGCATTTTATATCTATATTTTAATTAAACTCAATTAAATAAAAACTCATTTAGACTGTAATATTTTAAAATGCTTTGAAAGTATGGGGTATTTTATTGCATCTGCATTTTAACAAGGAATTAATGGTTAAAACTTAAAAATATAATATATTATGCTATGCAATAATTTCGTTATTATAATATTTAATATTTAGTTGTGTGTAAACTTACTTGATTTGGGCCTCTTCGTCCGTAGACATAGACGATATGCTTCTATCATCATCACCATCATTCTTCATTGCACTTATAATACACAGCACCTGCGCAACTTGTATGCATGAACGTACAAATATGAATGAGCCATTCAAATGAACTGAGGGCTATTCCAACATTATTGGAAACTCCAGATTTTGAGGAATTCCCGGCAAACGGTCATTTACCGCTAAATTCATTTTCTGCCACCAGATCATGTAGCGTTACCAAGGCGGTGATGTCGGTAATGAGCTTCTTTTACCGACCGAAATTATAGTTTTTATTTTCACTACTTGGTGGTGCTACGAAAACAAATGCGCGCGCACTCGCGCCACGGAATTAAAATTTTAATCCCGGGCATTTCCCAACACGTCAGACGCACAGCTTATAATATACCAATTACCTATAACATTCCATTAGTTGTTATAGCCTAGTGGTTAAGTGCACCGACACAGTAATGGCTGGATGCAATCTGCTCGGGCACGAAATCACGGTCATCACAATTTTTTTTTTTTTTTTAATGTGACAATATTAAATAATTGTCACGTGGTACATCAGATGTACACTTGACGGATAGAGTGCGTTAGTCTCGGCGCGCACTATTTGAAAATACAAAAATAGCTGCCCCGTGAAGGGGAGGGGTTTCTCCCCTCTGGTCACACTCTGTCCGCCATCTTGGAAAAAACCCGACGCCATGTGACAATATAAAATAATTGTCACGTGGTAGGCTGGCTTTTCTGTGACGTCAATGGACAACACACAATTTATTTCCAAGTTTATCAAAATTACCTAGGCTGGCTTATCAGGTTTCATCTACATGTAGCAACGAGATAATTTTGTCCCCCTAATTACCCTAATTACACATTCCAATCTTCTAGAGCTCGCGTACTCCCGGGTATTTCCCAATATGTCATCAAGACAATATCGCAGTCGAGTAGCTTGCGGTTATAATTACTTTATTCACAACTAGATAGCGCTACCATCGTCGATAATAGTGTGCTGACGAACAAGTTCGTCATTGAAGGTCACGGTGAAAGTTATATACGGCATTTACCCTTTACACTGTAGGCGTGATAGCCGAGTGATATTATGCATCGAGACAGTAATGGCGAGGTCCAAACTGCTCGGGCACGAAATCACGGTCGTCGCACTTTTTTTCAAAATGTGACAATATTAAATGAAATAAATGTCACGTTGTACATCACTTGTACACTTGGCGGATAGAGTGCGCTAGTGTCGAGGCGCAAAATTTGAAAATACAAAATGGCCGACGAGGGTGGAGAGGGCTGGGGCCCTCCCTACCCCTCCCCTCCCACATAGGTCACACAAGAGTCTAGTGGCCGCCATCTTGAGAAATTCAAAATTTCGAAAATCCAAAATTCGAAAATTCAAAAATCCAAAATTTGAAAATTTCGAAAATCCTAAATTCAAAACTCCAAAAATCGACCTTAGGTTAAAAGTGGTCCCACTCTTGTCCGATGGCCGCCATCTTGAAAAAAAAAAAAAACGCCACCATCTTGGAAAAACCCCGCCGCCATCTTGGGAAAAACCCGCCGCCAAAACCTGCCCATGGACTGCTACCTTATCGTGGTGGGCAGGTTTGCGTGCTTTGTTGATCCCGAGAGCTATGCCGGCGGAGCGTATGCTTCTGGTAGGGCCACCCTAGCCGGACTGGTCGAGAAGGAGAAGTCAGACGAAAAGCAGTCCACACCCAAATCCCCTATCCCCCCCTTTCCCCTTTTCTCACGCGCCCTCCTACCTGCCTCTTTCCTCCAAAGAGCCCCCAACTTCATCTTCATACTTCATATATCACCAACCCACTGTCTCGATTAGCCTCGTTGCAAAAATATGAGACGTTAAGCCCAAATATCAATCATCAATCATCTTGGGAAAAGCCCGCCGCCATCTTGGGAAAAACCCCGGATTCAGGTGCCCTACTCTCTACTGCTGTGGATGTTTTCCCCCTGTGCTTCATCATCAGATGACATCTCCTTTTTTCTTTTTATTGTACTGCCTTTTGGTTTTTGGTTTGTTTGTATTATCCATATGTGGTTTTTAAGTTTCATCCCCCAACGCTCCCCACCCACCATGGAGCCACAATTTGGGACGCTGATATTCAGCGCCAGAGGTATGCAGGGGAGATAGCCTAGTGGCTCACCTAAGATGTGTAGCAATAAATAGTTTCACAAGCCGATAGATACAGGTCGGGTTAAACCTGCACCACCCGTCTAGATGAAGCAGAGGTTAAAGCTGCGTGTTGGTCCATGCAACCCGCGGGAAGCACTTCCCTCAACAGCCACGATCCCCCTTTCCACCGACAAGGGTCGCGCTGCACGGCAAACACAGCGGTGGGCGATTAGGGCACAAAGGGGGCCAGCATACATGGAGAAGAGAGGATGTAATAGAAGATAAGAAAATGGAATGATGATGTGTGAAGAGGAAAAAAAATGCTTGAGAGCCCCCTTTGTGTCCACCAGTCACCTCGGAGAGGAACCCACATCGACTGAATATGTTTTATAGTGAAATTATTTTCATTACTTTAGGAGGAAAACAAGAAGACATAACATACCGTCTTCGATGTTTTGATTTAGGTTCGTATTCAGCCAATCAGAAGCAAGCATAGAGCCTGCCATGAACCCGGGCGACACTGCGTGGATCGAGGCGGGCCGCGCGAGAAGTTTGCACATTATATCCGTAGCAATTAATTGTAAACACACAACGAATAGTATACTAAATTCAAATACACTAGCGTTGTCTTCTTAATATGTTTAATACACTTGTTTAATTTCATTCTTCTAAGTGTAATACTTCTCTAGTTATGGCGTGGTATATATTGCAACATGCAATTAAAATTGTTCATAATTGCAGTTAGGCGACTGTCTATCGAACTAGCCAGATTGTAGATGTATAGTCTATCTTCTATATCCCTTTTCGATCAGGTTTCTAGCATTATTATTACAAAAGTAATTACTTAATAATTGAAATCATGCACATCCCTCCTGTTTTTTATTGGTGGGGGGGTAAAATTTTCAAATAAGCGATTGCCCACATTGACCATTCATTCAGCGCGGACGAGTTAGTGGGATAAACTTTGTTGGCAGCTTTTAACAAGCAAGAACACAAAGTTAGTTTCAAAAACTTTGAGCCGTCCTAGCAACGAAGCACTCAATAAATTCAAAGTTGTTCTGAATCGGCCTTGTTGCTTCTGGCATTTGTCCGCAGGTTTTCGCACTGTCCAATCACTGATTCATATGTTTCGTATTTGAAATATCGATCTTTGATTGGTTACCGCTCACTCGTCGATGGTGTTCGAAGCCTACAGGGTTGGCTTAGTCACTTTAAATTAAAGTCCCTCACTGCAAATCAGTTTAGTTACTGAGTGGGTAGACTCTTTATGTGAATTTATTTATTTATACTTGAGTTCCCTGTCTATTTAGCCGATGTTGACTTTGAAGCTGCTTTCCTCGGGGAAGTTCTGTTTTTAGGCGACTTGGAGTGATTTTTGAAGATATACGACAGCTGTAATGGATTGTACAGCGGAGTGCGATTTGCATTTTGCAGCTGTGCTCGCCTCTCAAAATCACGTTTTATATCTTTTGCAGTTTTCAGTTGAATCGATTCTTCCTCGTCATCCTTAACGCTCAGACCCTTCAAATTTTTACGCGACCTTTAAAAAAAAAGGTATACTGGTATTTTATCTTATGTGTTCCATATTATGAACACAGACATACATATAATGTGTTTGAACAAGATTGTGATTTCTATTTTGGACAAGTTCCTAAAATAAGAAAGCCTAAACCAGGGATTCTTGAACTATGGGTCGCGAGGAATCATAATGGGGTCGCAAGCTTATGAAACATAGAAATTAAGGTGTATATAAGATCGAATTTTTTAAAGAAATAAAGAAAATATATATAAAGATAAATATAGAAAAGTTTAAAAAAAGAGGCTTAAAGTGTTAACGCAGAGAGAAGCGAATCTCTGCAAACAAGCGAACATCAAAACTACGCAAATAAGATCCGATATAAGACGGGGTCGCGAGATTTGTTGATCCTGAGAGCTATGCCGGCGGAAGCGTATGCTTCTGGTAGGGTCACCCTAGCCGGACTGGTCGAGGAGGAGAAGTCAGACGAAGTGCAGTCCACACCCCAATCCCCTTTCCTCCCCTTTCCCCTTTCCTCACGCTCCCTCATACTTGCCCCTTTCGTCCAAACAGCCCCATATTTCATCTTCGTATATCACCCACTCATTGTCTCGATTAGCCTCGTTGCAAAAATATGAGACGTTAAGCCCAAATATCAAATATCAATCAATCCAGTTTGGGCCCGGGGTAGAACCAGGCGCGTAGGAACTCTAAATCAAATCGGGGGGGTGAGGGGGGGGAAGGCGAAACATTTTCTTGCTATATTAGTTATTTCTCGATTTTTAGGCTAAAATAAATACGTTTTGAGTATCTAGTTTTGCTGAAAAATTGGCATTTGCATCTAAAATTGCATAATTCTTCTTGTAGACTTGGCCGACGTGATAAGTTATAGGTCTTCTCCGCAGGTTATACCTTTGGGCACTGCTCTGATACGCTGCGTCGTTTCTTTTCTGGAACTCTTTGTCCTGCCAAGGGGCTGCTACCTTGTCGTGGTGGGCAGGTTTGTGCGCTTTGATGATTCCTGGAGCTATACCGGCGGAAGAGTATGCTTCTGGTAGGTTCTGGACAGTCAGACGAAATGCAGTCGACAACCCACTCCCTTTTCCTCCCACTTCCCCTATCCTCCTCGCACACCTACTTGCACCTTTGCTCCAAACACCCCCCTATTTCATTTTCATATTTCACCCACTCATCGTCTCGATTACCCTCGATTGCAAAATGTGAGACGTTAAGTCCAAATAACCATCCATCCATCCATCAGAATTGTCGGTCGCCAAAACACATTCCATATCGCCCAAATTGCGACAAATCGCCCAATCTGGCAACCCTGCCTCTAGAAGATGAAGATGCGGGGCGATCAACAAACGAGATGACGCACAAAGACTCCCAATGGCATAGAAGACAATCCTGACCCCATTTCGTGTGAAACCAAGGCAAACACCACCATCAGAAAAAAACGAACGCCACCGCACCAGCCTGCCCAGGGACTGCCACCTTATCGTGGTGGGCAGGTTTGCGTGCTTTGTTGATCCCGAGAGCTATGCCGGCGGAAGCGTATGCGAGGAGTAGCGACTGAACTTGCAACTGAAGGTAGAGATATACTTGGTTCACTCTCTCCCAAAACCAAATATTCGGCAAAGTCATAAGATGTGTCCACTGAGTCGGAATATGAGGACATTGGCCTAGGGCTGGGAGACTTTGATGAATCTATCAGGAATGGCGGTGACATAATGTGGCGCTCACTCATGACTGTGTCAATGGCATCAAAATATTGCCAAGTTGTTGCCAAAAGGTCATTACTTTCAGTACCCATTCCGGTAGGAGCATTTTTCAGCTCCTGGAATTAAATTATTAACATTTTGTTAGTAGGTCTAAGCAAAGTCAACGTCATTGGTGTAGGTGGGCGTTCGTTGTTTTATTTTAAAGGGATAGGCTATAGCCCCGTGTGATACTTAAGTTCATGTTACGTACATGACTGAACTAAGTTCAAGTTCATGTTACGTACATGTTCCACTCGGCTGAACGCATTATTGCATTGCATACGCAATGCATTATTCCCTGGCAGTACAAGCGATAAGTTCATCTGGAATTCATCCAATTTAAAAAGGGCTCTAACAAGGAAATATGAAGAAAATAGGAACATGGGGTTCTATCTTTTAGGAGATAGTGGGTACAACCTAGAACCCTGGCTGCTAATTCCACTCAGCAGGGTGGAACCAAACTCTCCTGAAGAGTTATTCAATGGACGTCAGATGGTTGTTCGCAGCATTATCGAACGTTGTAACGGTTTGTTAAAAGCTCGCTTTCGATGTTGCTTAAAGGATCGTGTGTACACTATCATCCTGAGATGGTTTCCCAAATCGTGTGTGCATGTTGTGTATTACACAACGTTTGTGTTGATGCAAGACTTGATATGAATGTGGACTCTGAAGAAGAAGATTTATCCTCATCATCGTCATCATCAGAGAGTGAGAAAGACATCGAAGAAGAGAGGCCAGCAGGTAGACAACGGAACCCAGTCCTGGTTGCAGGGGAGAGAGTACGAGCACGCTTGATTCAGAAGCACTTCACATAAATAGGAAAAAGTGTTTTAAATATCAATTAAATAAAACACTGGTTATGTTGATAGGTAGCAATCGGCATGAGAGTTGGTATGGGACTCAATAGCTTACCTTCGTAGTGTGGTGCAAGCTGAGCATTTGTGTCACATTGAACTAACTGTAGAACCAAAATTGTATTAAGTATTGTCTATTCACTCTGTTGAAAGTTAACTGCTTTTTTCAGTGCGTGACATAATACATTGTAAATGTGCTTCATTGCTATGACGATTCCAGGTCAACATTTACATTATGTTTATATTATCGGTTTAGTTGCTTTAAAATTAAAGTCCCCACTTAAAACCAGTCTTGTACTGAGTGGGTAGACTCTATAAGTACGAATTTATTTATTTATTCACAATATTACTTCTTCTTCTTCTTCTTTCGAACATCCAGAGTTGGAACTTATGCCATTCTCTACCTAGTTGCCCAATAAAGGTTTGCCACATATTTCCTCCTTGCTATCTTTTGCCCCTCCATTAGATCCCTTTCTGCTGTCAAAGAGACACATGTCGTAAGATGTTCCGCGTCCTGGTCTTGTTCTTTGCAGCAAATCCTCGGCTTACACCACATATTGAAGGTAAGCTGTAGGATCCTTCCGTAACACTCAGTTAAAGTAAACAATTCACTGAAATAATGTTGAAGAGTTTATAAAGATTCAACATTATTTTATTTAAGCAGTTTTGCATGTTGTACAAAAATATGTCAAACCTCTTTAGTAAGAGGATGAGTTAAATAATATTCATAAAACACCTACATATCCTAAGTTTAGTTTCCTAATTTACTTGTGTTGTGTTTTAAAAAATTTCAACATTTTGTTGGCAATAACTGATAATTTTTTAACATGTCCTGCTTGTGCGGTGGATGCTTTGGCATGCTCCTCAGCTGCCTTAGCTCGATTTTCTGCCGCCGTAGCAATCCGTCCCAGCAATTCATTTTTTTTGTTTTTTATTTTTATGAGCTCCCGTCTGGTTTTCCAAGAAGCTGGAAGTTGCCTCCGTTGTTGGAAGATGGCGGAAGGTGTAGGGTCAGTAGTATTTAGTAGTGACGATATTAGTGATAATACAAAGTTTAAAATAAGAAATATGAGTAAAAAGGAGTTAGAAAAGGAACTAGAAAAGCTAGGTTTACATAATGAAGGTAAAAAAGAAGAGCTTATCAAAAGACTAACACTTGCTGTACAGAAAACTGTTGGCGGCGGCGAGCTAGGCGGCCTAGGCCGAGGCCTAGAACTTCAAGACAAGTGTAAATGCAAAGAACTCATAATCGAAGTAGAACTAACAAAGAAGATAATTGAAGAAAAAGACAAGGTTAATACTGAAATGTCAAAACGATTAAACATCCAAGAAGAGATGATAGCATTACTCCAAAACATGTTACAAGGTAAAAGTGAGGCAAGTGAGGAACTGAAGAAAATAGAATCAAGTGAGGTTAGGGTAGCGGTAGATAGGCCTTGGCCGTGGAATACACCCAAGTGCTTTCGAGACGCAAGTGGTACCACTAAAGCGCACCAGGAGGCAGCACGTAGCGTCATCGCCAGACAGGGCAGTAGCGGTAGAGTCTACTCTTCACAAGAGAGCGCGCTAGTGTCAACGAGTTCGCCAAGTCTAGGCGCGCACGAGGTGACAGCAAAAAATGACGACAACGAGAACATGACACTGACAGAAACCAACGCTAGGCCTACACAAGGTAACCCAACACAAACATATGCGCAGACATTGAAGACTCAGAATATTGTAAAGAAAATCCTCATTAAACCTTAATCGATGGAAAAGACAAATAAGCCTATAATAGGAGACATTAAGTTAAGAATTAACCCTGCAAAAATGGGCCTAAAAGTATCTTCTTTTAAACCGATTGCCAATGGTGGAGTGGTGTTGAGCTGTACAAACAATGAATCATTGGCTGAAGTGGTAGAGTCAATGAATGGAGTGATTGGGGAGGACTATGAAGTTATGCATTTTCAAAAAGTTGATCCGAAATTAATTATTGTTGGAGTCTTGGAGGAAAAACAAACAGATGATGAGATTGTTGACTCACTAGTTAGGCAGAATAATCTTAATGGAGAGAATAGAAAGGAGTTCAAGATAAAAGTTCTGTACAAGAAGAAACAAATAAAGAATAAAAGTTTAATAAATGTTATTGTCGAAGTGGATCCTACTACTCGTGAGACCATAATGTCCGAGAATACAATCTTTATAGGATGGACTAGGTGTTCCGTGTTTGACTACTTCAATGTCAAACAATGCTACAAATGTAACGGCTATGGTCACCTCTCCAAAGAGTGTTGGAGGAAGCAAGCGTGTTCATACTGTGGAGGCGAGCATCATGTTAGCGAATGCAACGAAGAGTACGAGTGCTGCATAAACTGTTTCAACGCGAACAGGAAATTTAATCTGAGTGGAGACCAGAGACTTGCTGAGGGACACCAGGCAGGAAATAAAGATTGTCCTTGCTACATGAAGATTGTAAGTAATCTAAAAAATAGGGTTAATTACGTTGGTTCAAACTAGCAATGGTGTACCAATGCTGCTAATGAGAACATGTTATATACAAACATTCGAGGTCTAATTAATAATAAAGACGAACTTGAGGAACTAACGTGTGAAAGGAGACCTCTAATTGTGTGTGTGTCTGAAACACATGTTACAGCAGATACAGAACTTGTCGAGTCGCACATAAATGGTTACTCAAATGTGAACTGTTTTACATCCAACAAGCGAACCGGTGGCGTTTCAATTTTTGTAAAGAGTGAACTCAAATATAAAATAATAAAAAATGTATCACTTGATTTGAACTATTGGTGTATAATAATAAGGATTTCGAGTAAAATACCGTGTGTCCAAAACTTATATGTGTCAGTGATATATCATTCGCCGAGTGCATCAGATTCTGTTTTTCTAAATTTTGTTGAAGATATTTTTTGTGAACTATGTGCAATTAAAGGCAGGCCCAACATATTAATAACTGGAGATTTTAATATAGATCTACTTAAAATAAATGCTACAAGTTGTAACTTACTAAATATCATAAAAACTAATGGACTTAACTTGTGTTCAAAAGAAGCTACACGTGTGACACAAAACAGTAAGACATTAATTGACCCTATAATATCTAATGATTTTAGACTTAAAGCCGAAACATTATCAGTTAACATAACAGATCATGTCATACTGAATGTTCCACTTAGCCTAAAGAAAAATATTAATGAAAATCATACTATCACTAAGAGAAACTATAATAAGATAAATTTCAATGCATTTAACATGTATTTAATGAATGTAGACTGGAAGTTTAATGCAAGTGATGTAAATGTTATAAGTGACCAATTTGTTAACAATATAGTTGATGCTCTAGATGTATATGCTCCAAAGAGAGAGATATCTATATCAGCCAAGAGTGCTGCTAACCCATGGTTTAGAGAGTCATTAAAACTTTCTCAAAATGAAAGGGATTTAAGTTTCAAAAAAGCCAAATTAACAAATAGAGATGAAGACTGGGATCACTATAAAATCCTAAGAAATATGTTCACTAAAAAACTGAGAGAGGAAAGACTGAAATATTACGAAAAAGCTGTTGATAAAAATAAGTGTAATTCAAAAGAAATGTGGAAGAACTTAAAGTCATTGTTAAAGGGTAAAAACATAAATAACCGCTGCAAGGGTAAAATCCAATTTACAGGACAGGGTAAAGATATCATAAATGCAGCTACTAGTTTTAATATGTATTTTGTCCATAGTATCGAGGAAATAGTACGTGATATTCCAGATGAAACATTTGACATTAATGATATGCCAAATAAGCCGGATTGTGATATGAAACAATTTAGACTAATTAATATAAGGGAACTGAAGGAAGTTGTGATGGGTCTAAATAACAAAAAAGGTACTGATGAGGGAATCTCCACGGAAATATTGAAAAACTCATTTGACACTATAGGGTTTGCCTTATTAAATGTAATAAACTCATCGTTAGAGGCTGGCAAGTTTCCAGATAAGTGGAAAACTTCGACAATATTACCTATCCCCAAAATCAAAGATACTCTCAAATGTGATGAATTCCGTCCTATTAATGTACTTCCAATTTTTGAAAAAGTATTAGAATTAGTTGTTCACAAACAAGTTATGCAATATTTTAATAATAATGACTTATTTTATAGTAACCAGTCAGGCTTTCGCTCAGATCACTCGTGTGAAATGGCTCTGCAGTTAGCTATAAATAAGTGGTTAGAAGATAGAGATAATAAAAAATCAACATTAATTGTATTTTTAGACTTTAAGCGTGCTTTTGAAACAATAGACAGATCAATTTTATTAAAAAAACTTAAACACTATGGTATGTCAGGAAGTGTTATTGCATGGTTTGATAGCTACCTGGAAGATAGAAAACAAAAGACTGTTTTTGAGGGAGTGTCTTCTGAGCCAATTACTAACCAATATGGAGTTCCACAAGGGTCAGTTCTTGGCCCACTTCTATTTATTATTTACATTAATGATATATACGTGTGTATTCAGAAAGGGTTTATTAACTTATTTGCGGATGATACTCTAATATCGTTCTCTGATATGGACCTAAAACATATTATTCATATTATCAATGAAGAGTTACAAAGATTGTATAAATGGCTAGTCAGAAACAAACTGAAGTTAAATGCAAGCAAATCAAAATGTATGTTAATTAAAGGTATGAAAAGTGGACTTAATATAGGAAAAATGGGTGCACAAGAAGATATTGTTATAAATGGTGTGAAACTTGAAATTGTCAATGAAATTAAATATTTAGGATGCATATTAGATGATCAACTTAGTTTTACTAACCATACGAAATATATTCAAAGGAAAATAAGTATGAAAATAGGCTTCCTCTATAGAATGACAAAATATCTTTCACCTTGGTCAATTGATTTAGTTTACAAAGTTATAATCCTACCACATTTTCAATACTGTAGTACAATTATGTTTGGAATATCTGAACATGATAAAAGTAAATTGCAATGTTTACAAAATAAAGCCATGAGGATTGTCCTTAAATGTGGTAGGGATACAAGGATTACGAGAATGAGTAAGGCTTTGAATTGGTTAACTGTAAGGCAAAATATATTATTTAATAGTCTAATTTTTATGTATAAACTAAAGAATAATTTTCTCCCAGGATATTTTGATAATTTACTACAATTAAGAAAAGATATTCATGAACATTTTACAAGGAAAAATGATAGTTTTAATTTTAGAAGAGTAAATAAAATGAGCACACATAAAACCTTATTATGTGGTGGGATGATTGAATTTAACAAATTGCCAAATGAAGTGAGACTGGAAAAATCATTGTCAAGGTTTAAAATTAAATGTAGAAAGTATGTAATCAGCTATGTTCAGAATTAGTAGTTAGAACATAATGCTTGTATTGGTCATAATTTCTATACGTTAATTTATATAAAGTTTATGTAATAAGTATGTACCAACATTATCTTTGTAAGATAAACATGTAAATGTAATAGCGGTAAGCTAAATAAATACATTATTATTATTATTATTCAACTCCATTTGAGGGACTCGAAGGCGATTTCTCAGGCCTGTGGATATTGATGGGGATGTGAATAGTGACGGGGACATTGATGGGGTGAGGGGGGGGAAGAGAGAGAGAGATACGGACGAGATTTAACCCTTAATATTCCCAAGAATGAGAATTTTCCTCGACTCATAAATTCTTAAAATTAGGATATTTATTTATTTTTGAGAAAAACGATTCCCAGATTAAAACATTGTTTCGATGCCATTATAGGCAGTAGGCTATTGCAAGGGGCACTTGACCTCATCGTCATCAACAAATGGTTACCTCCGATCACAGATTGTATGTCAGATCTAGACTTAAAATTAGAATTGGCAACGAGAACTCTGCATTCGGACGCGTCCAAAAAAGTCAATTGATACTTATCTACCCCCCCTCCCCCCCCTCCAGTATCTTTGTATTCAGTTACCGTATGTAAGGAAACAATTAAATGTAAATGTTAACTAAATGCAAAATAAATTACAAAATACAAAACGATACCACTAAAAAGTGCACAATACGGCACCCCATCCCCCCATATTTAGATGATACAAAATTAATTACATTCAAAAAGGTATCTTGCTTTATCTCGTTAGGGATGTGGGCACAAAATAGATTACAATTGGAAAAAAATATTTGTTAACCATGCATGCTAAATAAACTTAACATCCACACACCACTCTACAATTTGCAAATAATAGGTAAGCCTACCTTGTAACGGTGAGTGAACAATATTCATAATTCCCACATGACGCCACACCGCCCATGATTGCGACACAATTGATGAGGACATACATATCCTAGATCATTTTGTTAATACTATTCGAATTTTATAAAAAAGACTAATTTAGAATTTAAAAAGTAAACATAAGTAGTAATATAAAAATTAAAATTTACTACACATACCAATCTTATTTCAGAAACAGGCTGAAATTAAAAAACTAGGAATTTCGTGTTCTACCACAACAGCCATCAATAATTGTTTCTCCGTGGCAACATCAAAGTTTGATCACAATCAAAGGTGTGACGTACGTGCAACCTACGAATAGGATTGCCTATAGCTTAATCACATACATGCTTTGACATTAAAACTTAATAGTCAACTTCAACATATATTCAAGAAAGTAATAACATTTCCTGACCAATGCCCAATAATACCTCCCAATTGTTGGGGGTTGTTGGTGGGGGGGGAGGTATCACTTGTCCCGCCATCTTCATTTTGAAATATGGCAATCCTAGCTGACCGACCCCCCACTACAAAAATAGTTCCTATGCCACTGGGGAGGGGAGTGCCCCCTCCCCATTGGCATAGGAACTATTTTTGTAGTAAGGGGTCAGCTAGGATTGCCATATTTCAAAATGAAGATGGCGGGACAAGTGATACCCCCCCCCAACAACAATGCCGCAGGTGAAAATTTTTAAAATCAGGAGTTTTTGAGTGATTTCTGAGCATTTCAGACAAAATACCCGACTGAAAGTAACACTTAAATAAATACTGAAATACTGCCGTTTGTGTAGTGCAAACATCCCCAAAATTTGGCTAAATGGGATGTTGGTTGTTATGGGCATAACTTTTGAATCGTACGGTCTCTCACCCCTCGCCACAGAGATAAGCAGACGACTGGCGTAGGAAAAGATAACGAGACAGTTGTAGTCGAGCGATCGTCCGAGCATTACCTCGATTGAGGGAAGTGATTGCGTGTGCACGGATAGGAAACCTAGTCGACGGTGGAGCTACTGAGACTGTTGTGACAGTAAGGCTTACATTGTCTGCACTAGCGTCTTGGACGGAAGTATTCCTTGAACGAACATTAACAAGTTGCTAAAGGAGATCGACTGTTGTTCCGATACTCGGAACATTAACCGGAACTAAGAGATACGACTACGACGGCTGCTGATTCCTGGCGTGACGGACGGACGCCTGGGGACGGTTCTGGCGAGCTGGCGCATCCCGCACACACCCCCTACCTGGCTTGATTCTCCCTATACCGGAGAGAAGGCTGAGGCTACGGCTGATAAGTACTCCTGAACACTCCTATGGATGTTCAGTCATTATCATTATTATTTGTTATCCCCTTTCAATAGACTATTTCCCAGAGTTAGTGTTTACATTATTTACGTAAACCAATATCAACAATGTGCAGTCATCGCCAAGCACGGCTGATACTAACGAGTGTTTCTCTTAATTCTTCATTATTGACTGTACTATTACGCTCACTCTGAACATTGCTATGGTTGTTTACGTACATGACGTCGTAAAGCCATCATCAACTGTCAACCTAAGTTGCCAGCACGGCAGGGTTAGACAATGGTCTCTTGAATAACGCCTCAGTGACTTTATTAAATTACGCTATTCATCACAATCATCTTATTGTATATTGTTCTATTATCTAATTTTGTAAATGAATATTATCTCTCAATATCACCCTGCAACTATTATTGTTGTTGTGGTAACCTTGGTACTGATGTTAGTCAATGGTTTTCATAAGGTGTCAGTGGCTTTACCAATTACACTATTAATTATCATCATCATAATATTGAATTAGTATCACATTATCTATCTGTGTCACAGAATTATTTTTCTATTGTTATTATTTCTCTTGTTGTTATTTATAATGTCACCGTGCGATCACTACAGTTAGTCATTTTGTCCCTTGTCTTTTGATTAAGATTATTTATAGTAAACTGGTGTTTAATTTTGTAAGGCATTTGCCCTGTCAGTGGTGCCAACCCAATAACACCGATACCCGACACTGTCTTATCGGTCACTATATTTGTATCATTGTTAATCGTTTCCATCTATTGTTACTAATACCCACGTTAACATTATTATCAATTATTACATTATTATAAAATATCATCTTATCTTATCATTATTAGCATATACAATTGAATTTAGCCATAAGTCATCTGTGGTTAACTCGTTGGTCAGCAGGGCTGTCAAGTTATCGGACGCGGCTAGTTTTGATAAGGAAAGGGTGACTCTCACTAATGCTCTCTGTAACAATGGGTATAAACGCGCGAATGTCAACAGAGCTTTTAACAAATATATGACTAATAGTGACCGGAGGGCAGAAAACAATGGCCGGAGCGCAGATGATAATAATAAAGGCCCTATTGCATTTTTGCCTTACATCAAGCACGTGACTGACCGTATAGCGCGCGCACTCTCGAAGTACGCAGTCAAGACTGTACTTATGCCTACATACAAGATACAATCATTGTTAGGTTCCGTCAAGGACAAAATACCTCCACTCGATCATCCTGGTGTTTATGAAATATCTTGTTCATGTAATCGTGTTTATATTGGTCAGTCAGGCCGCACCGTGGTCGATCGTATCCGAGATCACAAGGGTAATCTTAAGAGGGGCGAAGTCCACCACTCTGCGATAGCCAAACACATTGTTGACAACATAGGTAACGACGCCCATGCTATAGATTTTTGCAACGTAAAGCTATTAAAACAAGAACCCAAGTTTTGGCCGCGCTTTGTACGCGAGGCACTGGAGGTTGCTAAAAATCCCAACAACATGAATGCTGATGACCATAAGTGCTTATACAATCTAAGTGATACGTGGGCACCATTAATAATAAATAACCATCACCAACAACAAACTCAGCAACATCAACAGCAACAGCAGCAACAACAACAACAACAACAACAACAACAACAACAACAACAATAACAACCACAGCAGCCATCACGTCATCAACCTGCTAATAATTCTAATCTATTTGTGACAACGGCTAATAACCATAAGCCTTCTACTAAATATCGTGACAAGGGTAACTATTCAGGCACAGATGATAGGTTCAATAACCCCGGGTGTCACGTTCGTATTACGCGCGCTATGTCAAGAGCGAGATTACGAAGCGACCCCTCGAACCTTCGAGATTTTCGAGACACACCCGCCAATGACGCAGACGACAGCCAGTAGCTCTCGATCTGCCCTGAGGACAAGACCGATATTGGTCTTGAAACGTCGGCATATGGCCTACGGTAAGGGACGTGGCGTAATAGCCCGAAGTGTTTTCAATTTTATTAACATTAGCATATACAATTGTGACAGCCTCTCTCTCTATGGTTTCTTGTTTTTCCCAAATTCCCTTAAAAAAAAAACAATTAAAGTGGAGCCCTACCAGTTCACACATACGTCTCTCGTCAGGGTACTCCTGAACCTGACCCACCCCCCACCACTGCAGCTAGCCGGCACTCGATCCCCATTGAGTATTTTCCGCTGTGGGCACGTAGCAACTCTGAAGGAGAACTGTAATTTTGTCTAATTTTCCGTACAGGCTTTGACAGTTTTGGTGGATTAGTTTTAGGCCCCCTGTGTGCACGTTTTGGGTTTACCACTAGTGGCTCTGAGCTTGTGCCATTTGAAAAAAATCATTTACATTCAAGGCTATATTATCTAAATCTAACATTGAGCTAAGAATTTCACAATTGTCTCTGGCCGTTATAATTGCATCTTAGTCAAAACCCCAAAAATGATCTTCCTCATCAGATATGGTCCCTTTGCTTTCCTTCTGCTTGGTCTGGTCTTTACGTTGGGTCTCTTGTCCCGGTTGATTCATTAGGGGACTGCCCGGGTTCATGTCACTCACCGCTGGGAGCAGAGTGTCGTTCTCCTTGGTTTCGACTACCTGGGTCGCATCACTTTCCGCGGGTCAAAGATTCGTTGGACTTAACATCGGTGCTAGGACTTCGCTAGATATGCTGTTGTCCGATGGATCGTCGTGGGCCTGCGTCTGGACGGCCAAGGTGTTTGGCATCCGTGGCCTCGGCCTAGCCTACGGTTGCAGTCGGCGTGTTGACTCTTTGCTTGAAGCAGGTAACAGTGGGGGGATCTCGGTAAGGTTCTGCAGGGGTGTGCAGGGATTTCTTGATTCAAAAGACTGGTGGGCTGGTTGTAAGTTGTGTTTCGTGGATTCAAAATATGTATCCTGGCCAGATACCGGTTAGGGTGCGGGCATTAGTTCCTGTTGGTTTGAGGGCCTGGGCCTAGGCTCAGTCTTCTTTGGGCCTACTTCTTGCCTTTCTATAATTTTCGTTGGGAATTTCGGGCCTGGAGTAGGTTTCTGTTGTTGTAGGCGTAGAGCTACTTCGTTTGATGGTTCAGGTCTACTGCAGTTGCCAGGCCTAGAGCTAGGCCTAGGCCTGTATGTAGGGAAAGGGGGCACACAGTAGGACTCCTTCTCTCTGAAGTTTTGAGTTGGAAGATCACTTGCCGCAGGTCCATATGCCTGCTCCGTGCTAGGCCTACACCGGACCGAAAATAACCTCACTTTATTTTCCATTTCCATCACATACCTTTTAACAATTTCACTTAGGATGTCACTTACGGGTGTGGTTTGCGTTCTTAGTGAGTCCATTTTGATTCAGGTCAGAAGAGATTGACGCTTTTGGTTTGTTGGTTTGTTGACCGTTAGCACGAGCCTAGGCTAGGCCTAGGCACCAAGGGCTTATCACTTATTTGACTGTGATTTTCTACACGTTAACAGCAAATTATCATTGAAAACAATTATTAACCACTATGGATTTGTTCACACGGTAATATTTTAACCTGCTACGAATTAAAACCTCAAATAACTAGAGATTGTGTCTCCCGATGCTTACCACTCGGCAGCCATCTTCGGAACCTTGGCCCGTCTAGATAGTTCTGACGCTTTGATAAATTTACCATCATGACCTCCGACATTATGCCTTTCCATGTTTACAGTCTTCTACTAGTTGCCGTGCGGTCATTCACATTGGGTTTGAAACCTCCCGCCGGTCTACCCAAACGTAGGCTTCGGCTGAATGGTTTCGCCCTGGGACTGACTCTCAAACTTCCCGACCAGCTCCAGCCCAGGGACTGCTACCTCATCGTGGTGGGCAGGTTTGCGTGCTTTGGTGATCCCGAGAGCTATGACGGGGGAAGCGTATGCTTCTGGTAGGGCCACCCTAGCCGGACAGGTCGAGGAGGAGAAGTCAGACAAAATGCAGTCCACACCCTCCCCACTCCCGTTTCCTCCCCTTCCCTTTTCTTCCCCGACCTCCTACTTGACCCTTTCCTCCAAACACCCCCCTAGTTCATCTTCATATATCACCCACTCATTGTCTCGATTAGCCTCGTTGCAAAAATATGAGACGTTAACCCCAAATATCAATCAATCTAGAGGGCTGGTTTACCCAAACGTAGGCTTCGGCTGAATGGTTTCGCCCTGGGACTGACCGGCCCCGTCTGGTCCAAGTCTTCCGTTGAGCCGTACGGCATAGAGCAGTGTATTCCTGCACCATCCATTGGATCGTTCCCGCATAGATGAGTGCGGCAAGTTATTACTGCCCAAGAAGGCCCCCCCCCCCCCCTATCGCAAGACTATCAAACTCCGAGTGACGTCGACAATGCAACAGTGTCACTTGTTTTATTGCCGTTCCGCAACTGATCTTCCTCCTTAGCCCCCTTGCACCATCTACAAACCCATGGTTCGGTCCCCTCTCTCATCGTCGCGTATTCACTGTCCTCCCCCCCCCCCACACAACTTGGGTGGTACCATGCCCTGCACCAAATACCTTACTAAAATAATACAGGAAACTGGACCCATTTAACATTGAGCGGATGGCGACACAGCTCTGCAGCGAACCTGGCAGCTTGACTTCACAAAACGCGCGCGATTCAAATCAAAGTGGAGTGGAAATAAATAGAATAATATCGCGTACATGAAGTTTGAAGTTAATCTCTTATAATACCAACATGTAAATGAAGGTTTTTCTGGTAATCGGGTATGGTTTAGCCAACATATTAAAATGTGCACTGTTTATTACTTACGTTTTATCAATAATCATTGACAGTTTTGCCAGTTAAGTATATTCCAATCTGAATGGCGAATTCAAAAATAGACATAATTTTTTTAAATTTAGTCCAACTGTCCGTAAATAACGAACCCTGGGATTACCGATGTAAGTGATACAGCGGTAAGACGCGAGACTCTAATTCGGGAGGTCGCCAGTTCGATTCCGGCCACCGGCAGTCCTGACTGAAGGTTTTTTCCGGGTTTTCCTCAGTCGTAAAAGCGAATGCTAGGATTGAGTCCTAATGGCCTCAGACAATACCTTCCCAACTATCCAGCAACAACAAACGAATTTTAGCGTGTTACTCAAAATAAGAATATGTTGAGACCAAAAACCGAAATAACAACCAATTTGGTCTATTTGCAATATTCAACGGAAATTCGCTCCCGTATTATTTGATATAAAAATGTTAATACTTAAACAAATTTCCTAAATTCTGCTAAATTAAATATCTGTTAATTTGCCGTTTACGTTTACATGTAACCCAGACCACAATGAATAGTCTAAAATAGGCTTACATGTAATTTAAATAATCACTTTATTTTAATGTTATTGACTTATTGCACATTAGCCAATATTTCACTATTTTGCAATGCGAGTAACAAAAAAAGCGTATAACACCACTTTCGGCATTTTTTGAAACGAAGTTAAAGAGAAAATGAAATCATTTCCAAACACCTCTAGTTTCGATCTATTGTTTTACAAATGAAGCAGCTTTTGTGCTTTGGTATTCTTTTTTCCGAGAACATATTGCTTTTTATTGTTGTTGCCTAACTTAATAAAGGAATTAAAATTAACATTTAACAACAAGCCTGCCCAAGGACTGCCACCTTATCGTGGTGGGCAGGTTTGCGTGCTTTGTTGATCCCGAGAGCTATGCCGGCGGAAGCGTATGCTTCTGGTAGGGCCTCCCAAGCCGGACTGGTCGAGGAGGAGAAGTCAGACGAAGTGCAGTCCACACCCCAATCCCCTTTCCCCCCCACTGTCCCATTGAATATTTCTCCTCCCACTTGGCCCTGCCCTCCCTTGCTGGACTCCCGTATGACGAGTCACGCGACGTACAATGGATCTGATTCGGATGTGGTTTTATTCTTCAATATCATCGTTCTCATATTCATTATCACCCGCTCATCGTCTCGATTAGCCATCGTTGCATAAATATGAGACGTTAAGCCCCATTAATCAATCAATCAAAGAGTTGGTCAATGTTGTGTATGAAATCGGCAGTATGTGCGGCGTGAGAGTGCATACTGCCCAAAGACACGCAACAACCGGTTTTGCGTGTCTACTCTAGTCGAGAGCCTGCCCAAGGCCCGTCTTTGCCCGGGGAAGAATAGGTCCAGAGTGACTCTGCTAGTCGTAAGAGGCGACGAAAGGAGACCCTGTCCCTTCCCTCCCACTGTCCCACTGAATATTTCTCCTCCCACTTGGCCCTGCCCTCCCTTGCTGGACTCCCGTATGACGACCCACGCGACTTACAATGGATCTGATTCGGATGTGGCTTTATTCTTCATTATCATCTTTCTCATCTTCATTATCACCCGCTCATCGTCTCGATTAGCCATGGTTGCAAAAATATGAGACGTTAAGCCCCATTGATCAATCAATCAATCGAGAGCCTGCCCAAGAACTGCTACCTTATCGTGGTGGGCAGGTTTGCGTGCTTTGTTGATCCCGAGAGCTATGCCGGCGGAAGCGTATGCTTCTGGTAGGGCCACCCTAGCCGGACTGGTCGAGGAGGAGAAGTCAGACGAAGTGCAGTCCACACCCCAATCCCCTTTCCTCCCCTTTCCCCTTTCCTCACGCTCCCTCCTACTTGCCCCTTTCCTCCAAACAGCCCCATATTTCATCTTCATATATCACCCACTCATTGTCTCGATTAGCCTCGTTGCAAAAATATGAGACGTTAAGCCCAAATATCAATATCTACTATGGCTGTGAGGACTGTAAGAACCTTTTTATTTTAAATTTGAATACATTTTTGGGTTCTGTAATTATTAACTTAGGTAGAGAGTTATACAGCTTTATTGCGGTGTATGTGAAAGAGCGTTGGAACATAGTTGTAGAATGAGTATATAACGTTAGTTTGTATGCATTTCGTGTATTGGCTGGGAACTTGCTGCTTCTTTTAAAGAGTTTATCATATAAATAGCCTAGTTGCAAAAATATAAGACGTTAAGCCCAAATATCAATCAATCTTGATCTCTTGTACTGGGCGAAGTTACCAAACTGGTGTCCGTTGAAGGGGGGGGGGGGGGGAGGGGCGTTGTCGCTTTTCACCGATTTAGGAATGCCGAACATTGAGAATGTTGTTCGGAGCATTGGGATGACTGATTCGGCTTTCAGTGACGTTATGGTTTCCACGCAGATGTATCGCGTGTATTCATCCACTATATGGCGAGATATTTCAAGGGCCTGCCCAGGGACTGCCACCTTATCGTGGTGGGCAGGTTTGCGTGCTTTGTTGATCCCGAGAGCTATGCCGGCGGAAGCGTATGCTTCCGCCGGCATAGCGGCATAGCAGACGAAGTGCAGTCCACACCCCAATCCCCTTTCCCCTCCACTGTCCCATTGAATATTTCTCCTCCCACTTGGCCCTGCCCTCCCTTACTGGACTCCCATATGACGGCTCACGCGACGTACAATGGATGTGATTCGGATGTGGCTCTATTCTTCATTATCACCCGCTCATCGTCTCGATTAGCCATCGTTGCATAAATATGAGACGTTAAGCCCCAGTAATCAATCATTAAGGTAAGGGCCCTCCAAATCGATTACTATGCTGGACCACGGTTTCTCGGGTAGCGGTGTTGATCGAATGGGGTCTCGGTGTTTTGTTTTAACAATAGCTTTTCATGGTAGGCAGTTCCTTATAGCATTCTCCACTTGTTGGTCTATGTGGGGGAACCATACCTTTTCTCTGAATAATTCCTTCGTTTTGACGATACCCAGATGTCCTCGATGAGCCAGGGATATGATACGAGTTTGAAGTGACGTGGGAATTATAATTTGTCTACCCTTAAGAAGATCGCCGGATGCCACTGTTATGTCAGGCAGCAGCTTCAGTAGCTCTTAAATTCTGAGAATGTTTTGATAGTTCTCTCTGGTTGTTTTGCACCTGCACATGAAGTATTGGGTTTTAACCAAGAACTTAAACTTGTAGAGCTTTTAACAGTATCTGTATCTGAACTTCTTTGCTTCTTTTCCTTTCTTTTCTGAGCATGACTTTGATACACGCGTGTCATGTTAAATTTGTTAGGACTAATAATGAAACGTTGAAATTAATGTACACACAGACATTAATAACACAGTCGCGACTGAGTCTACTGTCAAACTGACACTTGAGTGAGTTGACAGATGAAGAAATTCAGTACTGCCAACCCTAACCAAAGTGTGTTTATGTTCAATGTGGCCAACGGTGAAAATCGAAATAGTTTCCCTGGTTTTGCCGGTGACGAAAATGCTGAAGTAAAATACTACCAGTAAAGTGCTGCGTTCTAAAGGAATTTTTAGTAACTAACTGTAAACGATGTGGGTTCTTCTCAGGTACGGCACCGCGCTGCTTGACCGTTGTAGTATATGTTTTATATGTTTATATGTATATGTTTCAATGTCATTTTAATAAAGCATCAAAGAGGGAATAATAAAAGCGGGGCCCTCGGCGATCGCCGACCAGCCGACCGGGCCAGACCGCCCCTGTATGCTGTTATTGCGACAACCTGAAGGCGACTTACGACGTTTATGGGCACGGCATGCACAGAGTTGTGTACAATGAGGGCAACACCTCCCTGCGCACGACTACCGCCGGTGAAATCGTTACGATGGAAAAACTTATTTTTGACAATAGGTATGTCTTCAGGTTTCAGATGAGTTTCCTGAAGAAACACGGCCTAAGGACCATTATCTCTTTGGAGGAGTTTGAGCTCCTCTTTCTTGTTGTACAATCCACGGCAATTCCACGTTAAGAAGGAGCTATCCATGGCTGTTTATCGATGTGGGATTTATGCCCTTTACCTTTTCTCTTGACTAAAGAATATGGGTTTTGATCAATGAGAGGATCTTTAATCATGTCTTCACATGAGGACGACACTTTCGATTAAGAGTAGTCTTTTTCCCAGATGATGTATCTTGTGTGTTCGTCTATTTAAACATTTCCTTGCTAGGGATAACAGTTTGGGTCTTTGTTGGCTTGGTGGTGGAGGTGAAGCAGTGGATTCTTCCATAGGTTGTACTTTGTCCGGAGCAGTTGAGGTTGTTATTGTTGTTGTTGGCTTTAAGAGTTGTTCCAGGACCGCGCCAAGCTTCGATGTCAAGTTGGCAATCTGTTGTTGTTGTTGCTGGACAATGGCCGTCTGGTTCTGTACCGACTCTTGAAGCGCTTGGTTTTGTTTTATCAACTGAGCCTCTATTTAAGAAGTGCTGGTCCTCTGTGTAACTGAGGAGAAAGACATAGCAGGTGAGATGGGTTGTGATTCAATCATTCTACGGCGAGCTTCTCCAAACGATACCTTACATTGCACTGCCAAGCCAAGGATCGCTTGTTCCTGCTTCCATATCAAACAAAGACGGGAGCGGGCAGAGTGGTCACCTTTACAGTTGACACAACACACCTCCTTCTGGCAGGCATCAGGAGTGTGTACTGGCTCACCACAGTCAGCGCATATCTCTTCTCTTGAACATCGAGATTGTGTATGCTCAAACCGGTGACACGTAAAACATCTCATCGGGTTGGGAATGTATGGGCGGACCTTAAGATTATAATATGCGACCTTGATAGATGTTGGTAGAGCAGGCAGAGAGAACGATATAATCAAGGCAGGTGTTGCCTGGAGTGACCCGTGCTTCCTACTATTGATTCGCCTTATCTCAACCACCTTGTATTGGAAAAGCTGTGCTTTGATTTCTTCCTCCGATGCATTAAGTAGATCAAAGCATGAAACAACCCCTTTGCATATGTTGAGGGACGGATGTCCAGCAGCAGATACACGATAAGAGCAGAAGATCTCGAGATTTAAGAGCTTAATTGCCTGCTTCTCCTTCATGCAGTGGATCAACAGTGATCCATCTCGCAGTTTTTTTATTGAAGAAACATATCCAATAGTTCCTTTCGATGTCTTTTCAATAAAGAACGGATAAGTTGTAGTGAAAGACTTATACTATGTTCACACTAGGCTCGCTAACAGCAGTTAAGCCACTAACTTCTGTTAAGAATGTAATGTGAACGTAACGCAGTTAGCCATATCTGACATCAAGCACTAACTGCGTTTGGTGAACGTAATTTGCTACTGCCTTGTTGAAAATCATACATGTTTTCAAAAGATACCAGGCGGTGAGTTGCGTTATAGGGCACTAGCAACACCGAAAGACAACAATGGAACAAATTAATTGAACTGATGGACAAACCATCAGCTGTCAAAATAATAAAATTGCAAACCGTAGAAATGAAAACAAGTGTATAGCAATAGTAACTGCTCGCCATTTAAAACTTTTAACGATAGACAACGACTAAATGAAAGTTTTGTATGTGTATTTGTTTGTTTTTTGTTTTGTTTTCCAAAATCAGACGAAATTATTTTTTGACAGCTTGTTGTCTGTCCATCGATTCAATTCATTTGTTTCATTGTTTTTTTGTGTTGCTAATTGGTGTGACCGTTCCTGGGTAGGCCTAGACTATTCCGCTTTTTCATTTAATAAAATTCGTCGTTCGTTAGTAAAATTCGTGAAGCTATGGATTTCTCGTGTTCGCACTTCGCACGAATTGCTTTCTTTTCGACCGGGTTGAGGTTATGTAAGACGCTGCTACTCTTCCAATTGCTGCAGCATATCTTCTTTTCTGCCTCACTTATTTTACCAACATACGTATAAGCGTAGCAATACTGCAATGTAATTGTTAAAAATATTAACAAAAACTCCTTTTGTTCTATAAACGGCATGTTGTTATTACTTCAACCACAGACAGTACAAAACAAAACACGTACTTCAAACAGAGCCAAAAGCCGTGCACAGTCTTCTATATCGTCATAACATCACTAAATATCGTCCTGCCCAGGGACTGCTACCTTATCGTGGTGGGCAGGTTTGCGTGCTTTAATGATTCCTGGAGCTATGCCGGCGGAAGCGTATGCTTCTGGTAGGGCCACCCTAGCCGGACTGGTCGAGGAGGAGAAGTCAGACGAAGTGCAGTCCACACCCAAATCCCCTTTCCTCCCCCTTCCCCTTTCCACCCCGCCCTCCTATTGGCCCCTTTCCTCCAAACAGCCCCCTATTTCATCTTCATCTTCATATATCACCCACTCATTGTCTCGATTAGCCTCGTTGCAAAAATATGAGACGTTAAGCCCAAATAATCAAATCAATTCAAACTTAAGTGTTCTAGCAGGTTGGGATTGATGGGGGGGGGGGGGGGGGGTAATAGAAATGTTGTTACAGTTTTGAATATTTTATATTGTTGGGCAAAATAACAGTTACAACGTCCGTGCTAGCAATGCTTCTTTATGTTTTTATCTCTTTGCAAGTTTTTCTATGGTGTGTCGTCCACAGTGGTCTTTTGAAAATGTTCCCTTGCAGATCGTACACAACACTTTGTCATCATCAAACTCGTGTTTAACAAGATAAGGAAAGTCCTTCTTAAAACTGTCATTGAAAATACACTTACGTTAAGGCGGCGGTATTGTACACAACACACGAAAACTGTTGATACGAAACGAAAAATTAACTCGGATTACACACGCGCGCTCCTGCCCTTGCGAGAGAGGCGTAGAGAGGCGTAGTAGTGCGCGTAGAACTCCTGCATGCTGAGCAAAGCTATCCGCTCCAACATGGCGCAGTAGTGCGCGTAGAACTCCTGCATGCTGAGCACAGCTATCCGCTCCAACACGGCGCAGTAGTGCGCGTAGAACTCCTGCATGCTGAGCACAGCTATCCGCTCCAACACGGCGCAGTAGTGCGCGTAGAACTCCTGCATGCTGAGCACAGCTATCCGCTCCAACATGGCGCAGTAGTGCGCGTAGAACTCCTGCATGCTGAGCAAAGCTATCCGCTCCAACATGGCGCAGTAGTGCGCGTAGAACTCCTGCATGCTGAGCACAGCTATCCGCTCCAACATGGCGCAGTAGTGCGCGTAGAACTCCTGCATGCTGAGCACAGCTATCCGCTCCAACACGGCGCAGTAGTGCGCGTAGAACTCCTGCATGCTGAGCACAGCTATCCGCTCCAACATGGCGCAGTAGTGCGCGTAGAACTCCTGCATGCTGAGCACAGCTATCCGCTCCAACACGGTGCAGTAGTGCGCGTAGAACTCCTGCATGCTGAGCACAGCTATCCGCTACAACACGGCGCAGTAGTGCGCGTAGAACTCCTGCATGCTGAGCACAGCTATCCACTCCAACATGGCGCAGTAGTGCGCGTAGAACTCCTGCATGCTGAGCACAGCTATCCGCTCCAACACGGCGCAGTAGTGCGCGTAGAACTCCTGCATGCTGAGCACAGCTATCCGCTCCAACACGGCGCAGTAGTGCGCGTAGAACTCCTGCATGCTGAGCACAGCTATCCGCTCCAACACGGCGCAGTAGTGCGCGTAGAACTCCTGCATGCTGAGCACAGCTATCCGCTCCAACACGGCGCAGTAGTATTGAGAACTCCTGCATGCTGAGCACAGCTATCCGCTCCAACACGGCGCAGTAGTGCGCGTAGAACTCCTGCATGCTGAGCACAGCTATCCGCTCCAACATGGCGCAGTAGTGCGCGTAGAACTCCTGCATGCTGAGCACAGCTATCCGCTCCAACACGGCGCAGTAGTGCGCGTAGAACTCCTGCATGCTGAGCACAGCTATCCGCTCCAACACGGCGCAGTTGTGCGCGTAGAACTCCTGCATGCTGAGCACAGCTATCCGCTCCAACACGGCGCAGTAGTGCGCGTAGAACTCCTGCATGCTGAGCACAGCTATCCGCTCCAACACGGCGCAGTAGTGCGCGTAGAACTCCTGCATGCTGAGCACAGCTATCCGCTCCAACATGGCGCAGTAGTGCGCGTAGAACTCCTGCATGCTGAGCACAGCTATCCGCTCCAACACGGCGCAGTAGTGCGCGTAGAACTCCTGCATGCTGAGCACAGCTATCCGCTCCAACACGGCGCAGTTGTGCGCGTAGAACTCCCACGCGAGCTCCTTGGCGTGACCATCCTTATACGCGACGTACACGTTTTGCAGACATTCGTACCTGAAACACGACGGACATGTACTCGCGATTAGATTATTTGGGCTTACCGTCTCATATTTTTGCAACGACGCTAATCACGCCAATGAGTGGGTGATATATGAAGATGAAATAGTGGGCTGTTTGGAGGAAAGGGGCAAGTAGGAGGGCGCGTGAGGAAAGGGGAAAGGGGATTGGGGTGTGGACTGCATTTCGTCTGACTTTTCCTCATCGACCAGTCCGGCTAGGTGGGCCCTACCAGAAGCATACGCTTCCGCCGGCATAGCTCTCGGGATCAACAAAGCACGCTTGATTGATTAATGGGGCTTAACGTCTCATATCTATGCAACGATGGCTAATCGAGACGATGAGCGGGTGATAATGAAGATGAGAATGATGATAATGAAGAATAAAGCCACATCCGAATCAGATCCATTGTACGTCGCGTGAGTCGTCATACGGGAGTCCAGCAAGGGAGGGCAGGGCCAAGTGGGAGGAGAAATATTCAATGGGACAGTTGGGGGGGGATAGGGGATTGGGGTGTGGACTGCACTTCGTCTGACTTCCTCTCCTTGACCAGTCCGGCTAGGGTGGCCCTACCAGAAGCATACGCTTCCGCCGGCATAGCTCTCGGGATCAACAAAGCACGCAAACCTGCCCACCACGATAAGGTAGCAGTCCCTGGGCAGGATGTACTCGCTACGTAACGGCAATCAATGACATGACTATGTCTAATTTAGTGTACAGTATTGCACTTGTTTTTTTTCACAACCCTGTTGTGAATAAGGATAACATACCATTGACATGCATTTGTATTCACAGTTTCAATTAAAGGTAATTACATTTACTAGTGTTTCCCAAGGATATTTTTTTCAACGTCGATATCAGCACCATTTCGACGATATCGCGATATTGCGAAATCGATTTTTTTCGGTGGTAATAAAACAATACATAAGAAATCATTGTCAATTTCGTGTTTTCGCCGTGGCCTGCAGTACGCGTTGCTGCAGTTAGTGCCTTCACGTCTCTAATACCCCCCCCCCCCCCGGATATCACAATAACATCAACTTTAAAATTTTCCGCCCGTTGCCTGCAGTATGAGATGCTGCTTAGCGACTAAGGCTTGAATTCTTGGTGTCTCGTGATGACGAGTCAACTGTCCGGGATCGGCTATTGACAGCCGTAAAAGTAAGGTTCCATCAATTCAATGAGTTTTTGAAATGTCATGTATACTCCAGGGTAGAAAAGTAATTGATTGCAAACAAATTCATCACGTGATTCTTTGGGCTGCTCTGCTCTACACAGAGATGCATCAGGAATTTTCCTACACTTCAGAGCAAGTTTCGATTAGAGCTGAGCAAGTGTAGGTCTAGTTCATAAGTATAGTTAGATAGTGTGTCAACTGCCAGTCTTGGTAATTAGGTCTACTTTTGTGAACTTTTAAATTTGAATTAGTAATTTGTTGTGCTATAAATAAATGGAGAGATGTTTGTTGAAATAAACATCCCAAGACTGCCTAATGGCTAGATTGAAGGATGTAAAGAGGAAGCAGGGTAAGAAAGAACACATAGGAATACATTTGTAAATGTTCATTTATGCATGAATGACTTTTACATGACACTCTTAGAAATAAATAAACAAACCTTCAGTCGTACTTTGTTGTCCTCGTTATTTGCAACAACATTTATGATTTAAGTATTTATAACATTGCATAATGCAATAGAAGTAAGTAGGTGGAGGGAGATTAAAGATGTGATTGTGTTTCATCGGAATGCGGGAAGACCCACGATCCCGAAGAACCCTCTGGGGATAGAGAATCGGGTGACATGCTTGATGCCGGAGAAGAGGATGGGGGGCGTGACGCAGCAGCAAAAGGATTAAAAGTAATCGGTGGCTGTGGCTGATATACCATAGGCATAGTATTCTACCGTTGAGTGAGAATTCTCACTCAACGCTACCGTTGAGTGTTCTCACTCAACGATTCTACCCTAAGCCTTACATCATGGCTTTTGCAATGTTTGCCATCGAAGTCTGCATTCCAGCAAGCACTTGCTGCCTCATATTATCCTGCATTTTCTGCTCCTGCTCATACTGTAATTTTAACAAACTTTCTTCCAGTCGGAAGAAATCGTCTTGCAGTTCCTTCTGAGCAGCTTTCCGCTCCTCTGTTGCCTTCTGGGAGCTGGTAGGCTTCTTCTTCTGTTGTCTTCTGACTGGAAAAACAAGAAGGAGAGGGTGGAGGGTTGGGACAGCGGGAGACTTGGGACAAGCTATATTGTGGCGTAAAAATGGGGTCTGGTTCTTTATTACATTTTTACTTTGTTTTATTTAATTGCGTGATTTATAGATGCCTTTCTGGTTGTGTAAGTTCCTGGCTTTCAACATTGAAAGGTATGCGCTGTGCTCGACTATTTCAACATCTCAGTTTAGTTTATTTTATGCTGACTGAAGTGACTTGCGGTAATTACCAATTGAGTTGTGTGCAATGCTCGTGGCAGCTGTGCTGACTGGCCAATCCTGGAGGGCGCTAGTTCGACGTTGTCGACAGCGGGCCATTTCCCTCTCCCGCGTGATTCCCACGGGGGTTGGGGGGACAGTCAATGGGATTATTTGGTAATTACCGCGGATTTCGGCCAGCGTGGGGCTGAAAGCGGGGTGAGGGGGTTTGACGTAAGAGAGGCTAGGTGCGAGGTAACTGATGGCTAATTCGGGGCATTCAACCATGGAACGGAAGAGGAGGTAGACCTGTGCCAAGGTGGAACGGTGGAAAAAACGACGGGAGACCCAGAGGGAAGGACATGGAGGCCGATCGAGGACCTGGACGAGGGAGCCAAACCACAACCTGGGGTCGGAGTCAGCCACCGGGAAGCCAAGGTATAGGGGTTACTACAGCTACCCTCTGGATAGGAAGGTTAAGTCCATCAGACCTAGAATGCCCATAAACAGATTCGCCATAACTCAGCCACGTAGGATAAAAGTGTATAGTTTAATAAATTGCGGTTCCTCTATTGTTTGAATCAAAGTCTTGTCATTTCTAAACTGCCTGAACTGGTATGTCCCGATCCATATGATGTGAGAACCACCCCTAGAGCTACGCCCCAGTACTTCTACGGGACCGTCGACTTTGGAGTCCGTGGGTTCGAGGCTGAGCCGGCGGAATTGGGTAGGTGTCACGGTAGGTTCTCGCTATCTAACAATATAACTTTGGTGGCAATTTCACTTTTATGATGTCTGGAGCTATGTCGGCGGAAGCGTATGCTTCTGGTAGGGCCACCCTAGGGAGGAGAAGCCAGACGAAATGCAGTCCACACCCTCCCCACTCCCTTTTTCTCCCCCTTCCCCTGGCATCTCCCCTCCAACTTGCCCCTTTCCTCCAAACAGCCCCCTATTTCATCTTCATATTTCACCCACTTATCGTCTCGATTAGCCAAGTTGCAAAAATATGAAACGTTAAGCCCAAACATCAATCAATCAATCAATCAGTCTTTGGCATCTTATTGTATCTGTTGGTGGGACAATAAGGATTGTACTGAGGATTTTGGAATTTCAAAAAGTTCTCTAGGCAGAGTGTTAAGAACTTTTACACTTATCTTGAAATATTCTACACCATTTGTAATTTTATTATAAGTAGCTAAAATATATGGGCAGATAATGCAAAAGAGTTAAATTAAAAAGTAAAAGTGTCTCAACCCTTCACCCTCACCCCTACAAAGTTTTAGTAATCCTAGCCTATAGTTCATTTAAATATTATAATTTTACTGGCTTGCAGCCTTCACTTCATAAAGTAGGTCTGGTTGGCCCTAGCTTATTATGCATTGAAAAATTAACCACAAGACCATAAATCTATGCTTCATATTTAATAATTACAATTGCAAGATCATGGTTTTGTACAAGGTTTTCTTCATCTCCGCCTAGCGGAGGCTCGTCGAACTCGCTAGTTAGGTCGTCGCAAGGGAACCAAAACCACTATTCTGTCACCCACTACAAAAACAGCTTTTGTATATAAATGTAAGCTGTAGCTAATGTAAACTAATATATAAAACACGTAAGTGTTACACGTTTGAATAACGTGATTTTCGACACTGTTGAACGGACTGCGACGACCCAACTTGCGAGTTGGACGAGCCTTCGCTAGGCGGAGATCAAGTAGACTTTCGGTATTTTGTAGCTACGAGCAAAATATGAAATATTAAAATAAATATGTGAATTAACATGAACATCTGTGTATTTTAGTGTTGTTATTCACGATGCCGTCTCCCCTGCCCAGGGACTGCCACCTTATCGTGGTGGGCAGGTTTGCGTGCTTTGGTGATCCCGAGAGCTATGCCGGCGGAAGCGTATGCTTATGGTAGGGCCACCCTAGCCGGACTGGTCGAGGAGGAGAAGTCAGACGAAGTGCAGTCCATACCCCAATTCCCTTTCCCCCCACTGTCCCATTGAATATTTCTCCTCCCACTTGGCCCTGCCCTCCCTTGCTGGACTCCCGTATGACGACTCACGCGACGTACAATGGATCTGATTCGGATGTGACTTTATTCTTCATTATCATCTTTCTCATCTTCATTATCACCCGCTCATCGTCTCGATTAGCCATCGTTGCATAAATATGAGACGTTAAACCCCATTAATCATCACCCTCCCTTTTCCTCCCCCTTCCAATTTTTCACCCCGCCCTCCTTCATGCCCCTTTCCTCCAAACAGCCCCCTATTGCATCTTCATCGATCACCCACTCATTGTCTCGATTAGCCTCGTTGCAAAAATATGAGACGTTAAGCCCAAATATCATGATCCCGAGAGATATGCCGGCGGAAGCGTATGCTTCTGGTAGGGCCCCCCTAGCCGGACTGGTCGAGGAGAAGTCAGACTAAGTGCAGTCCACACCCCAAGCCCCTTTCCTCCCCTTTCCCCTTTCCTCTCGCGCCCTCCTACTTGCCCCTTTCCTCCAAAGAGCCCCCAATTTCATCTTTATAATCACCCACTCATCGTCTTGATTAGCCAAGTTGCAAAAATATAAGACGTAAATCCCAAATATCAATCAATCAACAAAAATATTTACAAATTATTATTTTAACAGGCTATTCCGTATGAGTTAACTAATTACGACACAAATCACGTTAGCAGAAACAGTTGATTTGCAGTATACAACTTAAACCATAGCGTAGATAATTGTTTCTGCCAACTGTCACAGAGTGCTCATCCTCTGCATTTGTTTAAATGCATATAGTGTGGCATGTGGTTTCACCCTTGCTGCGTTTGACGATGTGATTACTGCTTTGGTACGAACGTGTGGTTTCACACTTGCTGCAACTGCTGATGGGGCAACTGCTTTGGTACGAACGTGTGGTTTCACACTTGCTGCAACTGCTGATGGGGCAACTGCTTTGGTACGAACGTGTGGTTTCACACTTGCTGCAACTGCTGATGGGGCAACTGCTTTGGTACGAACGTGTGGTTTCACACTTGCTGTAATTGCTGATGGGGCAACTGCTTTGGTACGAACGTGTGGTTTCACACTTGCTGTAATTGCTGATGGGGCAACTTCTTTGGTAGGAACGTGTGGTTTCACACTTGCAAAATGTAAAGTAAGAAAACATTTTTCGGTTTAACCAATCCAAATTGTATTTAAAATAAAATAAATCAACGTTTCAACGACTTAAGCGTCGTCTTTTTCAAGACATACAAACATACAAAAACAAATAAAAAACCACAACAACCAAAAAACACTTGCATATAAAATCGAAAACACTGCCACAGCGATACATCACTAGGTAGCTCTAATAAGCTCTTTAAATTTGCTTCTGATCGTGGGTCCCCCCTGAGACACTGCTGCAACTCTTTGTCTCTGAGAATGGTCAGTAACAGGCTGATTGTTGGCTGGAAACACCTGCTGGACTTTTTGGTTAGCCACAATCGGTTTCCAAGCTGAAGGTAGTCTTTGAGCGTCATCGCGAGATGACGCTCAAAGACATCAAAGCATCAAAGAGTGATTCCCACCATCATATTCATAATTGCCTGAAGCCTCGTTGTGTTCCTTCACAAACTGGGACATTGTCATCAGCTTCAATGCCTGCACAGCTTGTAAACAAATAGGCTGCACATTTCCGGGTCGCCGGAGAATAGAGAATAGGCTTTCCAGTGCATCGGAAGTAATTCTAGCTGTGAGGAAGTAGATGTAGCCATCTTTAAACAGTTGTTTCTGGAGTGCGATTAGGCTTTCGGTGGTTAATATAATCCCAGTTTGCACCAGCTTCCACCGGCCATCTCCTGTCTTCATGTTTTGTAAGGGCGCGATTATGCCTCGAAGAATCTTCTGTTTCACAAATCTATTCTTCCTCGTTATTCCAGTTTTTTTCTCTCGGCTGTTCAAAATGTCGAACCAAGTCCAAACTTTCCGAACTTCCAAGCAGTTGTCAAAGCTTTTTGACTCATTAACTGAAGAGATACAAGAATTTCCAGAGCCGAGGCAGTCTTTATACAAAACACTTGCGTTGCCATCGACACGTTCATCTTCTCAAATTGCGCAGGTTAGAAATGACGCTCTGTTAAATTTGGTGAAAGCTTCAGATTCTTGTCCTTCTGGATGTGAACCCTGCCCAGGGACTGCTACCTTAACGCGGTGGGCAGGTTTGCGTGCTTTTTTGATCCCGAGAGCTATGCCTGCGGAAGCGTATGCTTCTGGTAGGGCCACCCTAGCCGGACTTTGTGAGGAGGAGAAGTCTGACGAAGTGCAGTCCACACCCCAATCCCCTTTCCCCCCCCCACTGTCCCATTGAATATTTCTCCTCCCACTTGGCCCTGCCCTCCCTTGCTGGACTCCCGTATGACGACTCACGCGACGTACAATGGATCTGATTCGGATGTGGCTTTATTCTTCATTATCATCTTTCTCTTCTTCATTATCACCCGCTCATCGTCTCGATTAGCCATCGTTGCATCAATATGAGACGTTAAGCCCCATTAATCATCATCATCTTGCCTCCCGCACTCCTACTTGCCGCTTTCGCACAGACAAAATTGCTACTTCGCCTTGATATGTCACTCACTCATTGTCTCGATTAGCCAAGTTGTAGAAATATTTGATTTAACAACCATAAAATACGTTTGCAAAAAAATGGGACGTAAACTCATCGATTAATCAATCAACAATAAAACCGTTATAAATATTTTATCAAACAAATTAAAATAACAAAGTTCAATCAATGGCTACTAAGTTTGTGACTACTAAATCACCTATCTTTCAAAACGCTATCTTGGTGGCTCAAAATGACCTAACTGGTAGAAGCGCCCTTAAACCAAAGAAAATTCAAAGAAAATTGTCAAATTTAAAAAACCGGTGTTGTTTCTGTCAGCTCAGGGATTTCTCTGGTAGTGAATATGTACTGGGCCCATGCACAGGATTAGGTTGTGTTGGCACGGGTTCGCATTGGCCACACTCGTTTGACTCATGGCTATCTCCTCACTAGAGAAAAAGTTGTCCCAAAATGTGACACTTGTGACGTTACTCTGACTGTAAATAATTTTAAAAAATACATTACAACCGATATTAAATATAAAATAACTTAAATTTAATTCATATAAAATTAAAACATAATTACTACTTTCATAGTTACTTAATTACTTAGCTTGCAAAACACCATCTTGGTGGCGCAAAATGACCTAACTGGTTGAAGCGCCCTTAAACCCAATAAATTCAAATTGAAAATGATATCGATTGTTTTCTTTCACATTGTTAGAGAAATGCAATCCTAAAAACTTTTCATCATCCTAGACATAAAAAAAGTGTTTGGATGGATTAAAAATTAAATTAAAGTTATTTATCCCACCGATATTAGCGGAGTATTTATTATTAAAGCAGTTTTGAGACAATTTTCATCAATTTTAAAGGGAAATTGCCCAGCTAGCATACAATCATTGGCCAACTTTGCCACTTCAACCTTCCCAAGGACTGCTACCTTATCGTGGTGGGCAGGTTTGCGTGCTTTGTTGATCTGATCCCGAGAGCTATGCCGGCGGAAGCGTATGCTTCTGGTAGGGTCACCCTAGCCGGACTGGTCGAGGAGAAGGAGTCAGACGAAATGCAGTCCACTCCCCCTTCCCCTTTCCTCCCCCTTCCCCTTTCCACCCCCGCCCTCCTATTTGCCCCTTTCCTTTCCTCCAAACAGCCCCCTATTTCATCTTCATATATCACCCACTCATTGTCTCGATTAGCCTCGTTGCAAAAATATGAGACGTTAAGCCCAAATAGATATCTGCCAATTCAAATTCACTCAAAAGATGTATTAGCATTACTATGAGATAATATTAATCAATTAATAATTAATCACATGCCAGAAAGTCCAATATAATATTGGCCTAGGGCCGTATCACATGGCAACAACTAAGCTTAGATAACAATTCTTACAATTTGAGTGCACGTAGGTCCAGATCAAAGAAATTATAATATTCCCTACGCTCAACACTGCGATTCTGAATGGGCGACGTTAAGTTTAACGCGAACGACACTCGTCGGTAGACTTATCACGCGGTAAGTTAACGCGCGATTCCGAACAACAATTTCGTAACGTGCGGTAAACGTATCGAAAAGAGGTAGCCGTTGCAGCAGAGCAGCGCCTGTTATATATTAGTTTGTTTATGTTTTCGAGACGGCTGTGCATATTATAGAAAGTTAACCAATGAAAACGCGTGAACAAATGCAATCAATTTCAAATCAAGCTGTCAAAAACCAACACAATGGGCCTGCCCAGGGACTGCCACCTTATCGTGGTGGGCAGGTTTGCGTGCTTTGTTGATCCCGAGAGCTATGCCGGCGGAAGCGTATGCTTCTGGTAGGGCCACCCAAGCCGGACTGGTCGAGGAGGAGAAGTCAGACGAAGTGCAGTCCACACCCTAATCCCCTTTACCCCCCCACTGTCCCATTGAATATTTCGCCTCCCACTTGGCCCTGCCCTCCCTTGCTGGACTCCCGTATGACGACTCACGCGACGTACAATGGATCCGATTCGGATGTGGCTTTATTCTTCATTATCATCTTTCTCATCATCATCTTCATTATCACCCGCTCATCGTCTCGATTAGCCATCGTTGCATAAATATGAGACGTTAAGCCCCATTAATCAATCAATCCAACACAATGGGGCTTTGCACGCAAAGCTTGACGTAGAATGCGCCACCACCGTCCAAGCCCAAATCCATGATCTGCTGGATGGGTAAATCAGCGCAGACAAGGTCTACTTGACCCATCCAGCAGGCTGTGATGGCAGCATTTTGCCAAAGACATTGGAATAGAAGTAGCGCCACCATAGTTCGAGCTCAAGTCCAGAGCCTTCTGGATGGGTAAATCAGCCCTTTTTTCATCAAGTAGACCTTGTCTGAGAGCTGGCACTACGCTGGCGATGCGAGTGGGAGAATGTGGCAGTGCAAAGCCCCATTCTAAACAAATCTACTCTCAGCTATCTCAAAGGGATTAGAAGTACTTATTAAATTCCTTCTATGCAGTCACAAATACTGCCTGCCCTAGTCGTCTTCATTATTTAACTATTCAAGCACCCCGAAGGATTGTGCAACATTTGCCATCATCGTTAAGCTCGTAATAGTGCGATCTCTAGGCCTAGGCCTAGGGCTAGCCTAGACAATGAATGAATGCGCGCAGCAAGTTTGAAGTCAAAGTTTCACAAGTAAGGTTATGTTACCCCTTCACATACGGTTTTCATCTCGCCATGCAATTGATGATGTTTCTTCATATTGAAATTAATTTAGAAATCCAAATATGTAACAGTTGTATCGTTTACTTACCGAAATCTTTTAATAAATCAAGTAATATAACTGAAGTGGACATTCGAAAGTCGGCCATGTTTGTTTAACGCATTGCTAACGGCAGGGGTTAGGTCCGTGATAAGTTTCTCGACAGCTGTATCAACGCCTGTCGTTACGAATAGATCGGAAATCGCGTCGTTACGTTTCCGCCTACCGTAACGACAAGAAAGCTGCGTTAAAGTGATCACGGCCATTCAGAATCGCAGTGCAGGTCCGGATGTTATTTGTATCGAAAGTTTGGATAGCCGAGGCAACACTGAGAGGGATGTGGAAACAAGGTTGGAATAATAATAATTATTCAATCTTGTATCCTGTTTTTATTTAACCAAGAATTATTTATACTTGGCCAAATAAGGGATTAAATATACAGCGTTAAGCGACTATTTGAGGTCATCACGTGGAAAACACTTCACCCACTCATTGTCTCGATTAGCCTCGTTGCAAAAATATGAGACGTTAAGCCCAAATATCTATCGAAAGCACTTTATTGTACAATTTAATTTACATGTTGAATGGCAATTATCATATTCCTAATAAATATTATACATACTGGTATCAAAAATATTGTTTAACCTGTTAATAAGAACACATTAATTCAATTGTGGTAGGCATCACATTTGATATTATGAGAAGTAACAATAGCACAATCATAACTTACAAACTGGATGTCTAGCATTAATAACTTTCAATATTACCTTCCACCTAAAAAATGGCCTATTTATTTACAACTAATTGAATGGCAATTGTCATAAAAACATTATGTATACAGTACTAGTAACAAAAATATTTACAAATTATTATAACAGGCTATTCCGTATGAATTAACTAATTACGACACAAATCACGTTAGCAGAAACAGTGGATTTGCAGTATACAACTCCTGCCCATGGACTGCTACCTTATCGCGGTGGGCAGGTTTGCGTGCTTTGTTGATCCCGAGAGCTATGCCGGCGGAAGCGTATGCTTCTGGTAGGGCCACCCTAGCCGGACTGGTCGAGGAAGAGAAGTCAGACGAAGTGCAGTCCACACCCCAAGCCCCTTTCCTCCACCTTCCCCTTTCCACCCCCGCCCTCCTTTTGGCCCCTTTTCTCCAAACAGCCCCCTATTTCATCTTTATATTTCACCTACTCATCGTCTCGATTAGCCACGTTGCAAAAATATGAGATGTTAAGCCCAAATATCAATCGTGCAGTATACAACTAAAACCATAGCCTAGAACATTGTTTCTGCCAACTGTCACCGAGAACTCATCCTGTAGTCTACATTTGTTTAAATACATATAGTGTAAGTAAGTAAGTAAGTAAGTAAGTTTTATTTCCATAATAATAAAATTATTTACCCTTTCGGGTGTACAGGAAATTTGTCAGTCAGTCATGGCAAAATACAGAGCCAAATAACAAATTAAACATTAGAAAATTTACAAAGAGGTATATCTAAAATATACAAAAATTACAGAATATTACAAAATATTACAAAAATACAAAATTACAAAATACAGACAAAAACACAAAAATGCAAAATACAAACAAATTAGAAAATACAAAGTACAACACAAACTATGCAAGCATATTCAATTTTTGTTTTTTTTATTGCAAATACCCTTTCTAGATACTTAGGCCTAAATGCACAGCAAAATTAAAAACAAATGTCAAGGAAATTTACACAAAATTACAGATATTACAGAAAATACAAAATAAAAAATGAACTTTATTGTTCTATTAATATTTTTAAAATGTATATATGTTTTAAAATGTCATTGTGATACCCTCTCAGGAGTACTTAAAGGTATAAAATGGTCTAATTTACTTTGGGCAGAGTTGCTCATTTAGATATTCCTCTATGCTATAGAAAGCTTTGCTAATTAGAATTCGTTTAACTTTTGTCTTGAAGAGACCAATTGAAGAGCAATCTTTAATTTCGTTTGGTAGGTGGTTAAATAAGGATACTTGTATATGGTGCGAATTTAATTGGGATAGTTTTAAGTTCATTTTTGCGTTGTGAATTTGATTTTTTATTCTTGTATTATGACTATGAATTTCGTTATTGTTTTTGAAATGTTGTATGTTATTTTTGTTGTGTAGGACCGAAACATAAATGTATTGTGTGTAAAGAGTTAGTATCTGTAATTTAATAAATAAAGGTTTACAATGGTCGCTGGATTTTGCGTGGGAAATTGCTCGGATTGCTCTTTTTTGAACTAAAAATATTTTTCCGACCTTTGATGCATTTCCCCAGAACTCAATACCGTAAGTCATTCTGGAATTAAAATATGCATAGTAAACCAATTTAGCTATTTCTTGGTCACAGTTTGCTCTGATAACATGTGGTTTCACTTTGCTGCGTTTGACGATGTGATTACTGCTTTGGTACGAACGTGTGGTTTCACACTTGCTGCAACTGCTGATGGGGCAACTGCTTTGGTACGAACGTGTGGTTTCACACTTGCTGCAACTGCTGATGGGGCAACTTCTTTGGTAGGAACGTGTGGTTTCACTTTTATTAATATATAGATAAATAGAAACCTATATATATATATATATATATATATATATATATTTGATTTCTTAGATATTGTTGTTAATATGTCTCCAATGTTTCCGACGTGTTTATAAAACCAATTTTTCCCAAAATGTCCAGAAAAATGTCTACTGTACCATTTAAATCCTTATTTAGTCCTAATAAATATATTTCAATATTGATTTTTGTTTTTTTGGTTTAGGCCTTCATTCACCTTGATTATTCCAGTCCGGCTTGCTTGCGCTTCCATGGCACTTGTCCTTCCTCCATGAAATAGTCTGCCAAATACTCTCTGGTCTGTTGAGCACTGCGGGCGTACGTATTTGCTCCCAACCGCTGTACAGGTTGTAACGCACGGTTATTGCCGACTTGGTTTCTCCATTCCCCACCTTGTATGCCAGTCTCAGTTTCATGGTCGACAAAGTTGTTTGGGCAATACCTTCGATCCCTTGCAGGAAGGACTTTATTTTCCATTTGAAGGTAATTGTGGAGACATACAATTGCTTGGATCAAATAATCAATATTTTCCACCTTACCAATTATTGGCTTTCTGAAGATCCTTTAGCGTGCCGCCATTATGCCAAATACATTTTCAATAACTCGGCGAGCACGGCTCAGCCGGTAGTTAAAAATCCTTTTTTTTCGGAGAGACCTTTCTGCGGAAATGGTATCATCATGACATTCGTCATTGGAAACGCCGCATCAGCCACAAACATATGAGGCGTGATGCGCCCCTGTGATGCAGAAATTTGCTGTGGTTCGGGAATATTCAGTTTGTCTTGCATCAGTGCTTGGCCAAACGAAGAGTTCTTCAACACACCACCATCACTCTGTCTCCCTGATGCCCCGATGTCAACGAGAGTGACGCAGTAGTCTGCATCGCAGACTGCAAGGAGTACCAAACTGTGGCTGTGTTTATAATTGTAATAAGAAGACCTGGATAAGTTTGGTGCCTGTATGAAGACAAATTATTTCCATTAACATCTTGGAAATTTAATTGACATACTCCTTTAATTCTCAACCATCTAACAGAATTGTATTGTATGCCTACCTGGATTACAACGTGCTTTCCATCCATGGCTCCTATACAGTTAGGAAAGTTCCATTGTTCAAAGAATCTTTTACCAACTGCTTTCCAGTTGTCTTCAGTTGGCTCCATAAAGACTTTACCCTTCAACACATCCCAGATTGCATTGCTCGTTTCCTTGACTATGTTGGCAACTGAGCTTCTGGAAGCTCTATAAGCAAAGGTAAATGATTTCATACTATCACCGGAGGCCAAGTACCTGAAACATAATTAATAAATGCATAGAATAAAACTTCCTAACTTGGCCTACTACTAACAGTTTTGTATATTATTTATTTATTATATATTATTAAGTAATGTTAAAATGTAATTTCTTTGTCATTTTTTATGTAAAAAGTGTGTATGTTCTTGTGATGTGACTTTGTATGAACCCAGCTAAATAGTCTTTTATCATGTATTTGTTTAATATATAAATTATACAACCATCATGTAAATGGATAATACAATATAAAAATATTGCTACCAACATGTAAGACAGCGAAACCTGTGGCGAAACCAATAAATGTTCTGTTGTATTCTATTGTGTTCTATTCTATTTCTGGTTGACACATAGCAAAGGTACACGCTACTTCTCTTGTGTAAGCGAGTGAATAGACTTTTAACAATTAACAAAACAAAATGATTTAAGTTCAAAACAAAATTAACAAACAATGTCAATAGGTGTAGGCCTAGCCTAGGCATAGGCATAATAATAATAATTGTATTGTTGTTTTCCTGTCCCATGGAAGGACAGGATGGCCAGTGTAGGGTTATGAGCATAGGCATAGAAATCTTGCAATTTACCTCAAAGTAATGGATAGACGTGCAGCTTCACAGATGACATCTTCCCTAAACAACGTGATTTTTTTTAATAACGGCCCAACAAGGGACAAGAGTTCATCGAACTTTTTAGGAGACATTCTGTGGAAATTGAAAAATTCTTCGTGGTCCCCTAATCTCATCTCCTGGACAAGGTTTTCATAAAAACCCAATTCACGTCTTTTTAAATATAGGCCTAGTCCTCGCACATAAAAACGCTAAGGTTTGTACAAGATTTGTTTTTTGATTAAAAAGTGCTAAGAGCTTCCTAAGTTGAAGATTTTTATTGTAGTTAAACATTTGAATTTCGTACAAATACTGTTGTTCCTCCATCTTTTCTTTCCTCGCCTCGCGTCACAGCCTTCTCGACGGGTCAATCCACGATTCCGTGATTGAACCGACGGTCAAAAAGGCTGTGCCTCGCGGCGAAATCAACGCGGCGCAATAAACAGGCCAACGCAAACCTCGCGCCTTCGCTTCGCTCTCAACGCTCGCAACGCGTAGCTGTAAACGAACCATTAATTGCCAAGGCCCCCACATAGCCTCCTCCCGAGATTGCCCGAAGTGGATCGAGGAGAGGAAAAACTAACCCCACCGCACAGGTGCTTTCTTCATGCAAGATGGCCCAGCCCTGAAAATTAACAATAGAACCGCGCCGCCCCGCACCTCCACCTTCTACAGCAGTGAGTATACAGACAACGCGCGCCTCGGCTCGGCTGACAATAGTCAGTCGACGTTAGGCTCTTGAATGAGAAGGACGTGATAGGGACTCGTGAACATGCCAGATGCAATTCTGGCGAAATGTCGAGCAATGGGTGACAGACTTCGGTCTGCACCAATATACTCACACTATCTACTACTTAGCTATGTTGCCTCATTGGCGGGGTCACCTAAGAACCCTGCCTACGACATAATACTAAATCCACCATACCAAGACTGTTACACCATTAGACAGAAGTCCACTCGACCAGGAGGAGAAGTCAGACGAAGTGCAGTCCACACCCCAATCCCCTTTCCTCCCCTTTTCTTACGCCCTGCCCAGGGACTGCTACCTTATCGTGGTGGGCAGGTTTGCGTGCTTTGATGATCTCGAGAGCTATGCCGGCGGAAGCGTATGCTTCTGGTAGGGCCAACCTAGCCGGACTGGTCGAGGAGGAGAAGTCAGACGAAGTGCAGTCCACACCCCAATCCCCTTTCCTCCCCTTTCCTCACGCTCCATCCTTCTTGCCCTTTTCCTCCAAACAGCCCCACATTTCATCTTAATATATCACCCACTCATTGTCTCGATTAGCCTCGTTGCAAAAATATGAGACGTTAAGCCCAAATATCAATCAATCAACCTTTCCTTACGCGCCCTCCTACTTGCCCCTTTCCTCCAAAGAGCCCCCAATTTCATCTTCATTATCACCCACTCATCGTCTTGATTAGCCAAGTTGCAAAAATATAAGACGTTAAGCCCAAATATCAATCTATCCAGCAGGTATTCGATCCTTCGAACTAATGATTCGTCTAGATATTACCCCAGTTCTTTTTTTACCAATTCTTTGGCCGCTGTCCCGCCATGGATGATACGTATGCCCAAATGCATCACTCAAATGTCAGTATATAAGAAAAGCACCACATCCTGCTTGATATGTTTAATCACATTCCTTCCCTATACTCCGATCACGAATGCACTTTTACAGATGGGTAAAGAATAGAGGACTCGGTTGGCTGCGCTTTTATTACTGACAATGAAAAGTTTTTATTCCACCTAGACTCACTTTTTAGTATTTTTAACGTGGAACTCTTCGCAATCATGCAAAGTCTTTTATATGACACTCGAAGCAAGACACCAAAGTTTTTAATATGCACCAACTCTCCGAACTCTCTTCAGGCACTTTCAGAAGTATATGCTAGGCTAACCCATTGATTGTTAGAATTCAAACAATTTTATCGAAACTTTTAGCCAAACGTAAGCCCATAGTTTTTTGTTGGGTTCCTGGTCATGCAGGCATTCTTTGTAACGAGGTGGCAGATCGATGTGCCAAAGAAGCCTGTACCACTGACAGCAACGACTGTCAATTAGCTATAACTGCCGACCTGAAGCGTCTTTTGAACTTAATTTTAAGAAGCTTTGGCATGACGAGTGGCAGAACATACGAAACAAAAAACTAAGAGAAATAAAACACTCAGTAACTCCATGGCTATCCTCCCGGCGTTCATGTCACCGCGAGGAAGTAGTTTTAACTCGCATCCGAATCGGTCACACCTATTTTACTCAGAGCTATCTTCTAAAAAGTGAACCCCAACCAGTGTGTGATGCTTGTAATGTGACATTGACTGTCAAACACATCATTTTAGATTGTGCAAAGTATTTAGCCGAACGACAAAGATCAAAGCTAAAATCCACTCTAAAAGATAACTTATTAGATAAAACTGAAACAATCGATAACGTTTTAAAGTTAATACAATCAATTAACCGTATGGACATGATTTAAATAGGAGAGATAGGCACTGATAACCCAGATGTTTTGTGCCTTAAAACCACAACAATAATAATAATAATAATAATAAGTACTCGGGCTCCCGAATCAACTGAGCTAAAATTTGTTAATATTAATGTCCACCCGATAGTTGGGCTAGGGTAGCGTGACAGTGTATTAACACTACAGTTCAATTGTTGTTCTTTGAAGCTTTTTTTTGTTTCCTAAGGAGAAAATCGTTGCCAGAAATGTATTAATTTTAGCCCAGTTGGCCGCTGTAAAACGCACAAATTCAACTGTTCCTATGTTTCTCAAGCAAGGCCCTGGACTAAAATGTAAGCCTACAAAATTAAACTTCTATTTATATACAAAGTAATGGATACTGGTACTTCCCTTTATGTCTTCTTGTAGTAAATCACTCGTAGATCTCAATGCCGTGAAAATTGTTGGTTGATTACAGCTTTTTCCCTTTGAAATGCGATATATTATCAGCAGCGACTGGGAACGTGTAGACTTTTAGGGGTTACCAGGTTATTATAATTATAATTATAATTATAATTATAATTATAATTATAATTAGTGTTGATTTTGACAGATTGAAGCTAGATCTGGACACGTCAAGGTCTTGTACTTATAATTTGATTCGATAATATTGTAACTAGATATATGTTTTACGGTTGTATGTAAGCACTTTTTATTTGTTTCCAGAATTAAGAAGATTTCGTCTTCAAAATCTGTGAAATTTGAAACTGTCATTCAACTCCAACTCAGCGCCTTGTAATTGCGTGTGTTATTTATTGACGGGGCACGGCCAAGTTGCGAGTGTAAAGAAAAGTGTGACATTAAGTGCTTTGATTTCTTTGAAAAACAATATTAACTATCTGTGACAAAGAACTTAGTTTGACAGGACAATGAACTTTGACATTTAGTAAATAAACAAACAGATTATGGATGCTTCTGATGTATTATCGCAACAGACCACCAAATCTGGAAGAGTGAGGCAGCGTATCAAATGGACAGATAATATGAACATTTGTGTGATGCGCAACTACTATAGAATTACGTTATTAGAAACTAGATTAGTTGGATATCGACAAGAACTGCACCGAGCGTTCACACGTGCATACCCATTAGTAGATGTAACCGAACAAAGAGTAGCAGACCAAAGGAGAATAATTGTAAGTAATGGTATGCTACCATTTAATCTATTGAACGTAATAAGACATGAAGTAGAGGAAGAACTACAAATAGATCAAGAAAATGAAGAGGATTTGGCGAACGAGGAGCACATCATGGAAGCATCAAGAAACGATGACCATCTACGACAAGAATTAATGGAACAAGTAGATCTACCAGAAGGCCAGAACACACAAGAGGTACATCACCAACATCCACCTATTAATAACATTGAACAAGAAGAGAATACAAGAGGAAACACACAAGAAATAGACGAGTTAAAGAACATATTACATTTAGCTTTTGAAAATGCTTTGTCAGAATTTGCACATATAGAACCGAACAAGAGACCTAGAATTCCTAAACCTAAACAGTCTAAGCAAATGGACATAGTAATGCACGTAATGAACGCACATATATTGTTAGATTACGCGAAGAAAGAATTGTCGTTTGAGGAAGTGCATGCAGCAATATATTGTGGAGCCGTAGCAGTGGTCAGACAATTAGGATTAAAAATAAAGTTGGTACAATCTCAGAACATAAAAACAAATAAGACTCCAAAATGGGAACGAAGATTAGTCAAACGCATCAACGAGTTAAGGAGAGATATTGGGAGATTAGAACAATTCAGGATGGGTAATAGATCTAAAAAGATATTACAATATTGCCAACACATATTTGAAAGGTTTAAAATCCATACTATACATGAAACACCGAACGAGGCTACGAACGAATATTTGGATACTCTAAAGCAAAAAGTAAGTGCATTAGCCAAAAGACTACGAATATATAAAGAGTGTAGTGATAGAAAAGAACAAAACGAAATGTTTAAAGAAAAAGAAAAAGAATTCTATCAGCAAATTAACAATAAAGAAGAAATAGTAGGCAATGGTATACCATCGAAGACAGAGATTGAGCAGTTTTGGGGGGGGATATGGAGTAACCCATTAATGCACAATCACAATGCAACATGGATTCAAGATGAAATTGAGGCAATGAGTGATATCGAAGAAATGACATTTGATGGCATCAGTGTAAATGATATCAAATCAACGATACGAAATACTCATAATTGGCAAGCACCCGGTAACGATAACATTCAAAATTTTTGGTACAAGAAGTTTTCAAACATGCACACCCAGATTGCTAAATGTCTTAATGAATTTATATTAGGAGACAAGGATTTACCAGATTTCTTTACTGAAGGAATAACATTTCTTAAACCAAAAGATAATGACACCAAAAATCCAAGTAAATATAGACCAATTACATGCTTACCCACTATTTACAAAATCTTGACATCGTGCATAACAAATAAAATATATAGTCACTGCGAAGAACACAATATATTAGCTGAAGAACAAAAGGGATGTCGTAAATTGTCGCAAGGGTGTAAGGAACAATTAATTATCGATTCTGTTGTAATGAACCAAGCTTTCAACAAGAAGAGAAACATTCACGTTAGCTATATTGATTACAAGAAAGCGTATGATTCGTCACCACATTCGTGGCTAATACAGATACTGGAAATTTATAAAGTAAACCCATTGATAGTAAACTTTTTACGGACAGCGATGACGAGTTGGAAAACAACATTAAAGTTAAACGTAGGCAAAGAGCAGATATGTACTGACCCAGTTAACATCCGACGAGGTATTTTTCAAGGTGACTCGTTTAGTGCGTTATGGTTTTGTCTTTCATTAAATCCATTATCTCATATACTAAACAAATCTACACATGGTTTCAAGATAAAGGACGGTAATACGGTTTGCCACACACTTTCACATCTATTCTACATGGACGATCTCAAGCTATATGCTTAAAATGCGACACACATGACGAATCTTCTTAACTCAACGTTAGAATTCAGTAGAGATATATGTATGGATTTTGGAATTGATAAATGTAAGTCACTTCATGTCATCAAAGGAAAGATTACGAAATTAGAAGAGTTTGAAATTGACGAAGACAACCGGATTGGAGTAATGGACGAAGAAGATATATACAAATATCTAGGATTTGCGCAGGCTAAACGAATTGATCATAAACTGATGAAAAGTAAACTAATTTCTGCATACAAGAAACGAATAGGATCCATTTTAAAAACACAATTGAATGGTAAAAACAAGATCAAAGCAATTAACACTTATGCTATACCGGTACTAACATATTCATTTGGAATTATTAACTGGACACAGACAGAACTTCATGCCCTAGAAATTCTCACCCGCACAACATTCACCAAATACAGAAGTCATCACCCTAAGTCAGCAATAGAACGAGTGACTCTACCTAGAGAAAAAGGGGGAAGAGGCTTGATTGATTTAAACAATTTATATTATAAACAAATTGAAATTCTGAGAAAGTACTTTTATACAAAATGCCCACATTCACAACTTCATAGAGCTATAGTATCGGCAGACAAGTCGCTTTCTCCCCTCAATTTAAATGACAGAAATTTAAACTTGCTTCAAAAACTAAATTCTGACACAGCAAAAGAGATCAGAATATCAGAAAAGACGTTACATAGCAGACATTATAAAGAACTTCTTAAGGATAGCGTCGATAGGGTAGCATCGAACAAATGGTTAACGTCCGGGGACATTTTCAGCGAAACAGAGGGATTTATGATCGCTATTCAAGATAAAGTAATCAAGACTAACAATTACAAAAAATTCATACTGAAAGACGTCACAGTGGAAGATAAATGTAGAAAATGTAATTTGAACGGCGAAACAATTGAACATATCGTATCTGGGTGCAAAATGCTTTGTCAAACAGATTATCTTCATAGGCATAACCAAGTTGCAAACATTGTACATCAAAAATTAGCCATAAAGTATAAACTTATAAACACAACCACTGCGTATTACAAATACAAGCCTGAAAAGGTATTAGATAGTAAAGACTACAAATTATATTACGACCGGGCAGTTATTACAGACCAAACCATACATCACAATAGACCGGATATTATATTTATTGACAAGAAGAAACAAGAAACGATTTTAATTGATGTTGCCGTCCCTTTATGCCACAATGTAGAGACAACTTGGCGGGAAAAGATAAACAGATATAAGGAATTATCAATTGAAATAAAAAGGTTGTGGAAGCAGAATAATGTAACTGTTATACCGTTAATTATATCAGCAAATGGCATTGTTCCACGTAAACTCCATGACAGTATTAAACTAATTGGTCTCCAACCGAACATATACATCGAGATGCAAAAAGCAATTATTTTGAACACGTGTAGGATAGTGCGAAAATTTTTGAACTAAGAAGAATGAAGACTTCAAGAAGTTCTCCATCCCGATGGTGGTTTTCGTGGTTTCCACCGTACAAAGAGCGAATGCTGGGATGAGTACAAATCGGCCACGACCGTACATAGCATCCACAGTTCGGTTTGGAAAAAATAATGTGGACAATGATATATTAAGTAGTATAGCCAAATGTGGGCATTTGAGAAGCAGAAGAAGAAGAAGAAGAAGAAGAAGAAGAAGATATATTAAGTAGTTCTAAGTAGATTTTAATAAGGTAAACACATGGAAATACTTGACATTTGTGTCCGTACAACATGTTTATGCCGGTTTTGACCGAGTTTGTATGTATTGCAACAATAAAATAATAATAATAATAATAATAAAAATTGGTCTCCAACCGAACATATACATCGAGATGCAAAAAGCAATTATTTTGAACACGTGAAGAGTACTGCGAAAGTTTTTGGACTAAGAAGAATGAAGACTTCAAGAAGTTCTCCATCCCGATGGTGGTTTTCGTGGTTTCCACCGTACAAAGAGCGAATGCTGGGATGAGTACAAATCGGCCACGACCAGTTCGGTTTGGAAAAAATAATGTGGACAATGATATATTAAGTAGTTCTAAGTAGATTTTAATAAGGTAAACACATGGAAATACTTGACATTTGTGTCCGTACAACATGTTTATGCCGGTTTTGACCGAGTTTGTATGTATTGCAACAATAAAATAATAATAATAATAATAATAATAATAATAATAATAATAATAATAATAATAATAATAATAATAATAATAAGAATAATAATAATAATAATAATAAGAATAATAATAATAATAATAATAATAATAATAATAAAAATAATAATAATAATAATAATAATAATAGTCAAGTATGGGTTGGCGCCGTTAGCCCACTTGTCTGTAATGCTACAAGCTCATTACATAAAAGATCCACTTCCTTACTACTGAAATACTAGTAAATAGTAATAGTTGGGTTGGATGTAAGAGAAGGCCCAACTGGCCTTAATCAGCCTTTGGATTTTTGAAAGCCTTTACAGGAATGTGGTCAGAACAAACTCGATAGGACTTGTTCAAATGCATAGGTCCACTCGTCTTCATTAGGTCCTCTAAATCTTTTCGACGACAAAAGTGTACCCATCGCTTGCATCTATTTGTAAACATTTTCAAAATGAATTACATAAAAGAGTGCACAGGTGTGTCATCTACACCAGTAAAATGTAAATTAAGTAAAGTATCTCAATTTATTGTTTGACTAAACATCAACATTAAACTAGCTTATAGGTATGTATAGGCCTACTCACTGCTCCTTATCTCTTGGAAATCTAAAAAATGATCGTGAATTCTTTTGTGTGGCATAATTATTGCAGCTGTACACTGCACACACACATCCTTCTTGAGAACCACCCGTTATTGTAATTAAATTAACCCATTTTGTAACGCTACACGATAATAGAGAATGCCAAAATGCACTTGAACATTTATAATATGAACTTTATTACACCACTTACTGACCCGTCTAGGCCCGGGGAAGAATGGGCCCAGAGTGACTCTGCTAGTCGTAGGAGGCGACGAAAGGAGACCCTGTCCCTTCCCCCCCCCCCCCCCCCCCCCCCACTGTCCCACTGAATATTTCTCCTCCCACTTGGCCCTGCCCTCCCTTGCTGGACTCCCGTATGACGACTCACGCGACGTACAATGGATCTGATTCGGATGTGGCTTTATTCTTTTCTTCATTATCATCTTTCTCATCTTCATTATCACACGCTCATCGTCTCGATTAGCCATCGTTGCATAAATATGAGACGATAAGCCCCATTAATCAATCATCTACACCACTTACTACTAATAAACGTTCACATACCATATATCAATCAACATACAGACAGACGGCCTACCAGCTCATCCAAGGTTGCAGGTTGGTCCTTCAACCAGTCATCCTCTCAGGTTGTACGTCGTCCATAGAATCGCGTCGATTGTGATTTCCAAAATGTCATTATTTTGGTCTTCGGTTTCCCGTTTCGCTTGGCTCCAGTGGTTGATCGTGTGCAACAAACGCTTCGGAAAACACCGTCCCATTTAACTGGGCAGGCGTAGTTGACGTCTGGGTAATACTAGTTTTGATAACTAGAGAAATTGTAGGACTCAAAGACTCGAGTTCTTGAAGTCGTTCCGTGTAGCTTTCAACACAGCTTCCTCTCTCTAGGCTCACTTTCCACCGTCTCTGTCTCTAGGCTCCCTTAGTGACATGTCAACATTTATTGCTAGGCAACGTAATAAAAACACTTTTTATTGATAAATCCACTGCCTTCTATTGTTTTGAAACATTGCCACAGTTCTGCATACTGGATGATACAGACGCTATAACTTGGAAACTCGCCACAGTCACGGCCTAGTGGATGATTCACATGATACGGTTCTTAACAATTTATTTATACATCCACGTGGGAAAGTTAGGGCCGGTATTACAATCTCTTGCTAAATGTTACTGATAACTATCATCTGGAAATCGTTATCTTCCCGATAATGCAGTGCGCTCTATTATGAGCAACTAGCAGCTACTTCAAACATCCCGATAGTTATCAAGTGGTTTCGTCGCGGATATTTGCTGTTGGCTGCCCTGCCCCTATTGTTGTTGTTCTATCGTGGCGCTGGTGGCGCTATCGTTTTGGAAAATGGCGGACAAGAAAAAGCGCTCGCGAGCAACCAATTGTTCGGCGGAAGATACTCACACACTTGTAGATCTGGTAATGAAATGCTCAAAAGTTATAGAAGACAAGAGAACGGACGCCGTGATATGGCGAGATAAAGTAAGTATAATTTGATACATCCAACGTAATGTTATGTTTTCCAAAATGAGGGTTTATGTTGCCGACACCATGCTTTGTCTGTACTGGTACACATGGTCTGGTCATACATTAATGGTGTTTGGAAATATTCTTTAAGGTTCAGCCTGCCCAGGGACTGCCACCTTATCGTGGTGGGCAGGTTTGCGTGCTTTGTTGATCCCGAGAGCTATGCCGGCGGAAGCGTATGCTTCTGGAAGGGCCACCCTAGCCGGACTGGTCGAGGAGGAGAAGTCAGACGAAGTGCAGTCCACACCCCAATCCCCTTTCCCCCCCACTGTCCCATTGAATATTTCTCCTCCCACTTGGCCCTGCCCTCCCTTGCTGGAGTCCCGTATGACGACCCACGCGACGTACAATGGATCTGATTCGGATGTGGCTTTTTTCTTCATTATCATCTTTCTCATCTTCATTATCACCCGCTCATCGTCTCGATTAACCATCGTTGCATAAATATGAGACGTTAAGCCCCATTAATCAATCAATCTTTAAGGTTCAGGTGCCGTGGCTTTGTCTTTTCTTCTACAGCTGGGCCCTAGACCTAGGGCGACCTATCTCCTTTCTCATATAAGCTGTCTTCCTTCTGTACCTTTTTCCTCACTTGAACATGCTTATTGTTTATCTTGTTCTGAGCTCCAATTTACTTTAACATTTGGGTAGATAGCCTACAGTATTACCATGTTTTCTTTTTTTCTCACTTTTACATGAATAAATAAATGTCAGTCTTGCCTAGTAACACTTTTCATTTTATCTTTATTTTTGTACGGTGTCATGGTGAATTAAATTTTATTAACAAACCGCAAGTGTTTTTAGTTATTGTACAATCTGTTGCGCCCTGTAGACTTCCTAAACTTGGTTTCGGAAGTAATCGATGTATGCATGTTGAACTGGCGCATTCCCTGTAGGCCCTACAGCAACGTCTTGTACTACTTGGTCACCTTCAATATCCACCTCTGGAAGCTCTGGGTTATGAGAAGGCTCATCTTCGTTCATATCAACGGCAATATTGTGAAGTACTGCACATGCTACGATGATTGCTTGGACATGCTCTACTGATAAGCGTTGACCGAGCGACAGTGCAGGAAATCTCCGTTTCCATACGCCATATGCCTGCCCAGGGACTGCTACCTTATCGTGGTGGGCAGGTTTGCGTGCTTTGTTGATCCCGAGAGCTATGCCGGCGGAAGCGTATGCTTCTGGTAGGGCCACCCTAGCCGTACTGGTCGAGGAGGAGAAGTCAGACGAAGTGCAGTCCACACCCCAATCCCCTTTCCTCCCCTTTCCCCTTTCCTCACGCTCCCTCCTACTTGCCCTTTTCCTCCAAACAGCCTCATATTTCATCTTCATATATCACCCACTCATTGTCTCTATTAGCCTCGTTGCAAAGATATGAGACGTTAAGCCCAAATAATCAATCCCTTTCCTCTAAAGAGCCCCCAATTTTTCATCTTCATATATCACTACCTCATTGTCTCGATTAGCCTCGTTGCAAAAATATGAGACGTTAAGCCCAATTATCTATCAATCATACGCCATATGATCTTTCTACTGCATTTCTAGTACGAATCTGTGCTTCGTTGTACAAATGCTCTTCAGGTCGTGCTGGGTTGCGTAATGGGGTTAACAGGTATGGTTGAAGAGTATAGCCAGAATCGCCCAGAATCACGGAATCTCCAAATTCCCCCATTTCCAGCCTAGCTTTAATACTTGAATTATTAAATATATTTAAATCGTGGGCTGACCCTCGCCACCTTGCCACTATGTCCATTATTTTCGATTTGTGATCACAGAGGGCCTGGACGTTGAACGAGAACCATCCTTTCCTGTTTCGAAAAACCTCTGCATTGTTTCCTCCTGAAATGTAAACACGACCGATTTGCAGTAAGGACCTTAATTTGGTCAAACCCACTTTACAAGTATTTGCACTTAAAGCAAGACGAATACAAAATGTAACTGTTGCATGGTTTGCTAAATTAAAAATTACCTGGTGAGTGGTGACTGAATACGTATATGCGTGCAATCCATGGCAGCCAGAACACGAGGAAATCTGTTCATCTGGTAGAATCCATGTTGAACTTGTTGATACCGTCTTGTGTCTCAGGAAATCGCACATATTGTGGTCGTAAGGTAGCAATGGCATATTTCACTTTGCGCACATACCTTCCAGCAGTACTTTTATGGACACCAGAAAAGTCCCCAACAGATATCCATGTTGTTTTTGCGAAAATGTGGTTGCTAACCATGCTGCTAACCTTATCCGGTACTTCACCCAGCTGATAAGAAATCCTCCTGCTAGCTTAGCAGTATCTTGTGGATAGTCCTATCGGCAGGTCATAATACGCCAAAAAGTGCTATCCGGATGATAATCATTAGAGGGAGCACTATCAAGAGATTGTAATACCAGCCCTTAGTAACACATAATCATATAGGGTACACACAACACCAAAACACAACAATAAAACAACGGAATTGAACTGATGGACAAACAAGCTGTAAAAAAATGGAGTTCTGAAGTTGGAAAAAACAAACGTCAGAACGTTTACAACCTTTCAAATAGTTGCTGTCCATTACTGAACATAAATTTTAACTGGCGAGCAGTTACTATCGATACAACTAATTGATTCTCCTCATTATTTGCAAAGATATTACCAAATACCTTAATAGTATTAGTAATAGCTTCGCTATTACGGTATTAATTGATATTACTTTGACAGCTTGTTGTTTGTCCACCAGTTCAATTAATTTATTCCACTGTTGTAGTTCGGCTGTCACGGCAGTTGCACGTTGACTATAGGCCAGGCCTACGGGTATAATTTGTCGTCAAAAGTACGATCACATAGGGGATGGGTACAATACGATGTGTGCAAAAGTAGTGTCAACTAATTACCGGTACCTAGCTGACACCACCCGCACAATTCAAATTCACACCAAAATCGTATTTGTTTAGAGTGAATTAACTCGTTCTTTAAACTATCCATTATACTCGTTGCAAAAAATATGAGACGTTAAGCCCAAATAATCAAATTAAAATACGTGTTGGGTGGTTTTACAATACTACAGCTTAGTCAAAGCTATTATTATTAATATAACATGTGTCTTCACCTGCCCATGGACCTTATCGTGGTGGGCAGGTTTGCGTGCTTTGTTGATCCCGAGAGCTATGCCGGCGGAAGCGTATGCTTCTGGTAGGGCCACCCAAGCCGGACTGGTCGAGAGGGAGAAGTCAGACGAAGTGCAGTCCACACCCCAATCCCCTTTCCTCCCCCTTCTTCTTTCCACCCCCGCCCTCCTATTGGCCCCTTTCCTCCAAACAGCCCCCTATTTCATCTTCATATATCACCCACTCATTGTCTCGATTAGCCCCATTGCAAAAATATGAGACGTTAAGCCCAAATATCAATCAATCAACATGTATCTTCATCTTATTTTACCCGTAATCGTGGGTCAAAGTCGAGCTACTCGGCCTGCCCATGGACTGCTACCTTATCGTGGTGGGAAGGTTTGTGCGCTTTGATGATACCGAGCAAGCGTATGCTTCTGGTAGGGCCACCCTAGCCGGACTGGTCGAGGAGGAGAAGTCAGACGAAGTGAAGTCCACACCCCAATCCCCTTTCCTCCCCTTTCCCCTTTCCTCACGCACCCTCCTACTTGCCCCTTTCCTCCAAACAGCCCCCTTTTTATTTGATTACATGATACAAAGCAATTATAATTCATTCTAATACAAATATTAATAAAATAAAAATTTAAATTATAAAATATAATATAGTGAAAGTGTGAAATATTATACTGCTGATACAACAAAGGTTAGAAACCTAGTGTGTGGCTCCAGCAGTTAAATGTATGCAAGTACTGAAAACATAATAAACTTAAAACATAAACGGCCTGGATTTACATACTAAGCCTGCTATACTAATTTAACTTACGCTAATCTTAACTTACATGATACAAATTAGTAACAATACATATTAACTATTTATTTTATTAGGTGGCATTCAATATGACTTCTTCCATTTCCATTTGCATAATCCAAAACTTGATCTGTTTTTAAAAATTATGTTTCCTAGAGTTTCTGATTTTTTCCGGCAAAGATTATATAGTTTGCAGCCAATAAAAGATATGGTATTGTCCCAGTTTTCTTTTTTTTTTTTTAGGAAGGTTTAATTGTTGCTAGGGTGCTTCAATTGTTGAGTTAATGAAATGTATTAGATCATTTAGTGATGGATCGTCAAACCTGTCTGATATTGGGAGCACTAAGAGTTTTTCCCCGTTACAGCATCCTTTTATTGCTTCGATAATTGGCTGGACTACAGTTTTTTCTATTTGCTTGACTTGAGTAGATTGCTATTGCGTGTGCATCGTTTCTACCAGCAATGACGACGAAAACTTTGGTAATAGGCCTACTGGCATTGCTAACGTTTGGACCTGCAATGTCTTTCATTCGACCATTCGGTTTGAAAGTTGACGTTACCCGGTATTCGTGCTCAACGAAGGGTTGACGGATTTTCTGTAGTCCTCTTCCGTGATTATTGACCAGCAATGTGATTAGGCCTAGTCCCTTCTCTCCCTCTGTTGGTGGAACTGCCGTGTTTAATTTGTGTCATCTTCTTTTTTAGAGATGTTTTGCTGCCTATTTACATTGTAGTAGTCCCGCAGTACCTCAAATCTGTTTTTCATGGGCCTGTCATTAGGGGCTTGCTTGTTAGGCTTGCTGAGATTTTATCTTTATCATGGGAGTTTCGTAGGCTGTCGAAAGGGGTTTGCGCGTGGTAAGCCAATTTTGTGGTTTGTTTCCATTGTCTCTTTTTTTGTTTACTAGGCCTACGTTTCGTCGACTTTCTTATTTAATCTCAATTTTAGATCACTTATTTCTCGTTGTAAATCAAGAACCTTGAGTTCTAAGTCGCTGCATTTGGTTACCAAGTAGACCTGATTTTTGTGTTGGGTACAGTTACACATAGGGCCATTATTTTTTTTTTATCCTTGATGGCCAGAAAGACTTCTGGCCTTGTACTAGGATTAAGTTAGGCCTAGACGTAGATGTATTCGTGGGGGCTCGTGAACCGTCTCCCTGCTCGTGTGTTGGCCTCCCTTTCTGTTGTTGGTCCGTGAGAGGTTTCGGTCGATCTCCTCCTGTAGGCATACATATGTTGTGTACATCGTAACTAGGTAGACTTATATGTTGGCCTCTCTTTCTGTTGTTCCGTGAGAGGTTTTGGTCGATCTCCTCCTGTAGGCATACATATGTTGTGTACATCGTAACTAGGTAGACTTATATGTTGGCCTCTCTTTCTGTTGTTGTTCCGTAAGATGTTTTGGTCCATCTCCTCCTGTAGGCATACATATGTTGTGTACATCGTAACTAGGTAGACTTATATGTTGGCCTCTCTTTCTGTTGTTGTTCCGTGAGAGGTTTTGGTCCATCTCCTCCTGTAGGCATACATATGTTGTGTACATCGTAACTAGGTATACTTGTATGTTGGCCTCTCTTTCTGTTGTTGTTCCGTGAGAGGTTTTGGTCCATCTCCTCCTGTAGGCATACATATGTTGTGTACATCGTAACTAGGTATACTTATATGTTGGCCTCTCTTTCTGTTGTTGTTCCGTGAGAGGTTTTGGTCGATCTCCTCCTGTAGGCATACATATGTTGTGTACATCGTAACTAGGTAGACTTATATGTTGGCCTCTCTTTCTGTTGTTGTTCCGTGAGAGGTTTTGGTCCATCTCCTCCTGTAGGCATACATATGTTGTGTACATCGTAACTAGGTATACTTGTATGTTGGCCTCTCTTTCTGTTGTTCCGTGAGAGGTTTCGGTCGATCGCCTCCTGTAGGCATACGTATGTTGTGTACATCGTAACTAGGTATACTTGTATGTTGGCCTCTCTTTCTGTTGTTGTTCCGTGAGAGGTTTCGGTCGATCTCCTCCTGTAGGCATACATATGTTGTGTACATCGTAACTAGGTATACTTGTATGTTGGCCTCTCTTTCTGTTGTTGTTCCGTGAGAGGTTTTGGTCCATCTCCTCCTGTAGGCATACATATGTTGTGTACATCGTAACTAGGTAGACTTATATGTTGGCCTCTCTTTCTGTTGTTGTTCCGTGAGAGGTTTTGGTCCATCTCCTCCTGTAGGCATACATATGTTGTGTACATCGTAACTAGGTATACTTGTATGTTGGCCTCTCTTTCTGTTGTTCCGTGAGAGGTTTCGGTCGATCGCCTCCTGTAGGCATACATATGTTGTGTACATCGTAACTAGGTATACTTGTATGTTGGCCTCTCTTTCTGTTGTTGTTCCGTGTGAGGTTTCGGTCGATCTCCTCCTGTAGGCATACATATGTTGTGTACATCGTAACTAGGTATACTTGTATGTTGGCCTCTCTTTCTGTTGTTGTTCCGTGAGAGGTTTCGGTCGATCTCCTCCTGTAGGCATACATATGCTGTGTACATCGTAAGTAGGTAGACTTATATGTTGGCCTCTCTTTCTGTTGTTCCGTGAGAGGTTTTGGTCGATCTCCTCCTGTAGGCATACATATGTTGTGTACATCGTAACTAGGTAGACTTATATGTTGGCCTCTCTGTTGTTGTTCCGTGAGAGGTTTTGGTCGATCTCCTCCTGTAGGCATACATATGCTGTGTACATCGTAACTAGGTAGACTTATATGTTGGCCTCTCTTTCTGTTGTTCCGTGAGAGGTTTCGGTCCATCTCCTCCTGTAGGCATACATATGCTGTGTACATCGTAACTAGGTAGACTTATATGTTGGCCTCTCTTTCTGTTGTTGTTCCGTGAGAGGTTTTGGTCGATCTCCTCCTGAAGCATACATATGCTGTGTACATCGTAACTAGGTAGACTTATATGTTGGCCTCTCTTTCTGTTGTTGTTCCGTGAGAGGTTTTGGTCGATCTCCTCCTGTAGGCATACATATGCTGTGTACATCGTAACTAGGTAGACTTATATGTTGGCCTCTCTTTCTGTTGTTCCGTGAGAGGTTTCGGTCGATCTCCTCCTGTAGGCATACATATGCTGTGTACATCGTAACTAGGTAGACTTATATGTTGGCCTCTCTTTCTGTTGTTGTTCCGTGAGAGGTTTTGGTCGATCTCCTCCTGTAGGCATACATATGCTGTGTACATCGTAACTAGGTAGACTTATATGTTGGCCTCTCTTTCTGTTGGTCCGTGAGAGGTTTCGGTCGATCTCCTCCTGTAGGCATACATATGCTGTGTACATCGTAACTAGGTAGACTTATATGTTGGCCTCTCTGTCTGTTGGTCCGTGAGAGGTTTTGGTCGATCTCCTCCTGTAGGCATACATATGCTGTGTACATCGTAACTAGGTAGACTTATATGTTGGCCTCTCTTTCTGTTGGTCCGTGAGAGGTTTCGGTCGATCTCCTCCTGTAGGCATACATATGTTGTGTACATCGTAACTAGGTAGACTTATATGTTGGCCTCTCTTTCTGTTGTTGTTCCGTGAGAGGTTTTGGTCGATCTCCTCCTGTAGGCATACATATGTTGTGTACATCGTAACTAGGTAGACTTATATGTTGGCCTCTCTTTCTGTTGGTCCGTGAGAGGTTTCGGTCGATCTCCTCCTGTAGGCATACATATGCTGTGTACATCGTAACTAGGTAGACTTATATGTTGGCCTCTCTTTCTGTTGTTGTTCCGTGAGAGGTTTTGGTCCATCTCCTCCTGTAGGCATACATATGTTGTGTACATCGTAACTAGGTAGACTTATATGTTGGCCTCTCTTTCTGTTGTTGTTCCGTGAGAGGTTTTGGTCCATCTCCTCCTGTAGGCATACATATGTTGTGTACATCGTAACTAGGTATACTTGTATGTTGGCCTCTCTTTCTGTTGTTGTTCCGTGAGAGGTTTTGGTCGATCTCCTCCTGTAGGCATACATATGTTGTGTACATCGTAACTAGGTAGACTTATATGTTGGCCTCTCTTTCTGTTGTTGTTCCGTGAGAGGTTTTGGTCGATCTCCTCCTGTAGGCATACATATGCTGTGTACATCGTAACTAGGTAGACTTATATGTTGGCCTCTCTTTCTGTTGTTGTTCCGTGAGAGGTTTTGGTCCATCTCCTCCTGTAGGCATACATATGCTGTGTACATCGTAACTAGGTAGACTTATATGTTGGCCTCTCTTTCTGTTGTTGTTCCGTGAGAGGTTTTGGTCCATCTCCTCCTGTAGGCATACATATGCTGTGTACATCGTAACTAGGTAGACTTATATGTTGGCCTCTCTTTCTGTTGTTGTTCCGTGAGAGGTTTTGGTCGATCTCCTCCTGTAGGCATACATATGTTGTGTACATCGTAACTAGGTAGACTTATATGTTGGCCTCTCTTTCTGTTGTTGTTCCGTGAGAGGTTTTGGTTGATCTCCTCCTGTAGGCATACATATGTTGTGTACATCGTAACTAGGTAGACTTATATGTTGGCCTCTCTTTCTGTTGTTGTTCCGTGAGAGGTTTTGGTCGATCTCCTCCTGTAGGCATACATATGTTGTGTACATCGTAACTAGGTAGACTTATATGTTGGCCTCTCTTTCTGTTGTTCCGTGAGAGGTTTCGGTCGATCGCCTCCTGTAGGCATACATATGCTGTGTACATCGTAACTAGGTAGACTTATATGTTGGCCTCTCTTTCTGTTGTTCCGTGAGAGGTTTTGGTCCATCTCCTCCTGTAGGCATACATATGTTGTGTACATCGTAACTAGGTAGACTTATATCTTGGCCTCTCTTTCTGTTGTTGTTCCGTGAGAGGTTTCGGTCGATCTCCTCCTGTAGGCATACATATGTTGTGTACATCGTAACTAGGTAGACTTATATGTTGGCTTCTCTTTCTGTTGGTCCGTGAGAGGTTTTGGTCGATCTCCTCCTGTAGGCATACATATGCTGTGTACATCGTAACTAGGTAGACTTATATGTTGGCCTCTCTTTCTGTTGTTGTTCCGTGAGAGGTTTTGGTCGATCTCCTCCTGTAGGCATACATATGCTGTGTACATCGTAACTAGGTAGACTTATATCTTGGCCTCTCTTTCTGTTGGTCCGTGAGAAGTTTCGGTCCATCTCCTCCTGTAGGCATACATATGTTGTGTACATCGTTACTTGGTAGACTTATATGTTGGCCTCTCTTTCTGTTGTTGTTCCGTGAGAGGTTTCGGTCGATCTCCTCCTGTAGGCATACATATGTTGTGTACATCGTAACTAGGTAGACTTATATGTTGGCCTCTCTTTCTGTTGTTGTTCCGTGAGAGGTTTTGGTCGATCTCCTCCTGTAGGCATACATATGCTGTGTACATCGTAACTAGGTATACTTATATGTTGGCCTCTCTTTCTGTTGGTCCGTGAGAGGTTTCGGTCGATCTCCTCCTGTAGGCATACATATGCTGTGTACATCGTAACTAGGTAGACTTATATGTTGGCCTCTCTTTCTGTTGGTCCGTGAGAGGTTTCGGTCGATCTCCTCCTGTAGGCATACATATGTTGTGTACATCGTAACTAGGTAGACTTATATGTTGGCCTCTCTTTCTGTTGGTCCGTGAGAGGTTTCGGTCGATCTCCTCCTGTAGGCATACGTATGTTGTGTACATCGTAACTAGGTATACTTGTATGTTGGCCTCTCTTTCTGTTGTTGTTCCGTGAGAGGTTTTGGTCGATCTCCTCCTGAAGCATACATATGCTGTGTACATCGTAACTAGGTAGACTTATATGTTGGCCTCTCTTTCTGTTGTTCCGTGAGAGGTTTCGGTCCATCTCCTCCTGTAGGCATACATATGCTGTGTACATCGTAACTAGGTAGACTTATATGTTGGCCTCTCTTTCTGTTGTTGTTCCGTGAGAGGTTTTGGTCGATCTCCTCCTGAAGCATACATATGCTGTGTACATCGTAACTAGGTAGACTTATATGTTGGCCTCTCTTTCTGTTGTTGTTCCGTGAGAGGTTTTGGTCGATCTCCTCCTGTAGGCATACATATGCTGTGTACATCGTAACTAGGTAGACTTATATGTTGGCCTCTCTTTCTGTTGTTCCGTGAGAGGTTTCGGTCGATCTCCTCCTGTAGGCATACATATGCTGTGTACATCGTAACTAGGTAGACTTATATGTTGGCCTCTCTTTCTGTTGTTCCGTGAGAGGTTTTGGTCGATCTCCTCCTGTAGGCATACATATGTTGTGTACATCGTAACTAGGTAGACTTATATGTTGGCCTCTCTTTCTGTTGTTGTTCCGTGAGAGGTTTTGGTCGATCTCCTCCTGTAGGCATACATATGCTGTGTACATCGTAACTAGGTAGACTTATATGTTGGCCTCTCTTTCTGTTGGTCCGTGAGAGGTTTCGGTCGATCTCCTCCTGTAGGCATACATATGCTGTGTACATCGTAACTAGGTAGACTTATATGTTGGCCTCTCTGTCTGTTGGTCCGTGAGAGGTTTTGGTCGATCTCCTCCTGTAGGCATACATATGCTGTGTACATCGTAACTAGGTAGACTTATATGTTGGCCTCTCTTTCTGTTGGTCCGTGAGAGGTTTCGGTCGATCTCCTCCTGTAGGCATACATATGTTGTGTACATCGTAACTAGGTAGACTTATATGTTGGCCTCTCTTTCTGTTGTTGTTCCGTGAGAGGTTTTGGTCGATCTCCTCCTGTAGGCATACATATGTTGTGTACATCGTAACTAGGTAGACTTATATGTTGGCCTCTCTTTCTGTTGGTCCGTGAGAGGTTTCGGTCGATCTCCTCCTGTAGGCATACATATGCTGTGTACATCGTAACTAGGTAGACTTATATGTTGGCCTCTCTTTCTGTTGTTGTTCCGTGAGAGGTTTTGGTCCATCTCCTCCTGTAGGCATACATATGTTGTGTACATCGTAACTAGGTAGACTTATATGTTGGCCTCTCTTTCTGTTGTTGTTCCGTGAGAGGTTTTGGTCCATCTCCTCCTGTAGGCATACATATGTTGTGTACATCGTAACTAGGTATACTTGTATGTTGGCCTCTCTTTCTGTTGTTGTTCCGTGAGAGGTTTTGGTCGATCTCCTCCTGTAGGCATACATATGTTGTGTACATCGTAACTAGGTAGACTTATATGTTGGCCTCTCTTTCTGTTGTTGTTCCGTGAGAGGTTTTGGTCGATCTCCTCCTGTAGGCATACATATGCTGTGTACATCGTAACTAGGTAGACTTATATGTTGGCCTCTCTTTCTGTTGTTGTTCCGTGAGAGGTTTTGGTCCATCTCCTCCTGTAGGCATACATATGCTGTGTACATCGTAACTAGGTAGACTTATATGTTGGCCTCTCTTTCTGTTGTTGTTCCGTGAGAGGTTTTGGTCCATCTCCTCCTGTAGGCATACATATGCTGTGTACATCGTAACTAGGTAGACTTATATGTTGGCCTCTCTTTCTGTTGTTGTTCCGTGAGAGGTTTTGGTTGATCTCCTCCTGTAGGCATACATATGTTGTGTACATCGTAACTAGGTAGACTTATATGTTGGCCTCTCTTTCTGTTGTTGTTCCGTGAGAGGTTTTGGTCGATCTCCTCCTGTAGGCATACATATGTTGTGTACATCGTAACTAGGTAGACTTATATGTTGGCCTCTCTTTCTGTTGTTCCGTGAGAGGTTTCGGTCGATCGCCTCCTGTAGGCATACATATGCTGTGTACATCGTAACTAGGTAGACTTATATGTTGGCCTCTCTTTCTGTTGTTCCGTGAGAGGTTTTGGTCCATCTCCTCCTGTAGGCATACATATGTTGTGTACATCGTAACTAGGTAGACTTATATCTTGGCCTCTCTTTCTGTTGTTGTTCCGTGAGAGGTTTCGGTCGATCTCCTCCTGTAGGCATACATATGTTGTGTACATCGTAACTAGGTAGACTTATATGTTGGCCTCTCTTTCTGTTGGTCCGTGAGAGGTTTTGGTCGATCTCCTCCTGTAGGCATACATATGCTGTGTACATCGTAACTAGGTAGACTTATATGTTGGCCTCTCTTTCTGTTGTTGTTCCGTGAGAGGTTTTGGTCGATCTCCTCCTGTAGGCATACATATGCTGTGTACATCGTAACTAGGTAGACTTATATCTTGGCCTCTCTTTCTGTTGGTCCGTGAGAGGTTTCGGTCCATCTCCTCCTGTAGGCATACATATGTTGTGTACATCGTTACTTGGTAGACTTATATGTTGGCCTTTCTTTCTGTTGTTGTTCCGTGAGAGGTTTCGGTCGATCTCCTCCTGTAGGCATACATATGTTGTGTACATCGTAACTAGGTAGACTTATATGTTGGCCTCTCTTTCTGTTGTTGTTCCGTGAGAGGTTTTGGTCGATCTCCTCCTGTAGGCATACATATGCTGTGTACATCGTAACTAGGTATACTTATATGTTGGCCTCTCTTTCTGTTGGTCCGTGAGAGGTTTCGGTCGATCTCCTCCTGTAGGCATACATATGCTGTGTACATCGTAACTAGGTAGACTTATATGTTGGCCTCTCTTTCTGTTGGTCCGTGAGAGGTTTCGGTCGATCTCCTCCTGTAGGCATACATATGTTGTGTACATCGTAACTAGGTAGACTTATATGTTGGCCTCTCTTTCTGTTGGTCCGTGAGAGGTTTCGGTCGATCTCCTCCTGTAGGCATACATATATTGTGTACATCGTAACTAGGTAGACTTATGTGTTGGCCTCTCTTTCTGTTGTTGTTCCGTGAGAGGTTTCGGTCGATCTCCTCCTGTAGGCATACATATGTTGTGTACATCGTAACTAGGTAGACTTATATGTTGGCCTCTCTTTCTGTTGTTGTTCCGTGAGAGGTTTCGGTCGATCTCCTCCTGTAGGCATACATATGTTGTGTACATCGTAACTTGGTAGACTTATATGTTGGCCTCTCTTTCTGTTGTTGTTCCGTGAGAGGTTTCGGTCGATCTCCTCCTGTAGGCATACATACGCTGTGTACATCGTAACTAGGTAGACTTATATGTTGGCCTCTCTTTCTGTTGGTCCGTGAGAGGTTTCGGTCGATCTCCTCCTGTAGGCATACATATGTTGTGTACATCGTAACTAGGTAGACTTATATGTTGGCCTGTCTTTCTGTTGGTCCGTGAGAGGTTTCGGTCGATCTCCTCCTGTAGGCATACATATGCTGTGTACATCGTAACTAGGTAGACTTATATGTTGGCCTCTCTTTCTGTTGTTGTTCCGTGAGAGGTTTTGGTCGATCTCCTCCTGTAGGCATACATATGTTGTGTACATCGTAACTAGGTAGACTTATATGTTGGCCTCTCTTTCTGTTGTTGTTCCGTGAGAGGTTTTGGTCGATCTCCTCCTGTAGGCATACATATGTTGTGTACATCGTAACTAGGTAGACTTATATGTTGGCCTCTCTTTCTGTTGTTGTTCCGTGAGAGGTTTTGGTCGATCTCCTCCTGTAGGCATACATATGTTGTGTACATCGTAACTAGGTAGACTTATATGTTGGCCTCTCTTTCTGTTGATCCGTGAGAGGTTTCGGTCCATCTCCTCCTGTAGGCATACATATGTTGTGTACATCGTAACTTGGTAGACTTATATGTTGGCCTCTCTGTCTGTTGTTGTTCCGTGAGAGGTTTGGTCGATCTCCTCCTGTAGGCATACATATGTTGTGTACATTGTTACTTGGTAGACTTATATGTTGGCCTCTCTTTCTGTTGTTCCGTGAGAGGTTTCGGTCCATCTCCTCCTGTAGGCATACATATGCTGTGTACATCGTAACTAGGTAGACTTATATGTTGGCCTCTCTTTCTGTTGTTCCGTGAGAGGTTTCGGTCGATCGCCTCCTGTAGGCATACATATGTTGTGTACATCGTAACTAGGTAGACTTATATGTTGGCCTCTCTTTCTGTTGTTGTTCCGTGAGAGGTTTTGGTCCATTTCCTCCTGTAGGCATACATATGTTGTGTACATCGTAACTAGGTAGACTTATATGTTGGCCTCTCTTTCTGTTGTTGTTCCGTGAGAGGTTTTGGTCCATCTCCTCCTGTAGGCATACATATGTTGTGTACATCGTTACTTGGTAGACTTATATGTTGGCCTCTCTTTCTGTTGTTGTTCCGTGAGAGGTTTTGGTCGATCCCCTCCTGTAGGCATACATTTGTTGTGTACATCGTAACTAGGTAGACTTATATGTTGGCCTCTCTTTCTGTTGTTGTTCCGTGAGAGGTTTCGGTCGATCTCCTCCTGTAGGCATACATATGTTGTGTACATCGTAACACGGTAGACTTATATGTTGGCCTCTCTTTCTGTTGTTGTTCCGTGAGAGGTTTTGGTCCATCTCCTCCTGTAGGCATACATATGCTGTGTACATCGTAACTAGGTAAACTAATATGTTGGCCTCTCTCTGTTGTTGTTCCGTGAGAGGTTTTGGTCGATCTCCTCCTGTAGGCATATATATGTTGTGTACATCGTTACTTGGTCGACTTATATGTTGGCCTCTCTTTCTGTTGGTCCGTGAGAGGTTTCGGTCGATCTCCTCTTGTAGGCATACATATGTTGTGTACATCGTAACTAGGTGGACTTATGTGTTTGCATCTCTTTCTGTTGTTCCGTGAGAGGTTTTGGTCGGTCTCCTCCTGTAGGCATACATATGTTGTGTACATCGTAACTAGGAAGACTTATATGTTGGCCTATCTTTCTGTTGTTCCGTGAGAGGTTTTGGTCGATCTCCTCCTGTAGGCATACATATGTTGTGTACATCGTTACTTGGTAGACTTATATGTTGGCCTCTCTTTCTGTTGTTGTTCCGTGAAAGGTTTTGGTCGATCTCCTCCTGTAGGCATACATATGTTGTGTACATCGTAACTAGGTAGACTTATATCTTGGCCTCTCTTTCTGTTGTTGTTCCGTGAGAGCTTTTGGTCGATCTCCTCCTGTAGGCATACATATGTTGTGTACATCGTAACTAGGTAGACTTATATGTTGGCCTCTCTTTCTGTTGTTCCGTGAGAGGTTTTGGTCGATCTCCTCCTGTAGGCATACATATGTTGTGTACATCGTAACTAGGTAGACTTATATCTTGGCCTCTCTTTCTGTTGTTGTTCCGTGAGAGGTTTTGGTCGATCGCCTCCTGTAGGCATACATATGTTGTGTACATCGTAACTAGGTGGACTTATATCTTGGCCTCTCTTTCTGTTGTTGTTCCGTGAGAGGTTTTGGTCGATCGCCTCCTGTAGGCATACATATGTTGTGTACATCGTAACTAGGTAGACTTATATGTTGGCCTCTCTTTCTGTTGTTCCGTGAGAGGTTTTGGTCGATCTCCTCCTGTAGGCATACATATGTTGTGTACATCGTAACAAGGTAGACTTATATCTTGGCCTCTCTTTCTGTTGTTGTTCCGTGAAAGGTTTTGGTCGATCTCCTCCTGTAGGCATACATATGTTGTGTACATTGTTACTTGGTAGACTTATATGTTGGCCTCTCTTTCTGTTGTTGTTCCGTGAGAGGTTTCGGTCGATCTCCTCCTGTAGGCATACATATGTTGTGTACATCGTAACTAGGTAGACTTATATCTTGGCCTCTCTTTCTGTTGTTGTTCCGTGAGAGGTTTTGGTCGATCGCCTCCTGTAGGCATACATATGTTGTGTACATCGTTACTTGGTAGACTTATATGTTGGCCTCTCTTTCTGTTGTTGTTCCGTGAGAGGTTTCGGTCGATCTCCTCCTGTAGGCATACATATGTTGTGTACATCGTTACTTGGTAGACTTATATGTTGGCCTCTCTTTCTGTTGTTGTTCCGTGAGAGGTTTCGGTCGATCTCCTCCTGTAGGCATACATATGTTGTGTACATCGTTACTTGGTAGACTTATATGTTGGCCTCTCTTTCTGTTGTTGTTCCGTGAGAGGTTTCGGTCGATCTCCTCCTGTAGGCATACATATGTTGTGTACATCGAAACTAGGTAGACTTATATGTTGGCCTCTCTTTCTGTTGTTGTTCCGTGAGAGGTTTTTGTCGATCTCCTCCTGTAGGCACCCATATGCTGTGTACATCGTAACTAGGTAGACTTATATGTTGGGCTCTCTTTCTGTTGTTGTTCCGTGAGAGGTTTTGGTTGATCTCCTCCTGTAGGCATACATATGTTGTGTACATCGTTACTTGGTAGACTTATATGTTGGCCTCTCTTTCTGTTGTTGTTCCGTGAGAGGTTTTGGTTGATCTCCTCCTGTAGGCATACATATGTTGTGTACATCGTAACTAGGTAGACTTATATGTTGGCCTCTCTTTCTGTTGTTCCGTGAGAGGTTTTGGTCGATCTCCTCCTGTAGGCATACATATGTTGTGTACATCGTAACTAGGTAGACTTATATGTTGGCCTCTCTTTCTGTTGTTGTTCCGTGAGAGGTTTTGGTCCATCTCCTCCTGTAGGCATACATATGTTGTGTACATCGTAACTAGGTAGACTTATATGTTGGCCTCTCTTTCTGTTGTTGTTCCGTGAGAGGTTTTGGTCCATCTCCTCCTGTAGGCATACATATGTTGTGTACATCGTAACTAGGTAGACTTATATGTTGGCCTCTCTTTCTGTTGTTGTTCCGTAAGAGGTTTCGGTCCATCTCCTCCTGTAGGCATACATATGTTGTGTACATCGTAACTAGGTAGACTTATATGTTGGCCTCTCTTTCTGTTGTTCCGTGAGAGGTTTTGGTCGATCTCCTCCTGTAGGCATACATATGCTGTGTACATCGTAACTAGGTAGACTTATATGTTGGCCTCTCTTTCTGTTGTTGTTCCGTGAGAGGTTTTGGTCGATCTCCTCCTGTAGGCATACATATGCTGTGTACATCGTAACTAGGTAGACTTATATGTTGGCCTCTCTTTCTGTTGTTCCGTGAGAGGTTTCGGTCCATCTCCTCCTGTAGGCATACATATGCTGTGTACATCGTAACTAGGTAGACTTATATGTTGGCCTCTCTTTCTGTTGTTGTTCCGTGAGAGGTTTTGGTCGATCTCCTCCTGAAGCATACATATGCTGTGTACATCGTAACTAGGTAGACTTATATGTTGGCCTCTCTTTCTGTTGTTGTTCCGTGAGAGGTTTTGGTCGATCTCCTCCTGTAGGCATACATATGCTGTGTACATCGTAACTAGGTAGACTTATATGTTGGCCTCTCTTTCTGTTGTTCCGTAAGAGGTTTCGGTCGATCTCCTCCTGTAGGCATACATTTGTTGTGTACATCGTAACTAGGTAGACTTATATGTTGGCCTCTCTTTCTGTTGTTCCGTGAGAGGTTTTGGTCGATCTCCTCCTGTAGGCATACATATGTTGTGTACATCGTAACTAGGTAGACTTATATGTTGGCCTCTCTTTCTGTTGTTGTTCCGTGAGAGGTTTTGGTCGATCTCCTCCTGTAGGCATACATATGCTGTGTACATCGTAACTAGGTAGACTTATATGTTGGCCTCTCTTTCTGTTGGTCCGTGAGAGGTTTCGGTCGATCTCCTCCTGTAGGCATACATATGCTGTGTACATCGTAACTAGGTAGACTTATATGTTGGCCTCTCTTTCTGTTGGTCCGTGAGAGGTTTTGGTCGATCTCCTCCTGTAGGCATACATATGCTGTGTACATCGTAACTAGGTAGACTTATATGTTGGCCTCTCTTTCTGTTGGTCCGTGAGAGGTTTCGGTCGATCTCCTCCTGTAGACATACATATGTTGTGTACATCGTAACTAGGTATACTTGTATGTTGGCCTCTCTTTCTGTTGTTGTTCCGTGAGAGGTTTTGGTCGATCTCCTCCTGTAGGCATACATATGTTGTGTACATCGTAACTAGGTAGACTTATATGTTGGCCTCTCTTTCTGTTGTTGTTCCGTGAGAGGTTTTGGTCGATCTCCTCCTGTAGGCATACATATGCTGTGTACATCGTAACTAGGTAGACTTATATGTTGGCCTCTCTTTCTGTTGTTGTTCCGTGAGAGGTTTTGGTCCATCTCCTCCTGTAGGCATACATTTGCTGTGTACATCGTAACTAGGTAGACTTATATGTTGGCCTCTCTTTCTGTTGTTGTTCCGTGAGAGGTTTTGGTTGATCTCCTCCTGTAGGCATACATATGTTGTGTACATCGTAACTAGGTAGACTTATATGTTGGCCTCTCTTTCTGTTGTTGTTCCGTGAGAGGTTTTGGTCGATCTCCTCCTGTAGGCATACATATGCTGTGTACATCGTAACTAGGTAGACTTATATGTTGGCCTCTCTTTCTGTTGTTCCGTGAGAGGTTTCGGTCGATCGCCTCCTGTAGGCATACATATGTTGTGTACATCGTAACTAGGTAGACTTATATGTTGGCCTCTCTTTCTGTTGTTGTTCCGTGAGAGGTTTTGGTCCATCTCCTCCTGTAGGCATACATATGTTGTGTACATCGTAACTAGGTAGACTTATATGTTGGCCTCTCTTTCTGTTGTTGTTCCGTGAGAGGTTTTGGTCCATCTCCTCCTGTAGGCATACATATGTTGTGTACATCGTAACTAGGTAGACTTATATGTTGGCCTCTCTTTCTGTTGTTGTTCCGTGAGAGGTTTTGGTCCATCTCCTCCTGTAGGCATACATATGTTGTGTACATCGTTACTTGGTAGACTTATATGTTGGCCTCTCTTTCTGTTGTTGTTCCGTGAGAGGTTTTGGTCGATCCCCTCCTGTAGGCATACATTTGTTGTGTACATCGTAACTAGGTAGACTTATATGTTGGCCTCTCTTTCTGTTGTTGTTCCGTGAGAGGTTTCGGTCGATCTCCTCCTGTAGGCATACATATGCTGTGTACATCGTAACTAGGTAAACTAATATGTTGGCCTCTCTCTGTTGTTGTTCCGTGAGAGGTTTTGGTCGATCTCCTCCTCTAGGCATATATATGTTGTGTACATCGTTACTTGGTCGACTTATATGTTGGCCTCTCTTTCTGTTGGTCCGTGAGAGGTTTCGGTCGATCTCCTCTTGTAGGCATACATATGTTGTGTACATCGTAACTAGGTGGACTTATGTGTTTGCATCTCTTTCTGTTGTTCCGTGAGAGGTTTTGGTCGATCTCCTCCTGTAGGCATACATATGTTGTGTACATCGTAACTAGGTAGACTTATATGTTGGCCTCTCTTTCTGTTGTTGTTCCGTGAGAGGTTTTGGTCCATCTCCTCCTGTAGGCATACATATGTTGTGTACATCGTAACTAGGTAGACTTATATGTTGGCCTCTCTTTCTGTTGTTGTTCCGTGAGAGGTTTTGGCACATCTCCTCCTGTAGGCATACATATGTTGTGTACATCGTAACTAGGTAGACTTATATGTTGGCCTCTCTTTCTGTTGTTGTTCCGTGAGAGGTTTTGGTCCATCTCCTCCTGTAGGCATACATATGTTGTGTACATCGTAACTAGGTAGACTTATATGTTGGCCTCTCTTTCTGTTGTTCCGTGAGAGGTTTCGGTCGATCTCCTCCTGTAGGCATACATATGTTGTGTACATCGTAACTAGGTAGACTTATATGTTGGCCTCTCTTTCTGTTGTTGTTCCGTGAGAGGTTTTGGTCCATCTCCTCCTGTAGGCATACATATGTTGTGTACATCGTAACTAGGTAGACTTATATGTTGGCCTCTCTTTCTGTTGATCCGTGAGAGGTTTTGGTCGATCTCCTCCTGTAGGCATACATATGCTGTGTACATCGTAACTAGGTAGACTTATATGTTGGCCTCTCTTTCTGTTGTTCCGTGAGAGGTTTCGGTCCATCTCCTCCTGTAGGCATACATATGTTGTGTACATCGTAACTAGGTAGACTTATATGTTGGCCTCTCTTTCTGTTGTTGTTCCGTGAGAGGTTTTGGTCGATCTCCTCCTGTAGGCATACATATGCTGTGTACATCGTAACTTGGTAGACTTATATGTTGGCCTCTCTTTCTGTTGTTGTTCCGTGAGAGGTTTCGGTCCATCTCCTCCTGTAGGCATACATATGTTGTGTACATCGTAACTAGGTAGACTTATATGTTGGCCTCTCTTTCTGTTGTTGTTCCGTGAGAGGTTTTGGTCGATCTCCTCCTGTAGGCATACATATGCTGTGTACATCGTAACTAGGTAGACTTATATGTTGGCCTCTCTTTCTGTTGTTGTTCCGTGAGAGGTTTTGGTCGATCTCCTCCTGTAGGCATACATATGCTGTGTACATCGTAACTAGGTAGACTTATATGTTGGCCTCTCTTTCTGTTGTTGTTCCGTGAGAGGTTTCGGTCGATCTCCTCCTGTAGGCATACATATGTTGTGTACATCGTAACTAGGTAGACTTATATCTTGGCCTCTCTTTCTGTTGTTGTTCCGTGAGAGGTTTTGGTCGATCGCCTCCTGTAGGCATACATATGTTGTGTACATCGTTACTTGGTAGACTTATATGTTGGCCTCTCTTTCTGTTGTTGTTCCGTGAGAGGTTTCGGTCGATCTCCTCCTGTAGGCATACATATGTTGTGTACATCGTTACTTGGTAGACTTATATGTTGGCCTCTCTTTCTGTTGTTGTTCCGTGAGAGGTTTCGGTCGATCTCCTCCTGTAGGCATACATATGTTGTGTACATCGTTACTTGGTAGACTTATATGTTGGCCTCTCTTTCTGTTGTTGTTCCGTGAGAGGTTTCGGTCGATCTCCTCCTGTAGGCATACATATGTTGTGTACATCGAAACTAGGTAGACTTATATGTTGGCCTCTCTTTCTGTTGTTGTTCCGTGAGAGGTTTTGGTCGATCTCCTCCTGTAGGCACCCATATGCTGTGTACATCGTAACTAGGTAGACTTATATGTTGGGCTCTCTTTCTGTTGTTGTTCCGTGAGAGGTTTTGGTTGATCTCCTCCTGTAGGCATACATATGTTGTGTACATCGTTACTTGGTAGACTTATATGTTGGCCTCTCTTTCTGTTGTTGTTCCGTGAGAGGTTTTGGTTGATCTCCTCCTGTAGGCATACATATGTTGTGTACATCGTAACTAGGTAGACTTATATGTTGGCCTCTCTTTCTGTTGTTCCGTGAGAGGTTTTGGTCGATCTCCTCCTGTAGGCATACATATGTTGTGTACATCGTAACTAGGTAGACTTATATGTTGGCCTCTCTTTCTGTTGTTGTTCCGTGAGAGGTTTTGGTCCATCTCCTCCTGTAGGCATACATATGTTGTGTACATCGTAACTAGGTAGACTTATATGTTGGCCTCTCTTTCTGTTGTTGTTCCGTGAGAGGTTTTGGTCCATCTCCTCCTGTAGGCATACATATGTTGTGTACATCGTAACTAGGTAGACTTATATGTTGGCCTCTCTTTCTGTTGTTGTTCCGTAAGAGGTTTCGGTCCATCTCCTCCTGTAGGCATACATATGTTGTGTACATCGTAACTAGGTAGACTTATATGTTGGCCTCTCTTTCTGTTGTTCCGTGAGAGGTTTTGGTCGATCTCCTCCTGTAGGCATACATATGCTGTGTACATCGTAACTAGGTAGACTTATATGTTGGCCTCTCTTTCTGTTGTTGTTCCGTGAGAGGTTTTGGTCGATCTCCTCCTGTAGGCATACATATGCTGTGTACATCGTAACTAGGTAGACTTATATGTTGGCCTCTCTTTCTGTTGTTCCGTGAGAGGTTTCGGTCCATCTCCTCCTGTAGGCATACATATGCTGTGTACATCGTAACTAGGTAGACTTATATGTTGGCCTCTCTTTCTGTTGTTGTTCCGTGAGAGGTTTTGGTCGATCTCCTCCTGAAGCATACATATGCTGTGTACATCGTAACTAGGTAGACTTATATGTTGGCCTCTCTTTCTGTTGTTGTTCCGTGAGAGGTTTTGGTCGATCTCCTCCTGTAGGCATACATATGCTGTGTACATCGTAACTAGGTAGACTTATATGTTGGCCTCTCTTTCTGTTGTTCCGTAAGAGGTTTCGGTCGATCTCCTCCTGTAGGCATACATTTGTTGTGTACATCGTAACTAGGTAGACTTATATGTTGGCCTCTCTTTCTGTTGTTCCGTGAGAGGTTTTGGTCGATCTCCTCCTGTAGGCATACATATGTTGTGTACATCGTAACTAGGTAGACTTATATGTTGGCCTCTCTTTCTGTTGTTGTTCCGTGAGAGGTTTTGGTCGATCTCCTCCTGTAGGCATACATATGCTGTGTACATCGTAACTAGGTAGACTTATATGTTGGCCTCTCTTTCTGTTGGTCCGTGAGAGGTTTCGGTCGATCTCCTCCTGTAGGCATACATATGCTGTGTACATCGTAACTAGGTAGACTTATATGTTGGCCTCTCTTTCTGTTGGTCCGTGAGAGGTTTTGGTCGATCTCCTCCTGTAGGCATACATATGCTGTGTACATCGTAACTAGGTAGACTTATATGTTGGCCTCTCTTTCTGTTGGTCCGTGAGAGGTTTCGGTCGATCTCCTCCTGTAGACATACATATGTTGTGTACATCGTAACTAGGTAGACTTATATGTTGGCCTCTCTTTCTGTTGTTGTTCCGTGAGAGGTTTTGGTCGATCTCCTCCTGTAGGCATACATATGTTGTGTACATCGTAACTAGGTAGACTTATATGTTGGCCTCTCTTTCTGTTGTTGTTCCGTGAGAGGTTTTGGTCGATCTCCTCCTGTAGGCATACATATGCTGTGTACATCGTAACTAGGTAGACTTATATGTTGGCCTCTCTTTCTGTTGTTGTTCCGTGAGAGGTTTTGGTCCATCTCCTCCTGTAGGCATACATTTGCTGTGTACATCGTAACTAGGTAGACTTATATGTTGGCCTCTCTTTCTGTTGTTGTTCCGTGAGAGGTTTTGGTTGATCTCCTCCTGTAGGCATACATATGTTGTGTACATCGTAACTAGGTAGACTTATATGTTGGCCTCTCTTTCTGTTGTTGTTCCGTGAGAGGTTTTGGTCGATCTCCTCCTGTAGGCATACATATGCTGTGTACATCGTAACTAGGTAGACTTATATGTTGGCCTCTCTTTCTGTTGTTCCGTGAGAGGTTTCGGTCGATCGCCTCCTGTAGGCATACATATGTTGTGTACATCGTAACTAGGTAGACTTATATGTTGGCCTCTCTTTCTGTTGTTGTTCCGTGAGAGGTTTTGGTCCATCTCCTCCTGTAGGCATACATATGTTGTGTACATCGTAACTAGGTAGACTTATATGTTGGCCTCTCTTTCTGTTGTTGTTCCGTGAGAGGTTTTGGTCCATCTCCTCCTGTAGGCATACATATGTTGTGTACATCGTAACTAGGTAGACTTATATGTTGGCCTCTCTTTCTGTTGTTGTTCCGTGAGAGGTTTTGGTCCATCTCCTCCTGTAGGCATACATATGTTGTGTACATCGTTACTTGGTAGACTTATATGTTGGCCTCTCTTTCTGTTGTTGTTCCGTGAGAGGTTTTGGTCGATCCCCTCCTGTAGGCATACATTTGTTGTGTACATCGTAACTAGGTAGACTTATATGTTGGCCTCTCTTTCTGTTGTTGTTCCGTGAGAGGTTTCGGTCGATCTCCTCCTGTAGGCATACATATGCTGTGTACATCGTAACTAGGTAAACTAATATGTTGGCCTCTCTCTGTTGTTGTTCCGTGAGAGGTTTTGGTCGATCTCCTCCTCTAGGCATATATATGTTGTGTACATCGTTACTTGGTCGACTTATATGTTGGCCTCTCTTTCTGTTGGTCCGTGAGAGGTTTCGGTCGATCTCCTCTTGTAGGCATACATATGTTGTGTACATCGTAACTAGGTGGACTTATGTGTTTGCATCTCTTTCTGTTGTTCCGTGAGAGGTTTTGGTCGATCTCCTCCTGTAGGCATACATATGTTGTGTACATCGTAACTAGGTAGACTTATATGTTGGCCTCTCTTTCTGTTGTTGTTCCGTGAGAGGTTTTGGTCCATCTCCTCCTGTAGGCATACATATGTTGTGTACATCGTAACTAGGTAGACTTATATGTTGGCCTCTCTTTCTGTTGTTGTTCCGTGAGAGGTTTTGGCACATCTCCTCCTGTAGGCATACATATGTTGTGTACATCGTAACTAGGTAGACTTATATGTTGGCCTCTCTTTCTGTTGTTGTTCCGTGAGAGGTTTTGGTCCATCTCCTCCTGTAGGCATACATATGTTGTGTACATCGTAACTAGGTAGACTTATATGTTGGCCTCTCTTTCTGTTGTTCCGTGAGAGGTTTCGGTCGATCTCCTCCTGTAGGCATACATATGTTGTGTACATCGTAACTAGGTAGACTTATATGTTGGCCTCTCTTTCTGTTGTTGTTCCGTGAGAGGTTTTGGTCCATCTCCTCCTGTAGGCATACATATGTTGTGTACATCGTAACTAGGTAGGGGTAAACCCGTTGCCGGAGGAGAAACTGAATATTTTGATTAATACATTATTATTGTTCCGTTAATTTAAAATACATTTACAATTATTGTAGGAATAGAAGTAAAGTAATAAACATTGACACTGAACACTGAAGACTGTGCTAAAGAACACACACACACACCTGCAAACGCCTCTCTCGATTGACAGATACGCGCGAAGTGGGTTGTAGGAGGGTGCGTGCCCGCCCGCCCAAGCGCATTCCCCCCCAGTGACGTGGCGGCTAGGCGCGCCGAGTGGAACAAAAGCGAGGGTACCACCAAACATGTGAACCTACACACTGAGGGACACATCCCTCCTTGTTTGAAAGATGTCATTTTATAACATATCAAAAGTAATTCGAAACCTTTTCTGGGCCTTTAAGGAACATTATACCAAAAGAAGACATCATCTATTTTTTAATTAATTAATTAAGTTGATTAAGACATTATATATTTGTTAATTAAGACAATGCCAACAATATTTGAACAGAATAATGATTGATGAATAATAATTGTACAGAATATAAAAAACGAGGTTAAATACACTGCTCAACACATCGACATTAACACATTACAAAACACACACTATGTAGTGATACGTGGAGATACGTGGAGTTTACTGATCGTCGACATAATTTTATTTACACGGAAGCATTGAGGAAATACGAATGACACTTTTGCTTGAAAATCGGTGAAAGCTTAACGACCCTAATGGTTGGCGGAAGAAGATTCCATGCTCGAGCTATGGATACGAGAAAGGAGTTACTATGTAGAGTCGTGTTATGTTTTGGAATTTGCAAAGTCAAGGATGATTGTGAACGAGTGTTGTTATCATGATTGCTATTTAGAAGCTTAACACAGTTGTCAAGATAACTTGGAGCAGCGTTGTTGATGATTTTGTGTAGGAGAGAGAGTGAATGACAGAGGCGGCGTTTTTTGAAGGTAAGCCAAGACATTTTGAATATAAATTTTAAGCATGTGTTTTGCACTTTCTGCAGTTTTTTTAGTCCCCCCAACCACTCCTCCCCCCCGTCACCCCAAAACTCCTCAAGCGTGTAACATTCAAGTTATGAATGACTACAACAACGAAACGTACAGAATAAGTCTCGTGAGAAAATATTTGGTTTTTTGTAACGGTTTGATAAAAAGTGGCCCGAAGGCGCGAACCAAGTGATCAATTATTAAGTAACATAGGCACTGATAACCTTGCTGTTTTGTGCAAATATCAGCTGCATTTGGCCAGGCTCATCCCATGATGCTCAGGTCTGATCAGTATCTTTTGTGTTATCGTATCTTCATCAACTCTGATGTGATGATTCCCAAAGCACATCTTTCTCATTTTCATTATCACCCGCTCATCGTCTCGATTAGCCATCGTTGCATAAATATGAGACGTTAAGCCCCATTAATCAATCAATCCCAAAGCACCAAGAAATATAAACGGCGTTGAAGTTCCCATGATGATTCTCGGGGATGCAGTTAATGAATGTGAATTATATTGACATGTTTTAGAACATGGTTATGATGAAAAAACAAATATAGCACGGTTATGATGAAAGAACAAGACACACTTGGGTTAGCTAGGCCCAAGATTATTATAGTGTACTATAATGATCTTGAGCTAGGATGAGCTCAAGTTATTTTTTTAATTTAAACTAATCGCTGTCACTATCATCACTCTAAAGCTGCATTGGCGAGTTTGAGCTATTACCTTGCCCACGGTTGGCTAGTAACATAGTTATAGTGTTTGTCATGGTAGAAACTTTTCCTGGCTCTTCCTTGCCTGCTTGGTAACAGGTTTCTGTTGAAGGACTCGGAATTGTTGTTGGCTCTTTTCGGGGCGTTGTGTACCCAGAACCGTTCAGGCGTCCCAACGTTGAACCAATATCGCCGAACGTAACCAAACAGCTGCTTTTTTCACTGCATAGTAACATAGTACCAATTTTGTTGTTGATCTGCCGGCGCAGTTGGCCGAGATGGATTAGGTGTTGGTCTTGTAACCCGCGGTTTACATTGCGCTATAAAACGCTGGAAATTATATAATCAGTGGTTTTTTTATTTGTTTTTCTATTACCGATACAATCATACTTACTAGTGAATTAATATCAGTAGATAAATAATTAAAAATAATAATAATACAATATAAATAAAAAAAGTTAACTCGGACTAAAAATACACAAACTTCACGGAGTTCCTTCTCTTCACGGGCAGTCAGCTTAATTTGTGCTCGGAACATCCATATCTTAAAAGAATACAACGCTTTAGCCATCCATCGGGCATGGTGTAGAGCTCCGGGAACAAAAAATCTAACTCCACGGGGAGGAACTCCTCCAAGGAAGATTAAAGCTAGTTCTAGGAACTCGCGGTAATCATCTCTAGGTTGGGTCACAAGAAGCTCTTTCATAGCAAATGCGAGACAACGTTTTGTTTCATCTTTCAACGAGTTCAATACATCTTCATCATCAACTCCAGTTTCATAATTAGCTTGATCAATTTTTTCCAAAATAGTTGAAAATGCTTGAAAATTGCTACATCTGGACCAGATGATGATCCCATACTTTCCTTGAACACGCTGGCCCAGACGATTTCTAAAATGTGGTTACGACATGCCAAATGAAGTAGGTCTTTCTCCAATTTTTGTTCCAAAACCACGCAGGCTCCATTTCTATGGCCAGTGTTGCTCGCAGGTGAATCAAAGCGTATGCCTTTTATATTGTCAATTATTCCCCATTCTTCCAACAAATGTACCACTGCAGAAGCTTGGGCCTCTCCAGTGCTTGAAATCAATTTCGGGACACCATGAAGTTGTTTGACTCCGGCACCAGACACAGTCACGGGTAGCCTTTCAACAAGTTCTTTCCCTGTTAAATCCGAGAGCTATGCCGGCGGAAGCGTATGCTTCTGGTAGGGCCACCCTAGCCGGACTGGTCGAGGAGAAGTCAGACGAAGTGCAGTCCACACCCCAACCCCCTTTCCTCCCCTTTCCTGTCGATCGTGTGACAAGTAGAATACCTGTTTATCGTGTGACAGAAGTGACAAGTAGACCACCTGTCGATTGTTGCAAAAATATGAGACGTTCAGCCCCATTAATCAATCATCAATCAACGAAAAGAATGCAGCATTGCAAGTGATCAGCTCTTTGAAGCTGTGTCTTACCTAGCAAGTTAAAGAAGAAACACGTCTTCAAGAAGCTTATCTAACCCGAACGACGAAAATTACCAAGTGCGTGAGGATCTTGCCAAGGTAAATGCACTATTACCTGCAAAAGAAGAGAAAAATCAACTCCTGGATAAAGAAATAAAATCTCATTACACAAGAGGTGATTTTCTGGCAAAATATGATCTGCTAAGATAAAAATACGACGAAGAGTTGCAGAGTATGAAACAAAAGATGAAAAATAAGTTCAAGGATGAAATAACACATGGAAATTTCATTTGTTATTTTGATAATATTATTTTATTATTTTTATAAACTTCGTTAATATCAGCTAACCCGTGGACGGCGGTTTAGGTTTGTAACCTGACCCGTCTCGGCCCGGGGTAGAATGGGCCCAGAGTGACTCTGCTAGTCGTAAGAGGCAACGGTAGGAGACCCTCTGCCTCTCCCCCCCCCCCCCCCCCCACTGTCCTACTGAATATTTCTCCTCCCATTGGGCCCTGCCCTCCCTTGCTGGACTCCCCCTGAATATAAAATCCACCATTGCACTGCATCAAACGGGTACAGTGACGGCCACATCCACCTCTCACTTCCCCAACCGCTTGCACTCAAGGTCATGCTTCTCCCGCATTTGCTTAAGCACCAGACAGCGACGCTCTTTCTCGAAGGCTTCCTCTGCTAGGGCCTGCCTCCGAGAAACCTCGAGTAGGAACTCCTCCCGCCGGCTCTGAATTCAGCCGCAGCCCTCGACTTCAAGATGCGCTGCTCGTGTAGGCTTGTTTGCCTTGTAGCATCACACGTGAGCTGCGACATCCTCTCTTCATGCTCTTCCCTTATTACGGCCAGCCTACTCCGACATCTGCTAGAGCTGCGAGAGGAAGTAGCAGTTCCAGCAGATTCGGTAGCAGGCCGTGGCGTCTCTGGAGTCAGGCAGATGAGTGGAAATGGTTCGTGGTTCTGTTCCATTTCCACGTCTGTAAACATAATAAACAGTATGGGGTTCAGAAACTTTCAAACCATCCTGTGTAGTAATTATGCAAGAAAATATGTCTGGCTAGTTAATAGGCTAAACACCAAGAACTAAAATTGAAACTTATAAATAGAGACTGTCAAACATGTAAATAAAGATAGAACTTATAGAAAAGATGTACTGTATTGCGGTAGGCCATGTCCATACGTTCGCTGAATAGTAAATAATATATTTCTGTAATAAAATAATAAAACCAGAATATTCATCCTCCAAAAGAGAGCCATCTGCATCATAGCTGCATTTCCATGAGGCATACACGCTCAGCAGTCTCACCCACTTGGTCTAGTCAATAATATGTTGCAGAAGTTCACACATAAAACATGGGCTATTTACCTCCATCAGACTCCAGAGACTCGTCATCAGCGAAGTCATGTTGGGAGTCGATGGCCGTACTGCATCCGGCACCATCATCATTGCCCAGGGGAAGAGTTCCGGCGAGAGCGTCAGTGTCATGGTGTTGTGCCACGACAATAGTCAAATGCGGGGCAATATGCTCTACAAGCGGATTGGGGAGTAGTTTTTTATGTTAATTTTAATTGTTGCAACTGAGAAAACTACATCAAACTCCGAATATTTTTTTAACAAAAAAAAAGTCGACAAAAATACAATGAGCAAATTCCTTATTGTCTATATTTGTTATACATGAATGTTTTTGAAATTAAGCTTAATATAATCAATATAGAATAATAATAATATACAATAAACGTGAGGTATATTTTTCCTTATGATGATTTGCACAGTACGCTCACACCTGTCGTCGCCTCTGATAAGCGTACGAGACACCAGTGCGGGTGTGTGGGTAGGGGCGGGAACCCCGGGGTGGTGGATTTCTTATTTTGTCGCCGGGACAGCGAAACGGGAGGGCGCGTTGAGCCTGTTGGTCTCTGATGCGCAGGAAGGCTGGGCAGCGGCGGGATGATGCCGGGTGGTCGCCGTTGCAGTTGATACACAGGGCCGGCAAGGAGCGAGGCTTGGTGCACAAAGTGGACGGGTGGGTTCGTGCGCACTTGAAGCAGGAAGTTGGGAGGGTACAGAAAGCGGAACTGTGGCCGTATTTTTGGCAGTTGTAGCACTGCCGCGGTCCCTGTGGTCCCCTGTATTTTTCAACGGTAACCGATGGAAGCACACTCTTTCAAGTATCGAGAGTGACCTTCCGTCGCTCGAATCGGAGATTTTCATGGTTACGACGTAGAGTGGCATCGGTCTGCGGACCCCGTCGACGGGGCGGTGAAGGAGCTGCGTAACTTCCGTGAAGTTGAAGCGTTGCTCGGTGAGGTGGGCCTTGATGTCGTCGACGTGGACTGTGGCCGAGAGGCCACGGTCGGCGGGTCGGTCGGCGGGTGATGCTGTGATTTACGCATGCTGATTGGCGGTAGGGCCGTATCAGCGTCTTCGCTTGCTGGCGGACGCGCGACTGCAACGTGGTAAGCTGTTGGTTAGTTTGCGAGAAAACAAGATGTGGAGATGTCAGTCTGGACCATGCAAATATTATCCAACATATATATATATATAAATATACCAAAACATTCTGCAGAAACTGATCATTTGCTTGAATTACATTATACATAAGCGAAACGGAGTGGGAAGAAGAGAGAGGAACCCAGAGGAAAGGAAGGAGGAAAGAAAACTGTTGCCATCGGCTAATAGCCAACTGCAAGAGTGATAAGAACACAACAACAACATCATGAATCTACTTTTCATTTATCCGGTCGAGGTGGGTCCCTCCTCGTGGTGACCGGTGCCCGCAAAGAGGGCTCTCGTGCACATCCTTAATCATCACTTTCTTCATTTCCCCTTCATCATCCTTTCTCTTCTTACTTTCATTACCTTCTTCTTCATCCGTGCCGGCCCTCTTTGCGATCCAAACGCCCACCAGTCCCCCCCCCCCCCCAAAAATAGTTTGTTTACGGCTTGTTCCCCTGATGACGACCCTTGCAATGATTAGGTTATGATTCGACTCTCTGATTGATTTGACAGCACTTGGGCTTGGGCACAGATTGCGTCGGTTGTATGCCCAGTGCAGGAGGTCCCTCTAGGCACCGTCCCAGGGCCGGGGGCCAACTGCACTGTTATAAGGCTGATTGCGTCTGTGTCCCATCCGGACGTGAAATTAGCACTTTCCTACATACCTCCTGATGCACGCAGAAATCGTAAGCTGGCTCTACTTTATGAATGGTGTTTGTCGTCATGTCTAGCTGCCCCATGAAATAGACCCTGTTCCGTTTACAAGGCCCTATGTAGTAGAACCAACACGGGTTAGTTGAGTCTGTCAATCCGGGAAACTTTTGTAGGTTGTCCCCAATAACCATGGCTTACAGCACAAACCACGCCCCTGGGAACCCCCCTCTCCCATCAATCTCATACACCCACGCTATAAAAAGCAACAAACGTCCCCGATCTTTATTCGACACCCCAATCACGTTAGACACTGTACTTAAATCATTCACTACTACTGAAACTCAGCCACGATTTTTTATTATTCAACGAGAGGACGAAAAATCGTTTCTTACGGAGTCGCCCTTTGTAATTGTCAAAGCTCTTCAATGTATTGCAGGCACCGTGAAAAATGCCAGAAAGCTACAAAATGGCACTATTCTAGTGGAAACGACCTCGGATAAACAATCCGAATTATTATCCAAGGCAACGTCATTCGGTAACCGCTACAACATCTCGGTTAAGCCTCATACCAGCCTTAACACATCCTAGGGAGTCATAAGATGTCCCGATTTAATGTACGCAAGCGACGAAGAGATAAAAGAAGAACTCGCCTCCCAAGGTGTTATTGATTTGTACCGTATTAAATCACGCATTGATGGTCAACTTAAGCCAACCGCCACAATTATTCTCACCTTCAGAACCCCCAAACTCCCGAACAAGATAGTTGCTGGTTTCCACATCCTGGACGTTAAAACGTACGTACCAAATCCCATGAGATGCTTTACCTGCCAAAGATTTGGTCATACAAAAAACCATTGTAATAATGCGCCTACTTGCCGGGTTTGTGGACTTGATTACCATGAAGATACTGCCTGCACATCCCCAACAAAATGTGTCAATTGCCAAGGCCCCCACATTGCCTCCTCCCGAGATTGCCCGAAGTGGATCGAGGAGAGGAAAATTCAAGAAATAATGGCCCTAGAACGTGTTTCAATCGCTGATGCAAAACGTAGGTACAACATCATTAAGCCACCCACAAACTTACCTTTTTCATTCGCACATGTTGTCGCCAGCCAACATGCATCATCAGCGGCTCGCAATGAAATTAAAGATCAAGAAAATGCTCAACTTAAGGAGACCATCAAGACGTTGCTTGAGGTCCAAAAACAACTGCAACAACAACTTGCTGAACAAGCCGAGCAAATGAAAGAACAGCGTGACCAAATCCAGGAACTGATATCGATAATTAAACAAAAAGTAACGCCTGATTTGACGAAAGAGACTGTGAAAGGAAACCACGAAAAAAGTAAACCTGCACCAGAGTGTATTAAACCAAACCCCGAACAGAATACCAAGGGCAATTCGAAATCTAGGCGTCTGAAAAGGACCCCACAAGCTCCCATTCACGGATCCTTTTGGCAGAAGGTAGGCGGTAGTCCATACGCTTCATCACTGGACGATGACTTGATCAGTGATGAGATGATGGACCAAGACCCCGCGTCACTAGCTTCATCTCAGTTTTTTAAGAAAGGTACAAACAAAAAGAAATCTTAAAAAACTTGACGAAAGATCGAAGTTTTATTAAAGCTTTAACATGGATGTTTTACTGCAGTGGAACGTAAGAGGTTATTTTACGCGGTCCGAAGAGATCAAGCTTTTAACCTCCAAGGAAAACCCCACTATTTTATGTCTGCAGGAAACCCATTTTAAAACTACCGACAACCCAAGGCTACGTGGCTATACATTTTACAGATTTGATGACGACTCGGGAGAACGGGCTTAGGGAGGAGTTGCTACCATCATTCACGACAGCATCTATGCAGAACACTTGCCTCTTACAACACCTTTGCAGGCGGTAGCTGTCAGAGTAGCTTTTCCCAGCCCAGTTACTCTATGCAACATTTATCTTCCACCCACGACTGTGATATCTAAAACTCTAGTCACAAATCTTTTAAATCAACTACCACGTCCTTTTATTATTCTTGGAGATTTTAATGCACACAATATTTTATGGGGGAGCAGAACATGCAATCCAAGGGGTGTTTTAATAGATGAGGTTTTAATATCTCACAACTTGATTCTCCTCAATAATGGAAAACCAACCCATTTTAGCACTGCGAATGGGTCTTCCTCAACAATAGATCTGACCATTTGTTCACCATCCGTTGCACTGGACGTCGAATGGGACGTCTTGCCGGATCTCTGTGGAAGCGACCATTTTCCAATTATGACTAATTTATTACACCAGATTGAAGTCAGGCAGAGAGCTCCCAAGTGGGACCTGAAACGAGCTAACTGGGACATGTTTAAGAATCTGGCTGTTTTTAACAAATCCCCATTCATTAACATACAGGACCATGTGGATCATGTCACAAACACCATCATCTCCGCCGCCAGATCCACCATTCCACAAACATCAATTCACCCGCTGCGACTTCCAGTTCGATGGTGGAACAACGAATGCAAAGAAGCTATTAAAAGTCGACGCAAAGCCTTAAAAAGGTTCAATACATGCCCAACCGAAGAGAATCTTGCCGCATTTAGGAAAATGCGGAGTAAAGCCAGGTTCGTTATAAGAAAATCCAAAAGGCAATCTTGGCACACATATGTGTCTTCAATCACCCACCATACACCCTCCTCAAGAGTTTGGGGCAAAATTAGAAAAATATCTGGCAAGCACACCTTTTTAAGCCCTTCTGGCGTCAAGGTCAATAACCAAATCATCACTAGTCAGATCGACATCGGTAATGCATTCGGTCAGCATTACGCACAAGTCTCCAGTTCAACGCACTACACAACAAAATTCATCGAACATAAATCAAAGGAGGAAAGGAAGACGTTGAACTTCTCCTCCAATAACGAAGAACAGTACAACCTTCCCTTCTCAGATCACGAATATTTCTCGATATTGAAAGATCTGAAAAACAACGCCCCTGGTCCTGATTTTATTCAACGAAATGCTCAAACACCTCTCATGTTCATCTCATCAGTATATCCTAAATATGTTTAATCGTATGTGGCTTGAAGACGTATTTCCTGAATCCTGGCAGGAAGCCATAACTGTACCCATTCTTAAGCCAGGTAAACCCAAAGAAGAACTCTCAAGTTATAGGCCGATATCATTAACAAGTTGTCTGTGCAAATTATTTGAAAGGATGATAAATAGAAGATTGATGTGGTTCCTAGAGAGCAAAAACCTCATTGCACCCGTACAATCCGGTTTCCGACGAGGGCGATCTGTTGTTGACCATCTAGCCCGGCTAGAGAATTACATTCAAAACGCATTTCTATTAAAACAACACGTGGTGGCGATCTTTTTCGACTTAGATAAAGCTTACGACACCACGTGGCGACATGGTATTTTAAAAACTCTACATGACTGGGGAATAAGGGGCCATTTGCCCAATTTTATCTCAAATTTTTTATCCAACAGACAATTCAGAGTCCGAATCGGCAACTTTTTATCCGGACAATTTTATCAAGAAAACGGTGTTCCCCAGGGATCGGTTTTAAGTGTGATATTATTTACGATATCAATCAACAGCATTGTTTCCTACGTTAAAAAACCAGTCAAGTGCTCACTGTTTGTCGATGATTTCGCAATATTTTTTAAAGCCGCCTACTTAAGTTCGATAGAGCGTCAACTTCAGATGAACATCAGAAGACTAGAAAAATGGGCTGACGAAACAGGCTATAAATTCTCGGTTTTAAAAACAACATGTATTCACTTTAGCCGTCGTCGTGGAATCTGCTCACATCCAAATCTAAAGATGGGAGTTCAAGACCTATTGTTTTCAGAAGTTGCCCACTTCCTGGGAATGCTTTTTGACACAAAACTTAATTGGAAACCACATCTACAACAACTTAAATCCAAATGCTCAAAGTCTCTGAATATCCTACGAATACTCAGCAATACAACCTGGGGGGCAGACCGCACCGTCATGCTCCGGTTATACCGTACCCTTATTAGGTCAAAACTCGATTTTGCTAGTTTTATATATGCTTCAGCAAGACGCTCATATCTCAAAACCTTGGATACAATACACCATACAGGGATCAGATTGTCAACGGGTGCTTTTAGAACCAGCCCCATCCCCAGTCTATTGTGAATCCGGAGAACCGTCGCTGTCATCCAGGAGAGACTATCTACTACTTAGCTATGTCGCCTCATTGGCGGGGTCACCTAAGAACCCTGCCTACGACATAATATTAAATCCACCATACCAAGACCGTTACGCCATTAGACAAAAGACCACTCGACCAGCAGGTATTCGATCCCTTGAACTAATGAATTGTCTAGGTATTGCCCCACCTCTTGTTTTTACCAATTCTTTTGCCGCTGTCCCGCCATGGATGATCAGTATGCCCAAATGCATCACTCAAATGTCAGTATACAAGAAAAGCACTACATCGTGCTTGCAATATCAAGCAATGTTTAATCAAATTCGTTCCCTATACTCCGATCACGAATGCATTTTTACAGATGGGTCGAGAATCGAGGACTCGGTCGGCTGCGCTTTTATTACTGACAATGAAAAGTTTTTATTCCACCTAGACTCACTTTTTAGCATTTTTAACGCGGAACTCTTCGCAATCATGCAAAGTCTTTTATATGCCTTTCGAAGCAAGACATCAAAGTTTTTAATATGCACCGACACTCTGAGCTCCCTTCAGGCACTTTTAGAAGTATATGCTAGGCACCCATTGATTGTTAAAATTCAAACAATTTTATCGAAACTTTTAGCCAAACGTAAGTCCATAGTTTTTTGTTGGGTGCCTGGTCATGCAGGCATTCTTGGTAACGAGGTGGCAGATCGATGTGCTAAAGAAGCCTGTACCACTGACAGCAACGACTGTCAATTAGTTATAACTGCGGACCTGAAAGCGTCTTTTAAACTTAAATCTAAGAAGCTATGGCATAACGAGTGGCAGAACATACGAAACAACAAACTAAGAGAAATAAAAGACTCTGTAACTCCATGGCTTTCCTCCCAGCGCTCATGTCGCCGCGAGGAAGTGGTTTTAAGTTTTAACTCGCATCTGAATCGGTCACACCTATATTACTCAGAGCTATCTTCTAAAAAGTGAACCCCAACCAGTGTGTGATGCTTGTAATGTGACATTGACTGTCAAACACATAATTTTAGATTGTGCAAAGTATTTAGCCGAACGACAAAGATGTAAGGTAAAATCCACACTTATAGAAAACCTGTCAGATAAAACTGACGCAACCGACAACATTTTAAAGTTCCTTAAATCAATTAACCTTATAACAAGATTTAAATAGGAAAAATAGGAAAAATAGGAAAAATAGGCACTGATAACCCAGATGTTTTGTGCCTTTAAACCACAAATAATAATAAATAATTAGGCCTAATTGTAGAATAAAAAGGGGAGATACGGAGAGATATTACCATACAAGACGTTGGGATTAATTTGTTATTTTAGTGGTGAGCAAGGTGTATTGTTTTAAACCACCTACTATTATTCTTGTATCGACTAGCGAGTTTTACTTTCTTACGATAGGGATAGGGAGCTTAACTGGATAGGAAACTGATAGGGGACCATCTTTAACGTGAATAGACAATTAATTATTATCGAAGCATTTTGGCATATACTTACTTGGCGCGTCACTTTTTCTTTTTGAACCCTGATGTACTGGAGTACAAAGTGAAAGTAGTTCAGTATCAGTGATGTGTGATGTGGTTGCAATGTCACTTTCATGCACATGAAGAAAACTCTCAAACAAAACCTCTTTAATTATTACATCACTAGCGAGAGTAGAGGGCAGTTCTTCATGGCTGCTGTATTGTGATAAGGATACCTGGGAACAATATGTTTATTGTTACCGGTAGTTGCCGTTTCTACCTGTGACCAGCTTTAAATATTATTTAAAGTAAACCAAAAAGGTTTTACAACAACAGAATAAAGAATCGTAAGTTATTCGTGCTTAGTAACTAAACACACTTGTTACGTAGGCCTATCTGTGTTTATTAAAATGCTGATTGCTACAATCAGTTAGCTACGTTGGCTACATTATTGTATCGCTTCTTATTATTTTGTTATTTCCTATTTGTATTATCTTTGTACGTACTTGTAACTCAAACACAGTAACCATAGATGTAACTAACCATTAATTTTTCATGTTTTGAGAATAAAACTGTTTTAAATTGAAATTGGAAGTGTGACTCCCTTATTGCCTTCTGACCTTACAGAACACAGCCACCGATCCAAAAGGGTAGGCCTACATATTATAAGCCTGTCTAGTAGCCAGACCTAAAGTATTGTATAGTAGACTGATGTATCTATGAAAGGTGATTATACATACATTTTCAAATGTAAATTCGGTTCCAGCAGGAAAGCCAGCCTCTGCTATCAGCAGATCACCGTGGACCATCTCTGCTCCAAGCCAGGCCAGCATTTTCTCCTCGATGGGAGTGAGTTTGGTGACTGGTGCCGTTCCACCACCAGTTCCTCTTGTGTATAATGAGATTGCACTTGCCTTTGATTTTACATGAAGTTTCCAGTCGGACCATGACTAAAATCATGAACACTATCTAAGTTCTAGGCCTAAAAATATTTATGGTAAAATGCGTAGTTGTTCCTCACGTGATTCTCAATTCAGCCTTTCCTCAGACTCGCCCAACCAACATTGCCATGTGGACTGCTCTGCTATTGGTGAGGAAGAGCTGAGTTGAGGAGCATTGAGGAACGACTAAGCATTTGACCCTTATGGTCTATGAACAAGAATATTATACCTATTTAGCAAGTCTACGTTATTAGTCTCCATTTACATCGCAAAATGAATCGCAGAGCCTGCAGTAACTCCTACGAACAATTGTGTCAGTCATAGTAGTTATCTGATCATAATCACTATCTTAATTGTAGATAGCCCTACCTAAAAGACAATTCACAATCAGTCATAGGCCTAAATTGTAAGGATTGTTTAAAAGAATATTTCATTTCCATATGCTTCCACACACCGGCAGACTTATATGTGCATTGTGATTTATGAATCTGAAATCTGCTGTTGAAAATCATCTAGGCCTAGGCATATAGCTAACAAAAATGGAAAGCTAGAGCTATATTTTTATAGCCCTAGCCTAGGCTAGGCCTAGGCCCTAACTGTCAAAAAATGGCTTTGAGTCAGTTGCTTTGAGCCACGAGGCCTATAGGACTAGACCTACTCTAGTAGATAGGCCTAGGCTAGTTTGTAACTCTTAATTCTAGTAGACAGTTTGTAAACCATTATTAAAATATCAATAATTTTGTAATGAAATAAGTAATTCTTCTTACCGTTTTCCATTTCAAAACATCCTTGGTTGCTCCATTTCCCATTGAATTGAGTTCATTGGCCAACTGAAACCACATCTCTTTACACTTTTGCTTGCCTAGAGGCCCTACAAGGCGATAAGCAGCGAACTCGCTATGTACAATCATGAATTCCAGCATCGCTTCCTTTTGCGTTTCACTAATCTTCACGTTCTTAGTTGGCGCCATTTAAAAATAATGATCGCGACCGCGGTCTTGTTCGAAACCACCAGCGAACAGCTGTTCGAAAGGCAGTTTCTGATTGGTTACAGCTTCGGCGGCTCAGTCGATTTGAATGTCTTCCGTAATGGATCCAGACTGGATCCGATCCGTCCACTCCCATTCCGGACCGAGTTATAAAATCGCTATATTTCTAATTTTTCTTAGGGTCCGGAATGGGAACACTAAATTTCACGATTCGGATCCGGGCCGATTTCATTCCGGGATAATTATAGAATAGGGGTCCAGGGACTGCTACCTTATCGTGGTGGGCAGGTTTGCGTGCTTTGTTGATCCCGAGAGCTATGCCGGCGGAACGTATGCTTCTGGTAGGGCCACGGCACGGTAGGGATGGAGGCAAGATACCTGAAACAACCACAACAATGGAGGGATTTACCCTCTTAACCTGCTTGATGAGATCAGCCACATCTCCGGCAATGGCTTCGGGAATTTCGCGGCGAAACACGTTAACTCCAGCATGGATGACCGTCCTCTCGTAGAAAGGGGCCGCTTGCACTGCTACTGGAGTGAGCATCTAGAATATTTTTTTATTTGTCTTATGTTTCGATACATTTTTTTCTTTAATTTTTTTTTTTTTTACATACTATAAGTTCGACATCTGAAACTTAAAGGGAAACACATTAGGTATATACCTTGTGCGTGATACTGCACTGAAAACACATAATACATGGCAAATGTCAAGAATATGCCATCTGCAATTGTTTCTTCGTTGGTCATGACCGTTCCCTCAACGGTGGGAAAACACATGGGGTTGCGTTTCTCTAAAAACACTGTTTCTAAGCTTGCATTTGCATTGTAATTCACTTGAAAATAATTCCATGTAAGCATCAAATAATAAATCGAACATAACTAGTGCCAACTCGACTGACCTTATTTCATTAGAAATTAGGTGGCATGCAAAGTCTGCAAATGGCTTTGTGTTATGTGTACAAAGGGGAAAACATCAGCTTACCACTAGCCGATTAAATTTGCAAAGAAATGTAATGCGCAAATTTTTACAACTACACTGCAAAGTAAGCTGTTGGGTTACCGTTTCTTCACCTACAGTCCCTAATAGTTATGTTAGTATATGATTAATAAAAAAAACATCACGCCACCACCACTATACTACAAACCACAATAACAAAAAATAAAGAAGTTAAGTTCACACATTAGTTTAGTAATTTTAATGGTCAGTGAAATGAAATAAATATGAAATATGAGTGACGTGAAAAAGTATGCACCAATAGATAAAAAATAAGAAAACGGACAGGACAACACCATTGAAAAAAAATTGTGCTAGGAGCACAACAGTTGAAAATGGCATACTGAATATTCAATCCACCACTGCACTACATCAAACGGGTACAGTGACTGCCACATCCACCTCTCACTTCCCCAACCGCTTGCACTCAAGGTCATGCTTTTCCCGCTTTGCTTAAGCACCAGACAGCGACGCTCTTTCTCGAAGGCTTCCTCTGCTAGGGCTTGCCTACGAGAATCCTCGAGTAGGAATTAGCCTAGTTGCAAAAATATAATAGTGTCCCCCCCCCCTTTCCACGACAAGAGGCTCGGACAGAAGCGCCACAAGCACCCTTCGGCCGCAGGGAGGGGTATTATGTGGGATATCCTCTGCTGAGGGCAAAGAACCAAACAACCCAGGCCGACGGAAACGGGCCCGTCCAGCAACCATCGACCCAAGAAGCCCGTAACGTTGCTCTGTCACGCTCAGCGTGCGGCCACAGAACCGCAGATCTTATCAACCTTGAACCCTGCTATCGCAATGCCACTCCGAAATCAGCCCAGGGTGACCTGGTCGTCATACAATTGAAGCGAGCCCACTTTAGCCACGAGCCATTCAACACCATCGTGGTGCAGCGCCGCATCAATCTCCTCGTGACACCCATACGGGTAAGCCCCAAGTCAGACTTACGACACCACACCCCTTTCCAGCTGATCTTCACAGGACAGCTTTGTACTTTCTCGATAGAGACCTTGCGACGTGCCGCAATAGCGGCCAAAAGCGCCTTGTTGCTCTGGTACTTGTCGTACTTTTGGAAGTGCAACCGATCCAATCCTCCCGCACCGGATACTACCTGCGCGTCCACGATCACCGCTACTCCATCTCGGACCGCAACGATATCGGGTTTCTTATCAAGGAGCCGACCGCCAAGATCATGCAAGTACTCTTTCTCGACCTCCCACCCCTTACGCGCGAGTTCAGAGGCGACTAAATCCCTGACGGCGTCGTGTCTCAACGTCCTTCCCCCGTGTGTTCGGAAGCAGCATTGAACAACGTGATAGGCCGTCTCGGCTCGTGCACTGCAACCGGTAGCACGGCACGAGATATCGACCCCATCACGCCGTCCACGGGAGAGACGAACACGTGTGGGCAGACATCCTGACCGGACTTGATAGTAATGGACGTAATCCTTGCCGGGGATTCCGCCCGAGTGCGTCAGTACCCAGTCTGTACTCAAAGTTGAGGCCGCCGACTCTCGCAAGTCCCGGCCATCAACCGCACCCCATAGTAAGTTCGTCATGCAGTCTCCTAACGCTGACGCCTTATCCTCGGAGCCCGCGATACAGCGCAACACCTGCCGGCACTGGGCCACCCTTTTCAGGATGACGTCAGTACTGGAGGCGGCCACTGCCGCGGCAGAGGAACTTCTAGTCATTCGGACTAGTCTCGTGAACCGCATCTGCGGGATCTTGAGAGTAAGAGGAGTAAGACCTAAACCCCCAGACTTGATTGGCGCATGGAAGTACCCCTTGGGTGTGTCCATTGGTAAATGCAGCCAGGACCGGCACGCAGCCCGAATCCACCGGTCGTATTTGCGCAGTACTTGATTTGTAAACCTACCCAGCACGAGTTCATGGTGAAAACGTGGCAAAAGGTAGGTCGACAAAACCCTGAGCCTCTGCTGGGGCTTCAGGGGGGCCCTGGTAATGCGGTCAAGGGCATTACGCAAATCCGTGCGACCAACTACATCCACCTCCGAACCTCGGACCGTCACCCCTAAATACCTCCAGGGTTCAACAACCGTCCGCGAAGGAAGGAGGGCTCCTGACGCCAGCCGAAACTGACCGGAAACCACTTTAACCTTCTTATCACGGCCGGACGGTACAAAGGATGAGGTACCGCTTTTAGCAACATTCAAAGAGAGGCCGCACCTGGCCATCTCTCCCTCAAATTGAGTGAGGAGCAATTGCAACCCCGCCCTGGTTGACGCCACAATAATCACATCATCGGCGAAGGCTAGAGCATTCACACGCACCCCATTAAGATCAAAGCCGACATCAGGACTAAGGCATCCCAAAGCTCTGTCAACCACAAGGTTAAACAAAAGGGGTGAAAGTGGATCGCCCTGACGAACCCCGCGACCAACCCGCACCGGAACCCCGGCCCCGCATTCAAAGTTAGTAACAGCATTGTCATAGATCCGGGCCACATAATCCACGAAAGGTTGTGGGAAGCCTACGGACCTTACCGTGTCGACCAAGGCATATTTTGAGACAGTGTCAAAGGCTTTAGACACGTCTAGCGATGCTAGGTGAAGTTGTCGACACGCACGACGCGATTCCGCAGTGAGGGCCGTGAGAATAGTAACATTCTCCGCGCACCCATCCACTGGCTGGAACGCCCGCTGCCGAGAATCGGACAGCTGCTTTCTCTGAATACGCAATGCCAGGAGGCGATGAAAGTGCCGGCAGACAACCGAACCGATAGAGATCGGCCGGTAATCAGCGGGCTGGTCGGACTCCTTCTTAGGTATGAAGATAGTCCTGGTGCGCAGGAATTCGGTCGGCATGTCACCACACAGCAAGAAGATATTGAAAAGAACGGCGATCGCCAACGGCGGCACCTTGTGCCACCGCGCCGCAGGTATACGATCTAGACCTGGTGCAGACTTTGGCCGAATGCGAGACTCGAACACCTCTTTCGAAGTGACCGGGCCCCACACATCGGCCAAAGCCTCCACATGAGCAGGAGGATCAGCAGAAGGAACGAAAGGCACGCTAGGCTCACCCATCAGGGGTCGCCAGTATGCGTCCATGGACTCAGCTGATGGTCGCTGAGAGTCGTCCATCTTCCCCTCCAAAACCTCACGCGCACACTTGGCCTGGTCCTGAACCCAGAGACTCTGTATGCGACCGTAGTCCCTACGGCGCCGATCTTTCTTGCTGCCCCCAGTAGTGCGATTACGGTGTGGCGTACTAGAGCCGGGAGCTCGCTCGGGTAACGGGGGTGACACCCGCCGGCACCACTCGAGGATGCCAGCTCTCGTGTCACGCCCCCCTTACGCATCCGCGGCAACCTGCCGCAAAAGGTCAGCTTCCCAACCCATGCCAGGATCCAGGGCCTCCACCAGCTCCTGTAACTTGGCCCTGACATTGTTCACCGCGTCAGGTGGGTGCAGCTCCTCTACTGCTGGTGGGATTGGCATGACCCCCTCAGGCACAGCATCTGCTTGCCGGTCATTAGCTCCGTCTGCAACGGGCTGCAACTCTACAGGCTGGGGGGGCAACACAGCTGGCTGCTGTGCCACCCTCATGCCAACGACCATCTCCCGGTAATCCGCCCTGCGACGGATCCCTTTGATGGCCTCAAGCGTCCGATTCGGGAACCTCTCGACAAGATACTGGTTCAGAAACCTCGTACCTTCGGGAGCGTCAGCTTCGGCTCTAGCCAGAAGTCTGACCTCCTCCCCTGCCCAGCGTGGCTTTTTCCTATCCACATCGATCGCGTCGTTATACTCGACGGGGTGTGCTCTTTTCATGTGCTGAAAGCCCAAATAACTAACTCCTCTCGTGTAGGCTTGTCTGCCTTGTAGCATCACACGTGAGCTGCGATATCCTCTCTTCATGCTCTTCGCTGATTACGGCCAGCCTACTCCGACATCTGCTAGAGCTGCGAGAGGAAGTAGCAGTACCAGCAGATTCGGTAGCAGGCCGTGGCGTCTCGATTAGCCTTTGTTGCAAAAATATGAGACGGTAAGCCCCATTAATCAATCAGCGTCTCTGGAGTCTGGGAGATGAGTGGAAATGGTTTGTTGTTCTGTTCCATTTCCACAACTGTAAACTAATAAACAATATAGGGTTCAGAAACTTTCAAACCATCCTGTATAATAATTATGCAAGAAAATATGTTTGGCTACTTAGTAGGCTAAACACCAAGAGCTAAAGTTAAAACTTATAAATAGAGACTATCAAACATGCAAATAAAGATAGAACTTATAGAAAAGATGTAGCCTACTGTATTGGGGTAGGCCATGTGTATATGTTCGCTCAATAGTAAATAATATATGTCTACCGAATAAATTACCTTCTTCTTCGTCGCTGTATCTGTGGTGTTCAGCTGGAGGTGGCTGAGCTGGAGATAGCATAGCTGGTAGTAAAATGACGTAATGTGTTTATTCAACTTAGTTCCTTCTCAACGTTGCCGGAAGCAACACTGTGTTTTAACTTGTTCTTTCTATACAAAACTTACCCTCTGTTTCACTACCAGTATCCATGAGATACTCTACTTCCGTGTATTGTGGACTTCCCGGTGTAGATTGTAGATCGTTTGTTGTATATGAGTCATTTTCTTGTTGAATGCTTTTTGATAGAAAATACATTATTTTGTTTTATCTTAGTTGGGGCCTGCTATATACAGTAATATCTTAGTTACTACGTACATACATTATTTATTTACTTCTAATGCCAAAGATGGCCCGTCTCGGCCCGGGGTAGAATAGGCCCAGAGTGACTCTGCTAGTCGTAAGAGGCGACAAAAAGAGACCCTGTCCCTTTCTCCCCCACTGTCCCACAAAATATTTGTCCTCCCACTTGGCCCTGCCCTCCCTTGCTGGACTCCCGTATGACGACCCACGCGACGTACAATGGATCTGATTCGGATGTGGCTTTATTCTTCATCATCATCTTTCTCATCTTCATTATCACCCGCTCATCGTCTCGATTAGCTTTTGTTGCACAAATGTGAGACGTTTAGCCCCATTAATCAATCAATCAATCAAATGCCATAGAAGCATCCCGTTTTTTACATTTAACTTTACATGCTTACCTCCATCAAAGTGTCTACCTTTAAGCCCAAATATCCATCCATCCATCCATCCATCCATCAGATAAGTCGGTCGCCAAAACACATTCCACATCGCCCAAATAGCGAAAAATCGCCCAGTCTGGAAACCCTGATTGTCAGCCGAGGCGCGCGTTCTTAAAGCGAGTCTGTTCGTCTCGATTAGCAATTTTTGCAAAAAAAAATGAGACGTTTAGCCCCATTTCATTAATCAATGTATCATTCAATCAATCAATCAATTGACCGCGTCTGTATAGAAGGTAGAGATGCGGGGCTATCAACAAACGAGATGACGCACAAAGACTCGCAATAGGATTGAAGCCAATCCTGACCCCATTTCGTGTGAAACCAAGGCAAACACCACAATTAGAAATAACTGAACGCCACCGCATCAGTGCTTTCCTAGGACAACATGGCCCGGTTCTCAAAATTAACAACAGTTCCGCGCCGCCCCGCACCTCCACCTACTATAGTAGTGGGTATACTGACAACGCGCGCCTCGGCTGACAATAGTCAGTTGACGCTAGGCTCTTGAATGAGACGGACGTGATAGGTACTCGTGATCATGTCAGGTGGAATTCTGGCGAAACGTCGAGCAATGGGTGACAAGACTTCAGTCTCCACCAGTATACTCACACAAGTGGCGGAATATACCGGAAGAACACAAATGCACACACATATATATATAAATAAAATTACTAGACTATCAAAAGAATAACAAGGTGTAAATAAATTATCCATGGCAGCATTTTCAGACTGTCTACTGCGTTCATAGCAGGCACTCTAGAATTTGCAATTGTGTGTCCTTCTGAACTTGTAAGGAAACATTTTTCAATTCCTGGTGCTCGGTTCTGCGTGCTTTGAATTGCGTGAGTGAACAAGCATCGTCTGTACGAGCAAGGCAACACAGTTCATTCATTAAATTAAGGTACATTGTACGTACAGCCATGAACTCATCAAGCTGAATCAATATTTCCTTCTTATTTGCTCGAGACATGTTAACTATGAAAAGTAAACTGTAGTATGCATCCTGCCCATGGACTGCTACCTTATCGTGGTGGGCAGGTTTGCGTGCTAAGATGATTCCGAGAGCTATGCCGGCGGAAGCGTATGCTTCTGGTAGGGTCACCCTAGCCGGACTGGTCGAGGAGGAGAAGTCAGACGAAGTGCAGTCCACACCCCAATCCCCTTCCCCCCCACTGTCCCATTGAATATTTCTCCTCCCACTTGGCCCTCCCTCCCTTGCTGGACTCCCGTATGACGACTCACGCGACGTACAATGGATCTGATTCGGATGTGGCTTTACTCTTCATTTTCATCTTTCTCATCTTCATTATCACCCGCTCATCGTCTCGATTAGCCATCGTTGCATAAATATAAGACGTTAAGCCCCATTAATCAATCAATCGTAGTATGCATTGTTTAATTCTCACGTAATTGATAAGACTAAAGGCGAAATGATGATGAACCAATTACATATCCGGCCCGGAGATTGACCAATGTAAATCAGACGAATCGAAACACAAACCTTTTATCAATACTTCATTTTTAATGATTAAAAACTAGATCTTACCAGAGAAGAAGGAAAAACCCCAGCCGTCTGGACGGGACTATCCGCGACAGACTGCTTGTTGCGTGAGCTTAAAAACTGGTCATCGATCAAGAAGTTCACGCCTCCTTAAGTAACACACTTTAAAGGTACTTCCGGGGCAGCACAAACGAAACTTTTTACGGCACAATCATTTCGTGTGAAATATAGGTACATTTAGAAAAGGGGGGGGGGGGGGAGGGAGGGCAGTTACATGGACCCTCTGTCATACTGATTATAATGTAAGATACATTTATCAGTCAAGTCTGTACGACTTACCAAACCACAGTGCTATGCTTACTCAGATTTTCGAGTTTTTGTTTCAATCTTTATATATAATTTAAAAATTAAATTTTCTACATTTTTTGACGTAGAAGTATCCTTTGCTCTTAACCCTTTTAAATTGCAGTTGCAGAATTAATTTTTTTCCCTTGTATCGGAGGGACGACAATTTGTTGTTTACAATCTCTCCGAATTGACCTTTCCGCATGGCGGGGAATTTGACCACAGCTGCTTCTGAAACACAAAATCACAATGCGTTGTAGCACGTAGAATATCACACACCCCAAATAATTTTTACACTTTTCTTGTATTGGCACAAAACAGTTAAGACTCTCTATATTTTCAATGTAGGTAAGGGTGGTCCCAGAAACCAAAAAATAAAATGAAAACGACAACACTTCATTTGTTTAAGGAATATGTGACGAGTTATATGATTGAAGAAAAAGTAAAGTTTGCTGATGTTTAAGTTACAATGAGTTCCAGTTGGTTGGTTGGTTGATTGCAATATTTCAACTGTCTTTACGCGAATGACCCTCGCTGTTAAAAGCGCCCAAAATCCAATAATCAATCAATCATATCAACTGTCTTTGACCAATACCTAAGTCAATATTTTCTTGGTCATGCATCCCAAGCAATCAGTTGGGAAAAATTTAAAAGTGTTTTGGATGTGTGCATAACATAGCTCTAAAATCTGGAGCACTTCTTGTGCATTGCACAACCACGTAGGACGTACTGTAGATAGCTTTTATAGCTTGTTCATGCACGCAGTGTTCTCGCCCTGTCATTTTTACACGAGAGAATTGTTGGGAAAAGCAAGGAACAAAATCTAACTTGTTCTCAGCATTACTCATAATTAGTGGATCGTAAGTATTACTGATATCTCATTTATTGCCTTTATATTTCTTTCCAAATATTTATGAGTATTCGACAATTTCGAGAAACCTATGTACAGCTAGCGTACATAGCGTTTGCATTTTGTATTGCTTTTATGAGTTAACCCTTATCGGTTGAGCTTTCTGCCTGAAATTTGTTTTCCTTATTGGCCTTTATTGTCTGATGTATCTCGTCCATTGTTTCCTGCTTGACATTTTACTGTGTCATCTTAATTATTTGTCACATGATCTTCAGAATCCACTTTTGTGATATCTTTTTTCTGTTGACTCTCAGTATCGACTGTATGGACTACCCACTATGTGTGTACAGTATAAAGGATATGGACCCAGAACACTTCCTCATCCCCTGGATGAACATTTTATTTTTAACAATAACAAGTGGTACTCCTGTTATACTCAAAGCTATCCTTAGCTTCTTGCGCGGACCACCGAATGGGTCCATGCACCAATTCCTCGTCCAATTCTCGAAGTTCTATTTGAGTTCTATTTGAACATTTTTTATGATCGTTTTTACATTGCGGATTGTGCAGTTTTAGGTGTAAGTTGTGTGGTTGGCTATTGATGTGTTCGGCGGGGGGGAAAGGTCATATATGATGTTTTATCTAGGTTAGGAGTAAGAATGTTCATATCTAGTCCTGCCTTTACATATTACATGTCGTTTTCGGCAACATTAAAAACTTCCTCCCACGTGTCTCCTTGAAAGATTATTGCAGTGTCATCGGCAAAACTAATAATGACTCCATTAAGTTTCGTTTTAAATAGGACTAGGCCTAGCTTTGGAGGGTGTCTGAGATTGAATGAAACGGGTTGAATCTTTTTTATACTTAGCTCACTTTTCATCTTTTATACACTCAGCTCACCCGGAAGATGCATCCATTCGCGAATCGCCTCGGATTGAGTTAATCCAACACTTGATTACGATTGATCCTGTTCACTCGATCGCGTAGCTTGGTTCAGGCTCGCGTAAGTAGGCCCTACCTTTAGAGGGATTTAAAGTCTTCGACATCGGGAATGTTATTCGGTACGCATCATGTCATATGCCTAACCATGAAAATGAAGCCGAGCGTTCCTGTTCCCATTACAGCATTTGGCAGGCTTTTGTAGCTATCGGGCTTTAGGCTTAGTCAATTTGCTCTTGAGCCCCAAGCCCTAGGCCTATATAGGTAGATGTGTATCTTGGGGCTGACAATGTAGGGGCTGTCCTAGGCCTGTCCTAGGCCTGTCCTATCCTAGGGCCTAGGTCTAGGCCTATTAAGTCGAGTTCACATAACGTCGCAAGGATCAATGTTTCGTTATAAGCCGAGTTCAACAATGTAGACAATCTTATGACGGACCAACCAATCAGGCGTTGCCTTATTGTTGATCTTCTTCTTCTTCTTAGAGTTTTAAGGCACAAAACAGCAAGGTTATCAGTGCCTATGTTATTTTAATATTGATCATTATGTTCGATTACATAAGTGATAATAAACGATTATCTTGGAGAAAACGAAATATGTTATCGATTACTTTAGATTCGTCTGATAAGTTTCAATTTAAACTTTCTTCTTTCATTATCATATTTGTTACATTGAATTAGAATGTGTTTTACAGTCAGAACAACATTACATACATCACATACTGGGGCAGGTTCGTTTCTTAGTAAGTAGCCTTGGTTAAGGTATGTATGGCCGATACGGAGACGGGTCAAGACTACTTCTTCGCGACGGCAAAATCGTCTAGAAGAAAACCAAGGTGATATGGTGTCTTTAATCTCCCTTAGTTTATTACAAGGTACATTTTTCCAACTATCGTTCAATTCTTTCTTTAAACGATGCCGTAGAAAGACTTTTAGGTCAGATGTGAGGACTAATTTACAGTCTGTAGGTCGCTTCGTTCAGGCAGCTTTGGCGCACTTGTCGGCCACCTCGTTGCCCACAATGCCTGCATGGCCTGGCACCCAACAAAACACTGCACACTTTCCATTTGTGGATAGTTTTGTTAATAGAATTTGAATTTTATTAATCAGAGGGTGCCTTGAGTATAATTCAAACATTGATTGAAGTGAGCTTAACGAGTCAGTACATATAAAAAACTTTGTATGTTTGCTCCTAAAACAATAAATAATGCTTTGCATAATTGCATAGAGTTCTGCATGGAATATGCTAAAAAGAGGGTCTAGGTTAAATAAAAACTGTTTGTCAGTAGTAACAAAAGCGCAGCCAACCTCATCCTGAGTTCTGGAACCATGTGTATAAATACACTCGTAGTCAGAGTATTGAGCTCGTATTTCATTAAACAATGCTTGGTACTGTGGGGATGATGTGGTACCCTTCTTGCATTGTGACAGGCTTGTGATGCAGATTGGCTGACTGAAGGTCCAAGGAGGCGTTGAATTGAAAGATTGATTGATTGATTCATGGGGCTTAACGTCTCATATTTTCGCAACTATGGCCAATCGAGACGATGAGCGGGTGATAATGATTATGAGAAAGATGATGATGAAGAATAAAGCCAGATCCGAATCAGGTCCATTGTACGTCGCGTGGGTCGTCATACGGGAGTCCAGCAAGGGAGGGCAGGGCCATGTGGGAGGAGAAATCTTCAGTGGGACAGTGGGGGGGGAATGGGCAGGGTCTCCTTTTGTCGCCTCTTACGACTAGCAGAGTCACTCTGGGCCTATTCTTCCCCGGGCCCAGACGGGCTTTGAATTGAAAGAAGTAAGGAATACAACTGGTAGTTTAGTGTCTAATTTTTGTAATAATTTATGGCTTCTGATTCCTACTGGCCTCGTAGCCTTTTGTCTTACCTCATAGTGGGTTTTGTACATTGGTTTAAAAACGGTTTTATGAGAAGGGTTTTTGGGAGATCCTAACAAAGAGGCAACATAGTTCAGGAGCAAATAATCTCGCCGGGCATACAGAGGGGGTTCCCCAGCCTCACAACATAGGCTGGGAATTGGGCTTGTTCTAAACGCCCCGGTTGAGAGTCTGATGCCTGTGTGGTGAATTGTGTCTAAGGTTTTTATATACGACGGCCTAGCAGAGTTGTATATGAGGCTGGCAAAGTCCAATTTCGATCGGATCAGTGAGCGGTAGAGATTAAGCATTACCGTATGGTCTGCTCCCCAACTGGTATTACTTAAAACTCGTAAGATGTTCAAGGCTCTAACACACTTCGTTTTGAGCTGCTGGATGTGGGGTTTCCACGATAGTTTGGAGTCGAACCACATCCCTAAGCAACGGGCGGAGTCAGAAAAGGTGAGTTCCTGGCCCTTCATTATCAGAGAAGGGTTCGGACGAAAGCCTCGGTGTCGGGAAAAATGTATACATGTTGTTTTCGAGACGGAGAATCTGTATCCTGTTTGGTTAGCCCATTTCTCTAGACGTCTTATGTTTATTTGCAGTTGACGCTCGATGGAGCTCAAGAACGCCGCTCTGAAAGCAATTGCGAAATCGTCGACAAAAAGTGATGATATCACAGGTTTTTTAATAAAAGAAGCGATGCCGTTTATTGATATGGCAAATAAAACCACACTTAAAACCGAACCCTGAGGTACACCGTTTTCTTGATAAAACGTGTGTGATAAAAAAATTCCCGATTCGGACTCTAAAACGCCTTTCTGATAAAAAATTTGCTATGAAATGTGGTAAATGTCCCCGTATACCCCAGTTGTGGAGAGTTTTTAAAATGCCATATCTCCACGTCGTGTCATATAGGCCTTCTCTAAATCGAAGAAAACAGCAACAACGTGTTGCTTCATTAAAAACGCGTTCTGAATGTATCCTTCCAGATGGACTAGATTGTCAAGGACAGAGCGGCCCCGACGAAATCCTGACTGTTCTGGGGCAAGTAAGTTCTGGCTTTCCAGTATCCACATCAATCTTTTGTTCACCATCTTTTCAAACAGCTTACACAAACAACTTGTCAACGAGATTGGGCGGTAGCTAGAAAGATCTTTTTTGTTCTTGCCTGGTTTGAGGATAGGAATGGTTGTTGTGTCCTGCCAGGATTTAGGAAACTTGTCCTCTAACCAAATACGATTCAACATCTTAAGTAGGTATTGGTGAGAAGCTGTTGATAGGTGTTTGAACATTTCATTATGGAGGTTGTCCGGTCCGGGGGCGCTGTTCTTTAGTTCTTTTAGTATTGAAAAATATTCCCATTTAGTAAATGGGAAATTATAGCTTTCTTCCGTGTGAGAGTCAAAGTTTAAAATATTTCTTTCTTCCTTATCTTTATGTAGAAAAAATGTTTTCGAGTAGTTTCCAGAGCTTGAGACACGGGCATAATATTCGCCCAAGGCATTGGTCATCTCTATCTGGGTGGTCACGAGGCGGCCGTTAACCGAAACACCAGTAGGGCTAGAGGAAGTATTTTTACCGGCGATTTTTTTAACCTTTTCCCAGACTTTCGATGTGGGAGTGTGGTGGTTAATTGTGGTAATATATTCCTGCCATGAACGTTTTCGGGATTGTTTAAATATATACCGAGCTTTAGCTCGTAGCTTCCTAAATAACTCCAGATTGGCTTGAGTTGGCGACTTTTTAAATTGTTTTAAAGCTTTACGACGATCCTTTAGCGCTGTCTTACATTCACTGTTCCACCAGGGAACTGGACGGCGACGGGGAAAAACAGACGTCTGGGGAATAGTGGACCTGGCAGCGGCAATAAGTGTGTCGGTGACATGAGATACTTGATCCTGGATATCGGTGAAATGTTCTTCTTTAAACACAGCCAGTTTCTCGAATAGATCCCATTTGGCACGCTTTAGATCCCATTTTGGATTCCTCTGTCTAGACTCTCCCCCATGTGAGAGCCGTATTGATATGGGGAAATGATCGCTTCCACATAAATCAGGTAAAACCTCCCAATTCAAATCCATACAGAGAGAAGGCGTACAGATTGTAAGATCTATGGCGGAATAGGAGCCGTTGGCAGTACTAAAATAAGTGGAGTCACCGTTATTAAGAAGAACGAGGTCTTGTGCCATTAAAATGTTTTCAATTAAAATACCTCTATGGTTGGATGTAATTCCACCCCATAAAATGTTGTGTGCATTAAAATCACCGAATAAAATATATGGTCGTGGTAATTGACGTAAAAGGTTAGTGACTAGACTTTTAGATATCACAGCTTGTGGAGGCAGGTACACGCTACACATGGTGATGAGACCAGGGAGGGCTACTCGGACAGCCACTGCCTGCAAAGGTGTTGTGAGAGGCAGTGGTTCAGAGAATACGGTGTCCTGTACTAAGATAGCCGTTCCTCCCTGAGCCCGGTCACCTGTTGTATCGTCACAGCGGTAAAAAGTAAATCCGCGCAACTTTGGGTTGTCTGACATCTTAAAATGCGTTTCTTGCAGACATAACAGAGTGGGATTGTGCCTTGAGATTAGTAGCTTTATCTCCTCTAATCTTGTAAAATACCCTCTTACGTTCCACTGTAATAAAACATCCATATTAAGGTTCTTGTTGATAAAACGTTAAAACTAAGATGGTCTTGGTTTCTTTAAAAATTCTGCTACCCTAGAGGTAGCAGGGGTGAGAGGAGTAGTGTCCATCTCCTCTTCACTTTCTTCCTCTTCGCCGGAGAAGGACTCCGAATGGCTTTTACTAAAGCCACGTACTAAAACATGTCGCTCCCTTTTGGGCCGTCGTATATTTTTTCCTGGCTGTTGGTCAGAATGCGATTGTGTATTTCTGTTCAATTTTATACCCTTGTTTGTGTTTGTCGCTTTTTGAGCAACATCCAACACCTTTTCTATTGGAACGAGTTTAGTTTTTTCTTTACAATCCATTGGTTAATACTTTTATCTTCTGCTGATGATGTATCGAGTTTCGTCAATAGATCTTGAATTATTTTATTCTGTTCATTAATTCGAGTTTCTTGAGTTTCTAAAATCTGCTGCTGGCGTTCAATAGTTTGTTTTAGTTGTTGGATGGTATCCATTAGTTCAGTCATGACAGTGGTATTTGGGGTATTTGTAGTGATTTCTGGTTCTGGTAAAGACATAGAGGAGGCATTGAAGCTGGGAACGGACGGTTGGCTTACAACTATTTCGGCAAACGATTTTTTAAAAATTGGGGCAGCAATTTCGCGGTATTTTTTCCTAGCCTCGAATACTGACAGGTTTTCCTTTGCTCTTAGTTCTTGGATTCCTCTTTCCTCAATGTATTTTGGGCATTTGAACGATGATGCGGGGTGATCCCCCTTACAGTTAACACAGAGCATGGCTGTTGGGCACTCATCAGAAGTGTGAGGCTCCTGTGCACACACAGCGCAAACGGCCTTTGCCTTGCATGATTTTTGGGAATGTCCAAACCTCTGGCATTGAAAACATCGCAAAGGTTTGGGTACGTACGGTCTCACTTCCACCTTGTGATAGCCGGCGAAAATATACTTGGGTGCGTTGGGGCTGTCGAAAGTCAGGATAAATATTGGTGTCGGTTTGAGGGATCCAGTACGTTTACTCTGAACGTGATAAACATCCGTCACGCCTTGAGATGCGAGCTCGATCTTAATCTCGTCGGGGGAGCAATACATTAAATCGAAGCATTTTATAACGCCCTTGGATGTATTAAGTGTAGGATGTGGCTCAACTACAACAGGAATATCGCCCAGATGATTGGCGTTCAGTAGCAGGTTCGTGTGTTTTTCAACATCAGATTCAATTAGCAGTGTGCCATTCCTGAGTTTTCTGGCAGACTTAACTTGGGAGGATATACCTTCTATGATTGATTGATAAATGGGGCTTAACGTCTCATATTTATGCAACGATGGCTAATCGAGACGATGAGCGGGTGATAATGAAGATGAGAAAGATGATAATGAAGAATAAAGCCACATCCGAATCAGATCCATTGTACGTCGCGTGAGTTGTCATACGGGAGTCCAGCAAGGGAGGGCAGGGCCAAGTGGGAGGAGAAATATTCAATGGGACAGTGGGGGGGAAAGGGGATTGGGGTTTGGACTGCACTTTTTCTGACTTCTCCTCTACGACCAGTCCGGCTTGGGTGGCCCTACCAGAAGCATACGCTTCCGCCTGCCCAGGGACTGCCACCTTATCGTGGTGGGCAGGTTTGCGTGCTTTGTTGATCCCGAGAGATATACCTTCTATACCTTTGCGTATGTAAAAGGGTGAAACCTTGTCAAACGTGGTATCTTTTTCGGTTCTTTTCACAATAAGGAACTTTGGGGTAGCTCCTACTGTTCTCACAGTCTTTTTAATATTGTTGTCATCTTCCTCTTCTACATGGCTTCTCTTACCCATAACTAGTTTGGGGACAACCCACAACAATCCTTGGAACCAGGACTCAACTAACGCACGTCGGTTCTACCGCATAGGGCCTTGTAAACGAAATGGGGTCCACCCCATGGAGAGCTAGACATGACAACGTACCCCCATGAAATGGAGCCCATTTACGACTTCCTGTTGCATCAAGTGGCGTGTAGGAAAGTGCCAATTTCACGTCCGGGTGTCTGCAGGCGCAATTGACCTTCTAACACTGCACGCAGGCCGGCCGGGAGCCCACGGATGGCCCTTGTGCAATGGGCATACAGCCAACGCAACCTGCAGACAGGCCCAAGGCAATCTAATCCATCAGTGTACCGAATCTGTTCCATTGCCATGCCTGGTCGTCATCGGAGGTGCTAAGGGCAGGTCCAAGTCCATTGCAGGGTCGTTATACGAAGGGCAAAATTTGGTGGGCGTTTGGATCGCAAGGAGGGCCGGCAAGTATGTAGAAGGAAGAAATGAAAGAGGAAAAGAAAAGATGATGAAGGCTATGCGAGATGATTACAGGGATGACAAAAGGAATGCGCGAGAGCCCTCTTTGCGGGCACCGGTCACCACGAGGAGGGACCCACCTCGACCGGCTGATTGTTGATCAGCCAATGATATACTACTACGTGTTTATACCTTATACCTTGTGACTATTACAATACATTATAACTTTGAGTGTTATAGGTTTTCAAGATTTTTTGATATCCAGGAGTGTTGTGCCAGTGTTCGTAAAGGTCTGCATCGTAACCTTTTCGGAAAAGTTATCTCTAGCATTACGACCCATAAATTTATCGGCTGATCTTTTAGTTTCAAAGTCTACGACAAACATAAGGAAACGTTGAGGTTGGTCTATGTAATAAAATTTTAGGAAAACGTTGAGAACATCGTCCATTTTCTTTTTCTAAAGACCTGTGCATTAAGCCGGAATTGAGATAAAATTGATTTGGTAAAGCTGTCAAAGACTCGAATATTTTGTAACTAAACCTCCTTTTAGTAATGTTATTTTAGAGTGTTTGGCCAACGAACCGGTATAAACACAAGAAATGGATGATGTCAAGCAGGAGATCGTTAGGATCAATTAGCAACAATTAAATATTCAATATTAACTAAATTATATTGTAAAGTTAGATGTTCATTACATTTATTATATATAAGCAGCGCGCTGCCAGGCAGGAGCATCAGTCATCTTCAGAACACCGACCTAGTGACGTCAAGAGTGATTCTCGTCGCAACCAAGTGTGTGTGCAGTTTACTCATGTAAACTCTCACTCCTGTAGAAGGTGGAGATGTGGGACGAAAGAAGACCCTGTCCCTTCCCTCCCACTGTCCCACTGAATATGTCTCCTCCCACTTGGCCCTGCCCACCCTTGCTGGACTCCCATATGACGACCACGCGACTTTCAATGTATCTGATTCGGATGTGGCTTTATTATTTATGTCTCGGCCCGGGGAGAATAGGCCCAGAGTGACTGCTAGTCGTAAGAGGCGACAAAAAGAGACACAGTCCCTGCCCCCCCCCCCCCCCCCCCCACTGTCCCACTGAATATGTCTCCTCCCACTTGGTCCTGCCCTCCCTTGCTGGACTCCCGTATTACGACCCACGCGACGTCAATGGATCTGATTCGGATGTGGCTTTATTCTTCATTATCATTGTTTTCTCGTCTCGATTAGCCTCGTTGCAAAAATATGAAACGTTAAGACCTAATAAAATATCAATCTATCTTAATCATTATTATTGTCATCTTCATTATAACCCGCTCATCGTCTTGATTAGCCATTGTTGCAAAAATATGAGACGTTAAGCCCCATTAGTTAATCCATCAATCTTACCCCATTTCGTGTGAAACCAAGGCCAACACCACCTTCAGAACGCCACCGCACCAGAGTTTTCTTCATGCAACATGGCCCAGCCTACAAAATAAACAATAGAAGTACGCCGCCCCGCACCTCCACCTTCTACAGCAGTGGGTCGGTATACAGACAACGCGCGCCTCGGCTGACAATAGTCAGTCGACGTTAGGCTCTTGAATGACAAGGACGTGATAGGACTCGTGAACATGCCAGATGTAATTTTGGCGGAACGTCGGAACAATGGTTGACAGACTTCGGAGTGCACCAATATACTCACACAAACGGCGGAATATCCCGGAAGACAACAATTCCATATATATTTTAGTTTTCGCGGACATAAAAAAACCTGATTACATAATATCAAGCCGTTTAATGCGATCATAAGATATACATATAATTCCTAAAAAAGTGATTTTTCCTATAAGATGACTTTTGTTGTGACAGGTCATCATGATAAACAGGTAAGATAATGCAAGACTCGCCGATCGAAGGTAATTACGGTCGAGGCGTGATGGAGGGAAACCCGTACTTTGGTCAGAGATTAGTACAAACGCTACCCGAGCCTATGCCCTCGGGCCTGTCCAACAGCGAAATAAACGGACTGTAGGCGCAGTCTTCCCGCACTTTGATTCCTAAGTTGGCCGCCACGCTGCGCCATCATTTCACCCACTCATTGTCTCGATTAGCCTCGTTGCAAAAATATGAGACGTTAAGCCCAAATAATCAATCATCATGCGTAGCGGTGGCGCGCTCACCGGCCGTGCACGCTGCACGGTGCCTAGATCAGATTGTATTCTTGCAGCGAGCGCATCAGTGTTGTCTTGACCGCGGACGGAGCAGCACCAGGCTTGCATCCTAAGCCAGTCTTTATGTAGATAGTCTTCTTTGTGACATGTTCCGTTGTGTGATTTCGTGCAGTGAAAGTGCAAACAAGTGATTATTTATAGTTTTATAATTGGTTATAGATTTGGTTCAACGTAATTAATGTAGAGTGTGCTCAAGTCAAGGTATTCCTACTCAGGTCAGTGATTTCCAACCAACAACAGGTCATTGTTTTAGTACCTACGTTAGAGCGTGTTATCTATTCTCTTGCTTGCGTAGCAGTCCTTCCCTATATCAGTCTGTATTCTTGCAGCGAGTGCATCAGTCTTCATAACTTAGCCCCCCCAGGCCAAGTACAACTGTCAAATGCCTTTTTAGTTGCGTTTGGGGGCAGCTAAACAAACTACATGTCGGGCGCGCCCTGTTGCGCACTATCTGATAGAATATCACAAAACTCCCAGTGAGGCCCCCATTAATTACATATTATAAAGTATTTTCGTTGGCAATCATTCTATTGTGTGCATTCAACTAATCACCGGTCTCCCGCTTTCGGGTTCCGAAGTAACTGTTGAAGAACTAACTGTAGTAACTGAAGAATCACTGTTTATTTTTCTCTTTACCTTTTTTTGTGGACTTTTCTCCGTATTTTTTTATGTTTGCTTGCTCTTCTTCTGTTGCCGCTGGTCGAGTGAGCCGGCAGCATGTTCATTTGGTTGCTGATGAGATATCGCAGCTAGGGGAGCTGCGACATCACCAGCGTCTGGTTCTGAGTGCTGATCATCATTTGCGGGATCTGATTCGACTGGAACTGGCCGACGGTTATCACCTGTGACCAGGACGCAAAACATGATCACACCGTTAACCATAACTCTCTGTTACAGACAGTTTTCAAAATCAGTGCACCACATGTAAATGTGTTTTCTTTTTACATCATGAACACAAAGGAAGAGGAACTAAAACAAAGGCGGAGGAAGGCGGGTTGTTTGTGTACATGAAATGTATTTTAGTGTGTGTTCTACCCATTTTACCGTGCATAGTGTAATCACACTGGGTTATAACTGTTGGTTCTTTATTAATGAGTTGTTAATCAATACACAAGTACAAGTTGACGTAGGCTAGCCGACATGTTGCTACCTGATTGCGTCCCCTGGTGCACGCTGTGCTGCCAACGTCATACACTCAAGACTAAAGTCAGTGTTGACAACTTATGGTTCTTGTTGCCAACTTCACATTATTACATCTTTCCCCCAGTTCGGGACAGCAGTGTATGAACAATACCTAGTTTAGAGACCAGTAGACATAAATTTAAATTACCAAGTGATACATTGTTCGATTTTACTCATCTGTCTAAATCTAGTGTTAGGTTACAATAAAAATAACACAATTCTATTTCTTTTGTTTTCCTGCTTATCTGTTTATTACATTACATAATACTTAAATTTATCAGGATCCTTTCTGTTCCTGCCACTAACACGTGGTTCAGGTGGTAGGCAAGTGTCCTTACTTTCAACATCAACAGTTTCTTTTCTGAGAACTTTTTCAGCCGGACTGGTCGAGGTGGAGAAGTCAGACAAAGTGCAGTCCACACCCCAATCCCCTTTCCTCCCCTTTCCCCAGGCCGCTCACGCTCCCTCCTATTTGCCCTTGTCCTCCAAACAGCCCCATATTTCATCTTCATATATCACCCACTCATTGTCTCGATTAGCCTTGTTGCAAAAATATGAGACGTTAAGCCCAAATAATCAAATCAGTAACACTTGTTGTTGTGTACCCCTTGGCTACCGATGTTCGACTGTCCCCGCCCCCACCGTCACGCGGGCTAAGTAGCCGTGGCGTCGGTGGAAGAGGGTACAGCCAAAGGCCGGCGCCAGGGGTACGGCTCGCAAGCTTTATTTGTGCATATGTTTACATTCAGGTTATAGTGCATGTTTACAATCTACAATGGTACAATGTGTTCAATATCGGCAAACGTGACGAGACCTCGCCCACAACTAGTGGATATGTTGCATGTTCACAAGTGTGTCGGCGGGTGACCCATTAAGGATTGCATTATGTGGACGGATGAAAAAATAATCGCATTCTCGCGCGCTTTGTCCGTAGAGAATTATAATAACAATAATGGTATTATGTAATATACGTTCATCCATGAAGGATTAGCGTCTGGCATGTCACACTATTTGCATGTTAAAACAGCAGTTTTCGCATTTTTCGAACCAAAGTTATTTGATTGGTTTTTTGTTTAATTCAAAGGTTTGACGAAAGTATTATTGCAAATACACATTTTATATTTAATTTGTTGTTTTTAATTAATATTTAGTGATGTGCTTTTCTAGAAACTGTCGAAGAACTAACTGTAGTAACTGTAGAATCACTTACTGTTTATTGCTTTTTTTCCTTTTCTCTTTCTCTTTTTTTTAATGCGTCTATTTGGCTTTGTTTGAGCTGGTAGACAGGATCGTTCAAGTTGTTAATTAAGTATGACCGGAAGCGATTGCGCAATCCTTCCCAAGTCTTCCCTGAAAATAATGTAATAAGAACTTAGAGGAACGTATCCTGTAAGTTCTTGGAATTGTGGTCATTAAATCTTTCCAGGATACGAGTTTGCAATTCAATATCAATGCCAAGAAAGCATTGTTGCTTGCACCTGTAAATAAAATACTGTATTTTATACAGGGCAAAGAACAGGCCCAGGCCTAGAAAAAACTTCATATTAACGCATATTTTAATGTTTTTTAAATCATTTGTTAAAAAACACAATGCCTGCATGGCCTGGCAGGCAACTAAACATTGCACACTTTCCATTTGTGGATAATTATGTAAAGAGAATTTAAATTTTATTTATCAGAGGGTGCCTTGAATATAATTCCAATATTGATTGACGCCAGCTTATCGAATCAGTACATATAAACTACTTTGTATGTTTGCTTCTAAGACAGTAAATAATGCTTTGCATAATTGCATAGAGTTCTGCATGGAAAATGCTAAAAAGAGGGTCTAGGTTAAATAAAAACTGTTTGTCAGTAGTAACAAAAGCGCAGCCAACTCCATCCTGAGTTCTGGATCCATCTGTATAAATACACTCGAAGTAAGAGTATTGAGCTCGTTCCTGGAGCTATGCCAACGGAAGCGTATGCTTCTGGTAGGGCCACCCTAGCCGGACTGGTCGAGGAAGAGTAGTCAGACGAAATGCAGTCCACAACCTCCCCACTCCCTCCCTTTTCCTCTCCCTTCCAATTTTTCACCCCGCCCTCCTACTTGCCTCTTTCCCCCATACAGCCCCCTATTGCATCTTCATCTGTCACCCACTCATTGTCTCGATTAGCCTCGTTGCAAAAATATGAGACGTTAAGCCCAAATATCTATCAGTATTGTGCTCGTAATTCATACGTATTCCATGCAGGCATTGTGGGCAATGAGGTGGCCGACTAGTGTGCCGAAGCTGCCTGCACCAAACGACCTAAAGACTGTAAATTAGTCTTCCTATCTGACGTAAACGTTCTCCTACGGCACCGTTTAAAGGAAGAATTGAATTAGCCCGTCTGGGCCCGGGGAAGAATAGGCCCAGAGTGACTCTGCTAGTCGTAAGAGGCGACGAAAGGAGACCCGTCTCGGCCCGGGGTAGAATAGGCCCAGAGTGACTCTGCTAGTCGTAAGAGGCGACAGAAGGAGACCCTGTCCCTTTCCCCCCCACTGTCCCACTGAATATTTCTCCTCCCACTTGGCCCTGCCCTCCCTTGCTGGACTCCCGTATGACGACCCACGCGACGAACAATGGATCTGATTCGGATGTGTCTTTATTCTTCATCATCATCTTTCTCATTTTCATTATCACCCACTCATCGTCATCACTACATATTTCATCGTCTATTTTTATGCATGATTTACCGACATCGTGATTTTCATTGGTGTCATTACAAGGTCACGATTAACTTGCGTACGAAGTGTAAACTATATCTGAACCTGGTGGCCTTGATGTTAGGGGGTGATTGTTGTTGAACAGGTGGTTGTTAGGAGTTGAAATTAAAGAATTTAACACGGAATTTGGTAACTATGGATTTCTACGATTGTTTATTGAGGTCAGAATACACAAAAAAAAGGTGAAAACTCGCTTAACTATTCTACTTTAAAAATACCAACACTTTGGCATACGCACGCCACTCGATCACGCACCCTCGCCAAAAAAACCTCACCGCCTACTCTGTTTAAAAAAAACCACCTCTCTTTTGGGAACTATAACTAACTGGTGCTCTTTTTAAATCTATATTTATGCTTACAAAAGTTGCTGGAGTGTAAGAAAACGTGCGAGATACATCACAAGAGGGAAATGCAGCCTAATCCCATGAGCAACAACGTGATTTCTCAACCCGTCTCGGCCCGGGGTAGAATAGGCCCAGAGTGACTCTGCTAGTCGTACGAGGCGACAAAAGGTGACCCTGTCCCTTCCCCCCCCCCCCCCCACTGAATATTTCTCCTCCCACTTGTCCCTGCCTTTCCTTGCTGGACTCCCGTATGACGACCCACGCGACGTACAATGGATCTGATTAATATGTGGCTTTATTCTTTATCATCATCTTTCTCATCCTCATTATCACCCGCTCATCGTCTCGATTAGCCATAATTGCATAAATATGAGACGTTAAGCCCCATTAATCCATCTAAACTATTGTGTTATGGACCCTTTTCCTTAAAAAAAAAAAAAATCATTTGCTTTGATTTGCTGCGTAACACAAAACATACTCATGAATGGGAAAATATTTAGATCTATTAGATATAGGGATGACGACGGATACCCGCTACCCGCCAGACCCAACCGGGTACTTGAAGGCCTATGTGTTCTATTACCCGATTACCCCAAAAAAACTTTAACTTTTTTTTTAAATTTTATTTAGGCTATTTAGATTAATTTTTTTATCCGTGATTTACCAACATAAATGAACGAACCTTAAATTAAAATTAAACGCTACCAAGAAAACGTTACCAAGGTGTCTTTCTGATCCACTGAAAATAAGCCATGTATTTTTATTGTTCGGCTAATTAGACGTTTGGCGGATAATTAGACATTCCGATTAAAATTTTTAATTTAATTTAGGCCTAATTTTTAATTACATTTTCCTTTTTTTTTACTTTGTTGGGTAACCCGGGTAACGTGATAAATCACGTTGTGAGGACTCATGGGATTAGGCTGCATTTCCCTCTTGTGATATATCTTGCACGTTCTCTGACACTCCAGCAGCTTCTGTAAGCAAAAATATAGATTTAAGAAGAGCACCAGTTAGTCCTGCCCAGTGACTGCTACCTTATCGTGGTGGGCGGGTTTGCGTGCTTTGATGATCCTGAGAGCTATGCCGGCGGAAGCGTATGCTTCTGGTAGGGCCACCCTAGCCGGACTGGTCGAGGAGAAGTCAGACGAAGTGCAGTCCACACCCCAATTCCCTTTCCTCCCCTTTCCCCTTTCCTCACGCGCCCTCCTACTTGCTCCAAAGAGTCCTCAATTTCATCTTCATTATCACCCACTCATCGTCTTTATTAGCCTAGTTGCAAAAATATAAGACGTTAAGCCCAAATATCAATCAATCTCGTCTTAATTGTTCATGATTGTCACTGTTCCCGCCCCCAGGAGGAGTTCGTGCATTTTCTCTTGAGCTTCATTGTCATGATTGTCTACCTATCAATAACTTTAGATCCTGCCCAGGGACTGCTACCTTATCGTGGTGGGCAGGTTTGCGTGCTTTGTTGATCCCGAGAGTTAGGCCGGCGGAAGCGTATGCTTCTGGTAGGGCCATCCTAGCTGGACCTGTTGAGGAGAAGTCCGACGAAGTGCAGTCCACACCCCAATCCTCTTTCCTCCCCTTTCCCCTTTCCTCACGTACCCTCCTACTTGCCTCTAAAGAGCCCGCAATTTCGTCTTCATTATCACCCACTCATCGTCTTGATTAGCCAAGTTGCAAAAATATAAGACGTTAAGCCCAAATATCAATCAATAACTTAAGATACTAGAAAATAGTACTAGTAATGTGTTTCATTGCTTGTATAGCAGATAATTAATTAGTGCTTGTATTGTCGTAACCTGAGTGGCGGCAATATGGTGAAGAAGCCTCGGATCAGAGGTGAGGGTGCGAAGCAGAAAGTGCTATGTACCATGCTATACACCTATACATCAAGTTCCTCACTGACAAAAGTGAGTTATATTTATGAGGGATGAATTATCAAGGTCAGCTTGGCCTCAGTCACATCAAAAAAGCCCACACACCCGTCCTGGTTGCCGGTCTGCCGCCCATCAAGAAAGTTGATGCTTGTCTGCACACGGTGGTTCTTGCCGACGGCGGTGAGGTGTTAGTGTGTGGATACAACAAGTTTGGCCAATTAGGACTTGGTCATACAAATCAGCAAACCTCATTCACCCACGTGACCAACCTCCCCGAGGCTGTCATTGACATATCGTGTGGCGGGTACCATACAGTTCTTGTCTCGGCCTCGTGGGAACTCTTGATAACATGGCGGAATAACGAAGGCCAGCTGAGTCTTGACGTAGCAAAAATCTTGTCCAGCTTCACGCGAGAGATTTGTGGCAAGAAGTCCCAGTGTTGAAGAGGCAGCGTTCAACATCCCCCTGAGCATGCCGCAACTCGCCCTTAATGCTTTTCGGTCCTCGGTGATTAGATGGTTTACGTTCCAGTACCATTCTTGGGTCCTCCCATTCATATGATGAGCGCATTCATCGGTCCAAACTCCTCTTGAGTATTCCGCATCATCTTCCATCACTGGCCCAGGACCTAGCTTCACAGTCTTCAGGGCTTGAAGGAAGTTCCCAGCAATGGCTATTGAGAGAAGAGCTTCCCATACTACGAGGCCTCAGGGAGAGCTAGCTCCATTCTGAGAGTCATCAAATAAAATTCGATGCATGAGAACAAATGCCGAGGGCGAAAGGCACTCGTTCCACTTGCTAGCATCCTCCGTTCCCTGAGATGTCTGAGTGGCTGGTCCGTCGACTAGATTCTTCTTGGAAAAGTTATTTGATATCTTCGCTTTTTTCTCTTCCCTCCCAATAGAGATTGTGGAACCTTCTATCTCCTTGGACACCTCTAAGTGGAACTCTTCGATGATTAAGAGAAACATCCACAAAGCCATGGTTGCTGAGCAGATTGCTCTTTCAACTTTCCCACGCTCCTAATGTTTCAAACGCGAAGGTTGAAGCTCTTCGAATTAGAATCTCCCATGTCTCCTTCTTAGACCTCGTAGTCCTTAAAACCCTTTTCACCACTTTCTTTGTGACTAGTGTATTGCTTTGTTGACTTGTTGAACTGGTTCACCGCGACTTCAACTTCTTCCTTGCCCAAATAAACAATGGACTCTTTATCAAAAAGAGACATGAAGGCTTTGGTCCATTCTAAACATCCGATCCCCGTCATTCCCTATTTCTTACACAAAAATTCATACATTGTTCGATAGGCCACGACCGATGTCACGCTCCTATCGTAAAAAGGGCAATACGTCTGTCTCTTCTTTGTCAGGACGTCAGAGTTGGTGTGCAACTTTTTCTTCATAACCCTGTCAACAGTTATGTCTATTTGAACTTGATTGATGCGTATAAAATTCTTAACCATTTCTTTCATCTCAGAAGGTATATAGTTCCTGTGTATTATGTTGAATGGGAAGGCCCCGTCACTCTTGCTCCACTGCATCCTTTCAACTTCATCTAGTACCAATGTGCCATGCTCCTTTCAGTAAACCATCTCTTGAGGGATGGAATCATTGAGGGGTTATCAGGGTTTGTTAGTAGATATTCGTACTCTTTAACTGTTGTTTGTAACCCTTCTTTTAACGATATTTCCTCCTAATGGCAATTCATAGCATCTCATAGGCCTACGCATCTCCCACCATCTGCCAAGACAACGACTTCAGGTCTGACTTCCTCTCTCCCCTCTGGTTTTCTAGACACCCCATAGCCTCCTCACCCCATCAATTCCAAGTCTCAGCCTGATTGTGGCTCCGAATGAATTTATGGTTAAGGTAAACAAGTTAGTCTTAGCGATCGAGTAAAAATCATCGGAGGAGTTTTGTCCCTGCGGTCTTATAGACGAAGGCTCCTCTTCATATTGTGACACAAAGACTCCGTCCATATACCAAGAGGTATATTCCCCGAACTCCTCCGAGAAGAAAATGTTTTGTCCTTGCTTTAATTTTTTTTTATTTATTTATTTATTTATTTATTTTCCTCTTTTTGTACATTACACATTTGGATTTTTTTCTTGTACCTGCGGAAATACCTGAACCAATAAACATAGGTTTGTGGCGGTTCAGGTTTACATATAATTTACCCTTTTTTTTAATATACAGTGAACATCGACTATGATTAATTTTGATTGTAGTATTTAATGCCTAAAAGTAAACTAAAGCTAAACTAAACTTAATATTACACTTGTTTGTTTTTTTATCTAAAATAAACAAGCAATTTTTTATATTCTATCTATGCCCTTTGGTCTAGAAAAGGGAACAAATAAATTTTAACATTTATCATGTAAGCAGCTATATATAAGATATGTGAATAACTGCGAAAGTTAATTTAAAAAACTCGGTATTACAGATTTCTTTTCAATACATTGTTTTAATGTTACCAATATTATGTTTGAAGGCCTTAGTTGGTATCGTGGTCATATGAAATATTTTTCAATATTACTTTGATCCTGAGACATAACCCAGCTTTTTATTTTATGTTTGATTGACGGTGTTAGTTTATGGGTTTGCAATTCTGGCGGTAAATCATTAAATATTTTTGGCCCTAGATAAACTACATGGCGTTGTCCAGCAGATTTATTTTTTCTTATGGATTGCAGGAGATTTTTGGTTTTGTTGCGAGTTTCATGAGTATGGTGAATGTGCTCTCCCAATTTATATTTTATTGTGTAAATGAGCGCCGCTTTAGCGTAGAGCTGGCGTATACTTGGAACATCAAATTCTTGGAATAAAATATGTGAAGGGTAGTCCATTGGCTTGCGCAGGCAGATTTTAATAATTTTTTTTTGTATTATTTGAAGTCTATAAAGATGATTAGGGTAGCAGGCTCCCCAGCCTATAATTGCGTATTGTATGATTGATTGAATAAATGCATAGTAAATTTTCCGGAGGAAGTGCTGATTGACTATTGAGCGAAGAAGAATAAATGTATACATGATTTTTCGTACTTTTTTAACTAAACCATGTATATGATGGTCCCATTTTAATCTTTCATCTACAATAAGACCTAAATATTTTATCTGTGTTGTAGATTTTATTACATTAAGATGTTTTCGGAGTTCATCCGGTGGTGCACCTTTATTTGACAAGTAAAAGGTAATATATTTTGTTTTTTCCAAGTTTAGAGTCAACATGTTAGCATCTAGCCACTGTTGAATCAGTTCGAAACCTAACTTTGCCATTATGAAAACATCTTCCCATGTTTTAGCAATAAATACTAGAACGGTATCATCTGCAAAGGACATGATTTTTGCTCCCCCATATGTTTTTGAACACAAGTCATTAATGTATATAAGGAACAGAATTGGTCCTAGGACGGTTCCTTGAGGTACACCGCATTTTATTGTTCTGGGATTACTTAATGTGTTTTCAATTCTGGTGTATTGTTGCCTATTTGAGAGATATGATTTTAGGAGTTTTAAAATAATACCTCGAATTCCGTTACGTTCAAGTTTTTCAAATAGTATTGTGTGATTGACAGTGTCGAAAGCTTTTGCCAAATCTAAAAAAATTGCCAATACCTTTTGCTTATTATCTAGTGATTCAGAAATGTCCCTACTTAATGCAAATACCGCATCTTCTGTGCCTATTCCTTTCCTGAACCCAAATTGGTTTGCTGAAAGTACGCGATTCTTATGGAGGAAGTCTTCTAATCGTGTTTTAATGCACATTTCTAAGATTTTGGCACAGTGGCAAATTAAAGATATAGGTCGATAGTTAGATACTTCTGCGCGATTTCCACTTTTAAACACAGGTTTAATTATTGATGTTTTATATAAATTGGGGAAGCAAGCTGTAGAAATACTGGTATTAGCTATATGTTGTAGTGGAAGAGCAATAAACGTTTTAATGTGTTTAAGAATTTTGCTTGATATAATATCTGGGCCCGTAGAGCAATGTGCTCGTAGGTTATTTATACAATTCATAATTTCATGAGTAGTTACTGGAGCAAAAGCAATAGAATTAGTTTGTCTTATTTCTTGTTCTCTGTATTCAAAGTTGCGGGGAATTTTTTGTTGAATTTTGTCTGCTAGTGAGGATCCAACATCAGCAAAGAAGTTGTTAAATCGATTTGCTACCTTCTCCGCGTTGCTTGTCGATGCGAGCATAGTGCCGGTTTCATCAATTATTTTAATATTTTGTGCTTTGTTGGCTTCCTTATTTGTTATTTCATTTACAACTTTCCACATTTTGGATGCACTGTCACTAACAGAGTTTATTTTTGCTTTAAAATAATCATTCTTCGTACATTTTATAAGGTAATTAAGTTTGTTTTTATACTGCATATAATATTTTAGAAGTTTGTCATTATTAGGGTATTTAATAGTTTGTAGCCTCAGCTTATCTCTTTTTCGAATTGATGTTACTAAGCCGTTTGTTATCCATGCTTTTAGTTTACGATTTTTAGCATTATTATTGTACACTTTAATTATTGTAGAGTTTAAGATATGTTGTTTAAGCGTTGTTGTAAAAGTATCACAGGCTTTATTAGCATCAGTTTCCTGAATGACTGCCAGCCAATCTTCATTTCCAAGATAAGTTGTGAGTTTAGTGTAATCTGTTTTTTCCGTTACGTAGTAGGAAGAATGGGGCCTGTCACTGTTCAAATAATTATTAAGTTGTTTCATATTAATAATAGTGGAAAAGTGATCAGTGATGCTCGTTGTCAATATTATTGAAGTGATATTAGATTTTTGAAGAATACTGTTAAAGATAAACACATGGTCGATACAAGTTTTTGATTGTCCTGTTACCCTTGTGTCCCCATTTATGCATGATATATAACCTTGTTCATGAAGCATATCTAGATATTCCTCGGCTTGGTCATTACTGGATTTGATATTTAGATTTATGTCTCCTACAATTATTGGCTTCGTTTCATTATTGCACGTATTGATATGTCTACCAAGAGAATTAACAAAGTTGGTCGGGTCGTTATATGAAGGGGATCTATATATACCTATGATATTTATTTTTTTATTATTTTTGGGGTTTTCCATTTCCAAACAAAGACTTTTGCAATAATTAATATCAGCGTCTTTTATATTGGTAATATATCGATCGCTGACGAATATTACAACTCCGTCGTTTTTTAATATATTATTTTCAGAGAAGTATGCAGTAAAATTATTTATGGAGTAAAGGTTTTGAGCTGTGCTTTTGAGATGGGCTTCACTTAGTACTATTACATCGAAATCTGTTTCAAGACCTTGTAGGAGTACCAACATACTATCAAAGTTACAATTTATGCTTCTAATGTTCATATGAAAAATTTTAAACCCTTCCTCATTTAACAGTTCCTTACACCTCAAAATGTCATTTATAGTTTCAGTTTTTATATCATTTAGTTCTTGTATTTCACTAACCCAAGACATATTGTTACTTTTAAGTTAGATTGATAGTTTCCTATTAGTATATCTAATATTAAGCTGCGTATCTTGAGCGAGTCAAGATTAAACTAAAATTATAGTATAAAAATATATTATTATTAAGAAAATAAACTATAACTCTCTACACGAATAAAAAGAATAAGTGATAATAGTATCTACCACTTATGAGGAACTTGTGCCGGTAGAAGCTTTTTCTCGTCCTTCTGTTATTTTTTTCTTTTCTTCTTATTCTTTAGTTGCTTATGTCCCGTAGGCTCGTAGCTACTTGTTTACGACCATTGGTGTTCTTCCATACTATTCTTCCATCTTCAGTCCAGGTATTTCGGATCCCGAATTTCTCGATCGCTTTCGTTAGGACGTCTCTTCTCATTGGAGACAGGTCTTCTCGGACGACGACTCCCGTGTTTTTCAGCCGCGACTTTGACCTGAATATGAGTGACCTGATCCTGTAGCTCACGAATTTTATTATTATCGGGCGAGGCTTGTTTCCCGAATAGCGACCTGTCCGGTGAGACCTATCTATATCTTCCAGTTCGAGTTTGATGCCCATCAGTTGTTGAACTTTGTCTAGTATCAGTGCATCTGTATTTTCTTTTTCACTTTCTTGGATACCGAAGAATCGGAGATTTTGTCTTCGTTGGTATTGTTCCAATTCATCTGCACGCTCCATGAGTTTTCCCTGCATTTCTTCAAGTTTTATGTTTTGATTTTGGATTTTCTCTTCAAGGAGATTGATTTTTTCCGGATTGAATGCCTCATTTTTCATGAGTTCTGCCGTGACCGATTCTGTGACATGCGAAATTATTAGATTTGCAATTTTGGCCGCGACGTCATCACTCTGCAAGACTGTTAGCAGCGCCGCCTGGACTCTGGCAGCCAAGCTATCCCCGCCCGTCTGGCCTGGGCCTGACGGTACCGGCAGCTCCTGCTGGAGGTCTTGCGTCTTGCTGGTAGATGGCGCCACTTTCTTCACTGGGGTAGGCGAAGTTCCGTGGACATCGTTTAGGCCTACTTCTGCTACAGTTATTTTCTTTTTCCCCATTTTTATCAGTTAATAAGTTGTTGAGAAGGACGATTTGAAGCTATGATAGACTCACCCGGATGACAGATGTTTTGGACAATCTCTTTTTTATGGTTTAATACGTCACACGCTGTTGCATATTCACTTTTTGCTATTTTTCGCTACCGGCACTCACAGCTCGTGTCTAGTGGACTCGCGCCATCTTGACTTGTCCCTCTTGACTTGATACCAAGCAATGCCAATAAGCGCCTGTTCATCTCCATACACTTTTTATTGTCGACCATGGTATTTGAGAGGTACAGGCTCATTGAATTGTCGCTTGATTGGAGGGTCACGACCTTCATTAATCTCGGGTCCATTCGATGATTTGTGGTGAGAAGTCCCAGTGTTGTAGAGGCAGCGTTCAACATCCCCATGAGCATGCCGCAACTCGTCCTTAATGCTGTTCGGTCCTCGGTGATTAGATGGTTTACGTTCCAGTACCATTCTTGGGTCCTCCCATTAAAATGATGAGCGCATTCATCGGTCTAAACTCCTCTTGATTATTCTACTTCATCTTCCATCACAGGCCCACAGGACCTAGCTTCACAGTATTTAAGGCTTGAAGGAAGTTCCCAGCAATGGCTATTGAGGAGAAGAGCTTCCCAAACTCAGAGGCCTCAAGGAGTGCTAGCTCCATTCTGAGAGAGTCATCAAATAAAAAACGATGCATAAGAGCAAATGCCGAGAACGAAAGGCACTCGTTCCACTTACTAGCATCCTCCGTTCCCTGAGACGTCTGAATGGCTGGTCCGTCGACAAGATTATATATATATATATATATATGTAGTACTAGGTTCTCAGGTTGCTGTCCACGTAACTTGCTCTCTAGACACTGGTTGCTGGCCCAGAAATGGGCCATTGTCATTGTCCCGACGTTTCGGCAAAATCGCATTTGCTATCTTCAGGATGATCCGTTGGTTTCAGAGGCTGAGAACCGAATATATATATATATTGTTTATAAATTTGTGTTAAGAGATCCCCATCTACTTATCGTGGTGGGCAGGTTTGTTCGCTTTGATGATTCCTGGAGCTATGCCGGCATCCATTTCGTTGCAGACGGAGCAAGTAGGCCTACACGAAGGAAGAGGACACAAAAATCCTGACCTACTTATAACAAGCCAGATGGTTCGAAAGAGTAGGTGGGAACACCCGTGGGGAGGGGAGGAGGGGTTCGTGCATTTTCCCTTGAGCTTCATTGTTACTGTTGCTGGCATTCCAACTTCCGTTGGAGCGGCTTGACGTTATGAAACAGTTGACATAAGTAATTTGAGAAATGTTTGTCCGCAGAATCTGCGGGGCTAGTTTGGGATTGTTTCTTATAAGGATTTCTTTGACTGTATTGTTGTTCTCGGAGATTTGTTTTCTGAGGAACGTCTCCAATTAGTTCACCTTCTGCTTTTTCTCGACATAAAAGACATCAGGCGAACTCATTCGAGACGTTGGAAGGGAATGTAATGTTGATGGACGGGAATTTATTGTTGATGAACGGGATTCTCAAATTTTGCAGCTTAGCATTTTACAGCTTCGGAATTAGCAGGACCAGGCTTCTGAAACTTGTATGGCGCTTTCAATGGAAGCGTTTGGAGTCGTGGTAGTTCCTAACCCAAACAAGAGATAGCGCTAGCGTTCGTTCTCGCAAAAATATCGACCGAGCAAATACCTACTTCGAGCGACCAAACGAAGAAGACACGGCATTTAAAAATGGCTGTTACATGTTAACATCTCCGTACCGTGCTTTCGAAAATGGAAATAACTGCACAAGGAATGACAGAAGAGGAGCCTTCAATGCCGCAAACGATCGTTAACAAATCAAGGAAGTATATTTTTTCATTATTGTATAAGTTACCATTTTTTATTCCACACAGTTATATTACGGCGTGCCTAGGTTAGGTTTGGACGCATCGTCATTGGGTTTGAGATATTTCAATCCCAATGGCATCCTTATGCGAAAGTGTAATTTAAAAAAGTAACGAGCCTAGGCATATTAGCCAGTATAATTTAAAATACTGATGATACAGTGGTAATTAGTAATAATTTCTGTAATAGGCTCACTTGGCTAAGCAAGGTCCAAGCCCAGATTTCAATCCATCTGCTAATAGGCTAGCCCTAGGCCTAGGCAGGCCTAGCTAGGCATACAAGACTTTCATACTTGTTGTAGGCCTAGGCCCATATATTGTCAACCAGTAAACAGCCTTTCTTTTCTCCTTTCTACACGTATCCAGTATCTAGGCTATTTGTTTTCCCAATGATTATTACGTTCCAAGCCTAACCATTAGGCTACATGTATGTAGGCCTACCTAGGCATAAGATATTAGTAGGCCTAGACTAGGGCCTAGGCCCCTAGGCCTAGTCAACTTACTAAACTTAGGCATCTCTTACTTGAAGTAGGCCTATTCTTTAGAAGAAATCCTAGCAATGAGTGCGGCTATTGCAAAGCCTTAGGATGTCCGAGTAAGCGCGCAAGTTGTAACTTACATTTATTTAGTGTCGCTCTCGGACTAGGGTTGAACGATTGGGGAACAGTGATTTGTTACAGTTCAACAGTGTAGACTTGTTTGGTACTGTATAGCGTTGTAAACGTAATTGCGATCCTCCTGATCGCAATCATAATCGAAGAACACTAGCCCGTCCACAATAGGTACTTTTTAAAGTCAAAATGCACATTGACCTTCACTCACAGATCAGGTCGTAGGCCTATTGCAGTAAATATTATGTTACGTTATATGTTAAACTAGGCCTACATCCTTGCCTACACCCACCTTCAAACAGCTATATCCTTTATCAAGTACATACCGACATATTTACAAAATTGGTTAGAATACAGTCTAGGCTGGCGACGGTGAGTGTGTGTGCTGTCATTGCAGTCAGCTTGCCAGGCCAAGGTTGCACTGGCGGGTGACAAGCCACGTTCCATAATACCTTGCACGTGACATAAAATGTGAAATAAATAGGCCCTAATGTGTGTCATTTAATTTGTTACTTAGCTTGTCAGTTGTGACTTTGTTCTCATCAGTCATTTACAATATTAGGCCTAGCTTAGGCATGCTACATTCCACAAAGAATACATTATTACCGCTATAGGCCTATCACTAGTATCAAGCTTTATACAGTTGAAAAGCCAACGCTAAATTTCTCAGGCGATGGGGTAAGGGATCATCGGCATCGCAAATTGTAGTAATATGAACACATTTCCCAATTACAATCCGGATTGCCGCATTGCGATTCAGTTGTGAACAGCACAGTAAGAACCAAGGTAGTTTCTTTCACGAGTAGGCCTACCGTATTACGATTACATTGCATACTCCAGGTACTTTTCAAGAAGTAAATTCAGCAATGAATCGTTAAGTCGATTGAATAGAAATGCATGACCTTCGATCTTTGATCATGTTCAAATAGAACCACTGTCTCATCCACCACCAACCAACCAATATTGAAATTAGGCCTACTACGAGTATCGACTATGAACCATTACCTTCTAAGCAGTCCGCAGTAGCAATCGGCACAGATGTAGGCCTCAACAATTTATTCCCAAATGTAACTCAGGGAACAAACAACCGACTGGAATAAACAGCCCCTGAGGAAGTGCCATCCTTAATAGAATCTACTAACATTAGCCAAATACTAGACATTCCCAGTTCTCCACTACATAGCACCTGTTTTGTTACCATACCATACCATAGCAAGTGTATGTGCCCTAGAAAGGGTAAAATGTATGTGGACTTTTTACTGCTCTCTTTTTTCTATTTTTTCAGGATTTGCTTCGTCTCCTGAGTCATGGGTACCTTAGCAGCCAAAATACGAGTCACGCCCAAACCTGAAGAGCGCATCGTGTCCAAATCCAACTTCTAATCATTAGTAGCTATTGTGATCTGTGGTTATTAATTACCTAGTCTAGTATTATCGCTTTACCAACTTATCGTCCTAAGCGTAGTTTTTACTTCGTAAATCATGTATCCGTATATTTACCTATCCATATATTTATGCCAACCTACATATTATTCAAGTTATGTTTTCTATATGCTCATCAAAAAGTAGAGTGTTTGTTGTTCGAGGAAAAGTGCCAAAGAATCGCTTCAGGTAAATAACTATTACAAGAATACTTTTAGTGTTTACATACCTACCTGGTAGGCCTATATTATATTCATATAGGACCTATTTCATACAATCATTAAAGACAATGATTGCAAACAGTAGTAGGCCTAGCTAGGCCTACGGAGCGATTTGTAATTGTGTAGGTCTACAAATGTCTAGGTTTGCTTTCATAAATTCATAGTCAACATCACAAATACATTTACTACTAGGCTAGTTTAATAGGCCTACAAGTTGACTAACCAATCAGTAGTCTTTTATGGTAGGCCTAGCCTCTGTGATTCCTATGTATGTACCAAATCAAACTTAGTTACAATGTAATTCCTTTGAATATTCTGTCTCCTGAATCGGTTTATATCTAGGCCTAAATTGTCGGACTTGCAGACAGCTGTCAAGCTCTCCTAGCTTAAAATCATGCCATTGCCATTTTTACTAGGTAGGCTTGTATGTTCTCTATTTATAGCTATACCTACCTACAATCATCAGTAGCCAAGATTATTCATCAGTAGCTACCGACCTTAATTTTATTTATTTTTAGGTAACCCATCAGTAGGCCTAGGCTACTAGGCCTACCTGTGTAGGACTAGGCAATGAACACCTGTGATTAGTTTGTGCAAATGTTTGTATTGCTTTAATCGTTTAATAAATAGTAACCATCTGTCTATACTGTTTCATTATTTGTAAGCGAATTTGTTTCCCTACATCCACCCCTACTTAATATAAAGCCTCAGACTTTGGGTTTATCTAGCATGAACCCAAACCCTAGGTTTTCATCTGCTGATTTTGTTATTTTCAGAAAATTACGAGAATGATAGTTTTTGTGACTTATATATTGTAAATATCATTAAATGTCATTTACTGATTACCTATTTATAATAAATATTATCATTTTATGTGGTAAAACAGGTAAATATGAAGTGCTTATGACAGTAGCTTCTTCTCGTGAATTACCCTGCCCCCCCAGCTACCAGGGGTAGGCTCGCCCGTTCCTCGTTTAGTTCCTAACCCAAACCACAGATAGCGTTAGCGACACGTGACGTGAGCAAAATGGCGTCCAAACAGTTCTTCATTTCGCCCATAGGGAGTCGCACATCTTTCACGTAGGGAATATTATAATATCTTTGAGCAGGACCACGAAAACTGCTACCCTGCCGCCCCATGATAAATATAAGATTAATTGCTCGTAGAGCAACATCTCGCCTGTTCTGCACCTGCATCTTTTGCAGATCACAAACGTCTTTATTGTCACCTGATTCACAGCCTTCTCACGTGAAAAGCTGTGAAAAGTATCAGCTGCGGTTGAGTGATCAGAACTTCTCTCGTGAAGGTCCACTACTCTGTAGCAATTGCCGGATTCCCAAAAGGCATCGTTGCCCCAGCCTGTCACCAAGGAACTTCTTGAAGCAGAAGGAGTCCTAAAGTCCATACAACTCCAGCAGAAGAGTTGCCGATTTTAAGCGTAGTAGGAAATCCATAGACGCCTGTCGCCATTTTCAATGCGGGGGATTCTACCTTTCTTAAAGAGAAGCTTTACAAATGCTCCAGGCTTTGTTTCAGGTTGAATAGGGCGCAACCGAATCAGCCGTTTCGTTTCCTCGTCCCCTCCCTGTAAAGGTGCTACGTGAAAAGCATCTTCAACGTCATTCCCCACTACTAACTCATTTCCTTCAGGCTCGTCCTCCGACTCTGATGAACACGTTTGTGACAAAGCTTTCTCAACAACCGTGTAAGTTTTTTGGAGTTAAAACACTTTCCCTGCCCTGGGACTGCTACCTTATCGTGGTGGGCGGGTTTGCGTGCATTCATTATTCCTGGAGCTATGCCAGCGGAAGCGTATGCTTCTGGTAGGGCCACCCTAGCCGGACTTGTCGATGAGGAGAAGTCCACGAAATGCAGTCTACAACCTCCCCACTCCCTTTTCCTCCCCATTCCCCTATCCTCACCGTCCTCCTATTTGCCCCTTTCCTCCAAACAGCCCCGTATTTCATTTCATCTTCATATTTCACCCACTCATCGTCTCGATTAGCCAAGTTGCAAAAATATGAGACGTTAAGCCCAAATATCAATGAATCAATTGAATTGAATATAGGACATGCTCTAAATAAAACTAGTTGAATTCAACCTCGAACTCAAGGGTTGAATTAAAGAACTTGAATCGTCTAAATGGTACCTTAAATAAAAAATCATTGATTTTAACCCTTGAATTTAATCATCAAGCAATCAAGGGCTGTAAGGAAACTGAACCGTCTAAATGAGGCATTTGCCCCCGATGCACTGGGGGGCTCTTGTTCCTCCTGACTAGTTTGTCGCGGATTGCCTTAAATCTGGCAGAACATTATTTCACGTCACGATCTAAAAATACCCAACACGAAAAAATGAACTGAGTGTACGTTTTTAAATTCACAATTAATCAATTATCTTGTATTTCCTTCCTGCCCAGGGACTGCTACCTTATCGTGGTGGGCAGGTTTGCGTGCTTTGTTGATCCCGAGAGCTATGCCGGCGGAAGCGTATGCTCCTGGTAGGGCCACCCTAGCCGGACCGGTCGAGGAGAAGTCAGACGAAGTGCAGTCCACACCGCAATCCCCTTTCCTCCCCTTTCCCCTTTCCAAACGCGCCCTCCTATTTGCCCCTTTCCTCCAAACAGCCCCATATTTCATCTTCGTATATCACCCACTCATTGTCTCGATTAGCCTCGTTGCATAAATATGAGACGTTAAGCCCCATTAATCAATCAATCAATCCAAAGAGCCCCCAATTTCATCTTCATTATCTTCCACTCATCGTCTTGATTAGCCTAGTTGCAAAAATATAAGACGTTAAGCCCAAATATCTATCTTGTATTTCCTTGCTTTCAGTTCGGTTTCAGAGTGACTCTGCTAGTCGTAAGAGGCAACAAAAGGAGACCCTGCATCTCCCCTCCACTGCCCTCTGAAGATTTCTCCTCCCACATGGCCCAGCCTACCCTTGCTGGACTCCCGTATGACGACCCACGCGACGTACAATGGATTTGATTCGGATGTGGCTTTATTCTTCATCATCATCTTTCTCATCTTCATTATCACCCGCTCATCGTCTCGATTGGCCATAGTTGCGAAAATATGAGACGTTAAGCCCCATTAATCAATCAATCAATCTCGTTATTAAATAGGCCTAGGCATGTATAGGTTTAGTAGGCCCAGGCCTAGGCCAAACTAGGTCAAGAGAATTCGTTTTGCTTTCCTCCTGCGCCGATGCTGCTGCATATTTTCGTCCATGCAAGAGCTCGTGCATCTCTATTTTTGTAACTTGGGTTACAAGGGTCCCGGATCGAGGGCTCTTTCCACGGCGATAACTGGCTCGTTATTAAAATCAGCTTCCAGACTGTCAGCCATTGTTATTTGTTTGAATACAACGAGACAAGAGCACTGGCACTTTGTTTTACGTGAATGGCACTCAATCGAGGTAGCTGTGGAGATACGCGACGCGAGAAAACATAAACAACAGTTAAATGACTTGCAGTCAATCCAGCACAGTATATTACATGATTGATTCTAGCGTCAAATGACTCGTTCTCACGTCGTACACCACCATGAATTACTTAGCCATCAAGTAAGAGCCCGTGCTCACAATAACATGCTTGCATATATTGGTGTTTGTGGGACATCGTCTTGCTCAAATTTTTGAAATCGTCTCGATTAGCCCTTGTTGCAAAAATATGAGACGTTAAGCCCCATTAATCAATCAATCATCAAATTTTTGAAATTTTAGCAGCCCGTGCACACCCTGAAATATGAATGCTTCGACTCAAATTGCCCGTTTGGGCCCGAGGAAGGATAGGCCCAGAGTGACTCTGCTAGTCGTATGAGGCGACGAAAGGAGACCCTTTCCCATTCTGCCCCCCCCCCCCCCCCGTCACTCTGAAGATGTTTCCTCCCACTTGGCCCTGCCCTCCGTTGCTGGACTCCCGTATGACGACCCACGCGACGTACAAGGGATCTGATTCGGACTTGGCCTAATTCTTCATCATCTTTTATTAGCACGATACATTTTAAATTTTCTGAAACTAACTTAAATCTAATATCCTGCCCAGGGACTGCTACCTTTTCGTGGTGGGCAGGTTTGCGTACTTTGTTGATCCCGAGAGCTATGCCGGCGGAAGCGTATGCTTCTGGTAGGGCCACCCTAGCCGGCCGGACTGGTCGAGGAGAAGTCAGACGAAGTGCAGTCCACACCCCAATCCCCTTTCCTCCCCTTTCCCCTTTCCTAACGCCATTTTGCCTGTTGCCCTATCCTATCCTATCCTATCCTAATCCTATTTGCCCATTTCCTCCAAAGAGCCCCCAATTTCATCTTCATTATCACCAACTCATCGTCTTGATTAGCCAAGTTGCAAAAATATAAGAAGTTAAGCCCAAATATCATCATCTTAAATCTAATATAATAGTAAAACGAAATAAGCGTGTGTATTTTAGATATATAGGATACATTCATAGCCTTAAATTAGCACGATACATTTAAAACTTTTTAAAACTAACTTAAATTTAATATAATAGTAAAAGAAATAAACATTTGTATTTAAAGGCCCAGTAAAGTTTTGGTTCTGATGGCCATGTGATTCAAAGGCATACTCTTAGTAGGTGATTAAAAAAAAAAGGGAGAGAATCGACCGAGTAGATGCGAATATATAATCAAAAACGCAAAGACGTGCGTTGCGGGTTGCCTACCTTCCGTGACGTCACTGGGGGGGACTGACTGTGCGAGCCGTACGGCAGGCGCCTCGCGCCCGTGGTCGTACAGTAGGCCTAGCCTACGCCTACGCGGTCGGCAGTCACGGACGAGATTGGCCGTGTAATGGCTGGTGGGCCCGTAGCACCTTATAGCTTCGAACCGACGTATTCCGAGGAAGAAATATACGAACTGGAAAAGCGTAAAACACAGCAAGCAGAAGCTTCTAGGTAGGTCTGGGAATACTACCTGGTGTTTATCGCTATGACTACCGACCAGGAATCTTTTTGCTGTCTTGAATCTGACATTATTAGCCACGTGCGCATATCTAGAGTGCATCACAGAACACTTTGATTTCGAAAGCGTGTGTCTTAACGTTGGTTGTTTGAACAATGCTCTTCAATAAATGATGGTTCATTCTCATCATGATGATTGATGACCAACGACAAAAGCTGCGAACCACTTCGAATAGATTATGGCGACACATTTCTTATAAGCAATTCATATAATATTGGATGAATTTCTGGACATAGCTAGGAAAATACAGACGTGTTGTGATACCATCATGCGTTGTCAAATGTCAATGTAATTAGAGAAGAGTTTCCTGATGCAAATAGTTGCTACGTGGGATCTAAACCCGTTGCCGGAGGAGAAACTGAATATTTTGATTAATACATTATTATTGTTCCGTTAATTTAAAATACATTTACAATTATTGTAGGAATAGAAGTAAAGTAATAAACATTGACACTGAACACTGAAGACTGTGCTAAAGAACACACACACACACCTGCAAACGCCTCTCTCGATTGACAGATACGCGCGAAGTGGGTTGTAGGAGGGTGCGTGCCCGCCCGCCCAAGCGCATTCCCCCCCAGTGACGTGGCGGCTAGGCGCGCCGAGTGGAACAAAAGCGAGGGTACCACCAAACATGTGAACCTACACACTGAGGGACACATCCCTCCTTGTTTGAAAGATGTCATTTTATAACATATCAAAAGTAATTCGAAACCTTTTCTGGGCCTTTAAGGAACATTATACCAAAAGAAGACATCATCTATTTTTTAATTAATTAATTAAGTTGATTAAGACATTATATATTTGTTAATTAAGACAATGCCAACAATATTTGAACAGAATAATGATTGATGAATAATAATTGTACAGAATATAAAAAACGAGGTTAAATACACTGCTCAACACATCGACATTAACACATTACAAAACACACACTATGTAGTGATACGTGGAGATACGTGGAGTTTACTGATCGTCGACATAATTTTATTTACACGGAAGCATTGAGGAAATACGAATGACACTTTTGCTTGAAAATCGGTGAAAGCTTAACGACCCTAATGGTTGGCGGAAGAAGATTCCATGCTCGAGCTATGGATACGAGAAAGGAGTTACTATGTAGAGTCGTGTTATGTTTTGGAATTTGCAAAGTCAAGGATGATTGTGAACGAGTGTTGTTATCATGATTGCTATTTAGAAGCTTAACACAGTTGTCAAGATAACTTGGAGCAGCGTTGTTGATGATTTTGTGTAGGAGAGAGAGTGAATGACAGAGGCGGCGTTTTTTGAAGGTAAGCCAAGACATTTTGAATATAAATTTTAAGCATGTGTTTTGCACTTTCTGCAGTTTTTTTAGTCCCCCCAACCACTCCTCCCCCCCGTCACCCCAAAACTCCTCAAGCGTGTAACATTCAAGTTATGAATGACTACAACAACGAAACGTACAGAATAAGTCTCGTGAGAAAATATTTGGTTTTTTGTAACGGTTTGATAAAAAGTGGCCCGAAGGCGCGAACTAAGTGATCAATTATTAAGTAACATAGGCACTGATAACCTTGCTGTTTTGTGCAAATATCAGCTGCATTTGGCCAGGCTCATCCCATGATGCTCAGGTCTGATCAGTATCTTTTGTGTTATCGTATCTTCATCAACTCTGATGTGATGATTCCCAAAGCACATCTTTCTCATTTTCATTATCACCCGCTCATCGTCTCGATTAGCCATCGTTGCATAAATATGAGACGTTAAGCCCCATTAATCAATCAATCCCAAAGCACCAAGAAATATAAACGGCGTTGAAGTTCCCATGATGATTCTCGGGGATGCAGTTAATGAATGTGAATTATATTGACATGTTTTAGAACATGGTTATGATGAAAAAACAAATATAGCACGGTTATGATGAAAGAACAAGACACACTTGGGTTAGCTAGGCCCAAGATTATTATAGTGTACTATAATGATCTTGAGCTAGGATGAGCTCAAGTTATTTTTTTAATTTAAACTAATCGCTGTCACTATCATCACTCTAAAGCTGCATTGGCGAGTTTGAGCTATTACCTTGCCCACGGTTGGCTAGTAACATAGTTATAGTGTTTGTCATGGTAGAAACTTTTCCTGGCTCTTCCTTGCCTGCTTGGTAACAGGTTTCTGTTGAAGGACTCGGAATTGTTGTTGGCTCTTTTCGGGGCGTTGTGTACCCAGAACCGTTCAGGCGTCCCAACGTTGAACCAATATCGCCGAACGTAACCAAACAGCTGCTTTTTTCACTGCATAGTAACATAGTACCAATTTTGTTGTTGATCTGCCGGCGCAGTTGGCCGAGATGGATTAGGTGTTGGTCTTGTAACCCGCGGTTTACATTGCGCTATAAAACGCTGGAAATTATATAATCAGTGGTTTTTTTATTTGTTTTTCTATTACCGATACAATCATACTTACTAGTGAATTAATATCAGTAGATAAATAATTAAAAATAATAATAATACAATATAAATAAAAAAAGTTAACTCGGACTAAAAATACACAAACTTCACGGAGTTCCTTCTCTTCACGGGCAGTCAGCTTAATTTGTGCTCGGAACATCCATATCTTAAAAGAATACAACGCTTTAGCCATCCATCGGGCATGGTGTAGAGCTCCGGGAACAAAAAATCTAACTCCACGGGGAGGAACTCCTCCAAGGAAGATTAAAGCTAGTTCTAGGAACTCGCGGTAATCATCTCTAGGTTGGGTCACAAGAAGCTCTTTCATAGCAAATGCGAGACAACGTTTTGTTTCATCTTTCAACGAGTTCAATACATCTTCATCATCAACTCCAGTTTCATAATTAGCTTGATCAATTTTTTCCAAAATAGTTGAAAATGCTTGAAAATTGCTACATCTGGACCAGATGATGATCCCATACTTTCCTTGAACACGCTGGCCCAGACGATTTCTAAAATGTGGTTACGACATGCCAAATGAAGTAGGTCTTTCTCCAATTTTTGTTCCAAAACCACGCAGGCTCCATTTCTATGGCCAGTGTTGCTCGCAGGTGAATCAAAGCGTATGCCTTTTATATTGTCAATTATTCCCCATTCTTCCAACAAATGTACCACTGCAGAAGCTTGGGCCTCTCCAGTGCTTGAAATCAATTTCGGGACACCATGAAGTTGTTTGACTCCGGCACCAGACACAGTCACGGGTAGCCTTTCAACAAGTTCTTTCCCTGTTAAATCCGAGAGCTATGCCGGCGGAAGCGTATGCTTCTGGTAGGGCCACCCTAGCCGGACTGGTCGAGGAGAAGTCAGACGAAGTGCAGTCCACACCCCAACCCCCTTTCCTCCCCTTTCCTGTCGATCGTGTGACAAGTAGAATACCTGTTTATCGTGTGACAGAAGTGACAAGTAGACCACCTGTCGATTGTTGCAAAAATATGAGACGTTCAGCCCCATTAATCAATCATCAATCAACGAAAAGAATGCAGCATTGCAAGTGATCAGCTCTTTGAAGCTGTGTCTTACCTAGCAAGTTAAAGAAGAAACACGTCTTCAAGAAGCTTATCTAACCCGAACGACGAAAATTACCAAGTGCGTGAGGATCTTGCCAAGGTAAATGCACTATTACCTGCAAAAGAAGAGAAAAATCAACTCCTGGATAAAGAAATAAAATCTCATTACACAAGAGGTGATTTTCTGGCAAAATATGATCTGCTAAGATAAAAATACGACGAAGAGTTGCAGAGTATGAAACAAAAGATGAAAAATAAGTTCAAGGATGAAATAACACATGGAAATTTCATTTGTTATTTTGATAATATTATTTTATTATTTTTATAAACTTCGTTAATATCAGCTAACCCGTGGACGGCGGTTTAGGTTTGTAACCTGACCCGTCTCGGCCCGGGGTAGAATGGGCCCAGAGTGACTCTGCTAGTCGTAAGAGGCAACGGTAGGAGACCCTCTGCCTCTCCCCCCCCCCCCCCCCCACTGTCCTACTGAATATTTCTCCTCCCATTGGGCCCTGCCCTCCCTTGCTGGACTCCCCCTGAATATAAAATCCACCATTGCACTGCATCAAACGGGTACAGTGACGGCCACATCCACCTCTCACTTCCCCAACCGCTTGCACTCAAGGTCATGCTTCTCCCGCATTTGCTTAAGCACCAGACAGCGACGCTCTTTCTCGAAGGCTTCCTCTGCTAGGGCCTGCCTCCGAGAAACCTCGAGTAGGAACTCCTCCCGCCGGCTCTGAATTCAGCCGCAGCCCTCGACTTCAAGATGCGCTGCTCGTGTAGGCTTGTTTGCCTTGTAGCATCACACGTGAGCTGCGACATCCTCTCTTCATGCTCTTCCCTTATTACGGCCAGCCTACTCCGACATCTGCTAGAGCTGCGAGAGGAAGTAGCAGTTCCAGCAGATTCGGTAGCAGGCCGTGGCGTCTCTGGAGTCAGGCAGATGAGTGGAAATGGTTCGTGGTTCTGTTCCATTTCCACGTCTGTAAACATAATAAACAGTATGGGGTTCAGAAACTTTCAAACCATCCTGTGTAGTAATTATGCAAGAAAATATGTCTGGCTAGTTAATAGGCTAAACACCAAGAACTAAAATTGAAACTTATAAATAGAGACTGTCAAACATGTAAATAAAGATAGAACTTATAGAAAAGATGTACTGTATTGCGGTAGGCCATGTCCATACGTTCGCTGAATAGTAAATAATATATTTCTGTAATAAAATAATAAAACCAGAATATTCATCCTCCAAAAGAGAGCCATCTGCATCATAGCTGCATTTCCATGAGGCATACACGCTCAGCAGTCTCACCCACTTGGTCTAGTCAATAATATGTTGCAGAAGTTCACACATAAAACATGGGCTATTTACCTCCATCAGACTCCAGAGACTCGTCATCAGCGAAGTCATGTTGGGAGTCGATGGCCGTACTGCATCCGGCACCATCATCATTGCCCAGGGGAAGAGTTCCGGCGAGAGCGTCAGTGTCATGGTGTTGTGCCACGACAATAGTCAAATGCGGGGCAATATGCTCTACAAGCGGATTGGGGAGTAGTTTTTTATGTTAATTTTAATTGTTGCAACTGAGAAAACTACATCAAACTCCGAATATTTTTTTAACAAAAAAAAAGTCGACAAAAATACAATGAGCAAATTCCTTATTGTCTATATTTGTTATACATGAATGTTTTTGAAATTAAGCTTAATATAATCAATATAGAATAATAATAATATACAATAAACGTGAGGTATATTTTTCCTTATGATGATTTGCACAGTACGCTCACACCTGTCGTCGCCTCTGATAAGCGTACGAGACACCAGTGCGGGTGTGTGGGTAGGGGCGGGAACCCCGGGGTGGTGGATTTCTTATTTTGTCGCCGGGACAGCGAAACGGGAGGGCGCGTTGAGCCTGTTGGTCTCTGATGCGCAGGAAGGCTGGGCAGCGGCGGGATGATGCCGGGTGGTCGCCGTTGCAGTTGATACACAGGGCCGGCAAGGAGCGAGGCTTGGTGCACAAAGTGGACGGGTGGGTTCGTGCGCACTTGAAGCAGGAAGTTGGGAGGGTACAGAAAGCGGAACTGTGGCCGTATTTTTGGCAGTTGTAGCACTGCCGCGGTCCCTGTGGTCCCCTGTATTTTTCAACGGTAACCGATGGAAGCACACTCTTTCAAGTATCGAGAGTGACCTTCCGTCGCTCGAATCGGAGATTTTCATGGTTACGACGTAGAGTGGCATCGGTCTGCGGACCCCGTCGACGGGGCGGTGAAGGAGCTGCGTAACTTCCGTGAAGTTGAAGCGTTGCTCGGTGAGGTGGGCCTTGATGTCGTCGACGTGGACTGTGGCCGAGAGGCCACGGAGGACCAAATTTTCGTTGTTTTTGGTCCGCTTTGGAGAAAATTGAAGAATTGAAGGTCCTCGCGGCGGAAGGCGGCGATCAGCTGATCGTACGTGGCGATGTTGGCGGCCTTTATGCGGAACGCGTCACGGGTGGATGATAGCGTGAATTGGCCAGAGGTGGTTGACTTTATGATGTTTAGCATCGAGCGGTAGTCCTCTACCCCGTAAAGGTGATGGGCGCTCTTCATACCGCTCGGCATTGCGTCACGTTCACCAGCAATCACAGGAACATTGGCTGCATAGATTGCAACTCCTAGGAAAGAGTTTCACCCGTTGAGCGAGAAATATAATAAATGTCTTACATAATATGTTATATTAATCAACATGTAATATATTTCTCACTCAACGGTTCCATCTTTAGCCATCAAACCAATCAAACGAAACTCAAATTGGTACCTTGCGTTTCATACACAGTATCAGTCAAATATGTGCCTCAATATTGCTCCTCTGCACAATGCAGTGTCATGTTGCTCCGTATGGTAGTTACTTATCGAGTACTAAGCAGTGGCCAGAAGAGAGAAGACTATCATGGTATCCTTGATATCTATTAAAGCTTTTGGCCTAAGAGCCTTCTCGCTCGAGGACAAAAAAACCGTTTCTAATTGGGATTTAGGAAACAAAACAAATCTTCCCTGCCTCTGGGGTTAGTAAGACAGTTATTCGGTAGCTGGTGTAGTGAAGTGCGAACTGTTTTTAGTTTTAATTGTAGCTAAGTTATTGCTATTCATTTCACCATGGTAATCACCAGTGTTACTACCATAAGCAAAGAGTAAACTGGATTCAGGGACAAAACCACCTCTACCCCCCCTCCCCCCCCCCCCCCCACCCTACGCATCCATGCAACACAATAAATCTCCTTCCATCCATCACCTCGCTTTGCACTTCTTGTATCTTTATCTTTACATGTCTTGCCCAACGTTCCCCTCTAGAAAATCCACGTTTTGTCTTCAATATTTGGCTGCCGAGGACTAGATTTAGACTATCAATGTTTTGTATAGCCTATACTTTGTTAAAAAGTTGATCCTGTGCAGCGCAATATTGTAACTTTCCATTAATACTCTTCGGTTATCCGTTTTCTCCCACTTAAAACCTATATCAACAACAAACTGTAGCTAGAAGGCTTGCAAATGGAAAATTAACACTTTATTAGTGTAGCAGAAGGTTTAAGAACTTTTTCAAAACATAACTATACTATAAAGGCTTGCAGCCTACTACTATTATTCAAGAATACGTTTGATAAAGTTTAATAAGTTTTTCGCAGACACAATCTTTAAACGTAATTATCTACACATTAATATTATATACTTGCAAGTTGATGTTAGTGAGAAGCCCCATTACCTCGCCACGGTCTCAACTATCTATGGGGTCTTGTTTGTTGACGTAGAAAGGTTTAACCATAAAATATAACGGTACCGCTATTAGTTGGAAGGATGCGTTGTTTCGATGCGTTGTTTCTCGTGCGGCCACCCCTGCACAACCACCTTCTCAATTTATTTCGTGTGACGAAACCCACAAAATGGTGAACAATATTATATATAAAGTGGAGACTTTTGAATATATATTTCTTGATTATATAACGTGGCATTGTATTATTTAACAAAAAAATGAATTAAATATAAACATGGATCAAAGAAAGTTGTCAATATAATAATAACGCTGGTAACTCTTTTACCTGAAGCTCTACGGAAATATTGCCGAAGTCTGCTTCTGAAAGATGATTGGGTTTCTTGAAAGTTGGTTTCATCTGAAACAACAAGTTAAATAAAGAATGGGGATAAAAACAAAATAACACTACACTTTATTTTTGAGGTTAAATACCCCTTAATTGCTTAGAAATGAATGTTCAGAAAAAAAATACAATTTTGGTTAAAGATTGCATGAAACGGTTTTGCAGTCTCTAAGTCTAAAGGCTCCGTCAAGTTGGCCCCCCCACTATAAAGTTTAGGGTCAATTGTTATCTCAATCGTTTGTGCATCGTAAGTGCACGTTTGTGCACGAACTTATTTCGTTTGTGCACATTTATTTCTTAAGATATAACGTTTTTTTTGTGGGGGGGCCAACTTGACGACCAGCCCCCCCACATGTCAAATGTTAACATTTTATGATGTGGGTCGTTTGTGCATCGTAAGTGCAGGTTTGTGCACTAAAAATTTTCGTTTGTGCACGTTTAGTTCTCGAGATATAACGGTTTTTTTGTGGGGGGGCCAACTTGACGCAGCCCCCCCACATGTCAAATGTTAACATTTTATGATGTGGGTCGTTTGTGCATCGTTAGTGCAGGTTTGTGCACTAAAAATTTCGTTTGTGCACGTTTAGTTCTCGAGATATAACGGTTTTATTGTGGGGGGGCCAACTTGACGCAGCCCCCCCACATGTCAAATGTTAACATTTTATGATGTGGGTCGTTTGTGCATCGTTAGTGCAGGTTTGTGCACTAAAAATTTTCGTTTGTGCACGTTTAGTTCTCGAGATATAACGGTTTTTTTGTGGGGGGGCCAACTTGACGCAGCCCCCCCACATGTCAAATGTTAACATTTTATGATGTAGGTCGTTTGTGCATCGTTAGTGCAGGTTTGTGCATTAAAAATTTTCGTTTGTGCACGTTTAGTTCTCGAGATATAACGGTTTTTTTGTGGGGGGGCCAACTTGACGCAGCCCCCCCACATGTCAAATGTTAACACTTTGTGATGTGGGTCGTTTGTGCATCGTTAGTGCAGGTTTGTGCACTAAAAATTTTCGTTTGTGCACGTTTAATTCTCAAGATATAACTGTTTTTTTGTGGGGGGGCCAACTTGACGCAGCCCCCCCACATGTCAAATGTTAACATTTTATGATGTGGGTCGTTTGTGCATCGTTAGTGCAGGTTTGTGCACTAAAAATTTTCGTTTGTGCACGTTTAGTTCTCGAGATATAACGGTTTTTTTGTGGGGGGGCCAACTTGACGCAGCCCCCCCACATGTCAAATGTTAACACTTTGTGATGTGGGTCGTTTGTGCATCGTTAGTGCAGGTTTGTGCACTAAAAATTTTCGTTTGTGCACGTTTGATTCTCAAGATATAACTGTTTTTTTGTGGGGGGGCCAACTTGACGCAGCCCCCCCACATGTCAAATGTTAACATTTTACGATGTGGATCGTTTGTGCATCGTTAGTGCAGGTTTGTGCACTAAAAAGTTTCGTTTGTGCACGTTTAGTTCTCGAGATATAACGGTTTTCCTGTGGGGGGACCAACTTGACGCAGCATGGGGGATATGGGGATATGAGGGATATGTCAAATGCTAGCATTTTGTTATGTGGATCGTTTGTGCATCGTAAGTGCAGGTTTGTGCACTAAAAGTTTTCGTTTGTGCACGTTTAGTTCTCGAGATATAACGGTTTTTTGTGGGGGGGCCAACTTGACGCAGCCCCCCCACATGTCAAATGTTAACATTTTACGATGTGGATCGTTTGTGCATCGTTAGTGCAGGTTTGTTTACTAAACATTTTCGTTTGTGCACGTTTAGTTCTCGAGATATAACGGGTTTTCCGTGGGGGGGCCAACTTGACGCCGCCCCCCCATATTAGTCCTTCATTTAACGTGAAAAATAGTCTCAATCATATGGGCAAAGGGAATCATATATGGTTGGATTCACAGAACTTCAGGGAATAACGCCTTGTATGATACTTTTGAAATCACCGACTCAACAAGGCGTCACGACGCTTTGAACTTGACCGACGCCTCTTTTTTTTGGTAGCGCATGACAATATTAAAATAACTATAACTTAAGAAGATACGAACATACCATGTTTGTTGTAGTTGTATTCTATTCACAATACCTCATTTAGTAACAACATTATGCATTATTAATGTTTTTGTTAGTAAAACAGTCTCAAAGGCAAATAGACCTTGTTTCTTAATTTATTTTAGAAACACCTGACTTTCGATTGCTCTGAAATCTACAATTTCAATCATACATTTGTTATATTCAGCATTAATATGAAACATCTTATTGCGAATAATATGGTTATTTTGGATTGTGTACAAAAAAATGTGTTGGTATTATACATAATTTTTTGTTTTGTGGCGTGCCGTGCAATATATGTATCTCACGCTTACGCCCGCCCCGCTTACACCGACATTAAAGCTACATTTCGTCTCATTTTTGAACACTTGAGTTAATGATTTAGGATGATTGTATTTGTATGTTGATAGTCGGTTTTGGTAAAAAAAATAAAAAAAACAATAGTAATAATAATTATTATTTTAATTACAATAATAATAATAATAATAATAATAATAATTATAATAATAATAATAATAATAATAATAATAATAATAATAATAATAATAATAATAATAATAATAATAATAATAATAATAATAATAATAATAATAATAATAATAATAATAATAATAATAATAATAATAATAATAATAATAATAATAATAAGTATAATAAAAATAATAAGAACAAAACAATCAACATTGCGCAATGTGAAATACAAGCTTTGTTATCACACCTACTATATTTATTCTAGCATTGGAATTTAATTTAACGTGAAAAATAATCTTAATCATATGGGCAAGGTGTATTAGTATTGTATATGGTTGGATTCACAGAACTTTAGAGAATAACGCCTTTTATGATACTTTTAAAATCACCGACTCAACGAGGCGTCACGACGCTTTGAACATGAACGACGCCTCTTTTCTTTCGCCAGCGCATGCGAACATTAAAATCACTAAACTCAAGACGATAGAAACCAATCATGTTTATTCTTGGTGTATTCTATTGTCAAGACCTAATTTAGTATCAAAATTATTTGTGGTTTGTTCAACAAAACAGTCTGTTTCTAATGTAAATAGACCTTGTTTTATAATTTTTTTTAGAATCGCCTTACTTTACAATTTAAATCATATACGAATATGAATCAAACAATTATAAGTCATTTGGCTATCTTTGATTGTGTACAAACAATTTTGTTTGTATTTTTAGTATTGCGTTCAGTTTTTCTGTAGGGGCAGGCTCGCAGGTCATCTAATCAATCAAAATCGAGTGTCATTATTCTTCCATCAACGAATATCTGCTGCAGGAATATTTAGATTGCATTCCAGTAGAACCTACTCCCCCAGATACCTATATGATTGTTGCTCTAAGTAAGTGTTTCAGAACGGTGCTGGCATGGTGGTAGGTTTTGAGATTCAATTTAAGTCCCTTCCTCGAACAGAAGAGGGAATAGCGAAGGCTGTTGACTTCTGATATGTTCTTGCCACCATATAATTCGCATACAAACATCTTTGATGCACGTTGGACATCGAGAGACAAGTCAAAATCGTGTCCTAAATTGGATAGAGGCAATAGAGATGTAGTTGAGCGGTACATTTTCAATTCAGAAGTGTGGGAGACGTTTCTCCACCTATTTAGATAGTTCACTGATTGTAGAAAATTCCAAAGGCATTGTGCACCACGATATCGTTGGCTAGAATAAAGTTAAAGGGGCCTGCACTATGGAATCTGTTATGGTCCCAGTGGAAGTAATGGGGACAAACTGGAATATTCCATTCAAAAAATCACCACTTGTTAGTATAACAAAACAAAAGGTTTGATTGTTACTCATCCATTACAATCTATTTGCCACAAGCACAAGAAAAGGGAGGCAGAAAACAAGGAATTTAAATGCAGGTATCTGTCATTCGAAACAGAACAACCATAAGGAATCCTTGCAATACAAGGAATGAAACTAAAGACCTTTAATGGCACAAATAAGAAAAAAATGTTCTTCAAACCAAGGAGAAAATGTTGATCCGTCGAGCGGATAGAGTGCTATTTTCAGATATCACATTAGTTGCTACAAATAGGCAACTAAACATGAGGTAGAATCACTTTCATGGGCTCTCACTTCATTAGATGCAGCTCCACGTAAAAAATCAAAATAAAGCCTTATGAAAGTTTTGCTGCTGTGGACGTACTGGACACCAGTAATATGATCTTTTCCCCAGCATAGGTAGGGTCTACCTAATTTGTGGTAATCATAATATTTGTTTCGTAGGAAACCTGAGTAGGGACAATCCATGTCCATATCAGGTGAATAGCTAGGTATTGCGGTATTTGGAAAAGTTGGGATGGAATTTCCGAGGACTGTTACTATGACTCAATCCTAGCACTCATCTTGTGACTGAGGGAAACCTCGGGAAAACCTTCAGTCAGGATTGCCGGGAGCCAGTATCGAACCAGCGACCTGTTGAATTAGGGTATCCGTCTTACCGTTGAGCCACCTCTATCGGTATCTAATCGATGGTTTGAGTTTAGTGCAAAAGGTAACAAATTCTATTACAACATTCAACGGTGTTTCAATATATTTGTTTTGAAGATTATTGCAAAATTTTGGAGGCGCTACGCGAATAGACATGGAATGTGACTGAACCTTGCATATATTTTAACAAATTGCATTCATTTAACTGACACAATAGTGAAAAATAGTCTCAATCATATGGGCAAAGGGTATCATATATGGTTGGATTCACAGAACTTCAGGGAATAACGCCTTGTATGATACTTTTGAAATCACCAACTCAACGAGGCGTCACGACGCTTTGAACTTGTCCGACGCCTCTTTTTTTCGCCAGCGCATGCGAACATTAAAATCACTATAACTCAAGACGATACAAACCAATCGTGTTTTTTGTTAGTGTATTCTATTAACAAGACCTTATTTAGTAACAATAATGAAACTTATTTGTGGTTTGTTCGAGAAAACAGTCTGTTTCAAATGTAAATGGGAGACCTTGTTTTATAATTTATTTTAGAATCGCCTTACTTTCGATTGCTCTGAAATCTACAATTTAGATTATACATACGTAATATTCAACAGTAATATGAATAAAACAATTATAAAACATATGGCTATCTTGAATTGTGTAAACAAAATTTTGTTTGTATTTTAGATCATGTTTTGTATTGTGACGTGCCGCGCATTGTGGGTATCCCGCGCCTACGGCCGCACCGCGTACACAAACATTAGAGCTTCGTTTCGTCTCGTTTTTGAGTCACTGAGTATTTTATGCCATTATAGGACCTTTATGTTTGTATTGTTGTAAATTATTGGTTAAGTTTGTATGTTGATAGTCTGTTTTTGTAAAAAAAAAAAGAAAAAAGAAAAAAGAAAAAAAAAAGATATATTTATGAAACATTTCACGTGTGCTGTAATCAATCAACAATCAATCAATCAATCAATCAATCAATCACAAATCAACAACAATTATCTTTATTTAGCTTACGCTTTTAGTCTACAGTAGGTTATACAGATTGCATATTCGTTTAGCAAATACGTATCACAATAAATATACAAAATATAGATAATAAATAAATATGATAAATAATAAATGTGTTGTGAAATACGAGCATCATCATCAATAACATACATTGCCTTTATTGAACATTATTTAAGAAAAATAAGTTTCATGGAAATTATTACTTATTACTTCATTTTTACTTATCAAACAGGTCATTTAGAATGTATTTGAAAGAAGTAGCGTATACCATTCTATCTAAATCTGCGAACATGATTTACTTATATACTATGTTTAGTAATTGTTCTTGTATTGCACGTTTGGTCAGACTAATCATGTTGGTCGTTGTGTTATTAATCGGAAAGATAATGTGTCTGGAAAAAGAGGTTTAGTAAAAGCAACGTTTTAGTTATTAATTATATATATATATATATATATATATATATATATAAATTAATTATATTTAGAGTATCTATTTATAGATTAGTTTAGAATTAGACTCGTAACTGGACAGACAATTTAAACTGTCGCACATGACAAATAAGGGTTATAACAAACTAGATTAGAACCATTAGAACTAAATGCAGATCTGAGATTGTCATACAAAATTGTGTTCAGATTACATCATTGTATACGGCACCCCCCCGTCGTCGGGTTTTGAGCTTTTTCGATAAAATAAAAACTAAACATATTTGATAAAGAATGTAAAAAAGTAGATAAGAAGTGTAATTGGCTTTTATTTGTTTCTTGTTGTTTTTGCTTTTTGCTTTTTAAGTAATATCACAATCTTAAGATAAGAAGTCTGAATGCGGGCTTTGATTTATTTTTTTTATTTTTTTTATTTTTTCTTTTTTAAGATAGAATTATCCATTGTAGAACTGAACAATCTATTTGTAGATCTATTACTAAAATAGGATAAAATTGCACGATGGTTTTGTCGCATCCTATTTGCACTGACATCGACCTCACACTTAACGAAACCAGAGACAACTGCATAACTTGCAAATCCCTCGAAGAATTCTCAAAATTTCACACCCCCCAAAAAACAAGCACGAACATCACTATTATCCATATTAATATACGCAGCATACAAAAACATTTTGATGAGCTATTAGTCGTTCTCCAAAATACCTCAGTCAATTTTGATATTATAATATTAACGGAAACACAAATGAAATGCACTAATAATCAATTTGTAATCGAGAGGTACGAGTCTTACCATTATAATAATAAACTTACATCACATGATGGAATATCTATCTTTGTCAAGGAAAACACTGTAAATAAAATTAACATTGAACAGATAAATGAAATAACTCAAGCCACCTGTATTTCAATTACATTCAACAAAGACAATAAAAACTACACTATTTTAGCTTTATATAGATCGCCTTTCAGTAACATAAATATATTTATAGAAGAATTAGCCATTTATATCCCAAAAATAAAATCAAACGTTTTAACATAATAATAGGCGATACAAACATAAATATCAAAGAAACGCAATGTAATGAATCGAGGAATACAAGAGATACATAAATGAAACTACCAGAGAAACGGGCCTTAGTAAATCTTGCATAGATCACATTTTCATCAAATCGAAAATACAATCCAGTCACAACAAAAATTCAAGTACTATAAAAACCTCAATTCTACATACAGCAATTACCGATCATTAGCCAATTACAATCCAAATTGAAACGGTGAATGGAGTAAAAGATAAACTTTTTCGCGATGACGTAGAGAGTAAAAAAGAAATTAGGTCACTAATCTACGAAGTATTATATCAAAGAATGCAAAACGAAGGATGGCAAAACGTAATAAATGAACCAGATGTTAACATTGCAACAAGCAACTTCATTAAAATGCCATATTGATAAAGCGACTGACAGTAAAATCACAAAAATTAACTTCAAAAAAATTAAACCATGGATTACACTAGGGCTAATTAAGTCAATAAGAACACGAGATAAACTTAGCAAACAAGTAATAAAACACCCTCTAGATACCGTACTCAAAGCATATTATAAACAGTACCGTAACAAACTAAATCAGATCATTAGGATCACAAAACCTGATTATTTTAAGAATACGCTACTGAATGCAAACAATAACATCAAAAAAGTGTGGAACGTGATAAACGAAGCTACAAACAATTGTGTAAAAAAGCGTTTTGCTATAAAAGAAATAGCTACGAATAAAGGCACAATTAACGCGGACAACAACCCAACACTAGTAGCTGATACATTCAATAATTACTTTACTGACATTGGGGGGAAAATGGCAGAGGAAATCTTAAAAAAGAAACAACCCTTCCCTGAAACTACCCCATCTTTAGAACATAAACCAAGTAGCACAGACAAATCTATTTTCCTCTATCCAGTTTCTGAAACAGAAATCTCATCATACATAACCGAACTAAAAGAAAACACAGCGCCAGGAATCGATAACATACAATCAAAAACACTTAAAGCTCTGAAACCACTAATTCTAAAGCCAATAGCACACATCATAAACCAAAGTTTTACAACAGGTGTATTCCCTAGCGAATACAAGAACACCATAATTACACCTATACACAAAAAAGGAGATAAAACGCAAACATCCAACTACAGACCCATATCCTTTTTAACAAATCTTTCGAAAATACACGAAAAAAGAATTAAAAAAAAGAGTAAACGAGTACCTAGAAAACAACAAGATATTCTCACCAAACCAATACTGTTTTCGCGAAGGAAAGAGCACAGAAAATGCTATCTATAAACTAACGGAAGAGATACACTTGGCAATAAACCTAAACAAAAAACCTTTAGTAATTTATCTAGACCTAGCAAAAGCCTTTGACACGGTTTCTCAAAAAATACTTATTACAAAACTTGAAAAAAATGGAATCAGGGGTTTAGCACTAGAATTAATTAAAGATTATCTGAAAGGAAGACAGCAATACGTAAAAGTTAACAACTCCCTAAGTTCACCACAAGCAATTAAATGCGGTGTGCCCCAAGGCACTGTGCTTGGACCACTGCTGTTCACAATTTACATTAACGACCTGTGTAATGCTAAAGAAGCACGCATTTTAAGTTTTGCAGATGACACTGTTTTAATCATAACTGGCAATACATGGAGCGAAGCATATAAACAAGCCGAGGAACTAATGAATAAAGTGGTCAAATGGTTAAATGAAAACCTTCTTACGCTAAATGAAGACAAAACTGTATACATAACATTTTCCCAAAAATTAAATGGACAACCTACCAACCCCAACCTTAAACTATAATTAATACACTCTAACCTTTGTAGTAGGTACAAAATAAACTTCACGTGTAGTACAATAAACAAAGTAGACCACACCAGATACCTTGGTCTCATAATGGATCAACATCTTCGATGACATAACCACATTTCATCTATTACAAAAAACCTAAAAAACACGATTTACAAATTCTACAATCTACGAAACATTCTCTCTTTTCCTACGCTAAGAATTGTATACCACGCATTGTTTCAATCAGTAGCACAATATGGTATCCTAGGGTGGGGTGGAACATATATGGCACACATCGAACAATTAATTATAATGCAAAAGATCGTTCTAAAAAATAATACTTAAGAAACCACGCAAATATCCATCCTCGCTTGTACATACAGAAAGCCAAAAACTTGATATTAGAAAGTTGTATGTTAAATCCTTAATCAACTATGTGCACCTAAACAAAAATACTGGAACAATAAAAACAATATCACATCACATAAATACAAGGGTAAACACTAACCAAAATCTTATTATGCACAGACCATCAAAAGATATCACTCAAAGACATGCTCTCTACCTAGGTCCTCGAATATACAACAAAATTACAAACTCAATCAAAATAAAGCAAGAATCTAAATCTAGATTCAAGCAATCCTTGAAACATTGGCTCACTACAACATCCACGGAAATAATAGAAAATCTCGTAAATCTAAAAGAATAAACCCCTTACAAAATGATACTATGCTAGACTGTCTCGTAAATTTAAATATGGATATCATTGCAATGGATTAACGTACAATATATAACGATCGTGCAAAAATCCTACTTCAGAGATATATATTAGTTATAAGTTTCTATGCAAGTCAGTAATATTAGAGCAAGTTAGTTATTAATTCTCTATTTGTTTCTCATTTCATAGTATTAAGACTTATATATAGCATTATACATAGTCCTAGCTCTAGACCAAACTTAATCTTAATTTTCATTGTAAACAAAATAAGTATAGAGGCATGTTTTGTTGCTGATCTCTCAAGCTTCTGCTTATGACAGCAACAAAACAAGTTTACACTGTACATATTCTGTATAGCCTACATAATTTCACTTAAAACATGTTAGCTCTTTACTATACTAGATAATAATTTTACTATTATACTTAAACGATCGCAGTGTAAACTTAAAAATGCAATAAAAATGAATCTGAATCTGAATCTGAATCTGAATCTGAATCTTGTATTTTATTCGGTGATGATTGATTGATTAATGGGGCTTAACGTCTCATATTTATGCAACGATGGCTAATCGAGACGATGAACGGGTGATAATGCAGATGAGAAAGATGATAATGACGGTGTCCTCGTTTTCAGAATCGGTAGAATCCATGGGCTGAACGTCAATGTTCTCCCCATCGTTCTCACCTTTAATTTTCATTGGCATTTCTTCAAGTTTTAATTGTACACATGTCCGTACATCGAAATCCATTCATAACACAAAGCAAAGAAGTCAGAAATCAGCTCCAGTACTGCAGTAGGTGCCGGCAGGTTCGCAGCTCATGCAATCAATCTCAATCGAGTCGCCAATATTCTTCCATCACTGAAGATCTTGTGGAGAATTGTTTGGTTGCATTTCAATTTTAAATACTCAGACTCAGATACCTGCCTAGTAGTTGTCTCTAAGTATGTGTTTCAGAAGTATTGGCATAATGGAAGGTTTTGAGAGTCAATAAGTCCCTTCCTCCAACAGAAGAGCGAATAGTTGACATCTGCAACAAGCTCCAGTGTTTAATGTTGTGGCCTCTGCAATTTTTCAAAATAAATGCAAGGTTCCAGCCGTCTGAGTTCCTCTTTACCCTTTTAATGGAGAGCTCCAAATAAATATCAGTCACATTCCATGTCTATTCGCGTAGCGCCTCCAGATTCTTGCAATAATCTTCAAAACAAATATTTTGAAACTCCGTTGAATGTTGTAATAGAATTTGTTACCTTTTGCACTAAACTCAAACCATCGATTAGATACCGATAAAGGTGGCTCAACGGTAAGACAGATATCCTAATTCAACAGGTCGGTGGTTCGATACTATTCGATATTATAGCCCATCTCGAGAACTAAACGTGCACAAACGAAAATTTTTAGTGCACAAACCTGCACTAACGATGCACAAACGATTGAGATAATAATTTGCCCCTGACTTTATAGTGGGGGGGGCCAATTTGACGGAGCCATACTCGGGGCACTAAATGTCTGAATCGGCATTAAATAATTAAGCGAGCGAAGCGAGCGTTTCCACTTGACTCTTATGGCACTTCGTTCTGTTTTTTTTTGGTTTTTTTTTGTTTTTATGTCCGTCGATAGCGGTCGAACGGAAAGTCCGATCAACTTGAAATTTGGACCATCCACAAGCCTCGATGTGGATTGAAGGTGTATAGTTTTGAGGCAGAATCGTTCGAAAAGTTATAAAGTTACACCATAGTTACTGCAAAATATTTTTCTGAAACAAAATGGCGGCAAAATGTAAGATAGCTAGATTTTTTTTACAGATTTTTCCGGTCACGAATATGTTAATGTAATGGCGATTTGATAAGTATTGGCAAAGTTACACGAAAGTTACTCGAAAATATTTTTCTAAAACGCAGTAACGGCAAAATGTGAGGTGGCTATCTTATAGTAAATTTTTACCCGGTCACGAATATACTAATGTAAACGCGATCCGATACGTATTAGAGGCAGAAATTACATTTCTATTGCTGTCAATAAGTGTCAGTAACGGTGGCGGACCGTGTTGAAAACATGACCACGAAAATTCTTAGCAACGCACATTGCACTGCATACAACAATGTCGGAAAGTATAATAGCCATGGAAATAAGAACAATTTTTGCAATGCGCATTCTTGAATTGTTGTTAATTGTTGTTCGTATTAGCATTGAAAACTTTTCGCCAGTAAGTTCGTAGATATTGACCCGCTCGCTTATCAACGCGTCAAACAGAGCGTTTTCCTAGTCTAAGAATTTGAGACTTAGTGCTTACATGGGGGGGGGGGCTGCGTGACGTTAGCCCCCCCACGGAAAAACTGTTATATCTCGAGATCTAAACGTGCACAAACGAACCTTTTTGGTGCAAAAACCTGCACTACCAATGAACAAACGATCCACACCAGAAAATGTTAACATTTAACATATGGGGGGGCTGCGTCAAGTAAGCCCCCCACGGAAAAACCGTTATATAGCGAGAACTAAACGTGCACAAACGAAAATGTTTAGTGAACAAACCTGCACTTACGATGCACAAACGATCCACTGCAGAAAAAGTTAATATTTGACATATGGGGGGGCTGCGTCCAGTTGGCCCCCCCACAGGAAAACCGTTATTTCTCGAGAACTAAACGTGCACTAACGAAAACTTTTAGTGCACAAACCTGCACTTACGATGCACAAACGATCCACATAACAAAATGCTAACATTTGACATATGGGGGGCTGCGTCAAGTTGGCCCCCCCACAGGAAAACCGTTTTATCTTGAGAACTAAACGTGCACAAACGAAACTTTTTAGTGCACAAACCTGCACTAACGATGCACAAACGATCCACATAAGAAAATGTTAACATTTGACATATGGGGGGGGCTGCGTCAAGTTGGCCCCCCCACGGAAAAAACGTTATATCTTGAGAACTAAACGTGCACAAACGAAAATTTTTAGTGCACAAACCTGCACTAACAATGCACAAACGATCCACACCAGAATATATTAGCATTTGACATATGGGGGGGCTGCGTCAAGTTTGCCCCCCCCCCCCCACGGAAAAACCGTTATATCTCGAGAACTAAACGTGCACAAACGAAAATTTTTAGTGCACAAACCTGCACTAACGATGCACAAACGACCCACATCATAAAATGTTAACATTTGACATGTGGGGGGGCTGCGTCAAGTTGGCCCCCCCACAAAAAAACCGTTATATCTTGAGAACTAAACGTGCACAAACGAAAATTTTTAGTGCACAAACCTGCACTAACGATGCACAAACGATCCACACCAGAATATGTTAGCATTTGACATATGGGGGGGCTGCGTCAAGTTTGCCCCCCCCCCCCCACGGAAAAACCGTTATATCTCGAGAACTAAACGTGCACAAACGAAAATTTTTAGTGCACAAACCTGCACTAACGATGCACAAACGACCCACATCATAAAATGTTAACATTTGACATGTGGGGGGGGCTGCGTCAAGTTGGCCCCCCCACAAAAAAACCGTTATATCTTGAGAACTAAACGTGCACAAACGAAAATTTTTAGTGCACAAACCTGCACTAACGATGCACAAACGACCCACATCATAAAATGTTAACATTTGACATGTGGGGGGGCTGCGTCAAGTTGGCCCCCCCACAAAAAAACCGTTATATCTCGAGAACTAAACGTGCACAAACGAAAATTTTTAGTGCACAAACCTGCACTAACGATACACAAACGACCCACATCATAAAATGTTAACATTTGACATGTGGGGGGGCTGCGTCAAGTTGGCCCCCCCACAAAAAAACCGTTATATCTTGAGAATTAAACGTGCACAAACGAAAATTTTTAGTGCACAAACCTGCACTAACGATGCACAAACGACCCACATCATAAAATGTTAACATTTGACATGTGGGCGGGCTGCGTCAAGTTGGCCCCCCCACAAAAAAACCGTTATATCTCGAGAACTAAACGTGCACAAACGAACCTTTTTGGTGCAAAAACCTGCACTACCAATGAACAAACGATCCACACCAGAAAATGTTAACATTTAACATATGGGGGGGCTGCGTCAAGTAAGCCCCCCACGGAAAAACCGTTATATAGCGAGAACTAAACGTGCACAAACGAAAATGTTTAGTGAACAAACCTGCACTTACGATGCACAAACGATCCACTGCAGAAAAAGTTAATATTTGACATATGGGGGGGCTGCGTCCAGTTGGCCCCCCCACAGGAAAACCGTTATTTCTCGAGAACTAAACGTGCACTAACGAAAACTTTTAGTGCACAAACCTGCACTTACGATGCACAAACGATCCACATAACAAAATGCTAACATTTGACATATGGGGGGCTGCGTCAAGTTGGCCCCCCCACAGGAAAACCGTTATATCTTGAGAACTAAACGTGCACAAACGAAACTTTTTAGTGCACAAACCTGCACTAACGATGCACAAACGATCCACATAAGAAAATGTTAACATTTGACATATGGGGGGGGCTGCGTCAAGTTGGCCCCCCCACGGAAAAAACGTTATATCTCGAGAACTAAACGTGCACAAACGAAAATTTTTAGTGCACAAACCTGCACTAACAATGCACAAACGATCCACACCAGAATATGTTAGCATTTGACATATGGGGGGGCTGCGTCAAGTTTGCCCCCCCCCCCCCCCCCACGGAAAAACCGTTATATCTCGAGAACTAAACGTGCACAAACGAAAATTTTTAGTGCACAAACCTGCACTAACGATGCACAAACGACCCACATCATAAAATGTTAACATTTGACATGTGGGGGGGCTGCGTCAAGTTGGCCCCCCCACAAAAAAACCGTTATATCTTGAGAACTAAACGTGCACAAACGAAAATTTTTAGTGCACAAACCTGCACTAACGATGCACAAACGATCCACACCAGAATATGTTAGCATTTGACATATGGGGGGGCTGCGTCAAGTTTGCCCCCCCCCCCCACGGAAAAACCGTTATATCTCGAGAACTAAACGTGCACAAACGAAAATTTTTAGTGCACAAACCTGCACTAACGATGCACAAACGACCCACATCATAAAATGTTAACATTTGACATGTGGGGGGGCTGCGTCAAGTTGGCCCCCCCACAAAAAAACCGTTATATCTTGAGAACTAAACGTGCACAAACGAAAATTTTTAGTGCACAAACCTGCACTAACGATGCACAAACGACCCACATCATAAAATGTTAACATTTGACATGTGGGGGGGCTGCGTCAAGTTGGCCCCCCCACAAAAAAACCGTTATATCTCGAGAACTAAACGTGCACAAACGAAAATTTTTAGTGCACAAACCTGCACTAACGATACACAAACGACCCACATCATAAAATGTTAACATTTGACATGTGGGGGGGCTGCGTCAAGTTGGCCCCCCCACAAAAAAACCGTTATATCTTGAGAATTAAACGTGCACAAACGAAAATTTTTAGTGCACAAACCTGCACTAACGATGCACAAACGACCCACATCACAAAGTGTTAACATTTGACATGTGGGGGGGCTGCGTCAAGTTGGCCCCCCCACAAAAAACCGTTATATCTCGAGAACTAAACGTGCACAAACGAAAATTTTTAGTGCACAAACCTGCACTAACGATGCACAAACGACCCACATCATAAAATGTTAACATTTGACATGTGGGGGGGCTGCGTCAAGTTGGCCCCCCCACAAAAAAAACGTTATATCTCGAGAACTAAACGTGCACAAACGAAAATTTTTAGTGCACAAACCTGCACTAACGATGCACAAACGACCCACATCATAAAATGTTAACATTTGACATGTGGGGGGGCTGCGTCAAGTTGGCCCCCCCACAAAAAAACCGTTATATCTCGAGAACTAAACGTGCACAAACGAAAATTTTTAGTGCACAAACCTGCACTAACGATGCACAAACGACCCACATCATAAAATGTTAACATTTGACATGTGGGGGGGGCTGCGTCAAGTTGGCCCCCCCACAATAAAACCGTTATATCTCGAGAACTAAACGTGCACAAACGAAAATTTTTAGTGCACAAACCTGCACTTACGATGCACAAACGACCCACATCATAAAATGTTAACATTTGACATGTGGGGGGGCTGCGTCAAGTTGGCCCCCCCACAAAAAAACCGTTATATCTCGAGAACTAAACGTGCACAAACGAAAATTTTTAGTGCACAAACCTGCACTAACGATGCACAAACGACCCACATCATAAAATGTTAACATTTGACATGTGGGGGGGCTGCGTCAAGTTGGCCCCCCCACAATAAAACCGTTATATCTCGAGAACTAAACGTGCACAAACGAAAATTTTTAGTGCACAAACCTGCACTAACGATGCACAAACGACCCACATCATAAAATGTTAACATTTGACATGTGGGGGGGCTGCGTCAAGTTGGCCCCCCCACAAAAAAACCGTTATATCTCGAGAACTAAACGTGCACAAACGAAAATTTTTAGTGCACAAACCTGCACTAACGATGCACAAACGACCCACATCATAAAATGTTAACATTTGACATGTGGGGGGGCTGGTCGTCAAGTTGGCCCCCCCACAAAAAAAACGTTATATCTTAAGAAATAAATGTGCACAAACGAAATAAGTTCGTGCACAAACGTGCACTAACGATGCACAAACGATTGAGATATTAATTGACCCTAAACTTTATAGTGGGGGGGCTAACTTGACGGAGCCAAGTCTAAACAGTTAAAATGGTCACTTTCACCTTCAGCTACTTAAATACCGAATCTATGCAAACTTGTTTTAATTCGTATAAAAACAAGATAATTATGTTTTAGTCTCTCCTACATAATGACTGTATACACTGTACAGTGCTTGCATGCTCTCTCCTACATAATGACTGTATACACTGAGCAGTGCTTGCATGCTCTCTCCTACATAATGACTGTATACACTGAGCAGTGCTTGCATGCTCTCTCCTACATAATGACTGTATACACTGTACAGTGCTTGCATGCTCTCTCCTACATAATGACTGTATACACTGTACAGTGCTTGCATGCTCTCTCCCACATAATGACTGTATACACTGTACAGTGCTTGCATGCTCTCTCCTACATACTGACTGTATACACTGTACAGTGCTTGCATGCTCTCTCCTACATAATGACTGTATACACTGTACAGTGCTTGCATGCTCTCTCCTACATAATGACTGTATACACTGTACAGTGCTTGTTGCTCTCTCCTACATAATGACTGTATACACTGTACAGTGCTTGCATGCTCTCTCCTACATAATGACTGTATACACTGTACAGTGCTTGCATGCTCTCTCCTACATTATGACTGTATACACTGTACAGTGCTTGCATGCTCTCTCCTACATTATGACTGTATACACTGTACAGTGCTTGTTGCTCTCTCCTACATAATGACTGTATACACTGTACAGTGCTTGCATGCTCTCTCCTACATAATGACTGTATACACTGTACAGTGCTTGCATGCTCTCTCCTACATAATGACTGTATACACTGTACAGTGCTTGCATGCTCTCTCCTACATAATGACTGTATACACTGAGCAGTGCTTGCATGCTCTCTCCTACATAATGACTGTATACACTGCACAGTGCTTGCATGCTCTCTCCTACATAATGACTGTATACACTGAGCAGTGCTTGCATGCTCTCTCCTACATAATGACTGTATACACTGTACAGTGCTTGTTGCTCTCTCCTACATAATGACTGTATACACTGTACAGTGCTTGTTGCTCTCTCCTACATAATGACTGTATACACTGTACAGTGCTTGCATGCTCTCTCCTACATAATGACTGTATACACTGTACAGTGCTTGCATGCTCTCTCCTACATTATGACTGTATACACTGTACAGTGCTTGCATGCTCTCTCCTACATAATGACTGTATACACTGAGCAGTGCTTGTTGCTCTCTCCTACATAATGACTGTATACACTGTACAGTGCTTGCATGCTCTCTCCTACATAATGACTGTATACACTGTACAGTGCTTGCATGCTCTCTCCTACATAATGACTGTATACACTGTACAGTGCTTGCATGCTCTCTCCTACATAATGACTGTATACACTGAGCAGTGCTTGCATGCTCTTTCCTACATAATGACTGTATACACTGCACAGTGCTTGCATGCTCTCTCCTACATAATGACTGTATACACTGAGCAGTGCTTGCATGCTCTCTCCTACATAATGACTGTATACACTGTACAGTGCTTGTTGCTCTCTCCTACATAATGACTGTATACACTGTACAGTGCTTGTTGCTCTCTCCTACATAATGACTGTATACACTGTACAGTGCTTGCATGCTCTCTCCTACATAATGACTGTATACACTGTACAGTGCTTGCATGCTCTCTCCTACATTATGACTGTATACACTGTACAGTGCTTGCATGCTCTCTCCTACATAATGACTGTATACACTGTACAGTGCTTGTTGCTCTCTCCTACATAATGACTGTATACACTGTACAGTGCTTGCATGCTCTCTCCTACATAATGACTGTTTACACTGTACAGTGCTTGCATGCTCTCTCCTACATAATGACTGTATACACTGTACAGTGCTTGCATGCTCTCTCCTACATAATGACTGTATACACTGTACAGTGCTTGCATGCTCTCTCCTACATAATGACTGTATACACTGTACAGTGCTTGCATGCTCTCTCCTACATAATGACTGTATACACTGTACAGTGCTTGCATGCTCTCTCCTACATAATGACTGTATACACTGTACAGTGCTTGCATGCTCTCTCCCACATAATGACTGTATACACTGAGCAGTGCTTGCATGCTCTCTCCTACATAATGACTGTATACACTGTACAGTGCTTGCATGCTCTCCCCTACATAATGACTGTATACACTGTACAGTGCTTGCATGCTCTCTCCTACATAATGACTGTATACACTGTACAGTGCTTGCATGCTCTCTCCTACATAATGACTGTATACACTGTACAGTGCTTGCATGCTCTCTCCTACATAATGACTGTATACACTGTACAGTGCTTGCATGCTCTCTCCTACATAATGACTGTATACACTGTACAGTGCTTGCATGCTCTCTCCTACATAATGACTGTATACACTGTACAGTGCTTGCATGCTCTCTCCTACATAATGACTGTATACACTGTACAGTGCTTGCATGCTCTCTCCTACATAATGACTGTATACACTGTACAGTGCTTGCATGCTCTCTCCTACATAATGACTGTATACACTGTACAGTGCTTGCATGCTCTCTCCTACATAATGACTGTATACACTGTACAGTGCTTGCATGCTCTCTCCTACATAATGACTGTATACACTGTACAGTGCTTGCATGCTCTCTCCTACATAATGACTGTATACACTGTACAGTGCTTGCATGCTCTCTCCTACATAATGACTGTATACACTGTACAGTGCTTGCATGCTCTCTCCTACATAATGACTGCCGTTATGGCCTCTAGGGCATCCTCGCAAACTCTTTTTGTGTTTTCCACTGTGTGTTCTCCGTTCCACCCAATAATGTAATTGTAGCTTTGTTTGGCAGTAGGCCCTATGTACTAACATATTGTATAGGTCAGTGTATTTATACTTATCCCTAAGAACTAGTTTAATTACGTTACTCTAGCAAACACAGTGGAACTAGAGTTACAAGCATAAGTTTAAATTTAACTGAAAACGGCTATAGTAACCATAGGCTACAGTCCGTCTGAGCCTGGGGAAGAATTTACCCAGAGTGACTCTGTTAGTCGTAAGAGGCGACGAAAGGACACCCTGTCTTCCCCCCCCCCTGTCCCACTGAATTATTCTCCTCTTACTTGGCCCTGCCCTCCCTTGTTGGACTCCCGTTTGACGACCCACGCGACCTGCAATTGATCTGATTCGGATCTGGCTTTATTCTTCATCATCATCTTCATTACCACCCGCCCATCGTCTCGCTTAGCCATCGTTGCACAAATATGAGACGTTGAGCTCCATTGATTGTTGTCAGTACCGTAGAAATCCAGATTCCCTACTCTTAGTGTTTCTGAAGAGATAGCAAGTAACTCCCTTAACTCTCCATCTGATTGGGATAGTTGGTGTACTAGTTCTGGGACGTGAGATGAGAACCACCCATAGGCTTGAGAAGGGGGAAGACATTTTTTATCTCTAATAGCGGCAAGAAGAGCTGTGTGTTCGTGTTTTAAGGCTTTGGGATTGTCTTTATGGTCGTAAATATAAGATATTTCTGTGTAGACTAATGCTGAAGATAAATGATGATCTTTTCGAAATAAGAACTTCTTGGGGAGAGGTCCAACTCCCTTAGTATTAAAGTAATTGATGGCGCATGGTAAATTGAGAATCGGAGTTTGAGGATCTTACACGATATAAAACAAATCACCACCTGTGGGGCAGCTTGCCGCAGTTGCACCAGTGGCGTCGTTACAACGGAATAATGAAAACACGGCCCGATATTGTAATAAGGTTTTAAAGGAATCTGGGATACGAAACCAAAAAAACTTTTATAAGTTTTGTCGGCGTTAGGCGTCTTTTTATTTTTTGATACAGTGAGAAAATTGTAAGTCTTCGCTGGTCCTGAACAGCCTGCTCTCTTAGAAATGTGAAAATCGGATCCTCTTCGGACTTTTTTCTTTTTCGTGGGCTTGACCGTCTTCGCGCGAAGAGGAATAGCTTCGCCCTCGCTCGACGAGTGTGGCAGGCACCTTGTCTTCTCCAGTGAGGGCTCCACAAACGTAGACTTATGTGGATTTGACTCATAGGGGAAGGAGGAGGACAGATGTGAGGAAGGGCTTGGGACATTCTTTGCGTTTAAATATATGTATTTGTGTAAATCTGGCGTGCTGGCTCTCAGGGAAGAGTTTGACGCAACAAGGGGAACATGGAATGGAGGATGAACAGGATGAAGCACTCAAAGATCTTGATGAATTGATGAGATAAAGCGGGTTTGTGGTGTGTCGGGAGGAAAACAACTCGTCGATCGGCACAAAATATGGCCACGTGATGGGGGTAGGAACATTTTCTTCGGTGCTGATGCCAGTTGATGGATATTTCATGATCTATAGCACATGCCCAGCGACTGCAACTTTATCGTGGTGGGTAGGTTTGTGTGCTTTGTTGATCCCGAAAGCTATGCCGGCGGAAGCGTATGCTTCTGGTAGGGCCACCCTTGCCGGACTGGTCGAGGAGGAGAAGTCAGACGAAGTGCAGTCTACACCCCAATCCCCTTACCCCTTTCCTCACACGCCCTCCAACTTGCTTCTTTCCTCCAAACAGCCCCCTATTTAATCTTCATATATCACCCACTCATTGTCTCGATTAGCCTCGTTGCAAAAATATGAGACGTTAAGCCCAAATATCTATCTACCCCTATTTCATTTTGATACTTCATCCAATCATCGTCTCGATTAGCTTAGTTGCAAATATATGAGACGTTAAGCTCAAATATCTATCAATCAATCATGATCTAAAACTAAGCAAAAACAACAATTGATATATGACCTAACTATTTAATCAGTGGATCCGCCGAGGCCGGGGTGGCCAGGTAAAGTGAACTGTATTTCTGTGAGAGGGGGTAGAGCAATATTAAAGTGGACTTACGGTTTATGGCTGTGCTTCTGGCTTCTTGCTTGATGTAATATAAAAGAGGGTTGTGCAGGAGGAGAAAAAAAGAAGGGAATAAAAGGAAATAGCATTGGTTAATAATTGCGAGACCAACTCTTCAGAGCGACAGACAAACTTACCAGTATGAGTGCCATGCAGGCATTGTGGGCAACGAGGTGGCCGACAAGTGCGCCAAAGCTGCCTGCACCAAGCGACCTACAGACTGTAAACTAGTCCTCACATCTGACCTAAAAGTTTTCCTACGGCACCGTTTAAAGAAAGAATTGAACGATAGTTGGAAAAATGTATCTTGTAATAAACTAAGGGCGATTAAAGACACCATATCGCCTTGGTTTTCTTCTAGACGATCTTGCCGTCGCGAAGAAGTAGTCTTGACCCGTCTCCGTATCGGCCATACATACCTTACCCAAGGCTACTTACTAAGAAACGAACCTGCCCCAGTATGTGATGAATGTAATGTTGTTCTGACTGTAAAACACATTCTAATTGAATGTAACAAATATGATAATGAAAGAAGAAAGTTTAAATTGAAACCCTCACTTAAAGACAACTTATCAGACGAATCTAAACTAATCGATAGCATATTTCGTTTTTTGCAAGATAATCGTTTACTATCACTTATGTAATCGAACATAATGATCAATATTAAAATAACATAGGCACTGATAACCTTGCTGTTTTGTGCCTTAAAACTCTAATAATAATAATAATAATAATAATAATAATAATAATCCAGTGTTGTTGCAGCTGACAGGTATTCTCCTGGAAGTCTGAGAGTAGTTCCATAAACCAATTTAACCGGTCGACGCATGTGAGTAGGTAACGGAATCCCGCTGACTCGGGGAGAGGACCAACAAGATCAATGTGGTCATGGTCAAACCGAGCGTCGGGGACGTCAAAATGCTCAACGGGCGCAGAGACGTGGCGAGTGACCTTCGATCGCTGACAAGTTATGCATGCCCGGGCCCACGCTCTGCAGTCTTTTTTCATTGACGGCCAGACGTAGCTCCTGGAGACAAGGCGAACGGAGGCCGCAACACCTGGATGGGACAGGCTGTGAAGGCTGTCAAACACCCGACGTCGAAGGTTCGCTGGCACGAAGGGCCGTTCTACCGGCGTGGCCGTGTCACAATGGATCGTGAGGTTTGTCCTAGCGAGGCTCCTACATTTCAGTTGAAGTGCAGTGTCTGAGAGAAGAAGTGCCCGAAGGTCAGAATCGGTCTTCTGTTCTCGAGCAATTGCCACGTAATCCACTGGAGCCGAGATCGCCTCCACTCTGGACAGAGCGTTTGCGACGACATTCTCCTTGCCAGGAACATGGCGAATACGTTTCAGGGAATGCTTCATTAAATTTAACTGGTGAATGTTGCTGGCATCGTTTTTTTGATAATGCACCGACTCCCTGAGCTCTCTTCAGGCACTTTCATAAGTATATGCTAGGCACCCATTGATTGTTAAAATTCAAACAATTTTATCAAAACTTTTAACCAAACGTAAGACCATAGTTTTTTGTTGGGTTCCTGGTCAAGCAGGCATTCTTGGTAACGAGGTGGCAGATCGATGTGCTAAAGAAGCCTGTCCCACTGACAGCCACGACATTTAATGAGTTATATTTGCGGACCTGAAAGCGTCTTTTTAACTAAATTTTGAGAAGCTATAGCATGACGAGGGGCAGAACATACGAAACAACAAACTTGACGCAAGTTATAATTCCGTGCTTGACGACGTTGGGCCTCTGCAACGTTACACTGCACTCTTTCACGAATATTCTCGAGACCAGCCCATCTCTCTTCTATACCCATTGCTATCTTCTCTCCAGACGTGTCGAATGTGGAACGGTCACGTTTCCTGCAAAGACTCAGTTCTCGTCCATATTGTAAATAAGCAGGAGTGTACTTGGTAGTCTCATGTTTACTCGTCCGGAGCACATATTGAACTTGAGGTAATAATATGTCCCATTTCCGCTGGTTCTCTCCAACAAAAATTGCAATAATGTTGTCAACTTCCTTGTTCATTCGTTCCACTGGATTAGCTTGTGGGTGGTAAAGAGGGGTGAATTGCACCTCCACGCCATAGGCATCCATGGTCTGTTTGAAATCGTTAGACGCTAGTTGGGGTCCATCTCGAGAAACACGGAGTTAATTAACGGAAAAAGTACCTCTTGACTAGTTGAGTTTTGTAATGGAAATAGATAAGTCCACTTTGTGTGTGTATCTTGTACAACGAGGATACATTTATTTCTTTTCAAGGAAGGGGGTAATGGACCGATTAAATCCAAAGTAAGAACTTCCCATGGACAAGACGGAAACACTCGAGGATTTAGTAATCCAGCAGGACGCCTCTGTAAAACTTTGTGCTGAGCACACACGTGACAAGACGACACGTAGCGACATACATCAAACTACATCTTCGGCCAATAATATTCATGAGCGAGTCGAACTAAAGTCTTATACATTCCTCGGTGACCAGCATTGGGTTCGTCGTGGCATTCCATAATAGCCTCTCGACGCAACTCTTCAGGTAACACGCGTTTCCACACGCTTTCCTCCACAGGTAACTTACTATAATCGTAACACAATTTGAAACGTTTCACGCCTTCTAGACGCCAAACAGAAAAATCTTGGGGTTTTTCTCGTACCTGGTCACACATTTTTAAATACCACTTATCTAGAATGGGAGCTACAACTTCCAACACTGCCACTGGTTCTTTCGCTCTTGACAAAGCGTCTGGAATACATGTGCAGACCCTTTCCTATGGATAATTGTAAAATTGTACTGTTGAAGTCGGACCGCCCACCTAGCTAGTCGACCAACAGGATCTTTCAAATTATTCAACCACAGAAGACTATGGTGATCTGTTATGACCGTGAATTGCGAGCCTTCTAAATAAGCACGGTGCTTCTCTACCGCCCAAATGACAGCAAGACATTCTTTTTCGGTAACGGAAAATCTCCTTTCTGCATTGGTAAGGGTACGGCTACCATAGGCGATTACTTGTTCCCCTTCGTCGGATTCCTGAGATAGAACACAACCAATTCCAAACTCTGAAGCATCGGTCTGTAAAACAAATGGTTTTGAGAAATCGGGACAGGTAAGAACTGGAGCACTAGCCAGACAAGTTTTAACTTTACAAAAAGCTTCCTCAGCAACGCTTTCCCACTTCCAACCTGTGCTTTTCTTAAGAAACGCCGTAAGTGGAGCAACCGTAGTTGACAAATCCGGTATAAACCGTCGATACCACGAAGCCATCCCTACAAAACGACGTACTTCTTTGACTTTCGTCGGGCGAGGATAGTTAACGATTGCCTCTACTTTGGCCGGATCAACATGAAGACCCCAACGATCTATAACGTAACCAAGATATTTAAGTTCAGGACGCACGAAATGACATTTTTCCATATTTAGTGTCAATGATGCTTTACGTAAACGACGGAAAATTTCTTCCAATAGTTCCAAATGTTGCTGAAAGCTGGATGTAGCCAAGATTATGTCATCCAGATATACGAAGACATAGGGTTCAAGATCGGGACCCAAAACTTTATCGATCAAACGCTGCCAAGTCGCGGGACTGTTATGTAACCCGAACGGCATCCTCCGAAATTGAAACAACCCTCTACCTGGTACTGTGAACGCTGTCTTATCTCTACTAGCTTCTTCCACTCCTATCTGCCAAAAAGCATTTTTTATATCGAGAGAAGATAAATATCTACTATCTCTAAGACGATCCAATATCGCTGACACATAAGGTATGGGATACGCATCCTTTTTTGTACACGCATTAACCTTACGGTAGTCTACCACGAAACGATACGCGCCAGAAGGTTTCTTCACCAAAATAATGGGTGAGCTCCAAGGACTCATAGAAGGTTCCACAATACCATCCTTCAACATCTGATCCAATTCTCGATTAATTTCTGCTTGAACTACAGGTGACACAGGGTAATACCGCTGTTTAATTGGTAACGCATCACCCGAATCGATACGGTGCTGTATTAACGGCGTAGGTTCACTAGGAATATTTACGTTTTCAGCAATGTTTCTATCTAACAACTCTTTTAGACGTCTCTCTTGCTCAAGGGTTAAGTTTTCACGTGGTTGTAGAACACGTAGAGACTCACAGGTTATATCAGGGGTGTCGGAAAATGACCAAGTCCCCTCACTAACGTCAGGTATCAATTTCATAGCGTTCCAAAAATCAATGCCTAGAATAAGGGTAGATTTTACTTCGGGAACAATCATGACCGGAAGAACAACAGAACGATTGTCTAAGGTGAGTGGTAAATCGACAATACCTTCTACCTCACATCCAGCCCCATTCGCCACTTACACACTAATATTTGTTGGTTGAACCTTAAACCCAAGTTGTTGTACAATTTTCCAACCTTTGCCTCCTAGGAACGTACGTGAAGCGCCAGAGTCCAATAAGCCTCTAACCTTCCGGCCGAAAATATCTATATCCAAATAATAACGACAATCCTCTTTATGTTTGGTCATAACGCCTTCTACTACACATGGTGAAACATTGGTAATTCCAATATTATTCATACATTTATTCGTAGGCCTATCCGGGATAATCAACGCTCGCCTACGGGATTGCGTTGCCCTACGACGTTTTTTTGAACAATCCGAACAAGTTAAAACTGTCGCATCAACCTTCCCACAAGTAAAGCAATATTTCCGATTACCTCTCTTCTGACAATCCCTAATCGAAAGACCGGCCCAACCACAACATGCACATTTCACTTGTTTAGCCGCGGAAGCCGCAAGTTGTACTGATGGTACAGTCGTAGTCGCTTCCAATTTAATACGCGATTTACTCACCCCCTGGTAAGCTAAATCAGGCTCCAGTGATACTTTGGAAGATGGAGGAGGGCGGAATTTCTGAGATAACAGAAAACTGTCCTCAACCCTACGACCCAACTCTCGTAATCTGTCAATTGATCCTACCTCTTGAAGACAAAGTTTTTCCATTATCGAAGGCAGAACGTTCTTCTTTATTACTCGTAACCTATCCTCTTCAGACACAACATACGATAACCGATTGAATAAATTGTCCATAACAGCTAGGTACATGCCTATTCGCTCTGAGTCACCTTGAGTCCTAGCCCTAATCTCTTCCATCAAACTGTCAACATAATCGCTGGGTGAAAACTCAGCCCTCATTTCCGTAACCAGTTCCGCCCAAGAATGAGTATTTCGTTTGACAGACCGAAACCAAATCAACGCAGATCCACTGAAAATATCGACTGCTTCGGTCCATAGCTGCTCCTTAGTGACGTTACGTGCTGAACACAATTCATCTACGCGTTCTAAGAACGCACCCAAACTCATATCAGAACTCTCACCAGTAAATTTTAAATTCCACTTAGCCACCGGAATCATATTCCTCTCCAAGCGTTGAGCCTCTCTACGAACTTCTGGCACCGCTACCGCTGGAATTGTACCTACTGCTTCAACCATGTTAAGAAATCTACGATTAAGTAGAGCAACATCCTCATTTAGTGGACGAATACGCTCCTGCACCGCATCACTGTCACCTATCAAGTGAAGTCGACGTTCAGCTAATACAAGTCTAAGTGAAATGGTTCGTGATTGTTCTGCATCTCCTTCATAATCAGAAATTAGCATAGACAATTCGGTCAACTTAGTACCAATCGCAGTCAGTTCCCGTTCCAAGTCAGCCATCTTAAAAACCCTCGAATCTACAAGACAGGATTCAAAACAACAACTACTATAAACAACAATACCCCGTAACCTAGCATTGACCAATCACAACAGAGATAAAACGATTTAACTTGAATTACTACCAAACACGTAGTCGAATAACCAGACTCACTACAAAAATAAATTAAACAACGAGGAAACTCCAACGAAGAACCAATTGTCAACAAACCGTCAAGCACAGCGACCAATACAATCCACCACGTACGGAGACAGCCTGTACTGTGCTAACAATAACAACCACATGGGCACAATAACAACGACGTCGAGACAATAACAACAACGTATGCACCTCAATCGTAAAGGGCAACAACACACATGTATGCACCTTAATCGTATCGAGCCAATAACACCCACCTCAATCGTATCGAGCCAATAACGCACACGTATGCCAAATAACAACCACAGGGGAACAATAACAACCACGTACGCACCTCGATCGTCTAGGGCCCCACGTTCGAGCGCCAATTATGTAACGCCACCGTTTACCACTTCTTACCACGGGTCCGGCTAGGGGTTCAATTGTGGAGAACGGTCGTGGATCTCCTTCATTCTCGTAACCTTCTCAACCTTCACAAAACTTCTTTGGGCGCCACTTTGTTCATTTTAAAGAAAAAAAAAACACCAGACAGGAGGAACAAAGAATACCTGTCTGGGTAATAGGTATGGACTAACAATTGAATCAGTTTTATAATTTATTACAGCATGAAATTGAGGATGCGGAATCGTCCGTAGAACTCGTATCCAAATTTGTAAGAGTATTAATCAAAGAAAAAAAAGAAAGGTGGCCACCGTACATATGGTATTACGGTTTAACTAAAATAACTTATTAACACATGTAGTTTGACACGTGATTAAAGGGGTGACAATAATATGCACAGATTCATTTTTATTCTGAGCAAACTACAGAGAGAATAACTAAAAAACACTGAACTCATAATAACAGTTTTACTCGAACTTCTTCTTTTTTGCAACAATTGCCGTCTTGTCTTTTCACAGCCTTCTTAGTTGTTTCCTTCGTAACTATTATATACCAGAAACTATCGCACTCGCTAGCGAGGTCGATACTCCCCTGGAACGCTCGAATTATAATACACTCGCGAGAGGGCGAACACGTTCGCGTCACTCAGAGCCCGAACCCTCTCTCTTCACCAGTCGCACATGCGACATTCTCCCCCCCTTAAAACGTGAACTAGGCGTCCGTTTGGGCCCAACGTGGTGTCGTCAGCCAAGGTTGCAGTTGGTCAGCGTTGGCCCGTCCCGCCTTTTTCTTAGTCCCCTCTTCCACCAGGTCGAAGGAATTAGGTGCTACGCATCGTACGATTCTGAAGGGTCCCGACTGACGTGCTGCCAACCCTGCTGCCGTCCCTTGGTGGGCGCTGCTTAATGTGTGGAGGTCCTTCAGCACCAAGTCGCCAACGCTAAAGGTATGGCTACTTCGAGACGCATCGTATCTTGCCTTACGGGCGTCCTGATTAGCCCTGACGTGTGTCTTCGCCCAGGTTACGGCCTCCATAAGCTTTGAGTGCAGATCCGTGGCATAGTCATGCGTGTCGACCGCAGTGGATGGTGCAGCGGGCGGTGCCTTGTAGTCCCACGGCGTCCGCAGCTCCCGACCATAAGTAAGATATGACGGTGTGTAGCCAGTCACTTCACTTTCGGCTGTTCGCAGGGCAAATGCCAAAGAATGAAGATGGGCGTCCCATTGTTTGTGACATTCGCAATAACACCTTATTGCCGTTTTGAGGATGCCATTGTGCCGCTCCACTTGTTGCCCACAAGGGCGGTAAGGTACTGTGTGACGATCAGAAATGCACAGTTTGGCCATAACCGATTTCCAGATCCTAGAAACGAACTGTTTTCCGTTGTCACTAGATACTGCTTCCGGGAAACCGTGTCTGCAGAACAGTTCTACGATCTTCTCGATTATGGCTTTCGATGTTGGACTGCGAATGGGAAATATCTCCGGGTATCGTGTGAACTTATCAATCACCACCAGAATGTATGAGAAGCCTTGGGATGAACGGGGCAGAGGTCCTATCAGATCAATGCTCAATTCGGCAAAGGGTTTCAGAGCTGGGGAGCTACACATAAATCCGTGAGGCTTTTTATTTCGTTGCTTTACCCGTTGGCAGGTCTGACAGGAACGCACGAACAGCAGAACATCCTGCCGCATACCCAACCAAGAGTACTTTTCCTGCACTCGGCGCAACGTTTTATAAAACCCAAAGTGGCCGCTTAACGGATGCGAATGGACAGCCTCCAGGAGCACTGATCGGAGCGACTTCGGCAACCATATAGTTGGGGCCGCGCATGCTCTGACTTGCCATATAACCCCTGCCGCGTCGATTTCACTCACTGCTGCCATGTCGAGGATGCGTCTCGAGAATGGTTCCCCAGCCGGTGGTGGCTCTCCAGTGACTGCCGCTCTCAGGGTGCAAAGCCCCTCATCCAAACTGTCAAGGGACTCACGTCTAAGTCCACGACCTGCACATCGTGCGCTGGCCTCTCAAACTTAATCCTACCGGTTGTTTCCTCCACATGTAAGGGGAATAGGTCCTCTGGCAATCGAGGCGGCACTGCTGTATGCGCCAGTTCCGCTACAGGTGCTCGACTTAGGGCATCTGCTGGTATGTTGGATGTACCTCTTCTGTATTTTATTGTACAATCTAAGCCTTGCAGACGAAGGACCCATCTGTGAACTCGACTGGATGCCAGGTCTGTAGTGAACATCCACGAGAGTGACGCATGATCGCAAACAATATCGAAGTGGGACATGTCGACGTAAGGTCTAAATTTGTCCACAGCCCATACCACCGCCAGACATTCCCACTCTTGCACCGTATATCTCTGCTCGTGTTTGTTCAACGTTCTACTGATGAATGATATAGGGAGAAGTTGAGATGTGCCAGTAATGGGGTGGACGTGTTCTTGCAGTAACACAGCTCCCAACCCCACACCACTGGCGTCAGTCTCAATGATGAACGGTTTGTTTAAGTCCGGCAGAGCAAGAGTAGTGACCTTCATCAGGGCTCGCTTCAGTGTTTGAAACGACTGGATTTGGAGATCTGACCACTTCCATATCTTGTTCTTCTGTAATAAAGTTGTAAGGTTTTTTGCAATTGTAGAAAACTGTGGAATAAATGATCTGTAAAATCCAACGAGTCCTAAGAAGGCCTGTAATTCCTTAACTGACTTGGGTGCTGGATAATTTTGGATGGCCTCAACTTTCTTTTTTTAGGGCTGACTCCTCCGCGGTGGATTACGTGGCCCAAAAAGTCAATGGACGTTCTAAACAACTGCAGTTTAGCAGGGTTCACTGTCAGACCTGCTTCCCTAAGCCTCCGAAAAACTTCCTCTAAATGAGCAAGATGCTCTTCCAAGGTAGCTGAAAAGATGACAATATCGCCCATGAACGCCATACAGAAATGGTGTGAAATGCCCCTGAGCACCGTATCCATGAGACGTTGGAAAGTTGCGGGAGCTCCAGCTAACCCAAACGGCATTCGGATGAATTCGTATGTCCCCCTGTGACATACGAAAGCTGTCTTGTGACAATCCTGTGGTGCCATTGTGATCTGAAAAAATCCCTGTGATAAGTCAATGGTAGAAAACCACCGGGCAGATCCCAGCTGTGCCAACACCCAGTCAGTCCGAGGCATAGGCCACTTAGCAACTTCCGTGACGCTGTTTAACCGTCTGTAGTCGACAGCTAATCTGTAACCCCCCGACTTCTTGGGCACGAGCACCGGTGCACTAGCCCAAGAACTTTCTGATGGTCGGATTAGGTTCTGGTCGATCAATTCATCGAGTAATTCGTCCATTACAACTCTTTTTGTCTGATTTACCGGACGCAGCCGGCATTTAACCGGAGGTGCCGATTTAGTCGAAATGGTGTGGGAGACTTGTTTCGTGACTCCAGGAAATTTTGTGAAAAGTGGTTGATATTTGGTGATGAGGTTAACGAGTTGTTGCTGATGCGTGGAGGGGCATAACGACGCGTACTCTGGCATGTCCTTTGTGACCCTATTGGACAGGCATGATTCATAACCTGAATCATGCTGTTGCAGCAGTGTCTCCACTTGGTTTGAAACTTCCTTCTCAATGGACCGCTGTACATGTCCCATTGCAAGGACGATATCGAACGCACTGAGAAAGTCGCGGCCTAGGAGAATATCCCTTCGAAGATCAGGCAAAAAGAGGAAACATTGATTTCGTATGACCTCCCCCTTTTGAATGGGTACCTGCATCTGATACTGACAACTCGTGCTACCTGATGTCATCAGCAATTCACATCTTCCTTTGTCGGCAGTGTAGCCCATACCTTGCAACGCTGAAAATACCCCGGGACCGAGCAGCGAACAACTTGAGCCTGTATCTAACAAGGCCTTATACATTCGCCCCGCTACCTCGATGAACATAGTCGGCTCACCCAACATATGAATAATCATATCTGAAGTTTCCTGCACCCCATCCCGTGGAGGCAACTTACTTTCACGTTGCTCTGACACGCCATTCCTTGGGCCCGCCTGACGTCTGCTTACTTTTGGCACCACCCGTACCACTTGATAAGCGCAGTTCGGTGTTGGTGGCCTTACTGGAACTGCGCTCGCTCGTTTTCGTTCGTTCGGGCAGTTCCATTTGTAGTGGCTGGTTGAGCCACACTTCCAACAAGAGTGTTTGGTCATCCCCACCGGATTACTTCCCGTCGATCCCTGTGACTGGGGGCCAGACTGTGTTGACACGTCGGGCATGCCAAAAAATGCCAGGTCCTTTGCTATACACGCAGCCGGTTGCGGAGGGGGCTTCTAAGCCGACTGACGCCAGATTATGGTCTGTATCGCAGGTGCGGACAGTGCCATGTGCTGCAGAGATGAAAACATGTGCCCTTGTACATACGGATAAAATTTAGGGTGCATCTGGCGGAGCACCCGCTACACCTTCTCCTGGTCGGATACCTGTGCCCCAAGCCTGTCGTAATAATTAGCAATCGTTCTGATATAGGAAGACAGTGGCTTTTCTGGATGCTGGGTTCTGGCGTCCAGCTCAGCCTGCAGACAAGCAATGTAGTCGGGACTACCAAACTCTTCCTGGAACGTGGTGCAAAACTCTTCCCACGTTGGGAATCCCCCTACAAAACTCCACCAGCGGTAGGCATCCCCAAGCAATGCTACTGGTAGGACTTGAGCTACCATTGTAGTATGTGGGAGGCTATGGGCTCTCCCGTAGCATTCAAGTTTGCCAATAAATTCTTGGGGTGGGCATGGGTCCCCGTAACCATAGAACAACGGCAACTCCATGCGTGATATGATATTGCGGGGTGCCGATATTAGGCCTGAATCTACTACTACAGACCGGTTTGTCACCCCTGGATTATCATTAACTGCCGAGCTATCAGCAGAAAATGAGAGTGCCACACCCTTTTGGCCTAATGGTGCTACTGTGGTACCTGCAGTTGCCTGAAGACTGCGTTGACTGTATGCGTCCGCCACTGTAGGTCGAGCGCTGCGTTCTTCTCTCCAAGAAGGCTGTGGACCGCCCTCCACTGCCGAACTGTAGCTTCCTGCTGACCAGAACTGTGAGCCGCGGGAAGGTTCGCACGCCACTGGCGCACGAGAGAGGCCTGGTGCACTCGTCGACGCCTGGAGACCACCCGCCACTGGCGCGCGGTAGCTGCCTGGTGCACTCGCCGACGCCTGGAGACCACCCGCCACTGGCGCGCGGTAGAGGCCTGGTGCACTCGCCGACACTTGGGAGACCACCCGCCACTGGCGCGCGGTAGAGGCCTGGTGCACTCGCCGACGCCTGGAGACCACCCGCCACTGGAACGCTGTAGCTGCCTGGTGCACTTGTCGACGCCTGGAGACCACCCGCCACTGGAGCGCTGTAGCTGCCTGGTGCACTTGTCGACGCCTGGAGACCACCCGCCACTGGAGCGCTGTAGCTGCCTGCTGTGCCCGTCGATGCCACGAGACCGCTCTGACTAGCGCACTGCTCGTCTTCTATGTCAATCACGTGTTGCGAAGCTGCCCCAGGTGCCTGACGATACGCCACTGGACCGATATTCGCTACAACTTCCCCACCATTGTTCATTGTCACCGAGGCTGGCGCGCCACCTAGGGTTGACCTTGCCGGAACGCGGCCAGGCAACAATGCCGCCCGCAAGGCGCGGTGGAGGCTGGCTTCATCTTGTGTGCGCAGCTGCAGCATGGCCTGCACGATGTCGAATGGAAGATTGTCCATATCCATGCTATCGGGGATTTTAAGCACAAAGCTATCGGTTATCACACCGCGTGTTCAACGTACCTTAACCGAAACCCGCACGTAAAACAGGACGTCATCGTATTGTTTGGACGAGCCCCCAAATTGACACGTGATTAAAGGGGTGACAATAATATGCACAGATTCATTTTTATTCTGAGCAAACTACAGAGAGAATAACTAAAAAACACTGAACTCATAATAACAGTTTTACTCGAACTTCTTCTTTTTTGCAACAATTGCCGTCTTGTCTTTTCACAGCCTTCTTAGTTGTTTCCTTCGTAACTATTATATACCAGAAACTATCGCACTCGCTAGCGAGGTCGAAACTCCCCTGGAACGCTCGAATTATAATACACTCGCGAGAGGGCGAACACGTTCGCGTCACTCAGAGCCCGAACCCTCTCTCTTCACCAGTCGCACATGCGACAAGTTGAATCTGGTATTGACCAAAACAGTTCGTATCTCTTATCTTGCGGCTTGTACAATACCCGTTGACCACTGTAAAGACTGTACGCTCCTCGATCCGCGTACTCCTTCCACTCGTACTAGGCCGAGATTCAGCTCACGCCGGTGTCATGGCCCCTCCACAACCGCCTAAATTCGAAATACACAATACCAAACATTAAAATTCAACCAGCAACTATTACTTCTAAATAAAAACTTGGCGAACTGAAACTTACCACAAACGTGGAAATGAATAACCCGAACAAACTGCAGAAATCAAACCAATCACTCTACCAAAAACCTCGTCCTCGTCCAAACACGACTCTTCAATGCAACTCTTTCACCGTCGCTAGGCAACACAAATCAACAAATTCAAACAGTCACCGCCTTCTCAATAACTATCGTGGTAACAAAACACACGAATACCAACTCACTTAATAAATAAGACCGAAAAAGACGGCACAAACTCGTTGGTCCAGTGGTTAGCATCCCTGCTTCCAATGCAGAAGGTCCCGGGTTCAAATCCCGCTTCAGGCAGAAGTTTTTTAACTTCTAATGTGGATTCAATTCTATTACTTCTTGGCTTAGGAATAAGTAAACGGTGACTTTGGAGCCGTTCTAGCAACGAAGCACTCAATAAATTCAAAGTTGTTCTGAATCGGCCTTGTTGATTCTGGCATTTGTCCGCAGGTGTTCGCACTGTCCAATCACTGATTCATGTTTCGTATTTGAAATATCGATCTTTGATTGGTTATCGCTCACTCGTCGATGGTGTTCGAAGCCTACAGGGTTGGTTTAGTCACTTTAAATTAAAGTCCCCCACTGCAAATCAGTTTAATTACTGAGTGGGTAGACTCTAAATGTGAATTTATTTATTTTATTTTTATTTAACTGTTACCGATAAGAAGTTCCACAATGACGGGACGTCACACACTTATAGGCGATTAATCAGATTAGCTTGTTCCAAAAAGTTAAGAAGTTTTCTGCAGTTGTCATAGGACAGTAGCTCCTCATATGATTGGCTTCGACCCAATTAGAGTCTTAAGCCATCATATAAAGAGCATTCGGTCAATAGATGTTGTACAGTTAGCATGGCATCACATGTGGCACACTTTGGGGCAATCTTGTCTCGGTCCAAAAGGTAGGCATGCGTCAAGTGCGTATGCCCTATCCGAACCGGGTCATCACAACCTCCTCTCGACGAGAAAGCTGGGTCGAGGGGGGTCGCACCTTGACTGAGATTGAGGGCATCACTCGACGTAGTTTGTTGTTCTGTAATGCGTCCCAACAAATCTGACTAATTCTAACCATGTGGTTTTAATATCCACTGTTGACATCGGGAACAGGGACGAGGTCAAAGTCGATGTTCGCCAGTTCTGCCGCCGTCTTTGCTGCCAAGTCTGCCTGTTTGTTGCCTTTAATGCCTACATGGCCTGGGACCCAGCAGAATTTGATTTTAAAGCCTCGCGAGTGTAATTTCTCCAGATAGTACTGAATGTCAACAACAAGGTGGTCAGGTGAGAACATGACGTGGAGTCCCTGGAGTGCGCTTTTACTATCGGAGCATACCATATAGCTGCTGCACCTGCATCGCAGGATATATCTGAGAGCTTCTCGAATGGCATATAGTTCGGCAGTAAACACGGAGCACATGTCGTGGAGGCGGAACCCTGCATGGCTATCGCCACAGTAATATGCACACCCGACGTTTGTGCCGGTTTTAGAGCCGTCAGTGTATATGAAGCGAAATGTTTGGTGGTCATGACAAAGAGCTCTGAATCTTGTTTGGAAAACTATTCTTCTTGATTAGCCTAGTTGCAAAAATATAAGACGTTAAGCCCAAATATCTATCTATCTATATCTGATGTGGTGTTTTTATTAAAGTTGGAAAGGTCAAACAGAATATCTGGTTCCGGAGTGAGCCACGGAGGGTTGTGGCTTCAAACGAGGCTCAACATTTTAGGTACCTTAAAATCTAAAATGCGGAAGAGATGTCGACAACGTACTCCAGTAGGTAGAGTTGCCGATGGTTTATTGTCAAATAGTCTGACAAATCTCCGGTCGAACAAAGCTGGGTGGGATGGGTGTGGGCGCATGGCTTGGATCTTCAGTACATACCTGCCCAACAAGTAGCTCCGCCTTTCTGCCAGGGATGTCATTCCGGCCTCGGCATATAGGCTTAGGACGGGGCTCGTGCGGAATGCACCGAGGGCCAGACGGAGGCCACTGTGAAGGACAGTGTCAAGGAGTTTCAAGATCGAATCGCGGGCTGATGAATACACAAAACATCCATAGTCCATCTTGGATCTAACCAGTGATCCGTATATCCGCAGCAAACATGTCCTGTCTGCACCCCAAGATGTGTTACTAAGAACTTTCAAGATGTTCAGTTTTAACATACAGCTTTTTCGTAATTCTCGAACATGGTGACTCCAATTAAGCTTCAAATCCAAAACCAAGCCGAGGACACGAATGTGTGGTTTAAATTCCAGTTCAACATCGTTAAGGGTAAGACGGGGATCTGCGTGGACCTTCCTAAGCCGGCAGAAGTGGATGCACTGAGTTTTCTCGGCTGAGAAGCGAGTGCCCCGCGCTTTAGCCCACTCGCCGATGCGGTTCAGTGCCATCTGTAGGTGTCGTTGGGCAATAGAAACGTTGACTGACCGGAAGAAAATTCCAAAGTCATCGACGAATAGAGAAGCTATGATGGATTTAGGAATGCACGACACGATACTGTTGAGGGCGACCGCAAACAGAGGAACCGACAAAACGGAGCCTTGAGGGACTTCCGTTTCTAATTCATGCGGAGCTGACAGCACGTTATTGACGCAGACTTTGAATTGCCTGTCTTAAAGAAAGTTCTGTATAAATTTTGGTAAATGGCCTCTAAAATCCCACTCGTGAAGCTGCTTTAGAATGGCGTGGCGCCAGGTGGTATCGTACGCTTTCTCGATGTCGAAGAGAGCTCCTATCACATGATGTTTGGCGACAAATCCTTCTTGTATAAATGTTTCCAAACGAACCAGGTGGTCGACCGCACTACGGCGCTGGCGGAAACCACATTGAACATTAGCTAGCAGACCACGGGATTCCAATAACCACATGAGACGCTTATTGACTATCCGCTCGAACAGTTTGCAAAAACAACTTGTGAGAGAGATAGGGCGATAAGAGCCCGACAGTGTTTTGTCTTTACCTGGTTTCAGGAGCGGTATCAAGACGGCTTTGCGCCATTCATCGGGAAATGCGTCAGATAACCACAACATGTTGAAGAATAAAAGAATGACTCCAAGAGATTCGTCAGACAGGTGGATGAACATATCATTGTGGATTTTGTCTTCTCCGGTGGCCGTATTTCGCAAGGAGTTGATTGCCGTTTGCAGTTCCCATGTCGTGAAAGGCCTGTTGTAGGATTCAGTATTGGCCGAAACGAAGGATAGATGTTGTTGTTGTTGTTCACAGCGTCTTTTGCGGTCCAGAAATACTGGATCGTATCGAGCATTGCTGCTCACCGAGGCAAAATGTCGGGCAATCACTGATGCCACATCAGTCGGAGATGTGACGAGCATTCCGTTGTCCTGGATCGCAGGTATGGTAGACATCGGACGACCACAGATGGATTTTATCTTTTTCCACACTGTTGTGCATGGTGTGCGGTTGTTAATGGTAGACACATATTCTCGCCATGAGTGCTTCTTCCGTTGTTTAATTGTATATCGGGCCTTCGCCTGTAGGCGTTTGAATGCCATCAAATTCTCGGACGTAGGGTAAGTATTGGACTTCCTATAGGCCCGTTACCGGGCTTTGAACGCAGCTGCACATTCTTCGTTCCACCACGGGACAGGCCGGCGACGCTGTTTACCAGAGGTCGTAGGTATTGCAGCAGAGGCGGCCTTCAGTAAACACGCACAGACGTTGCTTAAAAGCAGGTTTGGGTAATGACAACTTGTAAGATCTAATTTGAGTAAGCTGGACTCACTCAGTGCCTGATATAATCCCCAATCTGCTTGATGGAATTTCCATTTCTGTCCGGGGTGGAGTGCAGGTCGGTAATTATGGAAGCTCAGTTGAAGTGGGAAGTGATCGCTTCCGCGAAGATCGTCCAATACACCTAACTCCAAGTCAAGTGTCAGGATGGGTGTACACATCACTAGGTCAATGGCTGATAGTGTTCCGGTGTGTGCTGTGAAATGTGGCATGTGATCGGTATTCAGGAGTGACATGTCTGCGTCTTGCAGAAAGTCGGCAACAATATAACCCCTACGGTCTGATAATGATGAGCCCCAGTCCAGATAGTCGTGGGGTTGAAGTGTGGAATAGGTTGGTGAGACGAGTTGTACGAGAAGGTATTCGGAGCGGAAACAGGGAAACAAGAATGTCTGACCTGACATGCCCGTTAACAATGCGATGCAGGAAAGCCATCAGATCGTACTCTGCGAGAAGTTGGGCTGTCAATATTTAATGATTGCATAATTTCCTGTTTGGTGCAATGTTTAAAATCTGGTACTCGATACTTCACTATTGCAAGAAAAATGAAACGACTCGATCAATGGTTTTTAGAATTGTGTCCTCAGCCATTGCCCATACTGGGAAGCAATATTCGATGATTGGTAAAATACATCCCGTGTAATACGCTCTTAATGCTGCTGGGTCATTTATATCAGTGAATCTATAAATGATTCCCAACATGGACATGGCTTTAGATGTGGTTTTGTCCACATGTTTTTTAAACAAAAGTTTGCCCGTCTGGGCCCGGGAAAGAATAGGCCCAGAGTGACTCTGCTAGTCGTAAGAGGCGACGGAAGGAGACCCTGTCCCTGTTCCTCCCACTGTCCCACTGAATATTTGTCCTTCCACATGGCCCGGCCCCTCCCTTGCTGGACTCCCGTACGACGACCCACGCGATGTACAATGGATCTGATTTGGATGTAGCTTTATTCTTCATCATTATCTTCCTCATCATCATTATCAACCGCTCATCGTCTCGATTAGCCGTAGTTGCATAAACATGAGACGTTAAGCCCCATTAATCAATCACTTAAACAAAAGTTTTGAGTCTGTAGTGACGCCCAGGTCCCTCTGGGAGTCTACTCTTCTTATTGGATGATTCATTAAGTAATAATCATACTCAATATGTTGTTTCCTGTGTGTTATTGTAATAATTGTGCACTTAGACGGGTTTGGTTTCAGACACCAATCTACACAATACATAGAAAAACTATTGAGAAAATGTTTGCATATGAATTGCGTCCGAAAGTTTGTTTATAACTGTCATGTGTGTTACGTTTGTGCAGCGGCGCGGCCTCTTGCTCACGGACCGGTCGAGGTGGGTCCCTCCTCGTGGTGACCGGTGCCCGCAAAGAGGACTCTCGTGCACATCTTTAATCATCACTTTCTTCATTTTGTCTCTATCATCCTTTCTCTTATTACTTTTATTACCTTCTTCCTCATCCGTGCCTACCCTTTTTGCGATTCAAACGCCCACCAGTCTCCCCCCCCCCCCCCGAAATGTTTTTTTATGGCTTGTTCCCCTGATGTCGACCCAAGCAATGATTAGGTTATGACTCGACTCTCTGATTGATTTGACAGCACTTAGGGTTGGGCACAGATTGCGTTGGTTGTATGCCCAGTGCATGGGGGCCCGACTGCACTGTTAGAAGGACGATTGCGTCTGTGTCTATCCGGACGTGATACTAGTACTTTCCTACATACCTCCCGATGAGACGTCTTGCCGGATCTCTGCGGAAGCGACCATTTCCCAATTATGACCAATTTATTACACCAAAGGCACTGATAACCCATATGTTTTGTGCCTTTAAACCGCAATAATAATGATAATTATAATAATTCTGAACCACAGCTCTCATCGTTACCGTTGCCGTAGCATTTATCGTTGTTGGCTGTCCATTGTAGAATGTGAAGGACTAGTCCTAGGCCTAGGCCTAAGTAAACCAGAATATATTTAAAATGAGGGTATCATAGCATACCTACAAGAATATTAGACCTTAACCTTAGAATATTGCGCACCGTGTCTCAGAATTGTTGTTAAGTTTTTCACTTACTATTTGCTAGGCTTAGGCCTATGCTTTGTGCCCCAGAATTTTTGTTGTTTCTACTTAGCCTTTGCCTTTGAGTTTTTCTTGAAGTCTTTTCACTTCATCTTAATCTCTTCGGTAGTCCTAGTGGTTCCTGTCCCCAAAGCATGAACGCTTTTTATAATTTCCGACCAGCAATGGTCCTTTTTCGCTTAAGTCATTGTCGAACCAAATTTGGCTGACAAAATTTCATTATGTTTCTCATAGGCGGTAACCATCGCCTCTACCTCCTTTCTACTGTATCTTGACTTACGTGTTAGCTTGCTGCTACAGACATTTTTCAAGTTAAACAGACAACTTCAAGTTTCGGACAGTACTCAACACACACTTAACGCCGTCTATTCAGCAAGTCAATTGAAGATATTTGAAATTTGTTCTTAAATCTGATTAGCCTGCTATTGGTCGTAATCAAAGGGATTCACTCATTGGTTGTAATCCATGACGTAATGAATACGCGCTCTGATTTAACCTCTGCCCAACCACGTTCGTAACCCTCTTTTGTGGATATGGAAATTGGGGTACTAAAAAAAAGGTTAGTTTCCGGGGTTAGAGAGCGGTAAAAAACGGTGGTTAAACAGAGCTAACCCTCAGCCTTAACCCCGCTCTGTGGATCCGGGTCCTGGGGGGAATGCGTGGTCTTCCGAGTGGTCTGGAGTTAGCGGGGTAGCCTAGACCTTGGCCTAAATAGACCCAAGCAACTTAGATAGCCGTAGGCCAAGGTTGGTAAAACCACGTAAAACAGTATAATATCTAGCAGTAGCCTAGACCTAGACTTAACAAAAAAAGTAATGCATAGACTGTTAGGCATACGATTTTAAATACAATTTATATTGTGGGTATAGACTTCTTTATTCTTTGCCTTCGACTTCTTTTAAAAGTCCTTCCACTTCAACTTGATATCGTCAATCGAGCGAATCACCCCCGACCCCACAGCATTGACTGCTTTGCAGATATCGACCCAGCAATAATCTTTTTTGCTTTTCGTTATTATTGGACAAAATTTTGCCGACAAAATTGCTGAGTACTTCTCGAAAGTAGTAATTAATACCTCGAGCTCTTCCCATGTAAAACGAGCTTTACTTTTAAAACGAGCTTTGGTATTTTCCATTATGGTAAGCCTGCGTCTTATATCAGTTCATTTCAAAGTAAAAATTAATGAAGTTACACAGTTGACACTTTAGGAATATCAATTCGAACATATTTCAAACAAGTTCCAAATCAAGCTCCCTTTTTATTGGTTGCTATGAGAATATTGTTTTTATTGGTTAAAAACCATGACGTCATCAATGCGCGCTCGAAATGAAACCTCTAGATAGCCCCAAGAATAACCCCCTTTTGTGGATACGGAAAACGAGGTTAAAAAGCGAGGCTAATTTTCGGGGCTAACGTGGGGCTAAAAACAGGTGTTAAACAGAACTAGCCCCGAAACTTAGCCCCGCTCTGTGGGTCCAGACCCTGGTGATACATCTTCCCAGACCGCTTAACCTAAATCTCCACTAAAAACCTGAACAGTATCTTCCCACTTAACACCAGCAACTACAGTTACCAGTTCTTCTGGTGAAACATCTTCTCAGACCGCTAAACCTAAATCTCCACTAAAAACCTGAACAGTATCTTCCCACTTAACACCAGCAACTACAGTTACCAGTTCTTCTGGTGAAACATCTTCTCAGACCGCTAAACCTAAATCTCAACTAAAAACCTGAACAGTATCTTCCCACTAAACACCAGCAACTACAGTTACCAGTTCTTCTGGTGAAACATCTTCCCAGACCGCTAAACCTAAATCTCCACTAAAAACCTTAACAGTATCTTCCCACTAAACACCAGCACTACAGTTACCAGTTCTTCTGGTGAAACATCTTCCGATACCCCTATCCTGCCCAGGGACTACCCCCTTATCGTGGTGGGCAGGTTTGCGTGCTTCGTGGATCCCGAGAGCTATGCCGGCGGAAGCGTATGCTTCTGGTAGGGCCACTCTAGCAGGACTGGTCGAGGAGTAGAAGTCAGACGAAGGGCAGTCCACACCCCAATTCCCTTTCTTCCCCTTTCCTCTTTCCTCACGCGCCCTCTTACCTGCCCCTTTTCTCCAAAGAGCCCCCAATTTTATCTTCATTATCACCCACTCGTCGTCTTGATTAGCCAAGTTGCAAAAATATAACACGTTAAGCCCAAATATCAATCAATCAATAAGAAGGACTTGTTTCGCTCCCACTTGATCCGGCAATGACATCGTTGGTCTTCTCACCATCTTCAATGAAGATCACGTCTCTTGATATGATCAGCTTCTTTGATTCATTGTTGATCAATCGGTAGCACTTGCTTGTGTCGGAGTATCCAACAAAGATGTGTTCGGAAGATTTGGCATCAAGTTTTGTCCTATTTTCTTTCGGAATGTTTACATATGCCCTCCAGCCAAACGTTCTCAGATGCGACAGGCCTGGTTTATTACATCACTGTACATAGTATGAGTATAGATATGCTTTTCAGCATAAAAAACTAAGACATGTGATAGTCTATGAAACAAGTAAATAATTAGAAAAACAAGCTTTAGTTTTATAAATTTTGATAAAATATATAGCTATTTCTTAATGACATTAAATTTTGAATTATTGCATTAATGCAATTTCTTCCTTCTTGGCCGCAGCCAATCAAGCCCGTCTGGGCCCGGGGAAGAATAGGCCCAGAGTGACTCTGCTAGTCGTAGAGGGCGACAAAAGGAGACCCGTCTCGGCCTGGGGTAAAATAGGCCCAAAGTGACTGCTAGTCGTAAGAGGCGACGAAAGGAGACCCTGTCCCTTTCCCCCTCACTGTCCCACTGAATATTTCTCCTCCCACTTGGCCCTGCCCTCCCTTGCTGGACTCCCGTATGACGACCCACGCGACGTACAATGGCTCTGATTCGGATGTGGCTTTATTCTTCATCATCATCTTTCTCATCTTCATTATCACTATTATATCACTATCACTTCATTATCACCCTCATAGCCGCGATTAGCCATTGTTGCAAATATATGATACCTTAAGCCCCATTAATTATTTGAATACAATTGCTTGTATTCAAAGTTTTTAATTCATTGCAAATTTTTGTCTGCTCTTTCAGACCATCCTGATGGGTTTCCAGGATCTCCTCCTGGTTACGGATCACCTGCGCCTCAAATGGTGAATAATCGGCTTCATCACACTTGCGTTTTCTAGTTGATGCTGAAAAATTATAAAATTGTATAAATATTGCTGTACTGTTTCAATTGAAATACAAATTAAAATGAGAATGATCCCAAAGTTAAGTGTAATGAAGGTTTCTTATTGACATTGGCATGCCAAGTAGTTGCGGGAGGCCGCGCTGGTGTCAAGGCTGTTGAGGCACCCGCAATCGCCCAGCGGAGGTCGTGTAATTGCCATAAGGCGATAGCACTTCTCCGATTAACACGAATACGACGTTCCACACACGCAAAACTCCGCGCACAACGAGAGAACGTTGTTGTGGCCTACCCCGCCAGTGCCCGTCAACAGACTATATTTTTTTTTCTTTTTTCTTTAAAATCTTTTCTTACACAGTTAAAGGTCCATAGCGCTAGAACAGTGACTGATAACCACACATTAGTTTTGGTATTTTGGTATAAAAATTGCTCATAAGCAGAGTACTAATATAATACTTGATAAGTTTATTTGGTAATATTTACCAGTGTGTTCTAGGGTTATCACTCAATACAAAGGCAGTGATGAGAAATATGATCTGCTGGTCGAGGTGGGTCCCTCCTCGTGGTGACCGGTGCCCGCAAAGAGGGCTCTCGTGAACATCTTTAATCATCACTTTCTTCATTTTGCCTTCATCATCCTTTCTCTTCTTACTTTCATCACCTTCTTCCTCATCCGTGCCGGCCCTCTTAGCGATCCAAACGCCCACCAGTTCCCCCCGAAATGGTTTGTTTACGGCTTGTTCCCCTGATGACGACCCTAGCAACGATTAGGTTATGATTCGACTCTCTGATTGATTTGACCGCACTTGGGCTTGGGCACAGATTGCGTCGGTTGTATGCCCAGTGCAGGAGGTCCCTCTAGGCACCGTCCCAGGGCCGGGGGCCGACTGCACTGATAGAAGGCTGATTGCGTCTGTGTCCCATCCGGACGTGAAATTAGCACTTTCCTACATACCTCCCGATGCACGCAGAAATCGTTAACTGGCTCTACTTCATGAATGGTGTATGTTGTCATGTCTAGCTGCCCCATGAAATAGACCCTGTTCCGTTTACAAGGCCCTATGTGGCGTAGCGTTGCTATGTAATAAAAACCATTAAAGGCCTTCAGCCCGGCAAAATTCGGTTCGCCTGGCGCCTCCGGCTGTACACGCTCTCACAACCCAGGCTGGACAAGCCCTTGTTGCGACATTTCGTTCAATCTGCCTTGTTGTTGTTGCGTTCCGGTCCGCCTTGGCGTAAAATCCCGACTGTCTACGCCCCCACCGCGCGCCCGGCTTATATAGGGAGCCTGGGTGGTGAGAGCGTGTACAGCCGGAGGCGCCAGGCGAACCGGATTTCGCCGGGCTGATGGCCTTTAATGTTTTTTTTACATAGGATCAATGTTACAGTTTACATGTTTATAAAGGTATGGTTCTGTCGACGTCATCAGTGTGCTCTGCGGCATGGTGCATGGTGTGGAACACGTCCCGGCTCGGGCGATCAGCCAGATTTTCAGTGGTCGGAACCCATTCAGTTGTCCACAGCATTTGTGGGAACTTTCGGAACAGTTCGTAGTATAACTGTCTCGCCAGAAAGCTGTCGAACAACCGTCCTGTTCCTTAACGTATGTTGAATACAGCGGAAGTATTGTCCATTCGGAAGTTGATGTGGCAGGGTGGCCTGTGTCGTTCGGCCATCCAACGGAGAGCGATGATCCAGCGAGGCCCTCCGCCCTGTTTATTGCGGCCGGTGCTGAGAATATTTGGGCGTATGCTTCTCAAAAGGACATGTCAATGGCTGCGATACTGCGCGGTGTGGCATCTGAGTATCCTGTGAATATATTAGTTGGTAATCTCATGGGTCTGGCCGCTTCCGGTGAGGCTTGAGTTCCATCATCAAAATCCATCAGGTGTGTTGTGTCCTTAACCCTTAGGGCGTTGGCTAAGAACAAGGGCCAGCGCAAGTTGAATGCTTACCAAGTTATGTAGCCTATAATCCTCTCCATGTCCTTCGGGGACGCTGCCGGTATGAGCCTTGCCCATTCCCGTAGCTTGGTATTGCTTCCGGGTGTGGCCTGAAGTGTTCCTGCTCGAATGTTACTCAATAACCCTAGATATGACAGGTGGGTGCAGGGCTGGAGGATACTTTCGTCGTTGACCGAGCAACCCATTAACCGCAGCGAGCCAATGGCTCATATCCGTCTATCGGGGTCTTGATTGGCCAGTAGCCAGTCGTCGAGGTAGACAACTCCAAAAATATTTAAACGTTCACAGATGGTTTCTACCAGGGTTTGCCCTGCCCTCTGCATGAGATAGGGGGCCAGAGCATGGCTCATGGGCAAACGTGTAAATTTATATGACTGGTCGAGGAGAAGTCAGACGAAGTGCAGTCCACACCCCAATCCCCTTTCCCCCCCCACTGTCCCATTGAATATTTCTCCTCCCACTTGGCCCTGCCCTCCCTTGCTGGACTCCCGTATGACGACTCACGCGACGTACAATGGATCTGATTCGGATGTGGCTTTATTCTTCATTATCATCTTTCTCATCTCCATTATCACCCGCTCATCGTCTCGATTAACCATCGTTGCATAAATATGAGACGTTAAGCCCCATTAATCAATCATCAATCATGATTCGGGATGACTTTATTCCTCATCATCATCTTCATTACCACCCGCTCATCGTCTCGCTTAGCCATCGTTGTACAAATATGAGACGTTAAGGTGAATCTACCCCCCCTGAAAAAAGCAATTTTGCTAGGAATTACTTGTTAATGTGTATGTGTGACGTCTGCGGTGTACCCCTCCTCCCCCCCACTACCACAACTCCGACCGACCTCCGCGCGCTTCATTCTGACTTCAGTCGAGCGCTAGCTCTTGTCAAAGCCAGTTTACGCCAGGCGAGGCACCGCTCCGCTTACTTGGTGTCATGTTTCCCCCCAAAACTTGGATTAAAACTGTACATTTGCGTTCTCAACTACTGTTGAGTGGTGCTATGATACAAGGAGACAATTTCTTTGCGCAAATTACCTGTCTAGACCCGTAAAGTAGTTACGGCTGGACTGCGACACGAACAAACTGGTGCGCTTTACATCCGTGTACGTAAATCACCAACACTTGAAAAGTTGTTTACGTAGGCTTGAGACTGCAAGCATTTTGGGAAGATAAGAGTTGAGCGCACGATACGCACTTTATTTCTTGTATGTAACTCTTTTCATAATTAAGTTATGGAATAGTGAAAACAGCATATACTCAAGTGCTCTTTTACCGGGACACGAAAAAATTCATTAAAAAAAACTGGTCACATAATCGTGTTTTAAAATTGTATACCATCATTTCTAAGATAGCAACCCATAGCATACTACATTTTCGTGTACATGACAAATATGGTCTAGAGGTGTAAGCACATGAACGTAAAGACTTTTGAAGCTATCGGCACACGTAAAAAATAAAAGTGTAATTTTTTAAAATCACTTTTTGCAGTTATAATATTAATATTTATCAACCTTCATAAAAAAAAATTAATTTAAAAAAGTTTAGTTACCAAGATGCCTTCACCTTCAATCAATCGAGTAATGTAAACGAGGTTCTAGCTCATAGCAAGTTCCAACTCCTTTAGTATTAAAGTAATTGATGGCCCATGGTCAATTGAGAATCGGAGTTTAAGGATCTTACACGATATAAAACTAATTCACCACTAGTGGGGCAGCTTGCCGCAGTAGCACCAGTGTCGTCGTTACAACGGACTAATGAAAACACGATCGAGGACTAATGAAAACACGGTCGAGGAGAAGAAGTCAGACGAAATGCAGTCCACAACCTCCCCACTCCCTCCCTTTTTCTCCCCCTTCCAATTTTTCACCCAGTTTTTAAAGGAATCTGGGATACGAAATCAAAAAAACTTGTATAAGCTTTGTCGGCGTTAGGCGCCTTTTTATTTTTAAAGAAATCTAATACAGTGACAAGTTTGTCAGTATTTCACTGGTCCTGAACAACCTGCTCTCTTAGAAATGTGAAAATCGGATCCCCTTCGACCATAGTGCAACGTACCACAGCGTAACGCAACGTAACCTAGAGAAGCGTAACGCAAGCGCAGGTCTTGTAACTCATCTCGCACACTCCCGCAAGAGCTATCTCGCAAGGCTATCTCGAGGGGGGCGGCAGCAGCCTGGTCCGGGGGCGGCGGGAGGTGGACAGCAGCAGCCTGGTCCGGGGGGGGCGGGAGGTGGACAGCAGTAGCCTGGTCCAGGGGCGGCGGGAGGTGGACAGCAGCAGCCTGGTCCGGGGGTGGCGGGAGGTGGACGGCAGCAGCCTGGTCCAGGGGCGGCGGGAGGTGGACAGCAGCAGCCTGGTCCGGGGGTGGCGGGAGGTGGACGGCAGCAGCCTGGTCCGAGGGCGGCGGGAGATGGACAGCAGCAGCCTGGTCCGGGGGCGGCGGGAGATGGACAGCAGCTGCCTGGTCCGGGGGCGGCGGGAGATGGACAGCAGCAGCCTGGTCCGAGGGCGGCGGGAGATGGACAGCAGCAGCAGCCTGGTCCGAGGGCGGCGGGAGATGGACAGCAGCAGCCTGGTCCGGGGGAGGCGGGAGATGGACAGCAGCTGCCTGGTCCGGGGGCGGCGGGAGATGGACAGCAGCAGCCTGGTCCGAGGGCGGCGGGAGATGGACAGCAGCAGCAGCCTGGTCCGAGGGCGGCGGGAGATGGACAGCAGCAGCCTGGTCCGGGGGAGGCGGGAGATGGACAGCAGCTGCCTGGTCCGGGGGAGGCGGGAGATGGACAGCAGCTGCCTGGTCCGGGGGAGGTGGGAGATGGTCAGCAGCAGCAGCCTGGTCCGAGGGCGGCGGGAGATGGACAGCAGCAGCCTGGTCCGAGGGCGGCGGGAGTGGACAGCAGCAGCCTGGTCCGGGGGGAGGTGGGAGATGGTCAGCAGCAGCAGCCTGGTCCGAGGGCGGAGGGAGATGGACAGCAGCAGCAGCCTGGTCCGAGGGCGGCGGGAGATGGACAGCAGCAGCCTGGTCCGGGGGAGGTGGGAGATGGTCAGCAGCAGCAGCCTGGTCCGAGGGCGGCGGGAGATGGACAGCAGCAGCAGCCTGGTCCGAGGGCGGCGGGAGATGGACAGCAGCAGCAGCCTGGTCCGAGGGCGGCGGGAGATGGACAGCAGCAGCCTGGTCCGGGGGAGGTGGGAGATGGTCAGCAGCAGCAGCCTGGTCCGAGGGCGGCGGAAGATGGACAGCAGCAGCCTGGTCCGGGGGAGGTGGGAGGTTGACAGCAGCAGCCTGGTCCGGGGGAGGTGGACGGTTGACAGCAGCAGCCTGGTCCGGGGGCGGTGGGAGGTGGACAGCAGCAGCCTGGTCCGGGGGAGGTGGGAGGTTGACAGCAGCAGCCTGGTCCGGGGGAGGTGGACGGTTGACAGCAGCAGCCTGGTCCGGGGGCGGTGGGAGGTTGACAGCAGCAGCCTGGTCCGGGGGAGGTGGACGGTTGACAGCAGCAGCCTGGTCCGAGGGCGGCGGGAGGTGGACAGCAGCAGCCTGGTCCGGGGGCGGTGGGAGGTGGACAGCAGCAGCCTGGTCCGGGGGCGGTGGGAGGTTGACAGCAGCAGCCTGGTCCGGGGGAGGTGGACGGTTGACAGCAGCAGCCTGGTCCGAGGGTGGTGGGAGGTGGACAGCAGCAGCCTGGTCCGGGGGCGGTGGGAGGTGGACAGCAGCAGCCTGGTCCGGGGGAGGTGGACGGTTGACAGCAGCAGCCTGGTCCGGGGGCGGTGGGAGGTTGACAGCAGCAGCCTGGTCCGGGGGAGGTGGACGGTTGACAGCAGCAGCCTGGTCCGAGGGTGGCGGGAGGTTGACAGCAGCAGTCTGGTCCGAGGGTGGCGGGAGATGGACAGCAGCAGCCTGGTCCGAGGGTGGCGGGAGGTTGACAGCAGCAGTCTGGTCCGAGGGTGGCGGGAGATGGACAGCAGCAGCCTGGTCCGGGGGAGGCGGGAGGTGGACAGCAGCAGTCTGGTCCGGGGGCGGTGGGAGGTGGACAGCAGCAGCCTGGTCCGGGGGCGGCGGGAGATGGTCAGCAGCAGCAGCCTGGTCCGAGGGCGGCGGGAGATGGACAGCAGCAGCAGCCTGGTCCGAGGGCGGCGGGAGATGGACAGCAGCAGCAGCCTGGTCCGAGGGCAGTGGGAGGTGGACAGCAGCAGCCTGGTCCGGGGGCGGCGGGAGATGGTCAGCAGCAGCAGCCTGGTCCGAGGGCGGCGGGAGATGGACAGCAGCAGCAGCCTGGTCCGAGGGCGGCGGGAGATGGACAGCAGCAGCAGCCTGGTCCGGGGGCGGTGGGAGGTGGACAGATGCAGCCTGGTCCGGGGGCGGCGGGAGATGGTCAGCAGCAGCAGCCTGGTCCGAGGGCGGCGGGAGATGGACAGCAGCAGCAGCCTGGTCCGAGGGCAGTGGGAGGTGGACAGCAGCAGCCTGGTCCGGGGGCGGCGGGAGATGGTCAGCAGCAGCAGTCTGGTCCGGGGGCGGCGGGAGGTGGACAGCAGTAGCCTGGTCCGGGGGCGGCGGGAGATGGACAGCAGCAGCCTGGTCCGGGGGAGGTGGGAGGTTGACAGCAGCAGCCTGGTCCGGGGGAGGTGGACGGTTGACAGCAGCAGCCTGGTCCGAGGGCGGCGGGAGATGGACAGCAGCAGCAGCCTGGTCCGAGGGCGGCGGGAGATGGACAGCAGCAGCAGCCTGGTCCGAGGGCGGCGGGAGATGGACAGCAGCAGCCTGGTCCGGGGGAGGTGGGAGGTTGACAGCAGCAGCCTGGTCCGGGGGAGGTGGACGGTTGACAGCAGCAGCCTGGTCCGGGGGCGGCGGGAGATGGACAGCAGCAGCCTGGTCGGGGGAGGTGGACGGTTGACAGCAGCAGCCTGGTCCGAGGGTGGCGGGAGATGGTCAGCAGCAGCAGCCTGGTCCGAGGGTGGCGGGAGGTGGACAGCAGCAGCCTGGTCCGGGGGCGGCGGGAGATGGACAGCAGCAGCAGCCTGGTCCGAGGGTGGCGGGAGTGGACAGCAGCAGCCTGGTCCGGGGGCGGTGGGAGGTGGACAGCAGCTGCCTGGTCCGAGGGTGGCGGGAGATGGTCAGCAGCAGCAGCCTGGTCCGAGGGCGGCGGGAGATGGACAGCAGCAGCAGCCTGGTCCGGGGGTGGCGGGAGGTGGACAGCAGCAGCCTGGTCCGAGGGTGGTGGGAGGTGGACAGCAGCAGCCTGGTCCGAGGGTGGCGGGAGTGGACAGCAGCAGCCTGGTCCGGGGGTGGCGGGAGGTGGACAGCAGCAGCCTGGTCCGAGGGTGGTGGGAGGTGGACAGCAGCAGCCTGGTCCGAGGGTGGTGGGAGGTGGACAGCAGCAGCCTGGTCCGAGGGTGGCGGGAGGTGGACAGCAGCAGCCTGGTCCGAGGGTGGCGGGAGGTGGACAGCAGCAGCCTGGTCCGGGGGCGGCGGGAGGTGGACAGCAGCAGCCTGGTCCGGGGGCTGTGCGAGCCGGACAGCAGCAGCCTGGTCCGGGGGTGGCGGGAGGTGGACAGCAGCAGCCTGGTCCGGGGGCGGCGGGAGGTGGACAGCAGCAGCCTGGTCCGGGGGCGCCTGCTGCCTTATCGTGGTGGGCGGGTTTGTGCGCTTTGATAATCCCGAGAGCTATGCCGGCGGAAGCGTATGCTTCTGGTAGGCCCACCCTAGCCCGACTGGTCGAGGAGAAGTCAGACGAAATGCAGTCTACACCCTCCCCACTCACTTTTCCTCCCTTTTCCCAATCCTCCCCGCCCTCCCACTTTCCCCTTTCCACCAAACACCCCATTTCATCTTCATATCTTACCCACTCATCGTCTCGATTTTATTACACATTATCCCAATATCTAAGTTTATCGCCACCACCGAACCTGCCCAGGGACTGCCACCTTATCGTGGTGGGCAGATTTGCGTGCTTTGTTGATCCCGAGAGCTATGCCGGCGGAAGCGTATGCTTCTGGTAGGGCCACCCAAGCCGGACTGGTCGAGGAGGAGAAGTCAGACGAAGTGCAGTCCACACCCCAATCCCCTTTCCCCTCCAGTGTCCTACTAAATATTTCTCCACCCACTTGGCCCTGCCCTCCCTTGCTGGACTCTGGTATGACGACTCACGCGACGTACAATGGATCTGATTCGGATGTGGCTTTATTCTTCATTATCATCTTTCTCATCTTCATTATCACCCGCTCATCGTCTCGATTAGCCATCGTTGCATAAATATGAGACGTACAGCCCCATTAATCAATCAATTCAGCACCGAACTTGCCCAAAGAACTGGATTTTAGATAACGAGTTTGTCTTTTTGATATTTCTAGGCCTGGGCTCTGTAAGTTATTGGGCTTGTTCATAAACAAATTTTATACTTACCCTAGATATAGGACCTAGGCCTACTGTGTAGGCCTGACCAGTGCCCGAAGTAAAAATGTAAAATAGGCGGGATGAACAGTAGTATAGGCAGTCTTACAAATAGCATTATGTCTGCACAAGTAAACTTTGAGACGGGTGGAATGGGAGGTCCGTAATCATCGTCAAAAATTTTACTTGAAGGAGAATACGGGCACAATTTTCACATGTTTTATTTTAACTGTACTTACGGACTTTTTTCCTTTGCTGATGCCCAAATGGCAACCTAACCCCTAACCCTGTCGCACCCTATCCTTTTCACTGACAGTTAAGCGACGTGTGTTCATAGTTTCTGAGCCAGGATCGTTGTCATTTTTGTAGCTGCACAGGTCCACCACTGGCCCTTCCTCGTGGTGCGGGTTCCTCCCACTTTGCTCATTCTCAACGTGTCCCAGTAAAATCCTAGGAATGTCCATAATGTCTCTCGCCTACGCTAAAATGACAATAACTTATGTTTCATGAAGTGCCTTGTCCTGCCCAGGGACTGCCACCTTATCGTGGTGGGCAGGTTTGCGTGCTTTGTTGATCCCGAGAGCTATGCCGGCGGAAGCGTATGCTTCTGGTAGGGCCACCCAAGCCGGACTGGTCGAGGAGGAGAAGTCAGACGAAGTGCAGTCCACACCCCAATCCCCTTTCCCCCCCACTGGCCCATTGAATATTTCTCCTCCCACTTGGCCCTGCCCTCCCTTGCTGGACTCCCGTATGACGACTCACGCGACGTACAATGGATCTGATTCGGATGTGGCTTTATTCTTCATTACCGGTATCATCTTTCTCATCTTCATTATCACCCGCTCATCGTCTCGATTAGCCATCGTTGCATAAAAATGAGACGTAAAGCCCCATTAATCATGAAGTGCCTTGTAAAGGAACCTAATCAATCGTCTTAACGATTACATCATCTTTATCAGTGTATACTGTAATTATAACTAATGTTTTGTTATTGTTGGCATATTAAAGCATTTTTATAATTTTTTTAATTTTTTTTTAAATCTTATTTTATAAGCCTAAACATTAATATATATTGATTGATTAATGGGCTTAACGTCTCATATTTATGCAACGATGGTTAATTGATAAAAAAATTATTTCTATGCCAAATCAAGTTCCCTGTACTACTAAGTTATCAAATATATAAATTTTTATTCAAGGTACACCTAACACGATCAAAATAAGAGTTAAGTGGATATGGACGAAATAAGCACTAAAAATGTATTCATTTTGTCAGGAGCTGTAGTCCTTATCTAACAATGAGTGCCCTGTTCTGGGGGAAATACAAAAGCAAAATGTTTTGTTATTATGAAAATACTTATACTGTATCCATACTTGAATAATGGAATTCAAAAATGGTGGATGCCTTGTAACAGATAAAAGTACCAGCAGTTTTACATTCAAATCCCGTTTTCTCCGTCTGCGAAAAAGCGGATATGGACGAAATAAGTACTCACACGACGAATTGTTAACATACGGTTTGGCGGCTCGGCGCCATCGGATGGAGGTGGCTGCGGGTTCCGTGATGCGCCAGCAACCGCCTCGACTACAAATAACGAGACAAGCGTTAGTGTACAAGTGATATTGTATGTAAGTACTTAAGTTGCCTTTTCACGATGGCAGTGCAATACCCTGTCTTTAAGAAGACGGCGGAACCGTTGCTTCAGTAACTCGTTGCACCTTTCTATACCCATCCTTACGTGGCATTGTAAGTTGTTGGAAGCGTTGTTCTCGCGCTGCCGTAAGGTCGGGTATTAGCATCCACGGTTCCAAACTGTACCCGCTGTCGCCTAACAAATACTTTTTTGTTCAGCGATTACACCGGTACTCGTCCACAAAGTGTTGACGTAGATTGCAGTGACGCCAAATGTACTTGTCGCTTGTACTGCCAGGATGGAGAGCATTGACGTGCAGAATTTGCATGTTAACATCACACACCAGCTGGACATTTATGGTATGCTGACCCTTTCTGTTTACATAATTATGTTCTTCATAGTCGGGATCAGATGAGCTTAGAGTTACAATTGAGATTTGAGTGCAGTCAATCAATCCAAGAAGACCCATTATTCCATACTTGTTTGCAAATCCCTTCATTACAATACTCTGTCGCTCGACGTCTATTGGAAATGTCACATATCGATCCATTAGTTGTGTGAGACCATTCGTTACTTCGGAAATGGCATTACTAATCGTTTTCTGGCACTTGCTAGATACATATCATTTCCGAATCCCGTCTACAAACTGTAAGGAAGTAGCTATTTCCTTTCCATTAATGTTCTTTGACAGAAATACTTAGCTTTAGAGACGTCTCCCTCAATGAACAATAAACATTTTTATACCAATTTTGACATTTCTTTCTTGACAACCAACAGCTGATTTCAATGACATCGCGCATGCCCGTCTCTGCCAACTATTGAAAGAGAAAAACATTTCCTCCGCTATCGTTTGAAACTGAGCGGGTAATCTTAGCCCGAGTTCATAACCATATTAATCACAAATTAACATTTGAGGGTATAATATTATCTCAATGGCTAACTGGCCTATACCTACGACCTGAATTGGTCAAGTAAAATAAGACATCGCAATTATAGATTCACAAGTTGTTTGGAGGGCACGGCTGCAGCTAGACTGGCCTATCCCAGCCACGTTCCCCAATACATTTTGGAAGCTAGCTGATGCCATATATCGTAAAGATGTTAGCACCTGTGTGTGGACTGGTAACGCATGTGATCGAGCCGTAGCCCTGCCCAACACTGGGGCGAGCTCGTCACACAGTTCTATGATTACGTGACGAGGAAACCGATAGTTTCTCATCAGATCGTTGTCCGAGAGATTTAAAGGATCGAGCCTGTCCCTAAAAACACGCCGTGGCCTTTCGACATGGTCATAAACCTCTTAAACACCAAACGCGATTCCAGCACCGAACGAACATGTCTTAAAAGTTAGGTTGACGTCTGCGGCATGGGCGGTGACCATCTGTTGTTGTCATCGGCTGCTAGGCCTAGGCCAACGCCTACCTAACCTATAATTTCGCGGGAAATGAAAAGTATTTCAAACAGGTAATGATTGTAATATGTTCTTGCTAAGTATTTATATATACATTTAGCCTTCAATTTAGAACACAAGTGTACGAGATTTTTCAATTAACTATTTTAAATCGAAAGAAGTACAGGTCCGCAATGTTGAATAAATCAACTCGCGGGAGTAAACTTTAAACTCCTGTCAAAAAGCAGGAGTTAAATTTTAGAGTCAAATAACCCCCAAAACTGGTGTACTTCCTTTTGTGGACTCGGAAACTGGAGTAAAGCGTGGCCTACTAAAAAAAAACTCTTTTATCTTAAACTCGCTTTGTAGATTCGGGCCTAGGGGTGCTTTCTTTCTTTTCTTGCTTATCCTAAATGGTTCAACATACCTTGGTGCCAGTTTGGCTGAAAAATTGGCATTGCATCTGAAATTGCATAATTCTTCTTGTAGAATTGGCCGACGTGATAAGTTATATAGGTCCTCTGCAGGTTATACCTTAGGGCACTGCTCTGATACGCTGCGTCGTTTCTTTTCTTGACCTCTTTGACCTGCCCATGGACTGCGACCTTATCGTGGTGGGCAGGTTAGCGTGCTTTGTTGGTCCCGAGAGCTATGCCGGCGGAAGCGTATGCTTCTGGTAGGGCCTAACAAGCCGGACTGGTCGAGGAGGAGAAGTCAGACGAAGTGCAGTCCACACCCCAATCTCCTTTCCCTCCCACTGTCCCATTGAATATTTCTCCTCCCACTTGGCCCTGCCCTCCCTTGCTGGACTCCCGTATGACGACTCAAGCGACGTACAATGGATCTGATTCGGATGTGGCTTTATTCTTCATTATCATCTTTCTCATCTTCATTATCACCCGCTCATCGTCTCGATTAGCCATCGTTGCATAAATATGAGACGTTAAGCCCCATTAATCAATCAATCATTGTCCTGCCCAGGGGCTGCTACCTTATCGTGGTGGGCAGGTTTGTGCGCTTTGATGATTCCTGGAGCTATGCCGGCGGGAGAGTATGCTTCTGGTAGGTTCTGGGCAGTCAGACGAAATGCAGTCTACAACCCACTCCCTTTTCCTCCCACTTCCCCTATCCTCCCCGCACACCCACTAGCACCTTTGCTCCACCCGCCCCCCTATTTCATCTTCATATTTCACCCACTCAATCGTCTCGATTAACCTCGATGCAAAAATGTGAGATGTTAAGTCCAAATATCCATCCATCCATCAGAATTTTCGGTCGCCAAAACACATTCCAAATCGCCTAACACACGACAAATCACCCAAATCGCGACAAATCGCCCAATCTGACAACCCTGATTGTCAGCCGAGACGCGCGTTCGTGAGCGAGTCTGTATCCCCCACTCCTGTAGAAAGTGAAGATGCGGCGCGATCAACAAACGAGATGCACAAAGATTCCCAATAGCATGGAAGCCAATCCTGACCCCATTTCGGGTGAAACCAAGACAAACACCACCATCATAAAAAAATTAACGCCCGAGAACCAGTGCTTTCTTCATGCAACATAGCCCAGCCCTCAAGATAAACAATAGAACCGCGCCGCCCCGCACCTGCACCTTCTAAAGCAGTGGGTATACAGACAACGCGCGCCTCGGCTGACAATAGTCAGTCGACGTTAGGCTCTTGAATGAGACGGACGTGATAGGGACTCGTGATCATGCCAGATGCAATTCTGTCGAAATGACGGTACACTGGTTGACAGACTTCGGCGTGCACCAATATACTCACACAAAGGGCGGAATATCCCGGAAGACAACAAATCCATATATATATATATAAGTTTTTAAGTTTTAGCGAACATAAAAAACCTGATTACATAATTTCAAGCCATTTAAAGCTGGTAAATGCGGTCATGAAATATACGTATAGTTCCTAAAAAAAGGGTTTTTTCCTAAAAGATGACTTTTGTTGTGACATGTCATCATGATTAACAGGTAAGATTATGCAAGGCTCGCCGATCGAAGGTAATTACGGTCGAGGCGAGAGTCAGGGAAACCCGTACTTTGGTCAGGGATTGGTACAAACGCTACCCGAGCCAATGCCCTGGGGCCTGTCCAACAGCGAAATAAACGGACTGTAGGCGCAGTCTTCCCGCACTTTGATTCCTAAGTTGGCCGCCACGCTGCGCCATCATGCGTAGCGGTGGCGCGCTCACCGGCCATGCACGCGGCACGGTGCCTAGATCAGATTGTATTCTTGCAGCGAGCGCATCAGTGTTGTCTTGACCGCGGACGGAGCAGCACCAGGCTTGCATCCTAAGCCAGTCTTTATGTAGATAGTCTTCTTTGTGACATGTTCCGTTGTCTGATTTTGTGCAGTGAAAGTGTGAACGAGTGATTATTTATAGTTTAATAATTGGTTATAGATTTGGTTTAACGTAATAAATGTAGAGTGTGCTCAAGTCAAGGTATTCCTACTCAGGTCAGTGATTTCCAACCAACAACAGGTCATTGTTTTAGTACCTACGTTAGAGCGTGTTATCTATTCTCTTGCTTGCGTAGCAGTCCTTCCCTGTATCAGTCTGTATTCTTGCAGCGAGTGCATCAGTCTTCATAACTTAGCCCCCCACGGCCATGTACAACTGTCAAATGCCTTTTTAGTTGCGTTTGGGGGCAGCTACACAAACTACATGTCGGGCGCGCCCTGTTGCGCACTATCTGATAAAACCACAAAACTCCAAGTGAGGCCCCCATCAATTACATATTATAAAGTATTTTCGTTGGAAATCATTCTATTGTGTGCATTCAACTTATCACCGGTATCCCGCTTTCGGGTTCCGAAGTAACTGTTGTTTTTTTTTTTTTTTTTTTTTTTTTTTTTTTTGTACCTGCCCAGGGACTGCTACCTTATCGTGGTGGGCAGGTTTGCGTGCTTTGTTGATCCCGAGAGCTATGCCGGCGGAAGCGTATGCTTCTAGTAGGGCCACCCAAGCCGGACTGGTCGAGGAGGAGAAGTCAGACGAAGTGCAGTCCACACCCCAATCCCCTTTCCCCCCCACTGTCCCATTGAATATTTCTCCTCCCACTTGGCCCTGCCCTCCCTTGGTGGACTCCCGTATGACGACTCACGCGACGTACAATGGATCTGATTCGGATGTAGCTTTATTCTTCATTGTCATCTTTCTCATCTTCATTATCACCCGCTCATCGTCTCGATTAGCCATCGTTGCATAAATATGAGACGTTAAGCCCCATGAATTTTTTCTCTTTACCTTTTGTTGTGGACTTTTCTCCGTATTTTTTTTATGTTTGCTTGCTCTTCTTCTGTTGCCGCTGGTCGAGTGAGCCGGCAGCAGGTTCATTTGGTTGCTGATGAGATATCGCAGCTAGGGGAGCTGCGACATCACCAGCGTCTGGTTCTGAGTGCTGATCATCATTTGCTGGATCTGATTCTACTGGAACTGGCCCGCGGTTATCACCTGTAACCAGGACGCAAAAAATAGTCACAACGTTAACCTTGAACTCCGTGTTACAGACAGTTTTCAAAATCAGTGCACCACATGTAAATGTTTTTTCTTTTTCTTTTTACATCATTAACACAAAGGAAGAGGAACTAAAACATAGGCGGAGGAAGGCGGGTTGTTTGTGTACATGAAATGTATTTTAGTGTGTGTTCTACCCATTTTACCGTGCATAGTGTAATCACACTGGGTTATAACTGTTGGTTCTTTATTAATGAGTTGTCAATCAATACACAAGTACAAGTTGACGTAGGCTAGCCGACATGTTGCTACCTGATTGCGTCCCCTGGTGCACGCTGTGCTGCCAACGTCATACACTCAAGACTAAAGTCAGTGTTGACAACTTATGGTTCTTGTTGCCAACTTCACATTATTACATCTTTCCCCCAGTTCGGGACAGCAGTGTATGAACAATACCTAGTCTAGAGACAAGTAGACATAAATTTAAATTACCAAGTGATACATTGTTCGATTTTACTCATCTGTCTAAATCTAGTGTCAGGTTACAATAAAAAATACACAATTCTATTTCTTTTGTTTTCCTGCTTATCTGTTTATTACATTACATAATCCTTAAATTTATTAGGAGCCTTTCTGTTCCTGCAACTAACACGTGGTTTAGGTGGTAGGCAAGTGTCCTTACTTACAACACTTTCTTTTCTGAGATTTACTGTATCATCTCTACTCCTGTCACCTTTTTTCTTCCTGTCAAGTTTATCTAGGTCTATCTCTTCTGGTATAAATTCAGATGTTAACTGAAACTTGTAGTTTGATGGCCTTAAATCTCGCCGGTTTCGCCTCAAGACTGATCCGTCCTTCCTCTGGACTACATACGATCGGGTCGTGTCATGTCATGTCTTGAAACTACCACAGCTGGTTGCCATGTCTTATTGTTCCTTATAAGAATAGATTGACCATCTGTCAATTCAGACATCGGCTTAGCCTGTTTGTCATGAAAATATCTTTGGGTGTCTTGGACTGATTTCAACGTTTCCCTGACATTCATCTGTGTCGCGGGTTCCAACAGCTTAGAAATCGTAGGTATTGTAGTTTTCAACTGTCTACCCATGAGTAATTGTGATGGTGAGAATGATGTTCCCGTTATGTGTGTGGTCCTATACTCAAGTAACAAAAGGTAATCATCCGTACCCAGGTTGTCTGCTTCTTTAACATGTTCTTTGCCAATTTAACTCCATTCTCTGCCATGCCATTCAATTTCGGGTATCGAGGGCTTGATGCTATGGTTTCAAAGCCATATTCCCTTGCAAAATCTTAAAATTCTGCACTACTAAAGGGCATATTGTCTGACATTAATTGTTCAGAGATCCCAAAGCGGGAAAACACTGTTTTGAACAAATTTATGAGTTCTCGGGCTGTTTTACTTGAAACCCGTAACTAAATTTCACTGAATTTCATACACTTATGACTCATTGGTGATTTTTTACTTTTTCACCTGACTATCCCTTTAAGTCCAAAAATCTTAAGAAATTGTAAAAATAAACGAGCAGGAAGCTAGCGAGCACAGGACGAGTGATGCTGGGGCCGCGAGGTGGCGTGGCATATTGCCCTCGCTCCGAACAGTCAGTGGTGCATTGATTTATATCTAGAAATAACAATACTAACTTATCGGATCGTGTTAAACTTATTCGTAAAGGGACGGATTGACTATAGAATTTCAATTGTTTTTACTTTATTTTTTATTTACGTAATTTATATGAAATTACACATAGACTACTGCACGTATCGTATAGGTAGCCAGTTAAATTTTAAAATTCCTAAAAGCCTCGGAGGGGGGGGGAGTAGCCCTCCCCTCCCCTCCCCCCCCCACCTCTTCGCGGCGCCCATGTGGGCTACGTAAGGTCCCTTGTTCCCTCCACCAACTATCTCTAATCCTGATACACGCACCTGCCCAGGGACTGCTACCTTATCGTGGTGGGCAGGTTTGTGTGCTTTGTTGATCCCGAGAGCTATGCCGGCGGAAGCGTATGCTTCTGGTAGGGCCACCCTAGCCGGACCGGTCGACGAGGAGAAGTCAGACGAAGTGCAGTCCACACCCCAATTCCCTTTCCTCCCTTTTCCTCCAAACAAACCTATATTTCATCTTCATATGTCACCCACGCATTGTCTCGATTAGCCTCGTTGCAAAAATATGAGACGTTAAGCCCAAATATTAATCAATCTGATACACGCATAGCTGTGTAGGGTGTAGTGTTACTGTATAGTATGTTCGGTGATCCCACTTTAGCTTGGGAAGTAAAAGTTTAAACCAGTTCTGGTTGCCGTTTGCCGTATGTAGACACCATCAACGTATTTCCATTGTTCATTCACTGTTGCTTCAACTAATTAATTGTAGTTTTACATGCTGCTTGGTGTTTTAAGAAACATCTTTTCTGATGATTGTTGAGAAGTCTGAAGTGTTGTAAAAATCACTTGCCTCCACTCGTAATTCTACTTCAGTTACATTTAATACAAACAGTTAATGAATCATATAAATAAGTTTAGATTTAAGACCATACATAGTTGGTGTATTACAGTAAGTAATTAATGACTCGACACACGGAAGCGGCACTCGCTTATGCATAAAGGCCAAACTTGCAAGGTCTATAAATGTGTGTTCTTCATATGTTATAAGAACTTTCCCTGCTCAGGGACTGCTACCTTATCGTGGTTGGCAGGTTTGCGTGCTTTGATGATCCCGAGAGCTATGCCGGCGGAAGCGTATCCTTCTGGTAGGGTCACCCTAGCCGGACTGGTCGAGGAGAAGGAGTCAGACGAAATGCAGTCCACACCCCAATCCCCTTTCCCCCCCCTTTCCCTTTCCACCCCGCCCTCCTATTGTCCCCTTTCCTCCAAACAGCCCCCTATTTCATCTTCATGTATCACCCACTCATTGTCTCGATTAGCCTCGTTGCAAAAATATGAGACGTTAAGCCCAAATAATCAATATAAGAACTTTCTTTGTACACAATAGTGAACTTCAAGTTTTTGTAAGTGGGCATCTCTTATTTAAATCCAACTTTTTTTTGTCTGAAACAACCATTTAGTTGCAAGATGGCGGAGGACGATATCACAAGGATCGTTATAACCAAGCCTGGTGTCCTGGCGTTCGGTGAAGGCCTGCCTGCTGGATCGAGCATCGAGTCGTTCTTCCAAGATGAGACCGTCGTTCAGGTGTCTTGCGGTTCGAACCACTCTGCAGTTGTCTGCGCATCCGGCCGAGTCTACACTTTCGGGAAGAATCAAGACAACGGATGGATGAAGAACGATGCTGACCAGGTCGCTGAGCCGAGGCTTGTTGACACTCTCAGCTCTGTTAGTATAACGTCGGCTGTTTGTGGAATTGGATACACCATGTTCCTCACTGACAAGGGTGAGTTATATTCATGAGGTGGCTCGTTGGTCCAGTAGGTGGCTCGTTGGTCCAGTGGTTAGCATCCCTGCTTCCAATGCAGAAGGTCCCGGGTTCAAATCCTGCTTCAGGCAAAAGTTTTTTAACTTCTAATGTGGATTCAATTCCATTACTTCTTGGCTTAGGAATAAGTAAACGGTGACTTTGGAGCCGTCCTAGCAACGAAGCACTCAATAAATTCAAAGTTGTTCTGAATCGGCCTTGTTGATTCTGGCATCTGTCCGCAGGTGTTCGCACTGTCCAATCACTGATTCATCTGTTTCATATTTGAAATATCGATCTTTGATTGGTTATCGCTCACTCGTCGATGGTGTTCGAAGCCTACAGGATTGGTTTAGTCACTTTAAATTAAAGTCCCCCACTGCAAATCAGTTTAATTACTGAGTGGGTAGACTCTAAATGTGAATTTATTTATTTTATTTATTTATCAAGGTCAGCTTGGCCTCGGTCACATCATAAAAGCCCGCACACCCGTCCTGGTTGCCGGTCTGCCGCCCATCAAGAAGGTTGCTGTTTGTCTGCACACAGTGGTTCTTGCCGACGGCGGTGAGGTGTGGGTGTGTGGATACAACAAGTTTGGCCAATTAGGACTTGGTCATACGAACCAGCAAACCTCATTCACCCGCGTGACCAACCTCCCCGAGCCCATCATTGACATTTCGTGTGGCGAGTACCATACAGTTCTTGTCTCGGCCTCTCGGGCACTCTTGATAACTGGGCGGAATAACGATGGCCAGCTTGGTCTTGACGTAGCCGAAACCTTGTCCAGCTTCACGCGAGTATCGACGCCGTCATCAGCTGTGGCTGCCGTGTCCTGTGGTTATACCACACTGTGGCCCTCAGAGTCGATGGGACGACCTGGGCTTGGGGTAATAATGGAAATGGTCAGTTGGGTACCGAGGACAGGGTTAAGAGATCTGCCCCCTTTCGAATGATTGGCCTCGAGGACCAGACTGTCTCCCAGGTCATCGCTGGATGTCGCAACACTGCGATGTTGACACAGGAAGGGGATGTGTTTGTGTGCAGTAGTGGACTAAGGCCCGGTATTATAACGCCCGGCTAAATATTTAGCCCACTGCTAACTTGTTTTCTCCATGGTAACCACCAATCCTAAGCGTGGTTTCATAGGAAAAAACAAGTTAGCCCAGTGCTAAACGTTTAGCCGGGCATTATAATACCGGGCCTTAGTGGTCAGTTGGGTCCGCGGAAGGAAACCTTTTCGGTGGCGACTTGGTTTGTGAAGTCACCAGGGCTGATTGTTCAACAGGTGGCCTTTGCTGAGACGTATTCTCTACTCTTGATAGTTGAGAAGGCAAACATCACACCGGCACCTCAACTGAGGATCGGTGTTGCAGAGAGGAGCGACCGGGTGAGAAATGGTACAACCGAATTAGAACGGAACATCATGACCACTTTCGAGTATCCTGTTCGCTTCAAGGTCATGTACGCACCAATACACCAGTGCACCGCGGGACACAGCTTATGCAACGCTTGCCGGTCTGACGACAGGACCACAGTTTGCCCGCTGTGTCGCGGACAGTTCCTTACTGTGAGGAATCTCGCTCTGGAGGGCCTGAGTGCCAACATCGATACCGTGCACGGCATGCTTGCTGCGCGTGCGAGCTAGAGGGACACGGCGCGGTCTGTCCCCGCCGCGACTGCGACTGTCCCCTGGCGTGCGGCGGTTGGAGGGGCCGGCCCGAAGCGATGCTGGCCCACGCGGACCGGACGTGGCCCGACCTGCCACGCTCGTCTGTGCAGCGGCGCACGGCAGAGTGTTCACGCTACATCGCGGGTACGACGGGGATGGGACTACGTTCCGGGCGGCCGTCAGGTACATAGGCACCCCCGAGGACAGGCATGCGTTCAGGCTTGAACTCACGCTTCTCAGCGAAGATATGAGCACTTCTTACCGCAGGAATATTTGTTCTGATATCGAGAATGTTGAAGACATGTTTCATTCATCCAACTGTGTAAGTGTCAATGCGAAATTGCTTGATACATTTCTCCAAAATGACGATCTTTCGTTTGCAGTTGCCATCGGGAAAGTTTGCACTTAAAGTTTCGACAACCGTAGAGAAACTGTTGTTTGTTTAGTTATAGCTTATGGGCTTCTAGAGCTTAATTGACTGAACTTTCATGCCTCAAGTGTCGAAGCGCTATGCGCTAATAATATCAGGTGTTGTAGAATGTCGACAGTTTACCTTTGTGAGAGATGACCACTTTGAGAGCTGAAAGTAAACATTGAAGACACAACACCTTAATGGCAAGACGGTTCGACACGTGAGGTCTGAACACTCCCGAAGAAGATGGCTTCTGCCAAAGACCGCAGTTTCTGGCTTTTATTTTCAAATACATTCCTTTCTTCAGTAGTGGTGCTTCCAATAACACCTTGAGTTTGCCGGCCCAGGGACTGCTACCTTATCGTGGTGGGCAGGTTTGTGCGCTTTGATGATTCCTGGAGCTATGCCGGCGGAAACGTATGCTTCTGGTAGGGCCTCTCTAGCCGGACAGGTCGAGGAGAAGAAGTCAGACGAAATGCAGTCCACAACCTTCCCCCTCCCTTTTCCTCACCCCTTCCAATTTTTCACCCCGTCTTCCTACTTGCCCCTTTCCTCCAAACAGCCCCCTTTTGCATCTTCATCTATCACCCACTCATTGTCTCGATAAGCCTCGTTGCAAAAATATGAGACGTTTAGCCCAAATATCAATCAATCTTGTCTCGGCCTCTTGGGCACTCTTGATAACTGGGTGGAATAACTATGGCCAGCTTGGTCTTGACGTAGCCGAAACCCTGTCCAGCTTAACGCGAGTATCGACGCCGTCATCAGCCGTCGCCCGTCTGGGCCCGGGGAAGAATAGGCCCAGAGTGACTCTGCTAGTCGTAAGAGGCGACGAAAGGAGACCCTGTCCCTATCCCTCCACTGTCCCACGGAATATTTCTCCTCCCACTTGGCCCTGCCCTCCCTTGCTGGACTCCCGTATGACGACCCACTCGACGTACAATGGATCCGATTCGGATGTGGCTTATTCTTCATCATCATCTTTCTTATCTTCATTATCACCCGCTCATCGTCTCGATTAGCCATTGTTGCAAAAATATGAGACGATAAGCCCCATTAATCAATCAATCAGTCATCAGCCGTGGCTGCCGTGTCCTGTGGTTATTACCACACTGTGGCCCTCAGAGTCGATTGGACGACCTGGGCTTGGGGTAATAATGGAAATGGTCAGTTGGGTACCGGTGACAGGGTTAAGAGATCCGCCCCCTCTCGAATGATTGGCGTCGAGGACCAGACTGTCTCCCAGGTCATCGCTGTTCGCGCAACACTGCGATGTAGACACAGGAAGGGGATGTGTTTGTGTGCGGTAGTGGACTAAGTGGTCAGTTTGGTCCGCGGAAGGAAACCTTTTCGGTGGCGACTCGGTTGCCAAAGTCATCAGGGGTGATTGTTCAACAGGTGGTCTTTGCTGAGACGTATTCTCTACTCTTGACAGTTGAGAAGGCAAACATTACACCGGCACCTCAACTAGGGATCCGTGTTGCAGAGAGGGCCGACCGGGTGAGGAATGGTACAGCAGAATTAGAACGGAACATCATGACCACTATCGAGTGTCCTGTTTGCTTCAAGGTCATTATCAATCAATAATGTCTGTCAATCGAGACAGTCTGGTCCTCGAGGCCAATCATTCGAGAGGGGGCGGATCTCTTAACCCTGTCCCCGGTACCCAACTGACCATTTCCATTATTATCCCAAGCCCAGGTCGTCCCATCGACACTGAGGGCCACAGTGTGGTAATAACCACAGGACACGGCAGCCACGGGTGATGACCCTGCCCAGGGACTGCTACCTTATCGTGGTAGGCAGGTTTGCGTGCTTTGTTGATCCCGAGAGCTATGCCGGTGTAAGCGTATGCTTCTGGTAGGGCCACCCTAGCCGGACTGGTCGAGGAGGAGAAGCCAGACAAAGTGCGGTCCACACCCCAATCCCCTTTCCTCCCCTTTCACCGATATGAATCAAATGTCCGCCCACTTATAGTAATATAGGGAAACTTACAACTTAGTTACAAGAACTGATTTTCAGTGGGGCAATTTGTAAAATTTATCATGTGCAACTTGGGTGGCACGGACTGAAAAACGAAAGCTGTCAACTGAGTGATTGTTCACTGACCTGGAACGACATTTCTGGAACGCATGTGTTCCCACATGCTTCGTCCCCCTGTGAATTTATAACGGTTCTTACGCAATATAAAACCGATTAGGGCGCAATCCTCTTGTTTGGTAAGCCTTGGTAAATCGCCTACTCTTATCGTAGGCACTAGGCCCTACCTACCATAAAAGTAGACTGTAGGATAGGCCTATTCCTAGTAAGCCTCAGATTCGAAGGTGGTAAGCCTAGGCTAGACTTAGGAAGTGTTTTAAATTGGATTAGAATTAACACTTTAAGAATCAAGATAAATTTTGCTTACCTTATTCCACTTCTCTGCAGTTTTTTGCGATCCTGCGCCATCTGCGTTTAAAATACTCGCCAAATGCTCCCACATTTCTGTTTTTTTCTGTCTGCCCAATGGGCCAGAAAACCGTCCAGAAGCAAATTAGGGCGCGCGCGCGAGATGTGATTTTCATTGGTGTCATTACAAGGTCACGATTAACTTGCGTACGAAGTGTAAACTATATCTGAACCTGGTGGCCTTGATGTTAGGGGGTGATTGTTGTTAAACAGGTGGTTGTTTGGAGTTGAAATTAAAGAATTTAACACGGAATTTGGTAACTTTGGATTTCTACGATTGTTTATTGAGGTCAGAATAAACAAAAAAAGGTGAAAACTCGCTTAACTATTCTACTTTTAAAATACCAACACTTTGCCATACGCACGCCACTCGATAACGCACCCTCGCCAAAAAAAACTCACCGCCTACTCTGCTTAAAAAGAAAACTATCCCTCTTTTGGGAACTATAACTAACTGGTGCTCTTACTGGTCTATACCCGTCTGGGCCCGGGAAAGAATAGGCCCAGAGTGACTCTGCTAGTCGTAAGAGGCGACAAAAGGAGACCCTGACCCTTCCCCCCCACAGTCCCACTGAATATTTCTCCTCCCACTTGGCCCTGCCCTCCCTTGCTGGACACCCGTATGACGACTCACGTACAATGGATCTGATTCGGATGTGGCTTTATTCTTCATTATCATCTTTCTCATCTTCATTATCACCCGCTCATCGTCTCGATTAGCCATCATTGCATAAATATGAAACATTAAGCCCCATTAAAAAAAAAAAAAAATCTATATTTATTATTTATGCTTACAGAAGCTGCTGGAGTGTGAGAAAACGTGCGAGATACACCACAAGAGGGAAATGCAGCCTAATCTCATGAGTCCTCACAACGTGATTTCTCATGGTAGCTTCGACATGAAATCTTCTGGTATCTTGGAGGTTGCTAAAAATATATATTTGAGGTATGCTCAACTATAAAAGCCTACACTATTGTGTTATGGACCCTTTTCCTTAAAAAAAAAAAAATCATTGCTTTGATTTGCTGCGTAACACAAAACATACTCATGAATGGGAAAATATTAAGATCTATTAGATATAGGGATGACGACGGATACCCGCTACCCGCCAGACCCAACCGGGTACTTGTAGGCCTATGTGTTCTATTACCCGATTATCCCAATAACTTTTTTTTTAAATTTTATTTGGGCTACTTAATTTAATTTTTTTATCCGTGATTTACCAACATAAATGAACGAACCTTAAATTAAAATTAAACGGTACCAAGAAAACGTTACCAAGGTGTCTTTCTGATCCACTGAAAATGAGCCATGTATTTTTATTGTTCGGCTAATTAGACGTTTGGCGGATAATAAGACATTCCGAGTTAAATTTTTAATTTTATTTAGGCCTAATTTTTAATTTCCTTTTCTTTTTTTTTTTACTTTGTTGGGTTACCCGGGTAACGTGAGAAATCACGTTGTGAGGACCCATGGGATTAGGCTGCATTTCCCTCTTGTGATGTATCTCGCACGTTTTCTGACACTCCAGCAGCTTCTGTAAGCATAAATCCTGCCCAGGGACTGCTACCTTATCGTGGTGGGCAGGTTTGCGTGCTTTGTTGATCCCGAGAGCTATGCCGGCGGAAGCGTATGCTTCTGGTAGGGCCACCCTAGCCGGACAGGTCGAGGAAAAGTCATACGAAGTGCAGTCCACACCCCAATCCCCTTTCCTCCCCTTTCTCCTTTCCTCACGCGCCCTCCCACTTGCCCCTTTCCTCCAAAGAGCCCCCAATTTCATCTTCATTATCACCCACTCATCGTCTTGATTAGCCTTGTTGCAAAAATATGAGACGTTAAGCCCAAATAATCAAATGTAAGCATAAATATAGATTTAAATAGAGCACCAGTTAGTTATAGTTCCCGGGTAACGTAACCTGGGTAACGCGCGGGTATTGTGAACGAGTACTCGGGTCGTAAAAAAGTCGGGTTTCGTCATCGTTAATAAGATTTCAGCGACATTACCTCGCGTCTAATAATTTATTACATAAATATGTCTCCAATTGGTATATTTGACAAATCAGTAACAATTGACTTGATTTATTAAACATATTGTCCTAATATATAGCCCTAGTAAAAAAATCGATGTTTCCGACAATAACGATCATTGTCGTTCGATTATCGATATCCATAGCCTACTTGATATTGATGCCCATCTCTTAAAATATCTGATGTAAGATCTTGGGTAAAAAAAAACTTCGTGTCAAATTTAGAAATTGAACCGCCAGCCCAAATAGCGTAAGTCGCATTATCATGATTTCGATTTTGTAAGTTGTTAGTGCCACCTACTTGTGATTTTATTCACTACAACACCACAGTATTGGTTTGAAAAGTTGGGGACCGTGGGATAATACCATGCCTGCCATGGTATTTTTTTATGATTGCTGAACTAATGGGGCCCCGTCTGGGCCCGGGAAAGAATAGGCCCAGGGTGACTCTGCCAGTCGTAAGAGGCGACAAAAGGAGACCCGTCTGAGCCCGGGTTGACCCCCAGCCAGATTGGGCGCGGTCAAACCCAGCCAGGCGGAGTTGGGGTAGAATAGGCCCAGAGTGACTCTGCTAGTCGTAAGACGCGACGAAAGGAGACCCTGTCCCTTCCCCCCCACTGTCCCACTGAAGATTTCTCCTCCCACATGGCCCTGCCCTCCCTTGCTGGACTCCCCTTATGACAACTCCCGCGATATAGATGGACCTGATTTGGAAGACGTCATATGACCTAAGCTGTCGAGTACGTCGTTAAACCACACCAATCAATCAATCCGGAGAACCTGGTGCTGTAGTACTTAAAATGTTACAAAATGTACAAATAGATCAAGATTATAGAGCAAAATAAAATAAATAGGTTGGGTCTAACAGCTATGGAAGCTTCTAAAGTATTATATGCATGTTGAGTTGTACCCTTGTAGGGTACTACTGCCTTGTAGGGTGCCTACTTTGTAGGCCTATACACTATTAAATAAAAATGCATTTGGCTCCATGAGTTGGCATAGGCCTACACAAGAAAATGGTGTATACGTAAACACTTTATTAATATGTTTGCATTTGAAAACTGGCTTACGGCTTGTACGTTTATGGAGTGGTAACTTTTCCGGTTAACGTACTGCTCCTCGTGTTCTGTAGGCCGGATTATGGCAATGTGAGTACAATCAGTTGCACCGATTGTCCCGGAAATTTCGATAGCTGCATAGAATCTATCGAAGAAGCATGTATTGCATTTGCTTATGAATGTTCAAATGTTACATAAAAGATTTATCACTGAATAAAATGAAACTATGACATAGTACGTGTATGCCAAACACTATCGGAAACATCGTTTGATATATATTAGAGCTACTCTCAAATGAGACTACATTCACATAGGTGTAGAGGTAACAGGGTAGAAGAATATACAAATACGGGCCACCCTAGCCGGACAGGTTGAGGAGGAGATGTCAGACGAAGTGCAGTCTACACCCCAATCCCCTTTCCACCCCTTTCTTCTTTCCTCACGCGCCCTCCTACTTGCCCCTTTCCTCCAAAGAGCCCCCAAATTCATCTTCATTATCACCCACTCATCGTCTCGATTAGCCTCGTTGCAAAAATATGAGACGTTAAGCCCAAATATCATCATCACAAACAAAAATAGCAATAGGCCTAACACTTTTTTACATGTTGATCCTCACCTACTAGGGCCTAGGCCTACAACCTAGTCGATTGGCCTACTTTCTCACTCAATTGTTATACATTAATATGATATTAATGTAGGCCTATACAGTAGGAAGCCTATTAAATATATTTGGATGATACCATGTATAGGAACACAAGAAGTTTAAAAAATGTATCGCTGTATGCAAACCTCAACGACCAATGCATACCTTTGCTTAATCAAGTTCCGTTCTGCTTGAAGCATGGGGAATTTAATGTACCGGTGGATTAGCAAATCGTTGATGGCAGCAGCAACCTCGTGGATGTTCCGGCTTATCATTGGCTGACTCATCGGATGGCAAAAATCTTGGCCAACAGCCCGCTGGTAAGATCCAGTAGCAAAGAAACTCAATGCACCTAGAACCTGTTGATGCAATAATATTGGGTTGTTTTTGAACTAGTTTGTACAAAGCATGATAATACATATAGGCCTATGCATAGTAAAATAGCCCATTTATTTCACTTGGTAGGCCTACACTACCAGTAATTGCCCATCTGGGCCCGGGGAAGAATAGGCCCAGAGTGACTCTGCTAGTCGTAAGAGGCGACAAAAGGAGACCCTGTCCCTTTCCCCCCCACTGCCCCACTGAATATTTATTCCTCCCACTTGGCCCTGCTCTCCCTTGCTGGACTCCCGTATGATGACCCACGCGACGTACAAAGGATCTGATTCGGATGTGGCTTTATTTCTTCATCTCTCTCATCTTCATTATCACCCGCTCATCGTCTCGATTAGCCATAGTTGCATAAATATGAGACGTTAAACCCCATTAATCAATCAACTACCAGTAATAATAACAACAATTTTTGTTTTAACTGAGTGTAAAGATAGTCTTACCTAGGCTAGGCCTACCATACACTTTCTACTGTGAAGGTCATGAGTAGCTACCTGCACAAAAAAAAGCATAGGCTACATCTAAAAACTTCAATGGGTTGTCTTCTCCTCGATTATTTATGGAATTCTTCCTCGTAGCAATTTCGTCTTCTAGTCTTGAAACTGCGTTTTTGAGAAGTTTGTTAGACACACTTATTTCTTCTAGTAACTATTTCAGCAGCACATTTTCAAGAGGAGCGCGTCTAGACGCGTTGCACGTGCTCGCGACCCCGCTCGGTGATGTTCCGGTTCTCCACGTTACTCGACGTCATCGACACCTCCATGTTGGCGATCTTCTCGGTCGCCTTCTTCAGCTCCTTGCGCACCTGAGACAGACGGAACAAACTCTTCGGTGATAAGGCCCGTTCGTTCGCTTGCATGCTCTCTCCTACATAATGACTGTATACACTGTACAGTGCTTGCATGCTCTCTCCTACATAATGACTGTACACACTGTACAGTGCTTGCATGCTCTCTCCTACATAATGACTGTATACACTGTACAGTGTTTGCATGCTCTCTCCTTCATAATGACTGTATACACTGTACAGTGCTTGCATGCTCTCTCCTACATAATGACTGTATACACTGTACAGTGTTTGCATGCTCTCTCATTCATAATGACTGTATACACTGTACAGTGCTTGCATGCTCTCTCCTACATAATGACTGTATACACTGTACAGTGTTTGCATGCTCTCTCCTTCATAATGACTGTATACACTGTACAGTGCTTGCATGCTCTCTCCTACATAATGACTGTATACACTGTACAGTGCTTGCATGCTCTCTCCTACATAATGACTGTATACACTGTACAGTGCTTGCATGCTCTCTCCTACATAATGACTGTATACACTGTACAGTGCTCGCATGCTCTCTCCTACATAATGACTGTATACACTGTACAGTGCTTGCATGCTCTCTCCTACATAATGACTGTATACACTGTACAGTGTTTGCATGCTCTCTCCTTCATAATGACTGTATACACTGTACAGTGCTTGCATGCTCTCTCCTACATAATAACTGTATACACTGTACAGTGTTTGCATGCTCTCTCCTTCATAATGACTGTATACACTGTACAGTGCTTGCATGCTCTCTCCTACATAATGACTGTATACACTGTACAGTGTTTGCATGCTCTCTCCTTCATAATGACTGTATACACTGTACAGTGCTTGCATGCTCTCTCCTACATAATGACTGTATACACTGTACAGTGCTTGCATGCTCTCTCCTACATAATGACTGTATACACTGTTCAGTGCTTGCATGCTCTCTCCTACATAATGAATGTATACACTGTACAGTGCTTGCATGCTCTCTCCTACATAATGACTGTATACACTGTACAGTGCTTGCATGCTCTCTCCTACATAATGACTGTATACACTGTACAGTGCTTGCATGCTCTCTCCTACATAATGACTGTATACACTGCACAGTGCTTGCATGCTCTCTCCTACATAATGACTGTATACACTGTACAGTGCTTGCATGCTCTCTCCTACATAATGACTGTATACACTGTACAGTGCTTGCATGCTCTCTCCTACATAATGACTGTATACACTGTACAGTGCTTGCATGCTCTCTCCTACATAATGACTGTATACACTGAGCAGTGCTTGCATGCTCTCTCCTACATAATGACTGTATACACTGTACAGTGCTTGCATGCTCTCTCCTACATAATGACTGTATACACTGTACAGTGCTTGCATGCTCTCTCCTTCATAATGACTGTATACACTGTACAGTGCTTGCATGCTCTCTCCTTCATAATGACTGTATACACTGTACAGTGCTTGCATGCTCTCTCCTACATAATGACTGTATACACTGTACAGTGCTTGCATGCTCTCTCCTACATAATGACTGTATACACTGTACAGTGCTTGCATGCTCTCTCCTTCATACTGACTGTATACACTGTACAGTGCTTGCATGCTCTCTCCTTCATACTGACTGTATACACTGTACAGTGCTTGCATGCTCTCTCCTTCATAATGACTGTATACACTGTACAGTGCTTGCATGCTCTCTCCTACATAATGACTGTATACACTGTACAATGCTTGCATGCTCTCTCCTACATAATGACTGTATACACTGTACAGTGCTTGCATGCTCTCTCCTACATGACTGTATACACTGTACAGTGCTTGCATGCTCTCTCCTACATAATGACTGTATACATTGTACAGTGCTTGCATGCTCTCTCCTACATAATGACTGTATACACTGTACAGTGCTTGCATGCTCTCTCTTACATAATGACTGTATACACTGTACAGTGCTTGCATGCTCTCTCCTTCATAATGACTGTATACACTGTACAGTGCTTGCATGCTCTCTCCTACATAATGACTGTATACACTGTACAGTGCTTGCATGCTCTCTCCTACATAATGACTGTATACACTGTACAGTGCTTGCATGCTCTCTCCTACGTAATGACTGTAAACACTGTACAGTGCTTGCATGCTCTCTCCTACATAATGACTGTATACACTGTACAGTGCTTGCATGCTCTCTCCTACATAATGACTGTATACACTGTACAATGCTTGCATGCTCTCTCCTACATAATGACTGTATACACTGTACAGTGCTTGCATGCTCTCTCCTACATAATGACTGTATACACTGTACAGTGCTTGCATGCTCTCTCCTACATAATGACTGTATACACTGTACAATGCTTGCATGCTCTCTCCTAGATAATGACTGTATACACTGTACAGTGCTTGCATGCTCTCTCCTACATACTGACTGTATACACTGTACAGTGCTTGCATGCTCTCTCCTACATAATGACTGTATACACTGTACAGTGCTTGCATGCTCTCTCCTACATAATGACTGTATACACTGTACAGTGCTTGCAGTGCTCTCTCCTACATAATGACTGTATACACTGTACAGTGCTTGCTTGCTCTCTCCTACATAATGACTGTATACACTGAGCAGTGCTTGCATGCTCTCTCCTACATAATGACTGTATACACTGTACAGTGCTTGCATGCTCTCCTGCATAATGACTGTATACACTGTACAGTGCTTGCATGCTCTCTCCTACATAATGACTGTATACACTGTACAGTGCTTGCATGCTCTCTCCTACACAATGACTGTATACACTGTACAGTGCTTGCATGCTCTCTCCTACATAATGACTGTATACACTGTGCAGTGCTTGCATGCTCTCTCCTACACAATGACTGTATACACTGTACAGTGCTTGCATGCTCTCTCCTACATAATGACTGTATACACTGTACAGTGCTTGCATGCTCTCTCCTACATAATGACTGTATACACTGTACAATGCTTGCATGCTCTCTCCTACATAATGACTGTATACACTGTACAGTGCTTGCATGCTCTCTCCTACATAATGACTGTATACACTGTACAGTGCTTGCATGCTCTCTCCTACATAATGACTGTATACACTGTACAGTGCTTGCATGCTCTCTCCTACATAATGACTGTATACACTGTACAGTGCTTGCATGCTCTCTCCTACATAATGACTGTATACACTGTACAGTGCTTGCTTGCTCTCTCCTTCATAATGACTGTATACACTGTACAGTGCTTGCATGCTCTCTCCTACATAATGACTGTATACACTGTACAGTGCTTGCATGCTCTCTCCTACATAATGACTGTATACACTGTACAGTGCTTGCATGCTCTCTCCTACATAATGACTGTATACACTGTACAGTGCTTGCATGCTCTCTCCTACATAATGACTGTATACACTGTACAGTGCTTGCATGCTCTCTCCTACATAATGACTGTATACACTGTACAGTGCTTGCATGATCTACCCTACATAAGAACTGTATACACTTGTATACACACACTTGTATACACACAATTAATCATCAATTTATTTAATTTATAAATAAAATAAAATATTAAATGATAAATAATTCTATTAATAAATTAACTACTGGAAATGCGGCTACGTCAGTGAATTCATTCGTTGGAATACAATTTAATAATAACACTGGTAACTCGTTTACCTTCATCATCACGGGAATGTTGACGCAATATATCACTGAATAGGCCAATCCAGGCTTGAATGCTGATTTCTTCTGAAACAACAAGTTGAATAAAGAATGGTGATAAAAAACAAAATAACAAAACACATTATTTTTTAGGTTTAATACCCCTTAATTGCTTAGAAATGAATGTTCAGAAAAGAAATACAATTTTAAGTTAAAGATTTATTAATTAATCATCAATTCATTTAATTTATAAATAAAATAAAATATTAAATAATAAATAATTCTATTATTAAATTAACTACTAAATAAAATAATAAATTTCTTTATTAACATATTATGAAGAAATGGTGTTGTCAAAAAAAATTTGATTAGGAATTTGTTTACATATACGTGTCATCGCCATTGGCGGCTCGGGTAGCGGCGGCGGCGAGGGGGTTAACACTACCGTCGTCGTTGGCTCTACAACGCCTACAAACAACGAGATAAGCGTTATTGTACAAGTGAAATTCCAAATTCATCGATATAATTATAATAATATCATTAAATTTGTTACCTGCCCAGGGACTGCCACCTTATCGTGGTGGGCAGGTTTGCCTGCTTTGTTGATCCCGAGAGCTATGCCGGCGGAAGCGTATGCTTCTGGTAGGGCCACCCAAGCCGGACTGGTCGAGGAGGAGAAGTCAGACGAAGTGCAGTCCACGCCCCAATCCCCTTTCCCCCCCACTGTCCCATTGAATATTTCTCCTCCCACTTGGCCCTGCCCTCCCTTGCTGGACTCCCGTATGACGACTCACGCAACGTACAATGGATCTGATTCGGATGTGGCTTTATTCTTCATTATCATCTTTCTCATCTTCATTATCACCCGCTCATCGTCTCGATTAGCCATCGTTGCATAAATATGAGACGTTTCAAACCTACCACGAGAATTCAAAACCTCAACATTAATATTGCAGACTACCTCCTGGTATATATCGGCTTACGCAATCTAGAACCCAGTACCAAGAGACAATTCGAGATACAATGTGATAAACGTCAAGTTCCTTCTGTGGAACAGTTCACAAAGTTCCTCAAAGTTTACGTCAGCGTGTGACAACGCTCTCAGGTTGATTATCAAAAGACCAAACCCCAAGCAAAAGGTTCTGCTGTCAGTAACAACTCGGCACCCAAGCAACGGGCCCTTATCTCCACGTCAGATAATTTAGTCCCTAGTTGTTTATTATGTAACGAAAATCATCGTCTCTTAAATTGTCAGACATTTCTCTCACTTGCTCCTTCCCAACGTCGTGAGAAGTGCAAGGAGATTCGACTATGTTTCAACTGCTTAGCTAGTTCGCACATGGCTGACAAATGTTCCTCGAAGTTTACATGCAAGCGATGTAACGGTCGACACCATACTCTGCTACATTTAGACACCCGTAATTCAGGCCTCTATACCTATCTTCACATGGTTCCAGCTCAACTGAAAGGAAGAACACAGATTAAGAGATCTAATCTAAAAAGGTTATGTCAAGTAATAACAAGAAACAGGCCTAGCCTAGGCCTACGCCCTTTGATGCCTACGCCCTTAGCCCCTCGCAAAATATGACCTAAGTCTTATTATTCATGTAAAATGCATCTGTGAATAATAAATTCAATACAAGTGTGAAACCTCTCCCTAAAAGCACCTTTGTTATTCTGTACACATACCTACGTTATCTCCGTTGGGATCCATTTGAAATAAATAAAATATTGAAGAACGATCACGTAAAAGAAATGTGTTGCCAGGAAGTGAGTTAGTCAACACATGTTAGTCAAAATGGTTTCTAATAAGCATGCTCTTAAATCAGGTAATGGGTGTCAAGTTCTATATGAAGCCAAAAATAAATCCATCAATAATAAACGTTAATAAATTTACGAAATTATATATAAAATAACTATGAAAAAGAGTAAACATTTTTAAATCTAATAGTCTTTGATATGACTAGTGCAGTGTTATTAGCAACTGTCAAATTTGTTACCAGTGCTACCAACCAACCAGTCTTGAACAAAGTTCGAGATAATCGAATTTAGTCTCAGTATTACCAAACGTTGACAACACATGAGTTATGACAAACACTAATGTGTCAATCTGGAGAATTCGCCCAATGCAACAAAAACTCAACTTATTCTCTTCATTCACTGGAATAAAACTCGTAAAGTTAGTCATCAATCAGGTACCATCACACTTAAATTTTGAGGTGAAAACGTTGTCCCACAAAATCAAGTTCGCTACCTGGATCTTGAAAACAGTAATATCTTCAGCTGGTTACCTCATTGTAAAGAGACAAGTAATACTGTACGCTCCAGATTAAACCTGTTTTTCGTCATCAGGGGTCGATTACGTGGCTGCAATTATGGTACACTCCTCAGAACGTACTTGGCGTTCATCCGTCCTGTATTCGAATTTGCTAGTGGTGTTTTAGCCCCCCTTCTTGGCCCACTACTGTCCCTCTACGCATCTCTAGAACGTCGAATTAAGTTAACGGTGCCGGAAGCAACACTGTTTTTCAACTTGTTCTTTCTGTACAAAACTTACCCTCTGTATCACTACCAGTATCCTTGAGATACTCTACTTCCGTGTACTGTGGACTTCCCGGTGAAGATTGTAGATCGTCTGTTGAATACAAGTCAATTTCTTGTTACATACTTTTTGATAGAAAATACATGGTTTTGTTTTATCTTATTTGGGGCTTGCTATTTACAGTAACTTACTATATTAGTTACCTACTACATACATACATTATTTTTTTACTTCTTCGAATCCCTGATATCTGCATTTTGTGATCAGATCGGTAGCATCCAACATCGTTACAGTATTAAGACTCCTTAAGAACTGAACCAATTTGACATTTCTTTGTTGATTTCCAACAGCTGGACGTACACACGTAGGGAATTGCACGGCATTGTAGGGTACAGTCGCTCGCTAGAGCTCGATCGAGTAGGTTCTCTAAGTGAGTGTATCTTCAACTCTGTGTACATCCCCTATGCGTTGGTCATGACCGTTCCCTCGACGGTGGGGAAACACATGGGGTTGCGTTTCTCTCAAAACACTGTTTCTAAGCTTGCATTTGCATTGTTATTCACTTGCGAATAATTCCATGTAAGCATCAAATAATAAATCGAACATAACTAGTGCCAACTCGACTGACCCACTCATTGACTCGATTAGCCTCGTTGCAAAAATATGAGACGTTAAGCCCAAATAATCAAAATTCATTAGAAATTAGGTGGCATGCAAAGTCTGCAAATGGCTTTGTGTTAGGTGTACAAAGGGGAACACATCAGCTTACTTACCACTAACCGATTAAATTTGCAAAGAAATGTAATGCCTAAATATTTACAACTACACTGCAAAGTAAGCTGTTGGGTTACCGTTTCTTCACCTACAGTCCCCTATAGTTATGTTGGTATGATTAATAAATAAACCATATCACGCCACCACCTCCATACCACAAACCACAATAACAATAAATAAAGAAGTTAAGTTCACACATTAGTTTGGTAATTTTAATGGTCAGTGAAATGAAATAAATATGAAATATGAGTTACGTGAAAAAGTATGCACCAATAGATAGAAAATAAGAAAACGGACAGGACAACACCATTGAAAAAAAATTGTGCTAGGAGCACAACAGTTGAAAATGGCATACTGAATATTCAATCCACCATTGCACTGCATCAAACGGGTACAGTGACGGCCACATCCACCTCTCACTTCCCCAACCGCTTGCAGTCAAGGTCATGCTTTTCCCGCATTTGCTCAAGCACCAGACAGCGACGCTCTTTCTCGAAGGCTTCCTCTGCTAGGGAGCCTCCGAGAAACCTCGAGTAGGAACTCCTCCCGCTGGGCTCTGAATTCAGCCGCGGCCCTCGACTTCAAGATGCGCAGCTCGTGTAGGCTTGTTTGCCTTGCAGCATCACACGTGAGCTGCGACATCCTCTCTTCATGCTCTTCGCTGATTACGGCCAGCCTACTCCGACATCTGCTAGAGCTGCGAGAGGAAGTAGCAGTAACAGCAGATTCGGTAGCAGGCCGTGGCGTCTTGATTAGCCTTTGTTGCAAAAATATAAGACGGTAAGCCCCATTAATCAATCAGAGTCTCTGGAGTCTGGGAGATGAGTGGAAATGGTTTGTTGTTCTGTTCCATTTCCACAACTGTAACCTCATAAACAATAAAGGGCTCAGAAACTTTCAAACCATCCTGTATAATAATTATGCAAGAAAATATGTTTGGCTACTTAGTAGGCTAAACACCAAGAGCTTAAGTTAAAACTTATAAATAGAGACTATCAAACATGCAAATAAAGATAGAACTTATAGAAAAGATGTAGCCTACTGTATTGGGGTAGGCCATGTTTATATGTTTGCTCAATAGTAAATAATATATGTCTGCTGAATAAATTACCTTCTTCTTCGTCGCTGTATTTGTGCTGTTTACCTGGAGGTGGCTGAGCTGGAGATAGCATAGCTGGTAGTAAAATGACTAGTGTGTTAATTCCACTTAGTTCCTTCTGAACGCTGCCGGAAGCAACACTGTTTTTCAACTTGTTCTTTCCATACAAAACGTTCTCTCTGTATCATTACCAGTATCCATAATATACTCTACTTCCGTGTACTGTAGACTTCCCGGTGTAGATTGTTGATAGTCTGTTGTATATGAGTCATTTTCTTGTCAAATAATTTTTGATAGAAAATACATTGTTTGGTTTTGCCTTAGTTGGGGCCTGCTATATACAGTTATACATTAGTTACTACGTACATACATTATTTATTTACTTCTAATGCCAAAGATGACCCGTCTAAGCCCAGGGTTCCTGCCCAGGGACTGCCACCTTATCGTGGTGGGCAGGTTTGCGTGCTTTGTTGATCCCGAGAGCTATGCCGGCGGAAGCGTATGCTTGTGGTAGGGCCACCCAAGCCAGAATGGTCGAGGAGGAGAAGTCAGACGAAGTGCAGTCCACACCCCAATCCCCTTTCCCCCCCACTGTCCCATTGAATATTTTTCCTCCCACTTGGCCCCGCCCTCCCTTGCTGGACTCCCGTATGACGACCCACGCGACGTACAATGTATCTGATTCGGATGTGGCTTTATTCTTCATTATCATCTTTCTTCTCATCTTCATTATCACCCGCTCATCGTCTCATTTAGCCAACGTCGCATAAATATGAGACGTTAAGCCCCATTAATCATCAATCATTAATCATTCGGCCCAGGGTAGAATAGGCCCAGAGTGACTCTGCTAGTCGTAAGAGGCGACAAAAAGAGACCCTGTCCCTTTCCCCCCCACTGTCCCACTGAATATTTGTCCTCTTACATGGCCCTGCCCTCCCTTGCTGGACTCCCGTATGGCGACCCACGCGACGTACAATGGATCTGATTCAGATGTGGCTTATTCTTCATCATCATCTTTCTCATCCTTATTATCACCCGCTCATCGTCTCGATTAGCTATTGTTGCACAAATGTGAGACGTTTAGCCCCATTAATCAATCAATCAATCAAATGCCATAGAAGCATCCCGTTTTTTGCATTTAACTTTACATGCTTACCTCCATCAAAGTGTCTACCTTCAAGCCCAAATATCCATCCATCCATCCATCCATCCATCCATCCATCCATCCATCCATCCATCCATCAGATAAGTCGGTCACCAAAACACATTCCACATCGCCCAAATAGCGAAAAATCGCCCAGACTGGAAACCCTGATTGTCAGCCGAGGCGCGCGTTCTTAAAGCGAGTCTGTTTGTCTCGATTAGCAATTTTTACAAAAAAAAATGAGACGTTAAGCCCCATCCCATCAATCAATGAATCATTCAATCAATCAATCAATTGAGCGAGTCTGTATAGAAGGTGGAAATGCAGGGCTATCAACAAACGAGATGACGCACAAAGACTCGCAATAGGATGGAAGCCAATCCTGACCCCATTTCGTGTGAAACAAAGGCAAACACCACAATCAGAAATAACTGAACGCCACCGCATCAGTGCTTTCCTCGGACAACATTCAAAATTAACAACAGTACCGCGCCGCCCCGCACCTCCACCTACTATAGGAGTGGGGATACAGACAACGCGCGCCTCGGCTGACAATATAGTCAGTCGACGTTAGGCTCTTGAAAGTGAAGGACGTGATAGGGACTCGTGATCATGTCAGGTGGAATTCTGGCGAAACGTCGAGCAATGGGCGACAAGACTTCAGTCTCCACCAGTATACTCACACAAGTGGCGGAATATACCGGAAGAACACAAATCCACACACATATATATAAATAAAATTACTAGACTATCAAAAGAATAACAAGGTGTAAATAAATTATCCATGGCAGCATTTTCAGACTGTCTACTGCGTCCCAAGGACTGCCACCTTATCGTGGTGGGCAGGTTTGCGTGCTTTGTTGATCCCGAGAGCTATGCCGGCGGAAGCGTATGCTTCTGGTAGGGCCACCCAAGCCGGACTGGTCGAGGAGGAGAAGTCAGACGAAGTACAGTCCAAACCCCAATCCCCTTTCCCCCCCACTGTCCCATTGAATATTTCTCCTCCCACTTGGCCCTGCCCTCCCTTGCTGGACTCCCGTATGACGACTCACGCGACGTACAATGGATCTGATTCGGATGTGGCTTTATTCTTCATTATCATCTTTCTCATCTTCATTATCACCCGCTCATCGTCTCGATTAGCCATCGTTGCATAAATATGAGACGTTAAGCCCCATTAATCAATCAATCAATCATAGCAGGCACTCTAGAATTTGCAATTGTGTGTCCTTCTGAACTTGTAAGGAAACATTTTTCAATTCCTGGTGCTCGGTTCTGCGTGCTTTGAATTGCGTGAGTGAACAAGCATCGTCTGTACGAGCATTAAATTAAGGTACATTGTACGTACAGCCATGAACTCATCAAGCTGAATCAATATTTCCTTCTTATTTGCTCGAGACATGTTAACTATGAAAAGTGGACTGTATTATGCATTGTTTAGTTCTCACGTAATTGAAAGACTAAAGGCGAAATGATGATGAACCAATTACATATCCGGCCCGGAGATTGACCAATGTAAATCAGACGAATCGAAACACAAACCTTTTATCAATACTTCATTTTTAATGATTAAAAACTAGATCTTACCAGAGAAGAAGGAAAAACCCCAGCCGTCTAGCGACAGACTGCTTGTTGCGTGAGCTCAAAAACTGGTCATCGATCAAGAAGTTCAGTTAAAGGTACTTCGGGGGCAGCACAAACGAAACTTTTTACGGCACAATCCGGCACAATCATTTCGTGTGAAATATAGGTACATTTAGAAAAGGGGGGGGGGGGGGGAGGGAGGGCAGTTACATGGACCCTCTGTCATACTGATTATAATGTAAGATACATTTATCAGTCAAGTCTGTACGACTTACCAAACCACAGTGCTATGCTTACTCAGATTTTCGAGTTTTTGTTTCAATCTTTATATATAATTTAAAAATTTAATTTTCTACATTTTTTGACGTAGAGGTATCCTTTGCTCTTAACCCTTTTAAATTGCAGTTGCAGAATTAATTTTTTTCCCTTGTATCGGAGGGACGACAATTTGTTGTTTACAATCCCTCCGAATTGACCTTTCCGCATGGCGGGGAATTTGACCAAAGCTGCTTCTGAAACCCAAAATCACAATGCGTTGTAGCACGTAGAATATCACACACCCCAAATAATTTTTACACTTTTCTAGTATTGGCACAAAACAGTTAAGACTATCTACATTTTCAATGTAGGTAAGGGTGGTCCCAGAAACCAAAAAATAAAATGAAAACGACAACACTTCATTTGTTTAAGGGATGTGTGACGAGTTATATGATTAAAGAAATAGAAAGTTTGTTGATGTTTAAGTTAAAATGAGTTCCAGTTGGTTGGTTGGTTGGTTGATTGCAATATTTCAACTGTCTTTACGCGAATGACCCTCGCCGTTAAAAGCGCCCAAAATCCAATAATCAATCAATCATTTCAACTGTCTTTGACCAATACCTAAGTCAATATTCTCTTGGTCATGCATCCCAAGCAATCAGTTGGGATAAATGTATAAGTGTTTTGGTTGTGTGCATAGCATAGCTCTAAAATCTGGAGCACTTCTTGTGCATTGCACAGCCATGTAGGACTTACTGTAGATAGCTTTTATAGTTTGTTCATGCACGCAGTGTTCTCGCCCTGTCATTTTTACACGAGAGAATTGTTGGGAAACGCAAGGAACAAAATCTAACTTGTTCTCAGCATTACTCATAATTAGTAGATCGTAAGTACCAACTATTACTGATATCTCATTGAATGCCTTTATATTTGTTTCCAAACATTTATGAGTATTCGACAATTTCGAGAAACCTATGTACAGCTAGCGTACATAGCGTTTGCATTTTGTATTGCTTCTATGAGTTAACCCTATCGGTTGTGTTTTCTGCTTGGGATTTGTTTTCCTTATTAGCCTTTATTGTCTGATGTATCTCTTCCATTGTTTCCTGCTTGACATTTTACTGTGTCATCTTGATTATTTGTCACATGATCTTCAGAATCCACTTTTGTGATATCTTTTTTCTGTTTACTCTTAGTAACCACTGTATGGACTACCCACCATGTGTACAGTATAAAGGATATGGACCCAGAACACTTCCTCATCCTCTGGATGAACATTTTATTTTTAACAATAAGAAGTGGTACTCCTGTTATACTAAGAGCGATCCTTAGCTTCTTGCGCGGACCAGCGAATGGGTCCATACACAAATTCCTCGTCCAATTCTCCAAGTTCTATTTGAGTTCTATTTGAACATTTTTTATGATCGTTTTTACATTGCGGATTGTGCAGTTTTAGGTGTAAGTTGTGTGGTTGGCTATTGATGTGTTTGGCGGGGGGGAAAGGTCATATATGATGTTTTATCTAGGTTAGGAGTAAGAATGTTCATATCTAGTCCTGCCTTTACATATTTCATGTCGTTTTCGGCAACATTAAAAACTTCCTCCCACGTGTCTCCTTGAAAGATTATTGCAGTGTCATCGGCAAAACTAAAAATGACTCCATTGAGTTCGTTTTACATAGGACTAGGCCTAGACTTGGAGGGTGTCTGAGATTGAATGAAACGGGTTGAATCTTTTTTATACTTAGCTCACTTTTCATCTTTTATACACTCAGCCTACCCGGAAGATGCATCCATTCGCGAATCGCCTCGGATTGAGTTAATTCAACACTTGACTACGATTGATCCAGTTAACTCGATCGCGTAGCTTAGTTCAGGCTCGCGTAAGTAGGCCCTACCTTAAGGGATTTAAAGTCTTCGACATCGGCAATGTTATTCGGTACGCATCATGTCATATGCCTAACCATGAAAATGAAGCCGAGCGTTCCTGTTTTCATTACAGCATTTGGCAGGCTTTTGTAGCTATCGGACTTTAGGCTTAGTCAATTGGCTCTTGAGCCCCAAGCCCTAGGCCTATATAGGTAGATGCGTATCTTGGGGCTGACAATGTAGGGGCTGTCCTAGGCCTGTCTTAGGCCTGTCCTATCCTAGGGCCTAGGTCTAGGCCTATTAAGTCGAGTTCACATAACGTCGCAAGGATCAATGTTTCGTTATAAGCCGAGTTCAACAATGTAGATAATCTTATGACAGACCAACCAATCAGGCCTTATACCTTGTGACTATTGCAATACATTATAACTTATAGGTTTTCAAGATTTTTTGATATCCAGGAGTGTTGTGCCAGTGTTCGTAAAGGTCTGCATCGTAACCTTTTCGGAAAAGTTATCTCTAGCATTACGACCCATAAATTTATCGGCTGATCTTTTAGTTTCAAAGTCTACGACAAACATAAGGAAACGTTGAGGTTGGTCTATGTAATAAAATTTTAGGAAAACGTTGAGAACATCGTCCATTTTCTTTTTCTAAAGACCTGTGCATTAAGCCGGAATTGAGATATAATTGATTTGGTAAAGCTGTCAAAGACTCCAATATTTTGTAACTAAACCTCCTTTAAGTAATGTTATTTTAGAGTGTTTGGCCAACGAACCGGTAAAAACACAAGAAATGGATGAAAAACACAAGAAATGGATGATGTCAAGCAGGAGATCGTTAGGGTCAATTAGCAACAATTAAATATTCAATATTAACTCAATTATATTGTAAAGTTAGATGTTCATTTCATTTATTATATATAAGCAGCGCGCTGCCAGGCAGGAGCATCAGTCATCTTCAGAACACCGACCTAGTGACGTCAAGAGTGATTCTCGTCGCAACCAAGTGTGTGTGCAGTTTACTCATGTAAACTCTCACTCCTGTAGAAGGTGGAGATGTGGGACGAAAGAAGACCCTGTCCCTTCCCTCCCACTGTCCCACTGAATATGTCTCCTCCCACTTGGCCCTGCCCTCCCTTGCTGGACTCCCATATGACGACCCACGCGACTTTCAATGGATCTGATTCGGATGTGGCTTTATTCTTCATTATCATCTTTCTCATCTTCATTATCACCCGCTCATCGTCTCGATTAGCCATCGTTGCATAAATATGAGACGTTAAGCCCCATTAATCAATCAATCAGGTGGTCTTTAATATGGCTTTGCCGCCAGATAAAACTATCTTGTGTGCTGCCAAGCCATTGCACAATTACATTGACAATCCGCAACCGGGCGTCGCAAATGGCCTGATCATGATTTTAATGTTTTCCATGTTTATTTACATAATTCGGTTCGTCCTCATTTGGGGCTTTCACCGATATATGGGTGCCGTCGACGCAACCAATAACGTTAGGGAACTGGGCCATACCATAGTAATCTGATAATATAATAAAATAGGTAACTTAGTTTATAGTAATAACATCTAACCTAGACCTAAGTTACAAGTTTTGAGTACATTGGTAAGCAGAAGCCCTTGATTTAGGCAAGTTTACGCCTTGAACCATCTTGCACTTTTTGACACAGACCTAGCCTAGCCTTGCCTTAGGCCTAGGCCTAGACTTTGGCCCTAAACCTATTTTAGACCTAGAGCCCTAGCCTAGTTTTAGGCTTCGGCCTAGGGCCTATCTAGACCAAGCATGTAGGCCTACATCTAGAACATGTCTTAAGTGTAGGCTTGAGATCTATATATAATGTTATTGAGTCTTCTCTTGCACTAACCTGCCTAATTTCTGGCAATTTGGTTAGCACTGGCCAGCGGTTATCTAATACTGCTTGGAGCAATCGCAACTATAGCTTCACAAGATGTTTTGAGGACACGGCTGCAGCCATACTGGCCTATCCCAGCCACGTTCCCCAATACATTTTTAAAGCTAGCTAGTGCCATATGTCGTAAAGATATTAGCACCTGTGTGTGGACTGGTAACGCATGTGATCGAGCCGTAGCCCTGCCCAACACTGGCTCGAGCTCGTCACACAGTTCTATGATTACGTGACGAGGAAACCGATAGTTTCTCATCAGATCGTTGTCCGAGAGATTTAAAGGATCGAGCCTGTCTCTAAACACTCGCCGTGGCCTTTCGACATGGTCATCAACCTCTTCAACACCAAACGCGATTCAAGCACCGAAAGAACATGTCTTGAAGGTTAAGTTGACGTCTGCGGCATGGGCGGTGACCAGCTGTTGTTGTCATCGTCTGCTAGGCCTAGGCCAACGCCAACCTAACCTATAATTTCGCGGGAAATGAAAAGTATTTCAAACAGGAAATGATTGTAATACGTTCTTGCTAAGTATTCGTATATACATTAAGCCTTCAAATTAGAACACAAGTGACCCGTCTCGGCCCGGGGTAGAATAGGCCCAGAGTGACTCTGCTAGTCGTACGAGGCGACAAAAGGAGACCCTGCCCCTCCTTCCCCACTGTCCCACTGAAGATTTCTCCTCCCACATGGCCCTGCCCAGGGACTGCCACCTTATCGTGGTGGGCAGGTTTGCGTGTTTTGTTGATCCCGAGAGCTATGCCGGCGGAAGCTTATGCTTCTGGTAGAGCCACCCAAGCCGGACTGGTCGAGGAGGAGAAGTCAGACGAAAAGCAGTCCACACCCCAATCCCCTTTCCCCCCACTGTCCCATTGAATATTAATTTTCTCCTACCACTTGGCCCTGCCCTCCCTTTTTGGACTCCCGTATGACGACTCACGCAACGTACAATGGATCTGATTCGGATGTGGCTTTATTCTTCATTATCATCTTTCTCATCTTCATTATCACCCGCTCATCGTCTCGATTAGCCATCGTTGCATAAATATGAGACGTTATGCCCCATTAATCAATCATGCAATAAAACAATAAGTAATGAGTTACATCATCTTGATGGCGCAAAATGACCTAACCTGGTTGAAGCGTCCTTAAACCCAATAAACTCAAACTCCTCCCACATGGCCCTGCCCCCTGCCCAGGGACTGCTACCTTATCGTGGTGGGCAGGTTTGCGTGCTTTGTTGATCCCGAGAGCTATGCCGGCGGAAGCGTATGCTTCTGGTAGGGCCACCCAAGCCGGACTGGTCCGAGGAGGAGAAGTCGGACGAAGTGTAGTCCACACCCCAATCCCCTTTCCCCCCCACTGTCCCATTGAATATTTCTCCTCCCACTTGGCCCTGCCCTCCCATGCTGGACTCCCGTATGACGACTCATGCGACGTACAATGGATCTGATTCGGATCTGGCTTTTTTCTTCATCATCATCTTTCTCATCTTCATTATCACCCGCTCATCGTCTTGATTGGCCATAGTTGCGCAAATATAAGACGTTAAGCCCCATTAATCTATCATTAGAACACAAGTGTACGAGATTTTTCAATTAATTATTTTAAATCGAAAGAAGTACAGGTCTGCAATGTTGAATAAATAAACTCGCGGGAGTAAATTTTAAACTCCTGCCACAAAGCAGGAGTTTAATTTTAGAGTTTAATAGCCCCCACAACTGGTGTACTTCCTTTTGTGGACTCGGAAACTGGAGTAAAGCGTGGCCTACTTAAAAAAAAAAACTTATCTTAACCTCGCTTTGTAGATTCGGGCCTAGGGGTGATAATTGATGCTTATCCTAAATGGTTTAACATACCTTGGTGCTAGTTTGGCTGAAAAATTGGTATTGCATCTGAAATTGCATAATTCTTCTTGCAGACTTGGCCGACGTGATAAGTTATAGGTCTACTCTGCAGGTTATACCTTTGGGCACTGCTCTGATACGCTGCGTCGTTTCTTTTCTTGACCTCTTTGTCCTGCCCAGGGGCTGCTCTGCTACTTTATCGTGGTGGACAGGTTTGTGCGCTTTAATGATTCCTGGAGCTATGCCGGCGGAAGAGTATGCTTCTGGTAGGTTCTGGGAAGTTGTGACATAAAACCGTCACAAAGGCGGGTGACCACGCAGGGGTTCACCCAGGCTAGCTGCGGCCGGAGTTGGGTTCGTGGGCGTTTGGCTAATTGACGGCGGGTGAGAATGGTGGTAGGAACTATTGTAATTATACTTTTATAAGAATAAAAGCGGGCTCCATCTTGTTCTATAGTGAATTTGCAGGGACAAAACAAGAAAGTGTCCAGGGGATGGGAGACTATTGTAACCAGTGAGCAGACAGTGACTAGCAGTATAGTAATGATAATTTATTGTTGGGATAAATATGCTTGACAAAAAGTTGATTGAATCAGCTACAAAGACTGCAAGAAACATTACTTTCTAAATCGCCACAAAACAGTTTTGACATGAGCACATTTAAATGGGCGCTTCTAAATTTAACAAAACAAACAAAAACATTCGTGCAATGTGTCACAACTATGTGCCTGAATAAATCCTTTAGCAATAACAGAACGTCAGCGATACGGTATGCCACAGAGATATCTTGATATTGAATACAGGCTACATTTACAAAATTTGACACAAAGTAACAAATGGCTCCACTGCCCCCGTGAGCACTTGCGAACTTACACACACACAAATGAATCCAGAAAATTACAGAATACCACGGTATGAAATTTACCAGCATTAGAATGCAATTGAAAAGAGCAAATAGCCAAAGACAACATGTCAATACATACTGTTACAAATACTTGGATGCTCAATCCAAAATACAACCTGTGGCTCATGTGTGTAAGATCCGGTGTACTCACGCTTACGGCTCTGAGAGAAGTGGGGCTTGACCAATGTATGAAATGACTTTTATAACATCGGTAGAGATAACAGAAAATGACGTTAGATTTAAATATAGCAATTACGTCATAATGACGTTATGCATCTTCACGAAGACAGTCGAGCATGTACGAAGGTGTCGAAGCAGAAAATCGATACTGGAGTCGATGACGCTGAGGTGGGTGCAAACGGTGGAGTTTCAATCTTGATTGCCGAATACACGGACGTTTCGATGTGAGGGCTACACGACGCTAAATGGACGTCTCCATTTAGATCGGAAGATCTACATGTTACATGGTGGAGAATAATGAAGCACCCGGTCCTTCCGGAGGCACCGCCACCTAGACTTGATGGCACCATTAACCCGTTCAATAACGTTCCGTGTCCGAATGTGAGCTTCGTTATACCTCTCTGCTGCAGATTTAGGAGGTGGTTCATTACTGGTATCATTATCCATGGTTTTAATAGATAGCCACTAAGCATTATTAGGGTCTTTCTTAAGAGTCTTATATTGATCCGTAGTGAGCAAATCTTGCCTTTTAGAGACGTAACATTCTTTATCCAGTAACACCGTGCTTCTACCTTTGTTAGCCGGAAGAATAATGATGGATTCATCTCCTTTAAGATCTTTAAGAATAGACCGTTCTAGGCTAGTTAAATTCGACTTCACATCTACATGTGGTTTTAAAGTGTCTTTCACCTTAGCCCTAACATTATCCCTCTCTCAGTCAGCTACCAAGTACATGCAAGACTCGACAACTCAAGCTACATCAAACTTATTCACCTGCTTCGGTGTACGAACAGTAACAGCAAAACCCATACCCCTAGATAACACCGCCTTCTCAGCCTGAGTAAGAACTCTTGACGAATGATTTACAACCACTTTATCAACATATTCATTCGATGGGGTGAACCCACGCTGAACAAGCTCGTAGGTCTTCTTTTCACCCCACAAACTATCAAACTTCTTCCTCTGCACCTCCCGAACCCGACCAAACTCAACCTCATAGTTCCTCTGCATCGACACACACAACCTCTCCAACCTCTAATCCTCCAACCCCACAATCCGCCCCACTTCAAAATCAATCCTCCTATGCAACCGGTAAATCTTATGTCTGATAAAATTGATTTGTTCTTTGACCAACAAGATAGAAGCTGATCTAAGAGTACCATGAGCCCTGGCAGTAGGAGCAAACGAGTTTTTAATCCTGAAACCCTTAGGAACAATCCCATGTTGTTTACATTTGCACAAAAAAGTTAAATGATTTTTCAACCTAGCCAATGAAACAAAACACCTCTCCAGCGACCTGCAAAAACGTTGAAAACAACCAACCACACCCTCACGAGGCCTAAGTCCACCAACAGGACGGTCTTCTCTAAGCCAGTCAGGAACAAACAGGTATGAGTCTGATTATGAGTTTCCAGACAGGTCCATTCTGAATCGTTAATTAAAAGATGGAAACATAGTAGAACAGGTAAAAACGTTATATAAAAAAAAAAAAAGTGGGGCGGATTGTGGGGTTGGACGATGAGAGGGTATTTAACGCAGGCCACAATCCGGAAACAGGTTCCACAGCCAAGCCAATAAAGGAACACAGTGACCTAGAAATATTAAGTAATATATTATATTTGATAATTAATAAAATTATATTTAAATGGTAGCCGATATTTATATATCTATATTTACCTCGAATTCGGTAGACCATCCTTGCTCCTTCATTCTCAATTTGTTGGTGAACAAATGAAGTGCATAGGGCGTCACTCGAATGTGCTCTTTCGTTTTCATTTCATCACCATTTAATATGGCAACAATGTCCCTGTTCATAGGTTCTAGCCTGCAGTAGGGTCCTCGCAGTACCTGCGTAAGAAAGGTAGAAAGATGTTGGTGAACCCTAGGCCATGATACTGGGCTTGGTCTACTACAATTTTCCCTATAGTATTTATTTTAACAGTAGGCCTTTAATACAAACACATACTGTGCTGACCTAATGCACAGATATGATGTGTACAACGCTAGGCCTACACAGGACTACGTACCATTGCTTGTCTTCTTCTATGCATCAATATCATAGTTTGCAATCTTCGTCTTCGGGCTCGATTTTTTAGTAAAATACAAACAGCAAACGCAGACATCCACTCTCTTCTTGGTTCTGCTTCCATTATAACATCCATTATAACATTAAACGAATATTTTTAGGTTAAAAGACTTCACATACCCTTCACATACCGGCGTAATGAATTTCGCGCCTCTACAGATTTGGCGCGTTTTTAGCTGTCAACTGTCAACACGGCGGTGACTTTTTGTATGATTTGGTGCGCAAAGGCGGTGGATTAGTTGGCGAGATTAGTGGACTAAAATGGTATGTCCAAAGCTCTTATGAGGTAGTGGGTAGCAGGTTAGTGGTTAGTGGTTAGTGGTTAGCAGGCGAAAATCAAGTTGGAACACACCCTGAGTTTATGGCATCAAGTTTTCCATACACACTCTTGACTGTTGGCGCCATCTTGCGGTGAAAAAGTGTATCGTACGTCCGGTCTCGGTTTTTCAGTCGGTAACTTTGTTTGACGTTGCTTGGCAGCCCAGATGTTCGGTAAGGTGGAGCTAGTTTCACGTGCTTGTAAGGATATAATTTTAAGAGATTTGGTTAAGTCGTTTAAGAGACAATTTAGGTATGAAACTGGTGGTATTTTACTACTAAATATAAGTGTGCAGTTAGATTACCTTAGTAATGCAATGTTTTCCTTGAATGTTTGATTTGGTAAGTGTAGGACTAGGTTTCCGCGGACTCACTGAACGACTGACTCTAGCTCGGCGCCATGTTTAAACGTTGGGTTGTATATTTGTTTATTTTTAATTTTTGTTTTATAGTAATTTAGATGAACGGTTTGTGAGCTGTTTAGTTGTCGTTATGTATGTTTGTGTCGATTACGTTGTAATTTAATGATATCTTCAACTTCTTGTTTTGATTTGTCTGTCAACCAGAGAGTCACAATTTTTGTAAAAGTTGTCTTGGATCTTTTTTCTGTAATTGTCGAGGGGAGCAGATTAAACATTTTAGGTCCCAGATAGAGAAAGTGTTTTGTTCAATTCTTTTTGTAACCCGTGGCATAATTAGCTTGTTTCTTGATCTGTTGCGCGTTAATTTTGTGTGAGGGATTGTTGGATTCATCATGTTATTCTTATAAACGTTAGTGAGAGTAATTTTAATATATAATTTCCTATTTGACAAAACCTTTGATTCAATGAATACCTGCTCTGACCGGATATACAAAATGCTTGAAGGAAAATGTCCGGCGGATCGATAGGGATTGTACATGTGCCCGGTAATAGCGTTGCGGCCTGGCCCGTTGAAAGTGCCATATTTAAGAATTTATGTCTCGGCGTCTTATGGTTTATAGCTTTATTGATGCTACACGACGTTGTTTTTCCGCTGCCACCATGTTTTATCTCCGACTCATTCAGATGTTCGAGATGATGAAGGATTAATCTTCAGGTACCAGACACATTTGAGTTAGCCATGTTTATTCACTACCTTCTAACTTCCGGTACAGGTATACAACATTCAATGGTGTTGCATAGGGCGGTATTTTCAAATACTAACACAGACATCCCCCCTCCCTTTTCTTCCCCCCCTTCCCCTAACCTCACCGCCCTTCTACTTGCCCCTTTCCTCCAAACAGCCCCCTATTTCATTTCATCTTCATATATCACCCACTCATTGTCTCGATTAGCCTCGATGCAAAAATATGAGACGTTAAGCCCAAATATCAATCAATCAATGTGCGTGCCGTTATAGTCAAACCTTTTGAAGTGACACATGAGTATGCTCGGACTGTAGCTTGGACTGTAGCGGTGTTGTGGGAGGCACATCCTGTAGCGGAGTTGAGGGAGGCACATCCTGTAGCGGAGTTGTGTGAGGCACATCCTGTAGCGGAGTTGAGGGAGGCACATCCTGTAGCGGGGTTGTGGGAGGCACATCCTGTAGCGGAGTTGTGGGAGGCACATCCTGTAGCGGAGTTGTGGGAGGCACATCCTGTAGCGGAGTTGTGGGAAGCACATCCTGTAGCGTAGTTGAGGGAGGCACATCCTGTAGCGGAGTTGAGGGAGGCACATCCTGTAGCGGAGTTGTGGGAGGCACATCCTGTAGCGGAGTTGTGGGAGGCACATCCTGTAGCGGAGTTGTGGGAGGCACATCCTGTAGCGGAGTTGTGGGAGGCACATCCTGTAGCGGAGTTGAGGGAGGCACATCCTGTAGCGGAGTTGAGGGAGGCACATCCTGTAGCGGAGTTGAGGGAGGCACATCCTGTAGCGGGGTTGTGAGAGGCACATCCTGTAGCGGAGTTGTGGGAGGCACATCCTGTAGCGGAGTTGTGGGAGGCACATCCTGAAGCGGAGTTGTGGGAGGCACATCCTGTAGCGGAGTTGTGGGAGGCACATCCTGTAGCGGAGTTGTGGGAGGCACATCCTGTAGCGGAGTTGTGGGAGGCACATCCTGTAGCGGAGTTGAGGGAGGCACATCCTGTAGCGGGATTGTAGGAGGCACATCCCTCCGTGCGGCTTTTATAATAGCTCCATGTTCCTTGACGGTTGACTTATCTAGAAATAATCGTTATGTGGTATAGTAACATATTCGACATAACGGCGGTCCAAGATGTGGTTGTACAATCCAATTACTACTTCCCTAATTTATAAAATAAAATTACAATAGGAATAAATAATTTAGTTTGAAATCAAACTTTGCGATTACATTAAGCATATTTAAATATTTAGTGTACCTGTTGTCTGTTGATATAATTATATACGTGCGTAGTATTTACTATTTAGTAGTATATTTAATTTGTTACAAAAATTGGGTCAAGAACAAGAAACGTGATGCGGTGACTAGAAGGGAGGCGCACGCATGGGCATGAGCTCAGGAATGTGAATTCGTTGAAAACAATAATGATCATTTAAAAGCCATGCATGAAGTGGCAAGTTTTACCAGGTGATTTGCAGTGCGGCCAGTTTTCTCACACCAGGAAAAGGACTGTTCTCATCAACAAAGATATGTTTATTGTTTAGGATAGGTGTGCTTGATTCTTGGGCTGAGATGTGCAACCGTTGCAAAAAGTGTTACCATGACCCCCGGTCTCGAGCCCAGGCACTCAAGGAGAGGCAGGCTGCAATGACTGTGTATGGACTAACGAGACTTTCTTTTTATATAGACTTTAATGTTTAAATTAAAATTACAAGTACAACCCTATTAGTTAGATAGTTATTACAAATAAGTAATCTAGGCTAATTCGGGTCCATGTAGCAGGCCTGCCCCCCCCCCCTGTTTTGTAAATGTACCCATTTTATACTCCCCATCGTTTGTGCTACGTTTGTGCCGGATTGTGCCGTAAAAAGGTTCGTTTGTGCCGCCCTCAAAGTACCCAAAATTAAGGGGTCAAAATGAGGGGACTATGTGGCTGGCCCCCCTTCTTGTAAATGTCCCAATTTTACAATCGCAGTCGTCTGTGCTTCGTTTGTGCTGCATTGTGCCGCAAACACTTTTTTCGTGCTGCCCCCTGGGTGGCTTTAATGAGGGGTACCCCAGTGGTGGCAATTTTGTTGGGTTTGGAGTTGGGTGCGGAGATGAGAGTTTTGAGAAGGTTAGCAAGGGTTGAAATGATTGGGTCGCTGGAATAAGCGATGAGGGCATCGGCTATTTGGCCGATGATAGTCCAGGCCGGGTTATGACCTTGGGGAGTATGTGGAGGTGGCAGCAGTGGAGGCGGCGGTTTTGTAGGTGGAACCTGGCCACATGGTCGCCGTGGGGCGGGAATTGGGCCATTAGGGAATCGGGGTTGAGTAGACTGTGTTACACTGGTGTGTGGTACATCAGTGAAGTCAGGTGGTGTCTGTTGTGGTGTCGAGGCCTGGACTGCTTGCGCGTATGAAACTAGTGGGGGAAATTTGGCACTGAAGGTGGCTGAGGGGAAACTAGTACGCTGTTGTGAAGCTGCAGGCGGAGGAGGTGGTTGTTTAGTTACCGGACGGCCTGTCTGATTCTGGTTGCTCTGTGCTTGGGCATCACAGGCATCAAGGTACGCCTTGCATTTTCGGTAAGAGGCTGGGTGGTCTAATTTGCAGTTGACGCATGTGGCGGGTGTGTCAGGGGATTTGGTGCAATGAGCTGACTTGTGGGCTTGGGCGCATTTAAAGCACGCCGGCGGAAGATGGCATAAGGCCGATGAATGGCCAAATTGCTGGCAATTGAAGCATTGCCGTGGACCTGATTGGCCACGGTAACGTTCAAATGTGACTTTGTGTTGACAAATGATGGTGACTGTGTGAAGGGGGACTCCAGTGTCAAATAGAGAGACTGGCGACAAACAAGGGCATAGGTCGACGTGTGGACGGAGAGTCGTCATTGTGTAAGATTTGGCGGAGGTCAACTATATTGACGCCTTGCTCCGTCAAGTCAATTTTTATGTCCTCGACGGGCACAGACGAGGAGAGACCGCGAATAGAGACCGCGAATGACTAGACGTTTCTGTCGCTGTTCCACTGTCGGGGAAGTGTGAAACAGGAGTTGATTGGTATGTAGGTACTTGAATATCTCGTCGTAGGTTTGCCTGAGATTTGGCTTTATGCGGAAGGCTTCCGCTGTTGCCGAGATAGTGTATGCCCCTTTGGTGGCCTTGGCCAATAGGGTGACCAAAGAGGAATAATTCTCTATGTTATACACTAAGATGGGAGGGGGTTTTGCATTAGAAGAGTGCGGCTTGTCAGTCCCAGGGTTTGGTGGGTCCGAGTGAGTGGCTGGGGGATGATGAGCTACCGGTTTGTGGATTACGGAGCTAGGAGACGGTCGTTGGGCATGGAGTTTTGGGGGCCTGGATGCGGTATTGCGGACAGAAGACGCATCGGATTCAGGATATTGTTCTTGGCACTGTTTAACTGATCTCGATTCATCTGCTTTATCTATGTCGACCTTGGCAATGATTTCAATGGACATGATTTGTTTTACATATGGACTTCATTAAAATTATCTTGGTGGCGCGAATGATCTTCGTTGTCGAAGCGCCCTTAAACACTACCAATAATAATAATAATAGGGGAAAGCGAGTGGGTCCGGCGACGTTTTGGACGCACTTTTTGGCTGGTCGTGGGTTGAGGCTGGCATAATTCCATCTCGCTTTCAGCGTCAGAATCTATAATCAGGGAGTCGTCGTCTGACATGTTGTCGCAGTCGACATCCAGGGCCAGAAACCGATTAGCGGTGGGCGTTACTGGCCGGCCTGGGACAGGTTTGTAAGAGAGCGGAGCTGATGCAGGGACCCCTGCATCACTTGTGATTATGGGGAAGGAGTAACGGCCCTTTCGCGGTTCCTTCTTCTTCAGTGGGATTTTAGTCCACACTGGAAATGGTTCAGGAGTGCGTTGTACGAGCTTTGGAGCTTTGCTTTGGAGCTTTGGAGCTTTGGATGGTGGCAATAAGGTACAGTTTCCTTTTGCTTGACAATCTCGACCGGACAGTGTCCTTAAGAGAAGTATGATAAGAATACAGATGTGATGGTTTTGTTGCTGAAGGCAGAACGTTTGGAAAAAGAATGAAATGGCCCGAAGGCAGAAAGAATTTAGAGTGATATAAGTATGAAATTAATAGAAGAGGTTGGGTTTACAACTACTAGGAATAAAATAGGTAAGTTCAGGAAGGGTCCTGGGAATGAATAGAGGTACTACCTCACCCGTCTTTTCTTGGCGAAGAGGGGAAGGCGAATGTTGCGGTGGCGTCCACATGCCTTTGGGTTGGGAGGCCTGAATTCAAGGGTGTTTATGCTCGCGACTGGACGGAGAAATCTATCATGAGGGTTGGGCATAAAGTCCAGCTGTGACCTCACGAGAGGGTTTGGGTGCCGTGATCAAGAGTTAAAGAATTTAAGGGATCGATCCTGAACCAACTTGTCTACCAAAGGTAGATCCAGAGAAGTGTGGAGCGGAACGATGGGGGTGTATTTAGGAAGGTGCATCACCACTCGAAGGACAGTATTTTGGAGGCGCTGTAATTTTAGAAAATTAGTATATGATGTGGTGCCCCATATGGGAGCGGCATATAGAAATGTGGGACGGATAATGGTCGTGTAGATCCGAAGACGGTCTTTCTCTGCAATAACTGGAGACCTCAGTATTGACCGAAGAGCAAACATTTTGCTACGACTCTTTTGCATCACTTTGTCTACATGATGGTTCCAGCTAAGACGGCGGTCTAATAATGCACCCAGGTACAGATTGGTCTTAGACCATGCGATCGGGACACCGTCCAGAAAGAGGGGAGAATGTTTGGGGGCATGACCAGTAGTAAACATGTTGGCTGAAGTTTTGCCAACATTAAGTTTGAATCGCCATTTGGCATACCATGGGGACATTAAATCCAGACCAGCTTGGAGGTGTTTGACAGCAAGTTTTGCGGAGCGAGAGGTGGCAGCAATGGCGTCATCATCCGCAAAGAGATGCACATCAACACCCTCGGGCATTTCTGGCATGTCCGCCGTGTAAATATTAAATAGGGTTGGACTGAGTACTGATCCCTGAGGTACTCCTGCGCGTATTTTGCGTGGTGAAGACAGTGACCCCAGCCAGGATGCCCGAAAACTTCTTTTGTGGAGGAATGATTGGAGAAAGTGAATGATATGCAGGGGGAATTTGTACCGGGCTAGTTTCAATAACAAGCCAGCATGCCAGACTGAGTCAAAAGCTTTGGCAATGTCGAGGAAAGCAACGGCTGTGACTTTCTTGTTATTGAAACCATGAGTGATGCGATTTGTGAGACGTAAAAGTTGATGTTCCGTAGAGGTGTTTGCTACGAAACCAAATTGATACTGGGGGATAATGGTGTTGTCGGCTAAATGTCGCTTGATGCGAGTTAGGACCAGTGACTCAAGCATTTTGGCCATGACATTGAGAAGGCTGATTGGTCTGTAGCTGGACGGGTCTGACGGCGGTTTCCCGGGTTTTAAGATTGAGATAATTTTGGCCATTTTCCAATTTTTTGGGAAATATGACGTAGTGAGGCACCGTTCATAAATATGGAAGAGGACTGCCACAGCTGACCCGGGAAGTTGTCGAATGAGCACCGCTCCTATACCGTCATGACCAGGGGCTTTACGGGGGTTTAACTTGGAAAAGATGGTACGTAGTTCAAAGGGTTGAAGGTTGTACTCAGGTGGGGGTTCCGGGCACACAGTTTTTGAAAAGTAGATTTTCATTAACCTATCCAAATCAGGTTCGCCAGGAACTGGTGGATTTGGGATGAAGGCCAGTTCCAGACTGCGCGAGATTGCCTCGGCTTTGTCCGGGCTACTAAGTGCCCAGCCTGCAGGTGTGAGGATTGGGGGATTGGGTGATTTCGACTTCTGTAGCGTCTTGGCCATCCGCCAGATGGAGTTGTCGTGGTATGAGAGGGTGGAGAGTTTTGCCTCCCACTGCGATGAGAAATGGTCGGCAATATCGCGGTCAAGTGCACGTTGCAGTCTGTCGTATTCGGCCTTGCAGTCTGGCGTTCGGAACGCTTGCCAGCGCCGACGGGCTCGATTTTTCTGTCGCACACATGCACGAAGGGCAGGTGGTAAAGACAGATGTGTTGAGGGCGACGGTGTGTATTTGGGGATTGCAACAGTAGCTGCCTGACGGATAAGAGCCGATAGGAAGGAGATCGACGTATCGATAGCTGAAGATGAGTCGAGAAGTGGAAGTGGGAGGGCAGTGAGGCGGTTGTGAATATGATTACGGAAGCGCTGCCAGTCGGCTTTGCCGTATGAGAAACGGGGGGTAGGTGGTTGGTAATTAATTTTGTTACCAATATTTATGAGGATCGGATTATGGTCGGATGTGAGTGCCTGGACTGTCGAAATATCGTAAGATGTGTGGATGTTCCGAATAATGGCAATGTCTAGCACATCAGGAGGGGTAGTGTCCCGATAGTGGTAGAATGTTGGTTCGACAGGCCCAGTGACATTGAGTCTAAGGTTGGTAGACGTGATAAAACGAAGAAGAGCAAGTCCCCGTGTGTTGTTGACAGCCGAATTCCAAAGATGGTGTTTGGCATTTAAGTCACCCGCCAGTACAGTCGGCATTTGTGAAGTGAAGAGGGAATTAAAGTCGGTGCCAGTGAAATGTTTATTTGGGGGCGAGTATGCTGCGATGCATCGCATCGGGCCAGCAGCTGTTTTCACAATTGCGATAGTGGCTTCGACCGCAGAAAGAAGGGGGGTGGGCTCTTGAACGACGGCGGCTGTAGAGCGAGAGAGAATGGCAGTACCACCCCCTCTCGTACGTTTAGACGCTGTCAGTCGATCGTTACGTAGAATTTGGAAGCCAGGAATAGACCAGTTGTCAGAAGGGAGAAGATGAGTTTCGTTGATGAGAATGATATCTATGGAAAGTTGATGAACTAAGTGTTCTGCCGATTGCGACGAACTCCTCCGGTCGAAGGGGGTCCTTCCACGTAGTGACCGGTGCCCACAAGGGGGGCTCTCATGCATGCTTCCTCTCTTCTCTTTCTTCTTACGTTTATCACCGTTCATGTCATCCTTTTCTATTTTCATAGTTTTCTTCTCCATAAATGCTGGCCCCCTTTGTGATCCAAAGGCCCTCCGCCGTGTTTGCCGTGCGGTGCGACCCGTGTCGGTGGAAAGGGGGATCCTGGCGGTTGAGGGAAGTGTGTCCTGCGGGGCACATGGACCAACACACCGCTTTGGCCCCTGCTTCACCTAGACGGGGGGTCCAGGCTTAGCCCGACCTGGATCAATCGGCTGTGGGCAACGTTAGTTGCACAAATTGGGTGAGCCTGTTGGCTATATTGTCTGTATATCCCTGGCGTTGGAAGTTCCGCGTCCCATTTGAGGCTCCATGGAGGGTGGGGAGTGCAGATGATGAAGATAATCATTGTTACATGGATATCACCTCTAACAATAATTCTAAAGGCAGTAATGTGAAAAGAAAAAAAGACACGTCATCCGATGACGAGGGTATAAAAAATGAGATTATCCCGTTCTACATTGTTGTGAAATGTACCGAAAAGGATAAGTCGTTCACTTCAACAAATCCGTTCTTTATCGAAAAGACATTGGAGGGAACAGTTGGATATGTTTCGTCAATCAAAAAACTGCGAGATGGATCACTGTTGATCCACTGCATGAATGAGAAGCAAGCAATAAAGCTCTTAAATCTCGAGACCTTCTGCTCTTATGACCCGTCTCGGCCCGGGGTAGAATAGGCCCAGAGTGACTCTGCTAGTCGTAAGAGGCGACAAAAGGAGACCCTGCCCCTCCCCCCCACTGTCCCACTGAAGATTTCTCCTCCCACATGGCCCTGCCCCTCCCTTGCTGGACTCCCGTATGACGACCCACGCGACGTACAATGGACCTGATTCGGATGTGGCTTTTATTCTTCATCATCATCTTTCTCATCTTCATTATCACCCGCTCATCGTCTCGATTGGCCATAGTTGCGAAAATATGAGACGTTAAGCCCCATTAATCAATCCTTCTGCTCTTATCGTGTATCTGTTGCTGGACATCCGTCCCTCAACATATGCAAAGGGGTTGTTTCATGCTTTGATCTACTTAATGCATCGGAGGAAGAAATCAAAGCACAGCTTTTCCAATACAAGGTGGTTGAGGTAAGGCGAATCAATAGTAGGAAGCACGGGTCACTCCAGGCAACACCTGCCTTAATTATATCGTTCTCTCTGCCTGCTCTACCAACATCTATCAAGGTCGCATATTATAATCTTAAGGTCCGCCCATACATTCCCAACCCGATGAGATGTTTTACGTGTCAACGGTTTGGGCATACACAATCTAGATGTTCAAGAGAAGAGATATGCGCTGACTGTGGTGAGCCAGCACACACTCCTGATGCCTGCCAGAAGGAGGTGTGTTGTGTCAACTGTAAAGGTGACCACTCTGCCCGCTCCCGTCTTTGTCCGATATGGAAGCAGGAACAAGCGATCCTTGGCTTGGCAGTGCAATGTAAGATATCGTTTGGAGAAGCTCGTCGTAGAATAATTGAATCACAACCTATCTCACCTGCTATGTATTTCGCCTCAGTTACACAGAGGACCAGCACTTCTCAAAGAGAGACTGAGCTAATAAAACAAAACCAAGCACTTCAAGAGTCGGTACAAAACCTAACGGCCATTGTCCAGCAACAACAACAACAGATTGCTGATTTGACATCGAAGCTTAGCGCAGTTCTGGAACAACTCTCAACGCCAACAACAACAAAAACAACTTCACCTGCTCCGGAAAAAGTACAACCAATGGAAGAATCCACTGCTTCACCCCCACCACCAAGAACAACAAAGACCAACACTGTTATCCCTAACAAGGAAATGTTTAAAAAAACAAAGACACAAGAAACATCATCTGGGAAAAAGACTACCCTTAATAGAAATGTGTCGTTATCATGTGAAGACATGATTCAAGATCCTCTCATGGATCAAAACCCATACTCTTTAGTCAAGAGAAAAGGTAAAGGGCATAGATCCCACATCGATAAACAGCCATGGATAGCTCCTTCTTAACGTGGAATTGCCGTGGATTCTACAACAATAAGGAGGAGCTCCAACTCCTCCTAAGAGACAATAGTCCTCAGGTCGTGTTTCTTCAGGAAACTCACCTGAAACCTGAAGACACACCTATTGTCAAAAATTACTTTTTTCATCGTAATGATTTCACCGGTGGTAGTCGTGCACAGGGAGGTGTTGCCCTCTGTGTACACAACTCTGTGCATGCCGTGCCCATAAACGTTGTAAGTCGCCTTCAGGTTGTCGCAATTACAGCATATATGCCGAACCCTATTGCTTTGTGCTGTATTTATATTTCACCACAAGAGCATCTATGTAAGCGCGATCTTGAAGAAGTCATTAGGCAATTACCGAAACCTTACATTATTACCGGTGATTTCAACGCGCATCATGTTACCTGGGGCTCCTCTTTATCAGACCAACGTGGCAACATTATTGCTGAAGTTGTATCAGACCACGGCATTACACTGTTAAACCATGGCGAAATGACCCATTTCACTCCCCACACTGGCACTTTCTCGGCCATTGACCTTGCTCTTAGTACTCCTAGCTTGTCACTGGACCTTGAGTTGGAAGTCCTCCCTGACCTACATGGGAGTGACCATTTTCCAATCATCTTACACCTCGCTCGCCATGTTCAACAGCTTTCTCCTGGACAGAAATGGAGTTTAAAACGAGCTAATTGGTCGAAATTCCGTGACATGAGCAGTAAGTTACTGGAGGAGGTAGATTTTACCCATCAGAGGGACGCCAATGAACTTCTCGCAGAAGTTAGTAGCGCCATATTAAAGGCAGCACATGCCTGTATACCAGTGGCATCATCTAATCTTAAACGTCAGCCAGTCCCTTGGTGGAACAAAGAGTGCAGAACAGCCATAAAAAGACGTAATGCAGCTTTTAGGCAATTCAACAAATTCCCCACGGCTGAAAATCTACTTGTCTTCAAGAGATATAAGGCACAAGCCAGATATATTATTAAGCAGAGCAAGAGATCCTCCTGGAGGGAATATGTCTCTACCATTAATATCCGTACACCTTCCTCAACGGTATGGAAAAAAATTAAATCTATCGCGGGCAGACCAACCTCCATTATCTCTGCAATAGAGGAAAATGGAACTCTTTTAACTTCCCCTGCTGAGGTTGCGGCCTCCTTCGGAAGGCATTACGCCAACGTCAGCAGTAACGCACAGTATGACAAGGAGTTTCTTCAGAGTAAAGTTCGCTCTGAGCAGGAGGGATTAGGATTCACTAGCGACAATAGCGAACCCTATAATAAACCATTTACCATGTGGGAACTCCGCTGTGCAGTCAATGCCCTGAAAAACACCTCAGAAGGGGAGGATCAAATTCATAATCTAATGTTTTTCCACCTACCCGACAAGGCATTAGAGATAATTTTATTATTTTTTAACCATGTATGGCTCACCAACTCCTTTCCAAGAGCCTGGAGAAGTGCCATTTTAATCCCCATCCTTAAACCAGGAAAATCAAAGACAGAAGCTGCTTCATACCGCCCCATTTCTCTGACAAGCTGCTTCTGTAAGCTAATGGAGAAAATGGTAGCTAAACGACTGACATGGGTGTTGGAAACTCGTTCCCTCCTGAGCACAGTCCAATGCGGTTTCCGACAGCACCGTAGCACTGTGGACCATCTCGTTCGTCTAGAAAAATATATTCAGGAGGGTTTTGTCACCAAGCAGCATATTGTCGGCGTGCTTTTTGACATAGAAAAAGCATATGACACGGCATGGCGGCACGCTATTTTAAAACAACTATTTGATTGGGATTTTAGAGGACATTTGCCCCTGTTCGCAAAGAATTTTTTAAAAGAACGGAGTTTTAAAGTTCGTGTAAACGGTGTTTTATCTGACTCTTTTGAGCTACAGACTGGAGTGCCCCAGGGCTCTGTCCTATCAGTCGTCATGTTTGCGGTTTTTATCAATAGTATTACTGAATGTTTGCCACCCACAATTATGGCATCTTTGTTTGTGGATGACTACGCTTTATTCTTTCGTTCGGTGCACATGGCTATAGCCGAAAGACAGTTGCAGACTGCAGTCAATAATGTGAGCCAGTGGGCTCGCTCCCGTGGTATCAAATTTTCTCCAAACAAGACCCAGTGTATACACTTCTGCCGCCTACGCACTCTCCATGTCCACCCGGTGATTTTGCTAAATGATGTCCAACTGGAATTCAAACGAAACGTCCAGTTTTTAGGTCTCCTGTTCGACGCTAAATTGAACTGGAAGGACCATATACTTACCTTACGGAAGCACTGTATGTCAACAATGAACATTCTTAAGGTTCTAAGCAACATGTCGTGGGGAGCTGATAGATGCAGCCTGCTTCGAATATACAGGGCATTAATCCGTTCCAAGCTGGATTACGCTTGCTTTGTTTATGCATCTGCACGCACAGCACAGCTATCCGCTACAACATGGCGCAGTAGTGCGCGTAGAACTCCTGCATGCTGAGCACAGCTATCCGCTCCAACATGGCGCAGTAGTGCGCGTAGAACTCCTGCATGCTGAGCACAGCTATCCGCTCCAACATGGCGCAGTAGTGCGCGTAGAACTCCTGCATGCTGAGCACAGCTATCCGCTCCAACACGGCGCAGTAGTGCTCGTAGAACTCCTGCATGCTGAGCACAGCTATCCGCTCCAACATGGCGCAGTAGTGCGCGTAGAACTCCTGCATGCTGAGCACAGCTATCCGCTCCAACATGGCGCAGTAGTGCGCGTAGAACTCCTGCATGCTGAGCACAGCTATCCGCTCCAACATGGCGCAGTAGTGCGCGTAGAACTCCTGCATTCTGAACACAGCTATCCGCTCCAACATGGCGCAGTAGTGCGCGTAGAACTCCTGCATGCCGAGCACACCTATCCGCTCCAACACGGCGCAGTAGTGCGCGTAGAACTCCTGCATGCTGAGCACAGCTATCCGCTCCAACACGGCGCAGTAGTGCGCGTAGAACTCCCATGCGAGCTCCTTGGCGTGACCATCCTTATACGACGTACACGTCTTGCAGACATTCGTACCTGAAACACGACGGACATGTACTCGCGATTAGATTATTTGGGCTTAACATCTTATATTTTTGCTACGAGGCTAATCGAGACAATGAGTGGGTGATATATGAAGATGAAATAGGGAACTGATTTGGAGGAAAGGGGCAAGTAGGAGGGCGCGTGAGGAAAGGGGAAAGGGGAGGAAAGGGGATTGGGGTGTGGACAGCATTTCGTCTGACTTCTCCTCCTCGACCAGTCCGGCTAGGGTGGCCCTACCAGAAGCATACGCTTCGGCCGGCATAGCTCTCGGGATCAACAAAGCACGCTTGATTGATTAATGGGGCTTAACGTCTCATATCTATGGAACGATGGCTAATCGAGACGATGAGTGGGTGATAATGAAGATGAGAATGATGATAATGAAGAATAAAGCCACATCCGAATCAGATCCATTGTACGTCGCGTGAGTCGTCATACGGGAGTCCAGCAAGGGAGGGCAGGGCCAAGTGGGAGGAGAAATATTCAATGGGACAGTTGGGGGGGATAGGGGATTGGGGTGTGGACTGCACTTCGTCTGACTTCTCCTCCTCGACCAGTCCGGCTAGGGTGGCCCTACCAGAAGCATACGCTTCCGCCGGCATAGCTCTCGGGATCAACAAAGCACGCAAACCTGCCCACCACGATAAGGTAGCAGTCCCTGGGCAGGATGTACTCGCTACGTAACGGCAATCAATGACATGACTATGTCTAATTTAGTGTACAGTATTGCACTTGTTTTTTTTCACAACCCTGTTGTGAATAAGGATAACATACCATTGACATGCATTTGTATTCACAGTTTCAATTAAAGGTAATTACATTTACTAGTGTTTCCCAAGGATATTTTTTTCAACGTCGATATCAGCACCATTTCGACGATATCGCGATATTGCGAAATCGATTTTTTTCGGTGGTAATAAAACAATACATAAGAAATCATTGTCAATTTCGTGTTTTCGCCGTGGCCTGCAGTACGCGTTGCTGCAGTTAGTGCCTTCACGTCTCTAATACCCCCCCCCCCCCCGGATATCACAATAACATCAACTTTAAAATTTTCCGCCCGTTGCCTGCAGTATGAGATGCTGCTTAGCGACTAAGGCTTGAATTCTTGGTGTCTCGTGATGACGAGTCAACTGTCCGGGATCGGCTATTGACAGCCGTAAAAGTAAGGTTCCATCAATTCAATGAGTTTTTGAAATGTCATGTATACTCCAGGGTAGAAAAGTAATTGATTGCAAACAAATTCATCACGTGATTCTTTGGGCTGCTCTGCTCTACACAGAGATGCATCAGGAATTTTCCTACACTTCAGAGCAAGTTTCGATTAGAGCTGAGCAAGTGTAGGTCTAGTTCATAAGTATAGTTAGATAGTGTGTCAACTGCCAGTCTTGGTAATTAGGTCTACTTTTGTGAACTTTTAAATTTGAATTAGTAATTTGTTGTGCTATAAATAAATGGAGAGATGTTTGTTGAAATAAACATCCCAAGACTGCCTAATGGCTAGATTGAAGGATGTAAAGAGGAAGCAGGGTAAGAAAGAACACATAGGAATACATTTGTAAATGTTCATTTATGCATGAATGACTTTTACATGACACTCTTAGAAATAAATAAACAAACCTTCAGTCGTACTTTGTTGTCCTCGTTATTTGCAACAACATTTATGATTTAAGTATTTATAACATTGCATAATGCAATAGAAGTAAGTAGGTGGAGGGAGATTAAAGATGTGATTGTGTTTCATCGGAATGCGGGAAGACCCACGATCCCGAAGAACCCTCTGGGGATAGAGAATCGGGTGACATGCTTGATGCCGGAGAAGAGGCTGGTGGCCGTGACGCAGCAGCAAAAGGATTAAAAGTAATCGGTGGCTGTGGCTGATATACCATAGGCATAGTATTCTACCGTTGAGTGAGAATTCTCACTCAACGCTACCGTTGAGTGTTCTCACTCAACGATTCTACCCTAAGCCTTACATCATGGCTTTTGCAATGTTTGCCATCGAAGTCTGCATTCCAGCAAGCACTTGCTGCCTCATATTATCCTGCATTTTCTGCTCCTGCTCATACTGTAATTTTAACAAACTTTCTTCCAGTCGGAAGAAATCGTCTTGCAGTTCCTTCTGAGCAGCTTTCCGCTCCTCTGTTGCCTTCTGGGAGCTGGTAGGCTTCTTCTTCTGTTGTCTTCTGACTGGAAAAACAAGAAGGAGAGGGTGGAGGGTTGGGACAGCGGGAGACTTGGGACAAGCTATATTGTGGCGTAAAAATGGGGTCTGGTTCTTTATTTCATTTTTACTTTGTTTTATTTAATTGCGTGATTTATAGATGCCTTTCTGGTTGTGTAAGTTCCTGGCTTTCAACATTGAAAGGTATGCGCTGTGCTCGACTATTTCAACATCTCAGTTTAGTTTATTTTATGCTGACTGAAGTGACTTGCGGTAATTACCAATTGAGTTGTGTGCAATGCTCGTGGCAGCTGTGCTGACTGGCCAATCCTGGAGGGCGCTAGTTCGACGTTGTCGACAGCGGGCCATTTCCCTCTCCCGCGTGATTCCCACGGGGGTTGGGGGGACAGTCAATGGGATTATTTGGTAATTACCGCGGATTTCGGCCAGCGTGGGGCTGAAAGCGGGGTGAGGGGGTTTGACGTAAGAGAGGCTAGGTGCGAGGTAACTGATGGCTAATTCGGGGCATTCAACCATGGAACGGAAGAGGAGGTAGACCTGTGCCAAGGTGGAACGGTGGAAAAAACGACGGGAGACCCAGAGGGAAGGACATGGAGGCCGATCGAGGACCTGGACGAGGGAGCCAAACCACAACCTGGGGTCGGAGTCAGCCACCGGGAAGCCAAGGTATAGGGGTTACTACAGCTACCCTCTGGATAGGAAGGTTAAGTCCATCAGACCTAGAATGCCCATAAACAGATTCGCCATAACTCAGCCACGTAGGATAAAAGTGTATAGTTTAATAAATTGCGGTTCCTCTATTGTTTGAATCAAAGTCTTGTCATTTCTAAACTGCCTGAACTGGTATGTCCCGATCCATATGATGTGAGAACCACCCCTAGAGCTACGCCCCAGTACATCTACGGGACCGTCGACTTTGGAGTCCGTGGGTTCGAGGCTGAGCCGGCGGAATTGGGTAGGTGTCACGGTAGGTTCTCGCTATCTAACAATATAACTTTGGTGGCAATTTCACTTTTATGATTTCTGGAGCTATGTCGACGGAAGCGTATGCTTCTGGTAGGGCCACCTTAGGGAGGAGAAGCCAGACGAAATGCAGTCCACACCCTCCCCACTCCCTTTTTCTCCCCCTTCCCCTGGCATCTCCCCTCCAACTTGCCCCTTTCCTCCAAACAGCCCCCCATTTCATCTTCATATTTCACCCACTTATCGTCTCGATTAGCCAAGTTGCAAAAATATGAAACGTTAAGCCCAAACATCAATCAATCAATCAGTCTTTGGCATCTTATTGTATCTGTTGGTGGGACAATAAGGATTGTACTGAGGATTTTGGAATTTCAAAAAGTTCTCTAGGCAGAGTGTTAAGAACTTTTACACTTATCTTGAACTATTCTACACCATTTGTAATTTTATTATAAGTAGCTAAAATATATGGGCAGATAATGCAAAAGAGTTAAATTAAAAAGTAAAAGTGTCTCAACCCTTCACCCTCACCCCTACAAAGTTTTAGTAATCCTAGCCTATAGTTCATTTAAATATTATAATTTTACTGGCTTGCAGCCTTCACTTCATAAAGTAGGTCTGGTTGGCCCTAGCTTATTATGCATTGAAAAATTAACCACAAGACCATAAATCTATGCTTCATATTTAATAATTACAATTGCAAGATCATGGTTTTGTACAAGGTTTTCTTCATCTCCGCCTAGCGGAGGCTCGTCGAACTCGCTAGTTAGGTCGTCGCAAGGGAACCAAAACCACTATTCTGTCACCCACTACAAAAACAGCTTTTGTATATAAATGTAAGCTGTAGCTAATGTAAACTAATATATAAAACACGTAAGCGTTACACGTTTGAATAACGTGATTTTCGACACTGTTGAACGGACTGCGACGACCCAACTTGCGAGTTGGACGAGCCTTCGCTAGGCGGAGATCAAGTAGACTTTCGGTATTTTGTAGCTACGAGCAAAATATGAAATATTAAAATAAATATGTGAATTAACATGAACATCTGTGTATTTTAGTGTTGTTATTCACGATGCCGTCTCCCCTGCCCAGGGACTGCCACCTTATCGTGGTGGGCAGGTTTGCGTGCTTTGGTGATCCCGAGAGCTATGCCGGCGGAAGCGTATGCTTCTGGTAGGGCCACCCTAGCCGGACTGGTCGAGGAGGAGAAGTCAGACGAAGTGCAGTCCATACCCCAATTCCCTTTCCCCCCACTGTCCCATTGAATATTTCTCCTCCCACTTGGCCCTGCCCTCCCTTGCTGGACTCCCGTATGACGACTCACGCGACGTACAATGGATCTGATTCGGATGTGACTTTATTCTTCATTATCATCTTTCTCATCTTCATTATCACCCGCTCATACCTGCCCAGGGACTGCCACCTTATCGTGGTGGGCAGGTTTGCGTGCTTTGTTGATCCCGAGAGCTATGCCGGCGGAAGCGTATGCTTCTGGTAGGGCCACCCAAGCCGGACTGGTCGAGGAGGAGAAGTCAGACAAAGTGCAGTCCTCACCCCAATCCCCTTTCCCCCCCACTGTCCCATTGAATATTTCTCCTCCCACTTGGCCCTGCCCTCCCTTGCTGGACGCCCGTATGACGACTCACGCGACGTACAATGGATCTGATTCGGATGTGGATTTATTCTTCATTATCACCTTTCTCATCATCCTCATCTTCATTATCACCCGCTCATCGTCTCGATTAGCCATCGTTGCATAAATATGAGACGTTAAGCCCCATCAATCAATCAATCAATCGTCTCGATTAGCCATCGTTGCATAAATATGAGACGTTAAACCCCATTAATCATCACCCTCCCTTTTCCTCCCCCTTCCAATTTTTCACCCCGCCCTCCTTCATGCCCCTTTCCTCCAAACAGCCCCCTATTGCATCTTCATCGATCACCCACTCATTGTCTCGATTAGCCTCGTTGCAAAAATATGAGACGTTAAGCCCAAATATCATGATCCCGAGAGATATGCCGGCGGAAGCGTATGCTTCTGGTAGGGCCCCCCTAGCCGGACTGGTCGAGGAGAAGTCAGACTAAGTGCAGTCCACACCCCAAGCCCCTTTCCTCCCCTTTCCCCTTTCCTCTCGCGCCCTCCTACTTGCCCCTTTCCTCCAAAGAGCCCCCAATTTCATCTTTATAATCACCCACTCATCGTCTTGATTAGCCAAGTTGCAAAAATATAAGACGTAAAGCCCAAATATCAATCAATCAACAAAAATATTTACAAATTATTATTATAACAGGCTATTCCGTATGAGTTAACTAATTACGACACAAATCACGTTAGCAGAAACAGTTGATTTGCAGTATACAACTAAAACCATAGCGTAGATAATTGTTTCTGCCAACTGTCACAGAGTGCTCATCCTCTGCATTTGTTTAAATGCATATAGTGTGGCATGTGGTTTCACCCTTGCTGCGTTTGACGATGTGATTACTGCTTTGGTACGAACGTGTGGTTTCACACTTGCTGCAACTGCTGATGGGGCAACTGCTTTGGTACGAACGTGTGGTTTCACACTTGCTGCAACTGCTGATGGGGCAACTGCTTTGGTACGAACGTGTGGTTTCACACTTGCTGCAACTGCTGATGGGGCAACTGCTTTGGTACGAACGTGTGGTTTCACACTTGCTGCAACTGCTGATGGGGCAACTGCTTTGGTACGAACGTGTGGTTTCACACTTGCTGCAATTGCTGATGGGGCAACTTCTTTGGTAGGAACGTGTGGTTTCACACTTGCAAAATGTAAAGTAAGAAAACATTTTTCGGTTTAACCAATCCAAATTGTATTTAAAATAAAATAAATCAACGTTTCAACGACTTAAGCGTCGTCTTTTTCAAGACATACAAACATACAAAAACAAATAAAAAACCACAACAACCAAAAAACACTTGCATATAAAATCGAAAACACTGCCACAGCGATACATCACTAGGTAGCTCTAATAAGCTCTTTAAATTTGCTTCTGATCGTGGGTCCCCCCTGAGACACTGCTGCAACTCTTTGTCTCTGAGAATGGTCAGTAACAGGCTGATTGTTGGCTGGAAACACCTGCTGGACTTTTTGGTTAGCCACAATCGGTTTCCAAGCCGAAGGTAGTCTTTGAGCGTCATCGCGAGATGACGCTTAAAGACATCAAAGCATCAAAGAGTGATTCCCACCATCATATTTATAATTGCCTGAAGCCTCGTTGTGTTCCTTCACAAACTGGGACATTGATATCAGCTTCAATGCCTACACAGCTTGTAAACAACTAGGCTGCACATTTCCGGGTCGCCGGAGAATAGAGAATAGGCTCTCCAGTGCATCGGAAGTAATTCTAGCTGTGAGGAATTAGATGTAGCCATCTTTAAACAGTTGTTTCTGGAGTGCGATTACGCTTTCGGTGGTTAATATAATCCCAGTTTGCACCGGCTTCCACCGGCCATCTGCTGTCTTCATGTTTTGTAAGGGCGCGATTATGCCTCGAAGAATCTTCCGTTTCACAAATCTATTCTTCCTCGTTATTCCAGTTTTTTTCTCTCGGCTGTTCAAAATGTCGAACCAAGTCCAAACTTTCCGAACTTCCAAGCAGTTGTCAAAGCTTTTTGACTCATTAACTGAAGAGATACAAGAATTTCCAGAGCCGAGGCAGTCTTTATACAAAACACTTGCGTTTCCATCGACCCTTTCATCTTCTCAAATTGCGTAGGTTAGAAATGACGCTCTGTTAAATTTGGTGAAAGCTTCAGATTCTTGTCCTTCTGGATGTGAACCCTGCCCAGGGACTGCTACCTTAACGCGGTGGGCAGGTTTGCGTGCTTTGTTGATCCCGAGAGCTATGCCTGCGGAAGCGTATGCTTCTGGTAGGGCCACCCTAGCCGGACTTTGTGAGGAGCAGAAGTCTGACGAAGTGCAGTCCACACCCCAATCCCCTTTCCTCCCCTTTCCCCTTTCCTCACGCGCCCTCCTACTTGCCCCTTTCCTCCAAAGAGCCCCGTATTTCATCTTCATTATCACTCACTCATCGTCTTGATAAGCCAAGTTGCAAAAATATAAGACGTTAAACCCAAATATAAATCAATCAATCAATCAATCAAACATGAGACGTCAAGCCTAAGTATCAATCAGTGGCGCAAAATGACCAAACTGCTTCAAGCACTCTTAAACCAATAAAATTCCCCTTTCCTCCCGCACTCCTACTTGCCGCTTTCGCACAAACAAAATTGCTACTTCGCCTTGATATGTCACTCACTCATTGTCTCGATTAGCCAAGTTGTAGAAATATTTGATTTAACAACCATAAAATACGTTTGCAAAAAAATGGGACGTAAACTCATCGATTAATCAATCAACAATAAAACCGTTATAAATATATATCAAACAAATTAAAATAACAAAGTTCAATCAATGACTACTAAGTTTGTGACTACTAAATCACCTATCTTTCAAAACGCTATCTCGGTGGCTCAAAATGACCTAACTGGTAGAAGGGCCGTTAAACCAAAGAAAATTTAAAGAAAATGTCAAATTTAAAAAACCGGTGTTGTTTCTGTCAGCTCAGGGATTTCTCTGGTAGTGAATATGTACTGGGCCCATGCACAGGATTAGGTTGTGTTGGCACGGGTTCGCATTGGCCACACTCGTTTGACTCATGGCTATCTCCTCACTAGAAAAAAAGTTGTCCCAAAATGTGACACTTGTGACGTTACTCTGACTGTAAATAATTTAAAAAAATACATTACAACCGATATTAAATATAAAATAACTTAAATTTAATTCTTATAAAATTAAAACATAATTACTACTTTCATAGTTACTTAATTACTAAGCTTGCAAAACACCATCTTGGTGGCGCAAAATGACCTAACTGGTTGAAGCGCCCTTAAACCCAATAAATTCAAATTGAAAATGATATCGATTGTTTTCTTTCACATTGTTAGAGAAATGCAATCCTAAAAACTTTTCATCATCCTAGACATAAAAAAAGTGTTTGGATGGATTAAAAATTAAATTAAAGTTATTTATCCCACCGATATTAGCGGAGTATTTATTATTAAAGCAGTTGTGAGACAATTTTCATCAATTTTAAAGGTGAAATAGCCCAGCTAGCATACAATCATTGGCCAACTTTGCCACTTCAACCTTCCCAAGGACTGCTTGCTACCTTATCGTGGTGGGCAGGTTTGCGTGCTTTGTTGATCCCGAGAGCTATGCCGGCGGAAGCGTATGCTTCTGGTAGGGCCACCCTAGCCGGACTGGTCGAGGAGAAGGAGTCAGACGAAATGCAGTCCACTCCCCCTTCCCCTTTCCACCCCCGCCCTCCTATTTGCCCCTTTCCTTTCCTCCAAACAGCCCCCTATTTCATCTTCATATATCACCCACTCATTGTCTCGATTAGCCTCGTTGCAAAAATATGAGACGTTAAGCCCAAATATCTATCTGCCACTTCAAACTCACTCAAAAGATGTATTAGCATTACTATGAGATAATATTAATCAATTAATAATTAATCACATGCCAGAAAGTGCAATACAATATTGGCCTAGGCCCGTATCACATGGCAACAACTTAGCTTAGATAACAATTCTTACAATTTGAGTGCACGTAGGTCCAGATCAAAGAAATTATAATATTCCCTACGCTCAACACTGCGATTCTGAATGGGCGACGTTAAGTTTAACGCGAACGACACTCGTCGGTAGACTTATCACGCGGTAAGTTAACGCGCGATTCCGAACAACAATTTCGTAACGTGCGGTAAACGTATCGAAAAGAGGTAGCCGTTGCAGCAGAGCAGCGCCTGTTATATATTAGTTCGTTTATGTTTTCGAGACGTCTGTGCATATTATAGAAAGTTAACCAATGAAAACGCGTGAACAAATGCAATCAATTTCAAATCAAGCTGTCAAAAACCAACACAATCGGGCTTTGCACGCAAAGCTTGACGTAGAATGCGCCACCACCGTCCAAGCCCAAATCCATGACCTGCTGGATGGGTAAATCAGCGCGGACAAGGTCTACTTGACCCATCCAGCAGGCTGTGATGGCAGCATTTTGCCAAAGACATTGGAATAGAAGTAGCGCCACCATAGTTCGAGCTCAAGTCCAGAGCCTCCTGGATGGGTAAATCAGCCCTTTTTTCATGGCTAAGTTATGCGGAGATCAAGTAGACCTTGTCTGAGGGCTGGCACTACGCTGGCGCTGCGAGTGGGAGAATGTGGCAGTGCAAAGCCCCATTCTAAACAAATCTACTCTCAGCTATCTCAAAGGGATTAGAAGTACTTATTAAATTCCTTCTATGCAGTCACAAATACTGCCTGCCCTAGTCGTCTTCATTATTTAACTATTCAAGCACCCGGAAGGATTGTGCAACATTTGCCATCATCGTTAAGTTCGTAATAGTGCGATCTCTAGGCCTAGGCCTAGGGCTAGCCTAGACTGAAGTCAAAGTTTCACAAGTAAGGTTATGTTACCCCTTCACATACGGTTTCCATCTCGCCATGCAATTGATGATGTTTCTTCATATTGAAATTAATTTAGAAATCCAAATATGTAACAGTTGTATCGTTTACTTACCGAAATCTTTTAATAAATCAAGTAATATAACTGAAGTGGACATTCGAAAGTCGGCCATGTTTGTTTAACGCATTGCTAACGGCAGGGGTTAGGTCCGTGATAAGTTTCTCGACAGCTGTATCAACGCCTGTCGTTACGAATAGATCGGAAATCGCGTCGTTACGTTTCCGCCTACCGTAACGACAAGAAAGCTGCGTTAAAGTGATCACGGCCATTCAGAATCGCAGTGCAGGTCCGGATGTTATTTGTATCGAAAGTTTGGATAGCCGAGGCAACACTGAGAGGGATGTGGAAACAAGGTTGGAATAATAATAATTATTCAATCTTGTATCCTGTTTTTATTTAACCAAGAATTATTTATACTTGGCCAAATAAGGGATTAAATATACAGCGTTAAGCGACTATTTGAGGTCATCATGTGGAAAACACTTCACCCACTCATTGTCTCGATTAGCCTCGTTGCATAAATATGAGACGTTAAGCCCAAATATCTATCGAAAGCACTTTATTGTACAATTTAATTTACATGTTGAATGGCAATTATCATATTCCTAATAAATATTATACATACTGGTATCAAAAATATTGTTTAACCTGTTAATAAGAACACATTAATTCAATTGTGGTAGGCATCACATTTGATATTATGAGAAGTAACAATAGCACAATCATAACTTACAAACTGGATGTCTAGCATTAATAACTTTCAATATTACCTTCCACCTAAATAATGGCCTATTTATTTACAACTAATTGAATGGCAATTGTCATAAAAACATTATGTATACAGTACTAGTAACAAAAATATTTACAAATTATTATAACAGGCTATTCCGTATGAATTAACTAATTACGACACAAATCACGTTAGCAGAAACAGTGGATTTGCAGTATACAACTCCTGCCCATGGACTGCTACCTTATCGCGGTGGGCAGGTTTGCGTGCTTTAATGATCCCGAGAGCTATGCCGGCGGAAGCGTATGCTTCTGGTAGCGCCACCCTAGCCGGACTGGTCGAGGAGGAGAAGTCAGACGAAGTGCAGTCCACACCCCAAGCCCCTTTCCTCCACCTTCCCCTTTCCACCCCCGCCCTCCTATTGGCCCCTTTTCTCCAAACAGCCCCCTATTTCATCTTTATATTTCACCTACTCATCGTCTCGATTAGCCACGTTGCAAAAATATGAGACGTTAAGCCCAAATATCAATCATGCAGTATACAACTAAAACCATAGCCTAGAACATTGTTTCTTCCAACTGTCACCGAGAACTCATCCTGTAGTCTACATTTGTTTAAATACATATAGTGTAAGTAAGTAAGTAAGTAAGTAAGTAAGTTTTATTTCCATAATAATAAAATTATTTACCCTTTCGGGTGTACAGGAAATTTGTCAGTCAGTCATGGCAAAATACAGAGCCAAATAACAAATTAAACATTAGAAAATTTACAAAGAGGTATATCTAAAATATACAAAATCTACAGAATATTACAAAATATTACAAAAATACAAAATTACAAAATACAGACAAAACACACAAAAATGCAAAATACAAACAAATTAGAAAATACAAAGTACAACACAAACTATGCAAGCATATTCAATTATTTTTTTTTATTGCAAATACCCTTTCTAGATACTAAGGCCTAAAAGCACAGCAAAATTAAAAACAAATGTCAAGGAAATTTACACAAAATTACAGATAATACAGAAAATACAAAATAAAAAATGAACTTTATTGTTCTATTAATATTTTTAAAATGTATATATGTTTTAAAATGTCATTGTGATACCCTCTCAGGAGTACTTAAAGGTATAAAATGGTCTAATTTACTTTGGGCAGAGTTGCTCATTTAGATATTCCTCTATGCTATAGAAAGCTTTGCTAATTAGAATTCGTTTAACTTTTGTCTTGAAGAGACCAATTGAAGAGCAATCTTTAATTTCGTTTGGTAGGTGGTTAAATAAGGATACTTGTATATGGTGCGAATTTAATTGGGATAGTTTTAAGTTCATTTTTGTGTTGTGAATTTGATTTTTTATTCTTGTATTATGACTATGAATTTCGTTATTGTTTTTGAAATGTTGTATGTTATTTTTGTTGTGTAGGACCGAAACATAAATTTATTGTGTGTAAAGAGTTAGTATCTGTAATTTAATAAATAAAGGTTTACAATGGTCGCTGGATTTTGCGTGGGAAATTGCTCGGATTGCTCTTTTTTGAACTAAAAATATTTTTCCGACCTTTGATGCATTTCCCCAGAACTCAATACCGTAAGTCATTCTGGAATTAAAATATGCATAGTAAACCAATTTAGCTATTTCTTGGTCACAGTTTGCTCTGATAACATGTGGTTTCACTTTGCTGCGTTTGACGATGAGATTACTGCTTTGGTACGAACGTGTGGTTTCACACTTGCTGCAACTGCTGATGGGGCAACTTCTTTGGTAGGAACGTGTGGTTTCACTTTGGGTTACACAACTAGGCCTACTACTAACAGTTTTGTATATTATTTATTTATTATGTATTATTAAGTAATGTTAAAATGTAATGTCTTTGTTATTTTTTATGTAAAAAGTGTGTACGTTCTTGTGATGTGACTGTATGAACCCAGATAAATAGTCTTTTATCATGTATTTGTTTAAAATATAAATTATACAACCATCATGTAAATGGATAATACAATATCAAACTATTGCTATCAACATGTACACGCTACTTCTCTTGTGTAAGCGAGTGAATAGACTTTTAACAATTTACAAAACAAAATAATTTAAGTTCTAAACAAAATTAACAAACAATGTTAATAGGTGTAGGCCTAGCCTAGGCATAGGCATAATAATAATAATTGTATTGTTGTTTTCCTGTCCCATGGAAGGACAGGATGGCCAGTGTAGGGTTATGAGCATAGGCATAGAAATCTTGCAACTTACCTCAAAGTAATGGATAGACGTGCAGCTTCACAGATGACATCTTCCCTAAACAACGTGATATTTTAATAACGGCCCAACAAGTGACAGAAGTTCATCGAACTTTTTAGGAGACATTCTGTGGAAATTAAAAAATTCTTCGTGGTCCCCTAATCTCATCTCCTGGACAAGGTTTTCATGAAAACCCAATTCACGTCTTTTTAAATATAGTCCTCGCACATAAAAACGCTTAGTTTTGTTCAACATTTGTTTTTTGAGGAACAAAAGTGCTAAGAGCTTCCTAAGTTGGAGATTTTTACTGTAGTTAAACATTTGAATTTCGTACAAATACTGTTGTTCCTCCATCTTTTCTTTCCTCGCCTCGCGTCACAGCCTTCTCGACAGGTCAATCCACGATTCCGTGATTGAACCGACGTTCAAAAAGGCTGCCTCACGGCGAAATCAACGCGGCGCTATAAACAGGCCAACGCAAACCTCGCGCCTTCGCTTCGCTCTCAACGCTCGCAACGCGTAGCTGTAAACGTAGCATTAGGATGAATGCAATGGACAAATAAAATGCAATGTATCAATCAAAATGTATATTATTCAACTTTACAAGTACACAATCTCTACAATACTTTTCTTTAACTAAAAATAATAACAATAATAATATTTTATTATTTACCACAACAAGGACATACGGCGAACAGAGATATTATAATCAGTATTTACACATAAAATTACATTCTACTAAAATAGGGTAGATAGAACGTAGTGAGTGCTTGTGTTTATATGTGTAAGTGAGGGTGAGTGAGTGTGCGTGTGCGTGAGTGGTAGGGGTACTTGTTTGACGCTTTAGTAGGTACAGAACTCTACTTGTAACAATTTGCATCATCAAAAGTCTTCGGCATGTGATTGGTGCTGAAGGTGAGGGCATTGATATCCTGGGACCAGAAGGGATAAAGACTCGGGTGCATAGGCTTCCGTCTTGACAATAGCAAGTGAAGCGATGCGTTCTTTCAAGATCAACATTTCCAATAACCTGAAACAGAATCAATCAAACATTAGTTAATGGGGAACTATAATAATAACCTCATAATTTTTTTTTTAAATATTTAAACAAGAATGTTTATTGAGGATAGGATATGCAATGAGACCTTACTGAATCGCATAGACATTAGACTATGCTATGTAGGGTGTTACCAGCATTCCACCCGAGGTGCGTTCTCTCCTTATAGTCAGAAAATCCTTGTGCGCAGGCAGTGTACTGTTCATAGGCAAAGCCCAAAGAAACCAAATATTTTGCCGGGCGAGATTTTAGCTTTCGCAGGCTTTTCAGGCTTTTTTTATAGCTGCCTTCATAGCTGCCTTCATAGCTGCTAGCGACCGGGCCAGTTTTAGGCGTCCGCGGCTGCGGTTGGAGGCGGCGCTGCCTACCGAGCTCCGTAAGGACGCCGCGGCCCTGTTATAGTTGCAGCGGTTCACCAAAAAACACTGCAAATCTGGATAAGAAGGTGCCGCTTTGCACAGTTGTTCTTTAGAGCATAAAGATTGATTTCAGATGAGGAGACACGCTGGCATTCCATGCAGGACGCCATTTTCCAATATGGCGTCCAAAACCATGAACTGCTTATAACTCTGTTCACTTTCGTCAGACATTAATTTTAATATTTTTTAATTATAGCTCCAAAAGAGAAGGTTATTTGTTGACATTACTATTTTAATCATATTCCTGTCGGTTTGGTCATAAATACGCAATCTTCCAAGATGGGGGTAAAATCTATAAATTGCTTATAACTCGGTTCCCGTTCGTCCGATTTTCATTTTTATTTTTTTAAATGACAGCTCTCAAACAGTGTTGTATTTGTGTTTTTTACTATTTTTTTCATATACCTCTCAGTTTGGCCACAAATAATTATTTACGGGTCATTTCTCCCATTATTTTAGTAAATGTACGTGTAAATGACTTTTGCGCAATAATCGAATTTGGTCGCATGATGTTTGCTTTTTAAATAAAAGCTGTTAAAGATTACGTGATTACTTTTAATAACTATTTATACAGTATACCTGATGGTTTGGCCACAAATAATTGGAGAGTGAATTTTAGTGTCTTTTCAGCTCAGTCCAAATTGGTACAAAAACAAACAAAATCTCCACTAATATAAAGGAATGATTGTGTGTTAGATAGGCATGGGCGAAGGACGGTGATGTTGAATACTCTATGGGAAGCACGGCAAATAGTCTTACACGTAAGGAACGCGTTCCTTTTTTAGAAACTTTTCAAGTAACGCGATCCTTTTCTTGACAGGAACTTTATTTAAGAAAGTTCATATATTCGGGGAACTTTTAAAAACATTCTTTGAAACGTTCCTTCTATGACTACGTCGTTTATTATTCCGTTCAGCGCCAATAATCAGCCCGCCCGCCCAGGGACTGCCACCTTATCGTGGTGGGCAGGTTTGCATGCTTCGTCGATCCCGAGAGCTATGCCGGCGGAAGCGTATGCTTCTGGTAGGGCCACCCTAGCCGGACTGGTCGAGGAGGAGAAGTCAGACGAAGTGCAGTCCACACCCCAATCCCCTTTCCTCCCCTTTTCCCTTTCCTCACGCGTCCTCCTACTTGCCCCTTTCCTCCAAAGAGCCCTCAATTTCATCTTCATTATCACCCACTCATCGTCTTGATTAGCCAAGTTGCAAAAATATAAGACGTTTAGCCCAAATATCAATCTCGCCACTTACCAGTCCTCTATATTCATTCGCAATAAACAACTTGGCTTTCCGGCATTATGTTTCATAGTCAAATATTTTGGTCCAGTATTTTTTTATTATGATCAATAATAGTGTTAGATAGCGAGAACCTACCGGACACCTACACAATTCCGTCGGCTCAGCCTCGAACCCACGGACTCCAAAGTCGACGGTCCCCATACAAGTAGTACTGGGGCGTAGCTCTAGGGGTGGTTCTCACATCAATGGAATCGGGACATACCAGTTCAGGCAGTTTAGGTCTTAGAATGACAAGACTTTGGTTCAAACAATAGAGGAACCGCAATTTATTAAACAACACATTTAGACCTACGTGGCTGAGTTATCGCGAATCTGTCTATGGGCATTTCAGGTCTGATGGACTTAACCTTCCAATCCAGAGGGTAGTTGTAGCAACCCCTATACCTTGGCTTCTCGGTGGCTGACTACGACCCCGTGTTGTGGTTTGGCTCCGTCGTCCAGGTCCACGATCGGCCTCCATGTCCTTCCCTCTGGGTCTTACGTCGTTCTTTCCACCGTTCCACCTTGGCACAGGGCTACCTCCTCTTCCGTTCCATGATTGAATGCCCCGAATTACACACGTGTTCCGTCGCACCTAGACTTTCCTACGTCATACCCCAGTCACCCCCTCTCTGCCCTACGCTGGCTGTACTAAGTCATAAATTACCAATCAGACTACTCGGTTCGACCCCCTCCCGTAACAATCATGAATGAGTGGGGCCAGGCCTCACTTGACGACATCACTGAACCAGCGCCCTCCTAAACCGAGCAGTCAGCAAAGTTGCCGCAATCATTGCCCTCAATACCGCAATAATTATTATTGAAATTACCGAACACTCTTGGCTGACGAAATAGCCAGCACAGCGCATACCTTAATTCTGAAAGAAACCGGCAAATGACAAACTAAGTGACACAATCAAGATATCCATAAATCACCAAAAAGGAGATAACACCTGTAAATATTATAAAGTACAAACTTTTACATGACAATAGTAATAGGCCGTATGGCGCTAATCCACTAACTACTGTAGCACATTAAAAACTTGGTATTAAATTATGCAATTTTCTTCCTCTTTTAGTTTTATAATTATTGAAGCATCGTTGTGTTTATACTCCTAGTCCTTATATACGATTAAAATTGCCACCTACAAAATCAATTGCGTGTTTAATTGAAAACAATAAAAATTAAAAGGAACTTTTTAAAGGAATGTCTTTCCTTTTTTTGTGGAACTTGATGTTTTAAAGAATAAAGTTATAAAAAGGAACTTGAACTTTTAATGTTCCTTTTAAGGTTGATGAACTGAATAATTTAAAAGTTATTTTTAAACAGGAACTTCCCCAAGTATGCAGACGGGCATGTCGTGAGCTCACTAAACCTTAATAATTTGGTAAAATTTTTGGAATCATGTGGATTTTATAAAATTCTACAAGTAAGGGGATATTTTTAGCCCAATTATGGTCAATGTCTATTCTAATCACACTTGTCTTGACAGTTGTCTACACTACAAAATCACACCATGTGCGACCAGTAACGAGCATCTGACCTTGTACCTGATGATAGTAGTTACTATCTTGATTTAACATTACTCTGCCGTCTACTTCTTCCAAGTAAAATGTTTTGTCCTCAGCAATCGCTTCTCGCGCTGTGTGGTGAGCGTGCTTACTTGGACATTTCACTTCCACTACGCCGTCCCCACCTAGTGTATTGCAACAGAAAAGATCGATGTTAAAGAGGTCACATTCAAAATAAAGTCAAAAATAGAGTGAGACCTATAATTATTATGATAATATTTATGAACATTGTTGTGATGTAATTAACAACACAGCAAGGCAGGACAAATACTAGTAGCAAGAAGAAAGAAAACTTGCAAAGTACTAAATACGTTTCTTACCAACGAGACCATCCGGAGATGACCCAAGTATGCGTTAGCCATGAGCCAAAGCCCAGACTCTTGAACATTACACTCAGCACTGAGTGCATATAGGGCTGGCGCATCGGCCTCGTGGGCTTATGTGCAGTACTGCCATCATATTGTCCAAGTAGAGTTTTGAACAAGGACGGAGGAAACCTAAAATATGTCCATTGACATTAATACATTAATTAAACGTGTAAGGTTAATGTAGGTAAAGGTGCATGTCATGGTTTTCACAAATTACTTACCGTTTCCGTTTAAATTACTCGTTGTTAAACGGTCTTGCCTATAAACTGCCCAAGCTGGATTGTGCCCTTGGCCTCGAGTCTTTTCTTCAATAGTAATTATGGATTGCTGACTGAGAGAGAGACTGTTGACAAATGTCTCCACACTTGCATCTGAGGTCGATATGTATAAGTCAATTGCTTCTGCAACAGTGGATATATTTTCACCTGAAATATAAAAATTGTAACCATGAGAAACGGTATATTCTTGTAACTAACACTCGTACGTTGGCAGAATATTATTTTTTTATTTTTTTCATTTACTTAGCTACCTATAGAAAGCTATTTGTCGCAATAGTACAATCAATCAATCTCCGACTACGTTGACCACGCGAGCCGAGTTCGACCTCGTAAGAAGAAGTCGAGCCAGCAGGGTCTGCGCGATCTCAAATTGCATGATAAACATATGCGGACCGAGGTGCGTACATACGTACGTTAAGCAAGCGGTTAACCACGCCTTTTTCAGCACGAACCAGCCTTGTAGTATGTATTACGATCTCAAAGTCCGTGTTAAACAGATACCGAGCAATTAAACCAAATAATATCAGACATACGGTAGGCCTATGTATTTTTAGTAAAAAAATATTATTACAATGCATAGCCGCAAAAGGTTGGAAGGCCCATGCCTGGAGTGTTCAGAATAACGGACCTGCCACAGCCACAGGCTCATCAGACAACCACACGGTTCCAAGATGGGGATGTGTAGCCTTCATTGAATCATGAAGCCACTTGTAATCTTCAGGGCTCGGTTCCCGGTTGAGGCTAAATCCTGAGATTAACACACATTAAAGTTCTAGTAGGCTAAACCTGCCCATGGACTGCTACCTTATCGTGGTGGGCAGGTTTTCGTGCTTTGTTGATCCCGAGAGCTATGCCGGCGGAAGCGTATGCTTCTGGTAGGGCCACCCAAGCCGGACTGGTCGAGGAGGAGAAGTCAGACGAAGTGCAGTTCACACCCCAGTCCCCTTTCCCCCCCCACTGTCCCATTGAATATTTCTCCTCCCACTTGGCCCTGCCCTCCCTTGCTGGACTCCCGTATGACGACCCACGCGACGTACAATGGATCTGATTCGGATGTGGCTTTATTCTTCATTATCATCTTTCTCATCTTCATTATCACCCGCTCATCGTCTCGATTAGCCATCGTTCCATAAATATGAGACGTTAAGCCCCATTAATCAATCATTTAATCTAGTAGGCTAAAGGTTATCATCACCACCCAAAAGGCAGTTACGTTATCATTGAAGCTCAACATGGTAATTTTAATACAAGATGAGATTGTTGTTTTCAGTGGGGGGAAAGTAATTATACAACTTGAATTTAGTGTCGCCTCGTCATTGCAACAATTTCATAATAGTTGAATGAGCAATTGACCCAGAAATTAGAGGCTTATTTAGGCTTGGGCCTATCTAGGATAGGCCTACGACTAGGCCTAGATCTTACCTGACCTGGATGGGGTCCAAATATCTTCAATTACTTTTACATTTGATGCTATTGTTTTCGACGTGGACGGTTCGTTCCACGAACAAGACAAATCTGTTTTACTGAAACTTTCGGCTGCATACAGCAATGCTGTGGCCATGTGGTGACACCGCAGAGTCCCCCTAGGACATTTGCACGAAGCCGAACTCACTTGATCGTTTTTTATGGAGATGCACAAGAAATTCCTTGCGGCATTTCAAAAATTTCCCTGTAAGTTTCCTTCCTCTAGCGTTCTTGAATCAAAGAAGGATTGACCATGGCAATATCGCTTTCCCGACGAGCATAAAGCAAGTGTGCACATTGCAAAGAATGCTGCATGAAAAAGTGCAAGAACATTTCGTGAAATCTTCATTAATAACATAACTTTTATTGTTGACAATGACACATGATGTTCAAATGTTGGAACTGTAAGAATTTGTCTTTAACTTATCAATTTGGTAAACAACTATTTTTGATACTTTTGAGTAAACACTTCTGATATTTCTGTATGTAACTCATCAGTGTGTTTGGTATTTATAAATATTTATTAATGCAATGTATGCAAAAAAAATAAATGCATGCTGTTTCCAAAGTTCCATCAAAATATGCAAGCCTCTCAACGGCTTCATGCAAATAATATGTATGTCTAATGAGAGCCTTCAGTTTTCGGATGACTCTCAATCCAAGTATTGGTATCATTACCTAATGTGGACACCTGCTTCCTATATGCCATAACCCACGTCTCTTTCATCGAATGCCAGTTTTTCAAAGTAATTCCAAAAATGTTAAGGTGCAACGTTACGCAACTCAATAACATGATCTAAATACTCTTTCTCGGAGAATGGAAATAAAGCGGACTGAAAAAAAAATGAAAAGTTGACCCTTCACCATTTTATTATAACCGTCGGCAATTCATTTCCTTACGGGCTACAAATAAGTGGGAACAAGGCAAGCCATGTTGCATGAAAAATGAACAAGATAATTTCGTAAAATGTTGGCTTATTTTGTACCGTTTTAACCCGTCTCGGCCCGGGGTAGAATAGGCCCAGAGTGACTCTGCTAGTCGTAAGAGGCGACAAAAGAAGACCCTGTCCCTTTCCCCCCACTGTCCCACTGAATATTTCTCCTCCCACTTGGCCCTGCCCTCCCTTGCTGGACTCCCGTATGACGACCCACGCGACGTACAATGGAAATGATTCGGATGTGGCTTTATTCTTCATCATCATCTTTCTCATCTTCATTATCACTCGCTCGTCATCTCGATTAGCCATTGTTGCAAAAATATGAGACGTTAAGCCCCATTAATCAATCATTGTACTGTTTTTCTTGTGCATTAGTAATTTGAAGCAAAATTGAATCAAAGTTATAAGTAGCTTTTTCCAATTTGTCTAGTTCAAAGAAAATTATTTTCGAAGCTTTTTGAGTACAAACGTTAGATATATTATTTGTATGTAATTCATCGTTATGTTTTGTATTTAAAAATGTTTTGCATTCCTTGAATGAATTTTGACAATTTGATGTTTCTAAAGTGGCCACAAAGTACATCAATCTTTCTACAGCCTCATGTAAGTGGTATGTACTTCTAATAAATGCCTTGATTTTCTGATTGTGGCTTTCAATACGGTTATTTGTATTGTTTCCTAATGTCGGTAGAGACTTCCTATATGCCATGACCCACATTTTCTTTATGGGATGCCAATTCCTAATGAAGTAATCCACAAACTGGTTGGGAGCGATACCTTGTAATTTTGCAACATTTTCTAAATAATCAGGCCCGTCTGGGCCCGGGGAAGAATAGGCCCAGAGTGACTCTGCTAGTCGTAAGAGGCGACAAAAGGAGACCCTGCCCCTTTCCCCCCCACTGTCCCACTGAAGATTTCTCCTCCCACTTGGCCCTGCCCTCCCTTGCTGGACTCCCGTATGACGACCCACGCGACGTACAATGGACCTGATTTGGATGTGGCTTAATTCTTCATCATCATCTTTCTCATCTTCATCATCACCCGCTCATCGTCTCGATTGGCCATAGTTGCGAAAATATGAGACGTTAAGCCCCATTAATCAATCAATCTAAATAATCAGTTTCTGTGAAAAAAATAGAGCGGCCTGAAAGGCAGTGAAAGCCTTCTCCTTAACTCCTTTTGCATAACCATCTGCATTTAGACGTTCCTTTATTCGTTTCAAGACATGAAATTTACATAGCAGGATGGTACTTTGTGGAAGTAGTTTTGAAAGTATGTTGATTTCTACAGCATCCTTGTCAACCATAATAATTTTACAGTTGTCTTTGACAATTTCGGTCAAAGACACAAACTTTTTAAATGCTCGATCGAGAAGCTCTTCACTTTCTTTCCGTACAAAGATGTAACAAAGTGGTCGTCCTGTGCCAGTACCATCTTCACACAATATTACATACAAAGGGTAATCTTCTACATTTAATTTGTAAGTTCCGTCAACAAACAAAACATCCGAATATTTAGTTGCTAAAGTTCTCATATAATTAGTTTGAGGTACTGGAGGGTGTTATTTTCATCTACTTCAATACAAATACTGTTGCCATGTATTTTCCAAGTTTGAGCAATTTGTCAATAAACACTGTGCTCAATGACCGATGGCCAATTTCCTCATTTTTACGTTTACGCCGTAAATTTTCTACATCTTTCGAAAGAAGGCACTTGCCAGTTTTTTTTAAAACATATTGTTTGAATTCTTTAGTTTCAATTTTGTGGTCAATTAAAACTCCCATACCCGCTGCTTCATCTACGGTTAATAGTCTTTGGTCTGGGTAGTGCATGAACGTTTCTGGATTAACGTCATGATTTATATGTGTTGAAATAACTTTGTTAACAAAGTAACAACCGGATGTTTTCCTATAAGCTACTTTTACCATAACAGGAGAGTTTTTAGCGTTATAACACTGGTTAGTTCGCAAATGTTTGCCCCTGATTCGAGGGCTACCATTGTGTTTGCATTTGTAAATGACTTGCCTGTACGGGTGAGTGGGATCTGTTCCACAGTCTAATTTGTACGATTGATATATTGACATTGGATGATTCCCTGCAACACACCAAGTTTTGAAAGCTTGGGAAAAATCATCAAAAGAGTTGAAAGAACTGCCAGAACCAAACGAAGTAGCACCACCACCCAATAAACGTTCTACATGCATTCCACCTGAAGTGGTGAGGGTGTCCTTGTGTTGGGTGTCCTTGTTCCGTGTGGTGATGTTTATTGTGTTCTGTTGGTTACTTCTGCATAGGTACGCTTTGTATGCGAAGTTATGGGCATACGAATGTGTTGGTTCTTGTGTTGTGTGGTCTGAGTGTCACGGTGGAGTGTGGTGGTTGCAGGTTTCTGTTGTGCTGCACGTTGGTTCTTGTGTTGTGTGGTCTGAGTGTCACGGTGGAGTGTGGTGGTTGCAGGTTTCTGTTGTGCTGCACGTTGGTTCTTGTGTTGTGTGTTTACTGCAGTTGCATTACCTAGACTTAAGAATTTCAATTTTGAAGCAGTCCCGAAGTACGTATACTTAGAGGATAGCTCGTCGGCCAATAAACGCTTCATCATGCGCCTGGTAGCTTCCCCCGATGTTCGGCCTCCCATGATATAAGCTCTCGCACCTTGAACAAGCAAATGTTATCTCGGGTAGGCCTAAGGATAAATAAATTTTAGTTTCATGTAGGATACAAGCTTACTAATTCTAGCAACTTACTAATTTTGCATACGTGTCTTTGTTAGCCAGAGCAGCTTCCATGTCTTCTACATTGTGCATAGGAAGTGTTTGAGGCAGTTGAACTGCTTGCAACTGTTGAGAAGGCTGCTCTGCATGCTCTTGGACGCTTCTCATTAGCTTAAAAGCCGACACATTCTGGTCCTAGCCGCTAGTGACGGACTGCCGCGTGGAATTGAATTGTCACTTTCGATGATCGAAAATAAAACTCAAGACAACGCAAATTCGGAATTGCCATTCCATGCATGGAATCAAAACGTCGAAAGTTACGTTTCCACGTGGAATTCGAGACTCACCCCCCTTGCACGACACTGCTTTTGGTCGCTGACAAACGCCCACCAGTTGGGATGGGTCCCATCAAGTCGCTTATGCGTATTTGAAGAGGAGTAAGAGGTTCCTGCTCCTCGTCTCCTTCATCTTCACTTTTGTTTCCTGTTTCTCTCACTTTTTCCTTCTTTTTTTCATTAGGCTTTTCATATCATCCCAATTCTAAAATAAATCAAAACAAACATTCCGTCTAGGCAGCAATTGTTGTTGTTGTTGTGCTTCCATCTGCTATGCTATGTTAGGTCTATGCCTAAGCATGACAAACCAAATAAAACAATGACATGTTGTAAGCAAGCACCTGCCCAGGGACTGCTACCTTATCGTGGTGGGCAGGTTTGCGTGCTTTGTTGATCCCGAGAGCTATGCCGGCGGAAGCGTTTGCTTCTGGTAGGGCCACCCTAGCCGGACTGGTCGAGGAGGAGAAGTCAAACGAAGTGTAGTCCACACCCCAATCCCCTTTCCTCCCCCTTTCCCTTTCCACCCCGCCCTCCTATTTGCACCTTTCCTCCAAACAGCCTCCTTTTTCATCTTCATATATCACCCACTCATTGTCTCGATTAGCCTCGTTGCAAAAATATGAGACGTTAAGCCCAAATATCAATCAATCAATCATGAGACGTTAAGCCCAAATATCAAATCAGATCGATGAGTATACGCGAGGGCGCGATCGCAAAGTTAAAACCTCTGGCCAGTGCATTGTTATTTATATGTTATATATATATATATCCTGAACCCATTCCATGTGAAACTAAGGCATACACCACCTTCAGCAAAAACGAACGCCACCGCATCAGTGCTTTCCTCGGACCAGATGGCGTATCCTTCAAAATTAACAATAGAACCGCGCCGCCCCGCACCTCCACGTTGTACAGCAGTGGGTATACAGACAACGCGCGCCTCGGCTGTCGAACGAAACTCGAAAGTCAGTCGACGTTAGGCTTTTGAATGAGAAGGACGTGATTGGGACTCGTGATCATGACAGATGCAATTCTGGCGAAATGTTGAGCAATGGGTGACAGACTTCGGACCGCACCAATATACTCACACAAGCTGCGGAATATCCCGGTAGACAACAAATCCATATATATATATAAATAAAATTATTAGACTATCTTAAGAGTGACAAAGTGTAAATAAATTATCCATGGCAGCATTTGCAGACTATTCTATTAAAAAATGTCAGTTTGTTCTAGCTTCATAACGGAACCGCCAAAGCTCGTCATCATCGTCGTCTGTCAGTCATCGCTTGCATGAAGGCTTATGATTATTGGCCCAACTCCCCGGGTATCCATGCCCATTTCTGTGGCCCAAGTCTCTCATCAGTTTTTCACAGTGGTCGACTCGTTTTGACCATTCCGCTGCCGTTATGGCCTCTGGGGCACCCTCGCAAACTCTTTTTGCGTTTTTCACTGTGTGTTCTCCGTTCCACCCAATAATGTTATTGTAGCTTTGTTTGGTAGTAGGCCCTATGTACTAACAAATTGTATAGATAAGTGCATTTAGACTTAGGCCTAAGAACTAGTTTAAATACGTAACTCTAGCAACCACAGTGAACTAGAGTTACAAGCATAAGTTTAAATTAAACTGAAAACGGCCATAGTAACAATAGGCTACAGCCCGTCTGAGCCTGGGGAAGAATATACCCAGAGTGACTCTGTTAGTCGTAAGAGGCGACGAAAGGACACCCTGTCTTCCCCCCACCCCACTGTCCCACTGAATAATTCTCCTCCCACATGGACCTGCCCTCCCTTTTTGGACTCCCGTTTGACGACCCACGCGACCTGCAATTGATCTGATTCGGAACTGGCTTTATTCTTCGTCATCATCTTCATTACCACCCGATCATGTCTTGTGCAATCATCAAAAGTGCACCTAAATAACATTTTTATTGCATGAAGAGAACCTGCCCATGGACTGCTACCTTATCGCGGTGGGCAGGTTTGCGTGCTTTAATGATTCCTAGAGCTATGCCGGCGGAAGCGTATGCTTCTGGTAGGGCCACCCTAGCCGGACTGGTCGAGGAGGAGAAGTCAGACGAAGTGCAGTCCACACCCCAAGCCCCTTTCCTCCACCTTCCCCTTTCCACCCCGCCCTCCTATTGGCCCCTTTCCTCCAAACAGCCCCCTATTTCATCTTCATATATCACCCACTCATCGTCTCGATTAGCCTCGTTGCAAAAATATGAGACGTTAAGCCTAAATAATCAATTAAAGCATGAAGAGAAATGTGTTATGGCCAACAATTTATTACCTATTTATACTACAAAATGTGATACAAGTAGGCCTACTAGGAAAACACCAAATAGGAACTGCATTGATCGAATAGCAAAAACAAAGATGTTGCCATAAATAACAACTACAGTAGGCTTATAAGCATTTTTTAGAGAGCACACATTAAAAAAGTTGTGTTATCTGTTGGTATATTTGTCTTAAAAATAAATCCAATCAACAATCAGATACGCTAGGCCTACTATTTTTTTCGGATTGGCATCTTGACCATTTTGTATTGTACTGGTAAGGAAAGTCGGTTTTCATTGAAGCGTTGGCTCAATTTAATTTTGGGGTGCCTAATGAGCAGTGTAGCAAACATGATTTTAAGCTCTCGCACATTGAACAAGCAAATGTTGTTATCTTGGGTAGGCCTATGGATAAATAATTTTTAGTTTCATGTAGGATACAAGCTTAGTAATTCTAGCAACTTACTAATTTTGCATACGTGTCTTTGTTAGCCAGAGCAGCTTCCATGTCTTCTACATTGTGCATTGGAAGTGTTTGAGGCAGTTGAACTGCTTGCAACTGTTGAGAAGGCTGCTCTGCATGCTCTTGAAAATTTAAATTCTTCTGTATTTTGTTCTTTAGCAAACAGACTTCCCTCGTTAGATTTTGTTGATCATATATTATAGGGCATTGGAAAGTGACTGCTTCATGTTTACACTTATCACATTATTTTAGACTCTACAGCAAACTGTTTGTTTGATTTAAGAAGCAGATATGAGAAGACTGCACAAGAAAGTAATATGTCCGTACCAGTAAAAGAAGAATAATTTGACCTACCGAATTGCCTAGCGTGTAAGTTCAACGTGAATCAGGCGCTGTTGCAACCTGCGTGCATTTGCCAGGATTGGGTTTACATTTCTGATGACTTCAGCTTCAGCTTGCTCTCCACCAATTCCCATTCCGAAGTCTAGTTCCCCTTCAGCGTCATGGTCTTGAGCAACTGATGGAGGAACGCCGTACTCCACACACATATTGTGGAGTAGCGCGGCAGCCATAATTATTTGAGATGCCTTCTCAAGATGGTAATGCAATACCCTATTCCTGAGAAGGCATCTCCAGCGACTCTTTAATAATCCATTACAACGCTCCACGATACTCAAATAACTAGATCTGAAATATGTCTACACATACACTGATTTAGTCCGTCTTCTTTGTTGTTGTTGTTGTTGTTTTTTTTGCAGACGGTAAAACGATTATTTTTGTGCGGTATATTTCTTATGTTGTGACGTAATGCATACCTCCTATAATTTGTTGATATTGTGATGCGGCCGCGTGTTGATGCTTAAATTGAAATTTTGAAGTAGTTTTTTGTTGAATTATCGTTGTGATTACCAGTAAAAATTGCCCGTCTGGGCCCGGGGAAGGATAGGCCCAGAGTGACTCTGCTAGTCGTAAGAGGCGACAAAAGGAGACCCGTCTCGGCCCGAGGTAGAATAGGCCCATCGAGTGACTGCTAGTCGTACGAGGCGACAAAAGGAGACCCTGGCCCTCCCCTCCCACTGCCCCATTGAAGATTTCTCCTCCCACATGGCCCTGCCCCTCCCTTGCTGGACTGTCGTATGACGACCCACGTGACGTACAATGGATTTGATTCGGATGTGTCTTTATTCTTAATCATCATCTTTCTCATCTTCATTATCACCCGCTCATCGTCTCGATTTGCCATAGTTGCGAAAATATGAGACGTTAAGCCCCATTAATCAACCATCAATCCAGTAAAAATTGCACCTTCTAGAAACAAATTTGATACTAAACCCTTGTTGTGAGAGATATTGTCTGCAAAATGGTGTTTCTTGTTTCTCCCTTCTCCCGCCATAATTTTGTGTGCAAGTTTCAGGTAACTTTTTCGATGAAATTTTACCAAAACGTAAAAAATATAATACGATTATATTTTATAAAAAAGCATTCAAGTTCATAGAATACAAAATAAACATATATAGACCATGGGCCAGCTAATAGAAACCCTCCCCCCCCCCCCCCCCCCCCCCCCCCCCCCGGTGCGGAAGGTTTGAAAGTGGTTTTGTGTACCTCTTAAAAATCATTTTGATTTTCACTTGTTAGCTAACACAACTTTGGTGGAACAGCCCACCAGGGGTGTCCAAAGATTTTGGTCTAAATAGTACAAATATTAATTGTGAGTCTTGTAGTACGAAAGTAGTTAGTTTTACTCTAATGAAAGGTCTTGATGAGTACATTACGAATAAGTAATTTATTATACATGTCAATTATACATTTTCAGGGGTAATCCCGCTTTAAACGTCAAAATCCATCTTCGATCGCTATTTTTTGCACTATTAGCTAATAAAGGTGAGAAGTTTCCATTTTTTTTGTTTGTAGCTTTGAAATATACGTAAGTGTATTAACATTGTTTGTAATATGTGATTTCCATAGAATAATATCCATTTTAGGTTTTTGTTTTAATTTTTAATTTAATTTTGTTTACATTAATTAACGTCTTTAAAAGAGAACCACGTTTATTTAAGGATTGTGCAGCTTTCATAATACAAATGCATGTCACTTAGTTGGTGGAACAGTCAAAAGTCACAAAATAACAAACATACTTACATAAACGCTCAAGAAACGCAATTAATATTTATGTATATACATTTGAGATGCCATATTTTGACACCCCTGGTGGGTGCATCCGCTAAAACCATGTTGTATATTGAGTAAAAATGCGAAGACAATGTATTCAAGTACTCAAACCCGCTTCCATCATCTTCCACAATGTGGGTAATATGGGAGGTCATAGACTGGCAAAACTATATACTATCTACTCTTAGTAAACCAAAAAATGTATATGGAAACTTTGTGCACCCCTTGAATGGAAAAATGTATTAAATTAAGTATTTTGAATGTTAAAGAAAATATACGCCCAGAATTGTTAATTTATTGTCCAGAATCGCAATTAACATCAATATTGCTCCTTATTTCGCCATGTTTGGATACCCCTGGTGGGTGCATCCACCAAAACTATGTTGGCTAACAAGGTAAAATCAAAACACAGTGTACCAAAGTATCCAAAAACAGTTCTAAACTTTCCGGCTTATGGGGAACATGGGGTAAACCCTATACATGTTATGCTCAAAGTTATACATATATAAAATGTATAAATTATTAAATTATATGTATTATATATTATGTTGTGCGACCATTTAAATGGGAAAATGTATAATTAACAATTTCAATGTGTTAAAGGTTACTTAATTCCAAAAATGTTCATTTTATTGTCAAAATCACAATTATTATCATTAATATTGCTCACTATTTCGACTTTTGGATAGCCCTGGTAAGTGCACTCACAAAAACCATCTTTGCTTTAAAAATAAAAAGGTTATGTATCAAAGTATACAAAAACACTTTCAGACCTTCCAATATTGGAGGGGTGGGGGGTTACAGATGGGGCAAACATGATACATTTTACCTAAAAATTTAACATTAAATGTACATAGAATGTTTTTCTCACCCCTGAAAAATAAAAAATTCATGTTATCAATCATTTTAGATGCTTGAGGTTATATACTTACAACTTTTTTGATTTATTGTCAAGAATTGCATATAATATTAATATCGATTTGTATGGTGGCACATTTGGACAACCCTGGTAGATGCACCCGCCAAAACCATACTGGCTTACAAGTGAAAATCAAAAGTACATATATAAAAGTAATCGAAACCACTATAAGACCTTCCATTATTTGAGGGGTGGGGCGTTACAGAGCGGCCAAAATATATAGATTTTTTGCTCGAAATAAAAACAAAACATGAATAGATAACTAGTTTGTGTAACCCTGAAAATCAACAAATTGTATTATTTAGTAGCTTACGTATAAAAGAGTACATTTTTATAAAAATAGTTACTTATTTGAACTGGCAACATACCTCAATTAATATTTTTATGGTTTTCACAGTACCACATTTGGACACCCCTGGTGAGTGCACCCACCAAAACCATGTTGGTTAACAAGTGAAAATCGAAAGTCAATATGTCAAAGCACTCAAAACCACTTTTGGACCTTCCGCACCGGGGGGGGGGGGGGGGGAGGGGGGGTTATAGCTGGCCCAAGGTCTAATATGGCGTACATGCTGTAGTTAGCTAGTTACTTGGGTATATACCATCCAACGTGATGTTATCAACTTATCACATTGAAATTGCCTTTCAATAATTCCAATGAATTCCAATGACAGTCCAGCCGCTCATGTTTACGATTTGGTTTGACAATCAGATCAGCTAGGTACTTGACACGAGACCTTTCCCGGTATTCACTACTCACACAGGCTTATGGAAGGGTGGGCGGGGCTTGCAACCTACCTGACCAGTTTACTCGTTCGTAGTCCGGTCTCGCTCTCTCTATGGGCCAACCCCTAATACCTCGTCCCTTCCTCAGCCCCCTCATGAAGTCGAGCAGCCACGCTGCTGCCGATAACTCTTAACAGTGTGTGTTCCTTTTGTGGTTCTTCTTTTGTCTTGTCTTCTTGTACTGTCTTGTTGTGGGGCTGGGTTTTATCTACTGTATCTTGAAACCTGATAATGAAAATGAGTTCTTGTATTTTGTTGCTCTGCTCTTTAATTTGATTACCTTCCTCGGCAAGTTGTTCCTAAAGTTGCTTCTGCACTTCGAGGAGCGTTTTTATTTGTCCTTCAGTTGAATATTTTCTTCTTCTTTGGCATTGTCAACACCATGAACGGTTTCTATTCGCCTACTTGTAACAGCTTGCGCGAATGAAAAAGGTAAGGTACTAGTAAGGCACATAATTCTGTAGCGACGTCTTGCTTCTGTCATAGGGATGCGTTCTGAAGCCATTAGTTCCTGAATTTTCTTTTCTTCCACCCACTTCGGACACTCTCGCGAGAACGCACTATGGAGACCTTGGCAGTTGATGCATTTAGTCGCAGCAGTGCAAACCGAGTCCTCGTGAAAGTCGAGGCCACAGGCACGACATACTGGTTTGCTTTTGCAAGTGCTTTTGGTGTGGTAAAACGCTGACATGAAAAGCACCTCATAGGTTTTAGAATGTAAGTTCTGACATTAAGAATATGAAATCCTGCGACTATCTCTGGCATTCAGTATAGACTATAGGATTTGTTTAAAAGAAGTAGGCCTAGTTCCGTGTTAGAAAAATGTATGGTCCAATTAATAATGTAGAACTATACTACTGTTAACTCAGAGTTCAGGCCTTCCACTGATACAGTTTCATCTTCTAGATTTTTATAATATATACAAGTCAAGTAAATGTCTATCCACAAGCACTCGTGAAACAAAATGCATTGCATATTTTTTAATTGCCAATGGTCGTAATTTAGAACTATGTCCCCCTGCAAACTTTGCTTGGTAGCATGCTTGAATTTAACATGGTTTAAAAAATGTTCAAATGATTTTGCCGGCAGCTGAATTGTGATGTTCGTAAGTTGGTATCTTCCTCCCGCTGCCAAATTTAATTACAAATTACAAATGTGTAAAACTATCAGTTTCCACTAGCTGTAGATTAGGGGGCTTTTGTAATGTAGGCCCAATAGAGATGTTTCTTACAACCGCTTAAGACTGAGTCATCAAATAGAATCTCATAGTCAGTGGACGCTGAAATCCCTTGAGGTGTTATGTACTCTGTACTAGTTTTAACTAACAAATAGTGATTCTCAACATCACTTCTAAACAGTTCGTATTTTAACGACTGCCGTGTCACACATATAAAATCTTTTTCTTACTTACTTTTTACTTAGTTAGTTTGATGTCAGTCAGCTGTCATTTGTTTTAACCAAGAGAAACCACTGGTGCTTGGTCCTGGATGATGGGATGAACTGGCACCGGACTCTGATCGAGCAGCATACCCGAAACTACTCTCAACTTGAGGACTAGTTATCCCCTGTTACAAAGTGCCGAATGTGTATTCTGATTTGGCTTTCGCCTTATTCAAATCTCCTGTGAGAGTTGTCCTCTTTGCTATTAGCTTGGCGCATGTCACTGTCTGCTGCCAAACGAGTAGCTTCCAGCCCAGCTGATGTTGCAGCCAGATCTTTGCCTACCCATAGCAGACTGGAGACAACATCGGCCATGTTGGCTGTGGCGATATTGAATTTCTCTAGTATGAGCTCTAGAGCCACAGTGATGGTCGTTCCAGGAGCAAGGTTCTCTACGGAGCTCTCTGTCAGATCTTTGACTGTAGAGAGACTCACGCGATCTACGTATCCCCCCGCGCAACTGCTGCAGAGACCGCTCCCTGGCGCCGTGCACAGAGTACACAACGTATAATAAACTTGTACAATTTATTCGGGTCAACTGCTGTTTAACAACAACAGTTGGCCTGCATAAATTTAGAGCGCAATTTATAAGTTACGTACTTTTTCTTGGTGATGGCCTGATGGTGTTTTTCACTTTCTGAAACAATGGCGAACAAGTCGTCGATACCTGCCCAGGGACTGCCACCTTATCGTGGTGGGCAGGTTTGCGTGCTTTGTTGATCCCGAGAGCTATGCCGGTGGAAGCGTATGCTTCTGGTAGGGCCACCCAAGCCGGACTGGTCGAGGAGGAGAAGTCAGACGAAGTGCAGTCCACACCTCAATCCCCTTTCCCCCCACTGTCCCATTGAATATTTCTCCTCCCACTTGGCCCTGCCCTCCCTTGCTGGGCTCCCGTATGACGACTCGCGCGACGTACAATGGATCTGATTCGAAGGTGGCTTTATTCTTTTCTTCATTATCATCTTTCTCATCTTCACTATCACCCGCTCATCGTCTCGATTAGCCATCGTTGCATAAATATGAGACGTTAAGCCCCATCAATCAATCAATCAACCAGTGCTTTCTTCATGCAACATGGCCCAGCCCTCAACATTTCAATAGAACCGCGCCGCCCCGCACCTCCACCTTCTACAGCAGTGGGTATACAGACAACGCGCGCCTTGGCTGACAATAGTCAGTCTACGTTAGGCTCTTGAATGAGTAGGACGTGATAGGGACTCGTGAACATGCCAGATGCAATTCTGGAAACGTCGAGCAATGGGTGACAGACTTCGGTCTGCACCAATATACTCACACTATCTATTACTTGGCTATGTTGTGCGCGGTCACCTAAGAACCCTGCCTAGGACATAATACTTAATCCACCATACCAAGACCGTTACGCCATTAGACAGAAGACCACTCGACCTTCAGGTATTCGGTCCCTGGAACTAATGAATTATCTAGATATTACCCCACCTCTTGTTTTTACCAATTCTTTTGCCGCTGTCCCGCCATGGATGATCAGTATGCCCAAATGCATCACTCAAATGTCAGTATACAAGAAAAGCACTACATCCTGCTTGCAATATCAAGCAATGTTTAATCAAATTCGTTCCCAGTACTCCGATCACGAATGCATTTTTACAGATGGCTCGAGAATCGAGGACTCGGTCGGCTGCGCTTTTATTACTGACAATGAAAAGTTTTTATACCACCTAGACTCACTTTTTAGCATTTTTAACGCGGAACTCTTCGCAATCATGCAAAGTCTTTTATATGCCTTTCGAAGCAAGACATCAAAGTTTTTAATATGCACCGACTCTCTGAGCTCTCTTCGGGCACTTTTAGAAGTATATGCTAGGCACCCATTGATTGTTAAAATTCAAACAAATTTATCGAAACTTATAGCCAAACGTAAGTCCATAGTTTTTTGTTGGGTGCCTGGTCATGCAGGCATTCTTGGTAACGAGGTGGCAGATCGATGTGCTAAAGAAGCCTGTACCACTGACAGCAACGACTGCCAATTAGTTATAACTGCGGACCTGAAAGCGTCTTTTAAACTTAAATCAAAGAAGCTATGGCATAACTAGTGGCAGAGCATACGAAACAACAAACTAAGAGAAATAAAAGACTCTGTAACTCCATGGCTATCCTCCCGGCACTCATGTGACCACGAGGAAGTTGTTTAAACTCGCATCCGAATCGGTCACACCTATATTATTCAGAGCTATCTTCTAAAAAGTGAACCCCAACCAGTGTGTGATGCTTGTAATGTGACATTGACTGTCAAACACATAATTTTAGATTGTGCAAAGTATTTAGCTGAACGACAAAGATATAAGATAAAATCCACACTAATAGAAAACCTGTCAGATAAAACTGACACAACCGACAACATTTTAAAGTTCCTTAAATCAATTTACCTAATAAACAAGATTTAAATAGGAAAAATAGGCACTGATAACCCAGATGTTTTGTGCCTTTATACCACAAATAATAATAATAATAATAATAATAATAATAATAATAATAATAATAATAATAATAATAATAATAATAATAATAATAATAACAGAAATAAAAATATACTGATTGGTTATACGGTGTTAACGGCGTACTTGACAACTGAGTCACTTTGGGAGGGGGTCTGTGGAAAGGGACAAATTTTACGAGGACGAATACTAGAACTAATATAATGTCAGGACAGGAGGAAAGGGAAAGAGAATGACCTAATTTTGTTACCTGTTACGACTGGCGGACACCCAAAGTCTAGCTCGAGCCCAGATGGGATGTTAATATACAGACAAAAATATAGTACCGTACACAGAATATATTTGACTTTTGATAACTATGAACAGATATAAAAATAACAACAATAATAATAATCTAACTCCCTGTTCCAACATGCGTCAGGTTGGGTGGTGCATATTGCGCTTGTGGGGCTTAAGTCCTGTTGTAAAATAAATATTTAAACTAGTAATACAAAATTAAAAGAAATATACATACCCTTATAAAATGGTTTGGGTTCCAATATTGATCATTGGATGAGTGTTGTCCACGGCCACAATATCACCATCCTGGTGGCTGGTCCCAGGCACTGCCTCATCCACCTCTCGATCAACTTGAGCTAACGAAAAACGAAGTTGTTTTTTAAAATCTAATTAGCGAGCCTAATAAAATAACAAGTACTTCATCATGGGGGATAACTTATCTCCAACCTCGATGCCACCAGCGACTCCTTCCAATGATGTTCTTGTTAAAAGGCCCACCACCTTTTGGTTAAGATCAGTGGGCATTTTTGGGGGATCCCCACCTCTCCCGGTCTGGCGCATTGCCGTGTTATAGGTGGCAACTAAAACAATGGATGGTACTATTATTGAACTGAAAATATAAATTCAGATTGGTCTACTATCCTATGGCGATAAAGTAAAGTAACTCATTGACAATAATAGTGTTCGTTATACTCACATTCCTTCCCTCCCAACGTACAGTTGACAACGAACTGATACTCCGTGTATCGCTCATGATGAAATGATTTTCTTGAAAAGCTGTTACTCTTTTTTGAGGAAGCATGATCACAACACATAAACACCGCCACCAGCATTGCATTCCGATCTCGCAGCAATTATTATTTAAACAACTCTTCGCGTTGAGCGGGAGACGGCCACCATCTCTCACGGGTCATCTTACGTACATTTTTTTTTGTCTTGAGAAGCCCACAGATTGATTGATTACTGGGGCTTAACGTCTCATATTTATGCAACGATGGCTAATCGAGACGATGAGCGGGTGATAATGAAGATGAGAAAGATGATAATGAAGAATAAAGCCACATCCGAATCAGATCCATTGTACGTCGCGTGAGTTGTCATACGGGAGTCCAGCAAAAGAGGGCAGGGGCAAGTGGGAGGAGAAATATACAATGGGACAGTGGGGGGGAAAGGGGATTGAACTCTCGTACACGTGTTCGTGCCGTTTAACAGGATGTGTACCAGTGTTATGGGTGAGGTATCCAAGCCCTCAGTGCTGTGGTAGAGGGGACGAGCGGGAGCACGTAGGACACTGACACAGCCAGTTGCAGTTGTTGATCCCGAGAGCTATGCCGGCGGAAGCGTATGCTTCTGGTAGGGCCACCCAAGCCGGACTGGTCGAGGAGAAGTCAGACGAAGTGCAGTCCACACCCCAATCCCCTTTCCCCCCACTGTCCCATTGAATATTTCTCCTCCCACTTGGCCCTGCCCTCCCTTGCTGGACACCCGTATGACAACTCACGCGACGTACAATGGATCTGATTCGGATGTGGCTTTATTCTTCATTATCATCTTTCTCATCTTCATTATCACCCGCTCATAGTCTCGATTAGCCATCATTGCATAAATATGAGACGTTAAGCCCCATTAATCAATCAATCTTGTCGCGGACAGTTCCTTACTGTGAGGAATCTCGCGCTGGAGAGCCTGAGTGCCAACATCGAACTACAGTGCACGGCTGCTAGCTGCGCATGCGCGCGTGCGAGCTAGAGGGACACGGCGCGGTCTGTCCCCGCCGCGACTACGACTGTCTCCTGGTGTGCGGCGGTTGGAGGGGCCGGCCCAAAGCGATGCTGGCCCACGCCCTCTCGGCCCACGCGGACCGGACGTGGCCCGACCTGCCACGCACGTTTGTGCAGCGGCCCGGACTCTTGCTCACGGACGTGCTCGCGGCGCACGGCAGAGTGTTCACGCTACATCGCGGGTACGACGGGGATGGGACTACGTTCCGGGCGGCCATCAGGTACATAGGCACCCCCGACGACAGGCATGCGTTCAGGCTTGAACTCACGCTTCTCAGCGAAGATATGAGCACTACTTACCGCAGGAACATTTGTTCTGATATCGAGAATGTTGAAGACATGTTTCGTTCATCCAACTGTGTAAGTGTCAAGGCGGAATTGCTTGACACATTTCTTTAAAATGACGATCTTTCGTTTAGAGTTGCCATCGGGAAAGTTTGAACCAAAGGTTTCTCTACGGTTGTCGAAACCTTTTGTTTGTTTAGTTATAGGCTTCTAGAGCTTAGTTGACTGTGCTTTCATGCCTCAAGTGTTGAAGCGCCATGCGCGTATAATATCAGGCGTTGTAGAATGTAGACAGCTTACCTTTGTGAGAGATGACCACTTTGAGAGCTTAAAGTAAACATTGAAGTGTCAACACCTTAATGGCAAGACGGTTTGACACGTGAGGTCTGGAACACTCACGAAGAAGATGGCTTCTGCCAAAGACCGCAATTTCTGGCTTTTATTTTCAAATACATTCCTTTCTTCAGTAGTGGTGCTTCCAATAACACCTTGAGTTTGCCTGCCCAGGGACTGCAACCTTATCGTGGTGGGCAGGTTTGTGCGCTTTGATGATTCCTAGAGCTATGCCGGCGGAAGCGTATGCTTCTGGTAGGGCCTCTCTTGCCGGACAGGTCGAGGAGGAGAAGTCAGACGAAATGCAGTCCACAACCTTCCCCCTCCCTTTTCCTCCCCCTTCCAATTTTTCACCCCGTCTTCCTACTTGCCCCTTTCCTCCAAACAGCCCCCTGTTGCATCTTCATCTATCACCCACTCATTGTCTCGATAAGCCTCGTTGCAAAAATATGAGACGTTAAGCCCAAATATCAATCAATCTTGTCTCGGCCTCTTGGGCACTCTTGATAACTGGGTGGAATAACTATGGCCAGCTTAATCTTGACTTAGCCGAAACCTTGTCCAGCTTAACGCGAGTATCGGCGCCGTCTGCAGCCGTCGCCCGTCTGGGCCCGGGAAGAATAGGCCCAGAGTGACTCTGCTAGTCGTAAGAGGCGACGAAAGGAGACCCTGTCCCTATCCCTCCACTGTCCCACGGAATATTTCTCCTCCCACTTGGCCCTGCCCTCCCTTGCTGGACTCCCGTATGACGACCCACTCGACGTACATTGGATCCGATTCGGATGTGGCTTATTCTTCATCATCATCTTTCTCATCTTCATTATCACCCGCTCATCGTCTCGATTAGCCATTGTTGCAAAAATATGAGACGTTAAGCCCCATTAATCAATCAATCAGTCATCAGCCGTGGCTGCCGTGTCCTGTGGTTATTACCACACTGTGGCCCTCAGAGTCGATGGGACGACCTGGGCTTGGGGTAAAAATGGAAATGGTCAGTTGGGATACCGGTGAAAGGGTTAAGAGATCCGCCCCCTCTCGAATGATTGGCGTCGAGGACCAGACTGTCTCCCTGGTCATCGCTGTTCGCGCAACACTGCGATGTAGACACAGGAAGGGGATGTGCTTGTGTGCGGTAGTAGACTAAGTGGTCAGTTGGGTCCGCGGAAGGAAACCTTTTCGGTGGCGACTCGGTTGCCGAGTCACCAGGGGTGATTGTTCAACAGGTGGCCTTTGCTGAGACGTATTCTCTACTCTTGATAGTTGAGAAGGCAAACATCACACCGGCACCTCAACTAGGGATCCGTGTTGCAGAGAGGGGCGACCGGGTGAGGAATGGTAAGGCAGAATTAGAACGGAACATCATGACCACTATCGAGTGTCCTGTTTGCTTCAAGGTCATTATCAATCAATAATGTCTGTCAATCGAGACAGTCTGGTCCTCGAGGCCAATCATTCGAGAGGGGGCGGATCTCTTAACCCTGTCCCCGGTACCCAACTGACCATTTCCATTATTATCCCAAGCCCAGGTCGTCCCATCGACACTGAGGGCCACAGTGTGGTAATAACCACAGGACACGGCAGCCACGGCTGATGACCCTGCCCAGGGACTGCTTCCTTATCGTGGTGGGCAGGTTTGTGTGCTTTGTTGATCCCGAGAGCCATGCCGGCGGAAGCGTATGCTTCTGGTAGGGCCACCCTAGCCGGACTGGTCGAGGAGGAGAAGCCAGACAAAGTGCGGTCCACACCTCAATCCCCTTTCCTCCCCTTACCCCTTTCCTCACGCTCCCTCCTACTTGCCCCTTTCCTCCAAATAGAACCATATTTTATCTTTATATATCACCCACTCATTGTCTCGATTAGCCTCGTTGCAAAAATATGAGACGTTAAGCATAAAAAATATCCTGTACAGTGCTTGCATGCTCTCTCCTACATAAGAACTGTATACACTGTACAGTGCTTGCATGCTCTCTCCTACATAAGAACTGTATACACTGTACAGTGCTTGCATGCTCTCTCCTACATAATGACTGTATACACTGTACAGTGCTTGCATGCTCTCTCTTACATAATGACTGTATACACTGTACAGTGCTTGCATGCTCTCTCCTTCATAATGACTGTATACACTGTACAGTGCTTGCATGCTCTCTCCTACATAATGACTGTATACACTGTACAGTGCTTGCACGCTCTCTCCTACATAATGACTGTATACACTGTACAGTGCTTGCATGCTCTCTCCTACATAATGACTGTATGCACTGTACAGTGCTTGCATGCTCTCTCCTACATAATGACTGTATACACTGTACAGTGCTTGCATGCTCTCTCCTACATAATGACTGTATACACTGTACAGTGCTTGCATGCTCTCTCCTACATAATGACTGTATACACTGTACAGTGCTTGCATGCTCTCTCCTACATAATGACTGTATACACTGTACAGTGCTTGCATGCTCTCTCCTACATAATGACTGTATACACTGTACAGTGCTTGCATGCTCTCTCCTACATAATGACTGTATACACTGTACAGTGCTTGCATGCTCTCTCCTACATAATGACTGTATACACTGTACAGTGCTTGCATGCTCTCTCCTACATAATGACTGTATACACTGTACAGTGCTTGCATGCTCTCTCCTACATAATGACTGTATACACTGTACAGTGCTTGCATGCTCTCTCCTACATAATGACTGTATACACTGTACAGTGCTTGCATGCTCTCTCCTACATAATGACTGTATACACTGTACAGTGCTTGCATGCTCTATCCTACATAATGACTGTATACACTGTACAGTGCTTGCATGCTCTATCCTACATAATGACTGTATACACTGTACAGTGCTTGCATGCTCTCTCCTACATAATGACTGTATACGCTGTACAGTGCTAGCATGCTCTCTCCTACATAATGACTGTATACACTGTACAGTGCTTGCATGCTCTCTCCTACATAATGACTGTATACACTGTACAGTGCTTGCATGCTCTATCCTACATAATGACTGTATACACTGTACAGTGCTTGCATGCTCTATCCTACATAATGACTGTATACACTGTACAGTGCTTGCATGCTCTATCCTACATAATGACTGTATACACTGTACAGTGCTTGCATGCTCTATCCTACATAATGACTGTATACACTGTACAGTGCTTGCATGCTCTATCCTACATAATGACTGTTTACACTGTACAGTGCTTGCATGCTCTCTCCTACATAATGACTGTATACACTGAACAGTGCTTGCATGCTCTCTCCTACATAATGACTGTATACACTGTACAGTGCTTGCATGCTCTCTCCTACATAATGACTGTATACACTGTACAGTGCTTGCATGCTCTCTCCTACATAATGACTGTATACACTGAACAGTGCTTGCATGCTCTCTCCTACATAATGACTGTATACACTGTACAGTGCTTGCATGCTCTCTCCTACATAATGACTGTATACACTGTACAGTGCTTGCATGCTCTCTCCTACATAATGACTGTATACACTGTACAGTGCTTGCATGCTCTCTCCTACATAATGACTGTATACACTGTACAGTGCTTGCATGCTCTCTCCTACATAATGACTGTATACACTGTACAGTGCTTGCATGCTCTCTCCTACATAATGACTGTATACACTGTACAGTGCTTGCATGCTCTCTCCTACATAATGACTGTATACACTGAACAGTGCTTGCATGCTCTCTCCTACATAATGACTGTATACACTGTACAGTGCTTGCATGCTCTCTCCTACATAATGACTGTATACACTGTACAGTGCTTGCATGCTCTCTCCTACATAATGACTGTATACACTGTACAGTGCTTGCATGCTCTCCTACATAATGACTGTATACACTGTACAGTGCTTGCATGCTCTCTCCTACATAATGACTGTATACACTGTACAGTGCTTGCATGCTCTCTCCTACATAATGACTGTATACACTGTACAGTGCTTGCATGATCTCTCCTACATAATGACTGTATACACTGAGCAGTGCTTGCATGCTCTCTCCTACATAATGACTGTATACACTGTACAGTGCTTGCATGCTCTCTCCTACATAATGACTGTATACACTGTACAGTGCTTGCATGCTCTCTCCTACATAATGACTGTATACACTGTACAGTGCTTGCATGCTCTCTCCTACATAATGACTGTATACATTGTCCAGTGCTTGCATGCTCTCTCATACATAATGACTGTATACACTGTACAGTGCTTGCATGCTCTCTCCTACATAATGACTGTATATATTGTCCAGTGCTTGCATGCTTTCTCCTACATAATGACTGTATACGCTGTACAGTGCTTGCATGCTCTTTCCTACATAATGACTGTATACATTGTCCAGTGCTTGCATGCTCTCTCCTACATAATGACTGTATACACTGTACAGTGCTTGCATGCTCTCTCCTACATAATGACTGTATACACTGTACAGTGCTTGCATGCTCTATCCTACATAATGACTGTATACACTGTACAGTGCTTGCATGCTCTCTCCTACATAATGACTGTATACACTGTACAGTTCTTGCATTCTCTCACCCACATAATGACTGTATACACTGTACAGTGCTTGCATGCTCTCTCCTACATAATGACTGTATACACTGTACAGTGCTTGCATGCTCTCTCCTACATAATGACTGTATACACTGTACAGTGCTTGCATGCTCTCTCCTACATAATGACTGTATACACTGTACAGTGCTAGCATGCTCTCTCCTACATAATGACTGTATACACTGTACAGTGCTTGCATGCTCTCTCCTACATAATGACTGTATACACTGTACAGTGCTTGCATGCTCTCTCCTACATAATGACTGTATACACTGTACAGTGCTTGCATGCTCTCTCCTACATAATGACTGTATACACTGTACAGTGCTTGCATGCTCTCTTTTACATAATGACTGTATACACTGTACAGTGCTTGCATGCTCTCTCCTACATAATGACTGTATACACTGTATAGTGCTTGCATGCTCTCTCCTACATAATGACTGTATACACTGTACAGTGCTTGCCTGCTCTCTCCTACATAATGACTGTATACACTGTACAGTGCTTGCATGCTCTCTCCTACATACGAACTGTATACACTGTACAGTGCTTGCATGCTCTCTCCTACATAATGACTGTATACACTGTACAGTGCTTGCATGCTCTCTCCTACATAATGACTGTATACACTGTACAGTGCTTGCATGCTCTCTCCTACATAATGACTGTATACACTGTACAGTGCTTGCATGCTCTCTCCTACATAATGACTGTATACACTGTACAGTGCTTGCATGCTCTCTCCTACATAATGACTGTATACACTGTACAGTGCTTGCATGAACTCTCCTACATAATGATACACTATACAGTGCTTGCATGCTCTCTCCTACATAATGACTGTATACACTGTACAGTGCTTGCATGCTCTCTCCTACATAATGACTGTATACACTGTACAGTGCTTGCATGGTCTCTCCTACATAATGACTGTATACACTGTACAGTGCTTGCATGCTCTCTCCTACATAATGACTGTATACACTGTACAGTGCTTGCATGCTCTCTCCTACATAATGACTGTATACACTGTACAGTGCTTGCATGCTCTCTCCTACATAATGACTGTATACACTGTACAGTGCTTGCATGCTCTCTCCTACATAATGACTGTATACACTGTACAGTGCTTGCATGCTCTCTCCTGCATAATGACTGTATACACTGTACAGTGCTTGCATGCTCTCTCCTATATAATGACTGTATACACTGTACAGTGCTTGCATGCTCTCTCCTACATAATGACTGTATACACTGTACAGTGCTTGCATGATCTACCCTACATAAGAACTGTATACACTTGTATACACACACTTCGTCGTGTTAGTACTTATTTCGTCCATATCCACTTTTCACTTTTTTTGAGTTGTTATGGTATTGCATATTGTCAATGCGTATTTAATCCATTTCCGCAATATCTGGATGAAATTTTCTATTACTGTCGATTATCTCGGTGCATGTTTGATCCATATCCACGAGGTTGGTATAAATGTCAGTACTTATTTGAGCCATATCCACATGCCGCGAAAGAAACATTGTATAGCCAATCAGAAGCGCGGGATTGATCGGCCGGCCGCTACGAACAGTTGCGATTGCATTCAGAGGATTTTCCATTCGTGTGTTCTGCGTTGTGTGCTTGTTTTTATCCCAATATCTGGTGTCATCTCCAGCACCGAACTTGCCCAAGGAACTGGATTTCAGGGAACCAGTTTGTCTTTTTGATATTTCTAGGCCTAGGGTCTGTAAGTTATTGAGCTTGTTCATAAACAAACCTTATATTAACCCTAGATATAGGACCTAGGCCTACTGACTAGGCCTGACCAGTGCCCGAAGTGGAAATATAAAGTTGGCGGGATGAACAGTAGTATAGGCAGTCATACAAAAACTATTATGCCTGCATACGTAAACTGTGAGGCGGCTGGGAGGGGGAGAGGGAGGTCCGTCATTATCGTCAAATAATTTATTTGAAGGAGAATACGGGCACAATATTAATGTTTTATTTTAATTGTACTTACGGAAATGTGATCAAATTCTAATATAATAGTCCAATAAATATAAAACTGTACTCTACTCATCAGTCATGTAAGCTCGGACTGCGGAAGGGATTGCGAGTGGGCTGAGTATGTATAGGCAATCCGTTCTGAGAGTAGCGATCATTGCTGGGGGGGTTGGGGGGAGGGGGAGGGGGAGGGAGGGGGGGGGGGGGTGACGTGTGACCGGAGACTTCAAAAATTATTCGTTCTACAAACGTCTCATCCACGTGTCATAAAAATCCAATCGAAGAATGATAGAAGCTATTTTTGGAGTATGTTTTTAATTTTAATTATTCCGCTTGTAAATATTGTTAATATAATGAGCGGGGATAATAACCTTTGGAATGTTGTGTGTACTTGTACTTGTAATAACTTTTTTGTAAGTTTAAACTTAAAACTTTGAAATCGTTTTATTAATAAAAACAAATTTGTAATCAGATCATTAATATAATTCCTTGTGTAGTTCTTTGCCATGTAATATTTTAATATTACATTGCAAGCAATTAAACCCAGTCGAGGTAGTTCCTTCTCCTCGTGGTGACCGGTGCCTGCAATGAGGGTCTTGCGTATAACAAATAATATCTCACTCATAATTTCTGTCTCTTTTTTCCTTTGCTAATGCCCAAATGGCAACCTAGCCCCTACCCCTGTCGCACCCTAGCCTTTTCACCGACAGTTATGCGACGTGTGTTCATAGTTTCTGAGCCAGGATCTATGTAATTTTTGTAGCTGCACAGGTCCACCACTGGCCCGTCCTCGTGGTGTGGGTTCCTCCCACTTTCCTCATTCTCAACGTGTCCCTGTAAAATACTAGGAATTTCTATAATGTCCCTCGCCTACGCTAAAATGACAATAACTATGATTTCCAAGAAGTGCCTTGTAAAGGAACCTAATCAATCGCCTAACGATTACAACATCTTTATCAGTGTATACTGTAATTATAACTAATGTTTTGGTCTTTGTTTGCATATGAAAGCATTTTTATAATTTTTTTAATTTTTTTTTTTTTTAAAATTTTATATGCTTACACATTAATAAATTGATCAAACAATTATTTTTATGCCAAATCAAGTTCCCTGTACATCTTAGTCATCAAAATATATAACTTATTATCCAAGGTACACCTAATACGATCAAAATAAGAGTAAAGTGGATATGGACGAAATAAGTATTAAAAATTTATTCATTTTTGTCAGGAGCTGTAGTCCATATCCAACAATGAGTGCCCTGTTCTGAGGGAAATACAAAAGCAAAATGTTTTGTTATTATGAAAATACTTATACTGTATCCATACTTGAACAATAGAATTCAAAAATGGTGGATACCTTGTAACAGATAAAAGTACCAGCAGTTTTACATTCAAACCCCGTTTTCTCCGTCTGCGAAAAAGCGGATATGGACGAAATAAGTACTCACACGACGACTTGTATACACACAATTAATCATCAATTTATTTAATTTATAAATAAAATAAAATATTAAATGATAAATAATTCTATTAATAAATTAACTACTGGAAATGCGGCTACGTCAGTGAATTCATTCGTTGGAATACAATTTAATAATAACGCTGGTAACTCGTTTACCTTCATCATCACGGGAATGTTGACGCAATATATCACTGAATAGGCCAATCCAGGCTTGAATGCTGATTTCTTCTGAAACAACAAGTTGAATAAAGAATGGTGATAAAAAACAAAATAACAAAACACATTATTTTTTAGGTTTAATACCCCTTAATTGCTTAGAAATGAATGTTCAGAAAAGAAATACAATTTTAAGTTAAAGATGTATTAATTAATCATCAATTTATTTAATTTATAAATAAAATAAAATATTAAATAATAAATAATTCTATAATTAAATTAACTACTAAATAAAATAATAAATTTCTTTATTAACATATCGATTTATTATGAAGAAATGGTGTTGTCAAAAAAAAATTTGATTAGGAATTTGTTTACATATACGTGTCATCGCCATTGGCGGATCGGGTAGCGGCGGCGGCGAGGGGGTTAACACTACCGTCGTCGTTGGCTCTACAACGCCTACAAACAACGAGATAAGCGTTATTGTACAAGTGAAATTCCAAATTCATTAATATAATTATAATAATATCATTAAATTTGTTAACCCCATCTCCCAAACTTCGGCGGTCTTTGGGAAGCCGGGGTGAAGTCCGCTAAGCTCCTTCTTCATCGTTTAATCTCGGATACTCCTCATACCTTTGAAGAGTATGCCACTTTGTTCGCTCAAATTTAAGCTGTGCTTAACAGCCGTCCCTTGTGTGCCACCTCGTTTGAGCCCTCCGAGGGCCCAGGCTATCTTAGCCCGGGCCACATTCTCATTGGCACTGCACTCTAAGCGCGTCCCGAACACTCTTTGCCTGACAACGTGTCGCACCTGTCTCGCTGGCACCGGGTTCGTCAAGTGCACCACGCTTTTTGGACTCGTTTTGTACAGTAGGTGGGTGCGTCCTATGCCTACTTGATATTTTCGCCGGTTCGGGTTTGCCGAACTTTCTTCTTCTTGAAAAAAGGGGGGGGGGGGGGTGCACAGTGGCTACAAAATAATGAGTTACCAATAACCAAAAACAAATTCTTCATTATCATCTTTCTCATCTTCACTATCACCCGCCCATCGTCTCGAATAGCCATCGTTGCATAAATATGAGACGTAAAGCCCCATTTATCAATCAATTAGAACATAGGCTATTACAATTTACCTCCATCAGACTCCAGAGACTCGTCTTCAGCGAAGTCATGTTGGGAGTCGATGGCCGTACTGCATCCGGCACCATCTTCATTGCCCAGGGGAAGAGTTCTGACGAGAGCGTCGCTGTCATGGTGTTGTGCCACGACAAGTTAAACGCGGGGCAATCTGCTCCACAAGCGGATTGGGGAGTGGCTCGGCTATGGATGGACCGCCGCCAGTACCCATTCGATGACGATTGAGTGCAGCGGTGGATTTTTTTAGTGCAGCTTTTATAGCCTCCCATGCCCTTTTCAACTGCTGGACAGATCTCTGAAATTAATGGACACTGTTAGACCTACATTAATTACAATCACATAGATATTATCTATGACCTACTCTGTACAAACAATGGGGTAGGCTTTTTTCTAAATTAATAATACGTGTTTTAATAAATATTATAATTCAGATGAATTGTATCAGTTAGCCTATTCATTTCAACTATTGCGTGTGTGCACGTGTGTACTGTGTAAAGGCCTATACCTAGCATTAGTTGGCCCCAGTCTATTAAAGACCTTGACGAAACCAATATTTGTATCCTGTAGGCCTACAAGTCTACTGGTAAATTATCTTATCAAGATTATCTCGGTGATATTATAGGCCTAGGTGGGGTTTGATACACCTAATAAGATTAGGCTAGCCTATCTACTAGGCCTTGGCCTACCTACTCTGTACAGTTGTCATGCGTAGGCCTAGCCTAGGCCCCTACTGGCAGGCATAGGCCCTAGGCCATGCCTGCCAGTAGGCCAAGGGATGTCTGTAGGCCCATGGTAGGCCTAGGCCTACTTTGGAATGTGGGCACATGGACATGGACATGGGTACATGAATGTAGGCAAGGTCTAGGCCTAGTGTATTGGTATCTAGCCTAGCCCCTACCTAATACCTATCCCAAAAAGAGAAGTACCTAACAAGTAAAACTGTACACTAGGCCTACACTCATATAGGCCTAGGGCCTAGGCCTGAACTGACCAGGCCACAAAACAATAACGTGAGTACTCACCTCAGTGACCTGTCCAGAGGAGTTGTACTCCTTGCACAGTGATATCCAAGCATTATGTTTTTTCGGAAATGTTGTCCCGTCCGTTCTTTTATTTTCTATTATGGCCGCATACCTTTTCACACAAATACATAACTCATCTTTTTCGGTTTGGGTGAATGGTTTGCTACGAGCGACTTGGGTGCATGATGATGATGATGACATGATGTAACTACGTAAGATGAGATATGGATTTGGAAGGTTATGTTGTTTATTATGATCGCTGTCAACACAGTTCCTACAACGGTACGGCTCACTTCAAAGCGCAGTTCTTACAGCGGTCAGGCACGCGGACAGTGTTGCCAGATAAACACGCCCCTGGGTGAGCCCCTACCTACGGGACACCTAGGGGCCGTCTATGAATACCAATGTCCAACACACCCCTAGGGGCACCCGAAGCTAGGGGACCCCTAGGGGCGCCCCTAGGAGACGACTATGAATTCCAGCCTAAGACAGTAGAAAAAGTCCAAGGAAGCAAGCACAATGGTAAAAAATTCAGTCAACGCGAGAGGTGAACTCCCAACAGGTTTCTGTTGAAGGACTCGGAATTGTTGTTGGCTCTTTCCGGGGCGTTGTGTACCGAGAACCGTTCAGGCGTCCCAACGTTGATCCAATATCGCCGAACGTAACCAAACAACTGCTTTTTTCACTGCATTGTAACATAGTACCAATTTTGTTGTTGATCTACCGGCGCAGTTGGCCGAGATCGAATAGGTGTTGGTCTAGAAAACCGCGGTTAACATTGCGCTATAAAACGCTGGAAATTATATAATCAGTGGTTTTTTATTTGTCTTTCTATTACCGATACAATCATACTTACTAGTGAATTAATATCAGTAGATAAATAATAAAAATAATAATAATAATAATAATACAATATAAATAAAAATAATAAACTCGGACTAAAAATACACAAACTTCACGGAGTCCCTTCTCTTCACGGGCAGTCAGCTTAAATTGTGCTCGGAACATCCATATCTTAAAAGAATACAACGCTTTAGCCATCCATCGGGCATGGTGTAGAGCTCCGGGAACAAAAAATCTAACTCCACGGGGAGGAACACCTCCAAGGAAGATTATAGCTAGTTCTAGGAATTCGCGGTAATCATCTCTAGGTGGGGTCACAAGAAGCTCTTTCATAGCAAATGCGAGACAACGTTTTGTTTCATCTTTCAACGAGTTCAATACATCTTCATTATCAACTCCAGTTTCATAATTAGCTTGATAAATTTGTTTCCAAAATAGTTGAAAACGCTTGAAAATTGCTACATCTGGACCAGATGATGATCCCATACTTTCCTTGAACACGCTGGCCAAGACGATTTCTAAAATGTGGTTTCGACATGCCAAATGAAGTAGGTCTTTCTCCAATTTTTGTTCCAAAACCACGCAGGCTCCATTTCTATGGCCAGTGTTGCTCGCAGGTGAATCAAAGCGTATGCCTTTTATATTGTCAATTATTCCCCATTCTTCCAACAAATGTACCACTGCAGAAGCTTGGGCCTCTCCAGTGCTTGAAATCAATTTCGGGACACCATGAAGTTGTTTGACTCCGGCACCAGACACAGTCACGGGTAGCCTTTCAACAAGTTCTTTCCCTGTTAAATCCGAGAGCTATGCCGGCGGAAGCGTATGCTTCTGGTAGGGCCAACCTAGCCGGACTGGTCAAGGAGGAGAAGTCAGACAAAGTGCAGTCCACACCCCAACCCCCTTTCCTCCCCTTTCCTGTCGATCGTGTGACAAGTAGAATACCTGTTGATCGTGTGACAGAAGTGACAAGTAGACCACCTGTCGATCATGTGTTAAGTGTGACAGAAGTGACAAGTAGACCACCTGTCGATTGTTGAAAAAATATGAGACGTTAAGCCCCATTAATCAATCATCAATCAACGAAAAGAATGCAGCATTGCAAGTGATCAGCTCTTTGAAGCTGTGTCTTACCCAGCAAGTTAAAGAAGAAACACGTCTTCAAGAAGCTTATCTAACCCAAACGATGAAAATAACCAAGTGCGTGAGGATCTTGCCAAGGTAAATGCACTATTACCTGCAAAAGAAGAGGAAAATCAACTCCTGGATCAAGAAAAAAATCTCATTACACAAGAGGTGATTTTCTGGCAAAATGTGATCTGCTAAGAAAAAAATACGACGAAGAGTTGCAGAGTATGAAACAAAAGATGAAAAATAAGTTCAAGGATGAAATAATTCATGGAAATTGCACTTGTTATTTTGATAATATTCCTGCCCATGGACTGCTACCTTATCGCAGTGGGCAGGTTTACGTGCTTTAATGATTCCTGGAGCTATGCCGGCGGAAGCGTATGCTTCTAATAGGGCCACCCGAGCCAGACTGGTCGAGGAGGAGGAGTCAGACGAAGTGCAGTCCACACCCCAATCCCCTTTCCCCCCCACTGTCCCATTGAATATTTCTCCTCCCACTTGGCCCTGCCCTCCCTTGCTGGACTCCCGTATGACGACTCACGCGACGTACAATGGATCTGATTCGGATGTGGTTTTATTCTTCATTATCATCGTTCTCATCTTCATTATCACCCGCTCATCGTCTCGATTAGCCATCGTTGCATAAATATGAGACGTTAAGCCCCATTAATCAATCATCCTTACTGACTCGCACTCAACAACCTGGATCTGATTCGGATGTGGCTTTATTCTTCATTATCATCTTTCTCATCTTCATTATCACCCGCTCATCGTCTCGATTAGCCATCGTTGCATAAATATGAGACGTTAAGCCCCATTAATTAATCATCATCATCCTCGGGTAACTCATTCCATTCCCTTACCGTTCTCTCAACAAAACCAAACCTACCCAGATCACTTCTCACTACCCGACGCTGAAACTTCCAATTATGATCCCCCCTCCCTCTATAAACTCCTTCTTGCAACCTGCTCTGGATTTCCCCCCACCCTCTTTTCCCCCTAGCTGCTCTATATAAATTACACATCCTATCATTTCTCCGTCTCTCCTCTAAGGACTCCCAACCAAGTTCCCCCATCATTGCTGTAACACTATCATAAGCCCTTACCACATTCCCTAACCTATCTTCCACATACCTCCATCTCCTAACTTGTCCTGTAACCTTCCTTGCCGCCCTACGCTGCACCTTCTCTAATTCCATGACTTCCCCTTTCCTATATGGATCCCACACTGCACCACCATATTCCGATATAGGCCGTATCACTGTTTTGTAAGCCATATCCTTTACCTCCCTACTAGCTCCCTTCAAATTCCTCATAACAAACCCTAAGTTTCTATATCCCTTTCTTACACTTTCCTGCACCTGGTCCCCCCATCCCAAATCTTCGGCCAATAAAATTCCCAAATACTTATACTTCTTTACCTTTTCTAGAACTACCTTCTCAAGAAAATACTCTCTCGCATCCCCTTTTAATTTACGCGTGAACCCAACCACTTTACACTTTCCCGCATTCAAACCCATCCTATTAACATCAACCCACTCCTCTATCCTGTTCAAATCATCCTGCAACAACTTAGCATCCTCCACCCCCTTAATCACCCTATACAAGACGCAATCATCAGCAAACAACCTTAATCTTGACTCAATATCCCTTCCTATATCATTAATAAACATTATAAATAACAGTGGACCCAGCACCGACCCCTGCGGCACCCCCGATGTAACTTCGATAGCTGCTGATACGCTACCCCCCACCCTTACCCTCTGCGACCTATTTGCTAGAAAATCTCCCATCCACCTTACAACCCCTTTATCTGCAATCACACTATCAACCTTCCTCATCAAAATCCCATGAGACACTTTATCAAAAGCCTTTTCAAAATCAAGGAAAACTGCATCAACCTCCTCCCCCTTATCTAGAGCCTCCCCTATATCCTGAACAAGACCTATCAATTGCGTCTCGCAAGAATACCCCTCCCTAAACCCATGCTGGCTATCTACCAACCATCCCTCCCCCTCCAACACCTCCCTAACATAATTTGGTACTACCTTTTCCATTATCTTGCTCCCTACCGAAGTGATACTAACAGGTCTGTAATTCCCTACTTGACTTCTATCCCCCCCCTTATGTATTGGCACTACAAGTCCTTCCCTCCACCCCTCCGGTATAGTACCTTCCCTTAACGATTTCCTGCAAATATCCCCTACAAACCTAACAACCCCCTCCCCCCCAATTTTCAAAAATCTACACATCAACCCATCCTGCCCCGATGCCTTTCTCCCTCCCATCTTTCCTAAAACCTTTCTAATATCAAGATTCGTTATAGTGAGAGGCTTACTACCCCTCCCCCCTTACCACTGCATACTAGAATCTTCCCTCTCTTGGAATACCTCCCCATAGTGTGAGTTCAAAGCCTCCGCTTTGTCCATATCACCAGTAAACAACTCATCCCCAGTCCCCGTAAGTGTGGGTATTTCGCCCCCCCCTTTCTGGTTCCTTAGATGCTGATGCAACCTTCTCCATTTACCTTGAAATCCCTCATCATCCATTAAGTGCATCATATAATCATCCTTTGCATCGACCTTTGCCCTATTAAGAACTCCCTCCCACTCCTTAAGTTTCTCCTTACCTTTACCTGTCTTCCTATACCTCTTATATATTTCTCTGCACTTCCTCTTCAACCACCTAATTCTTTTATTATAATATACTGGGTCAGTCCCACCCCCCTTAGTCGCCTGCGGCACAAACCTTTCCAACAAGCCCCTATATATCTGCAGAAAACTTTCCCACATTTCATTTTCTCCCACATCCCTACTAGACCACTCTTCATACATTACCAGTAACTCCCTTTGCAAACCCTGAACATCAGCTCTATCATATCTCCAGATTGTCTTGTCCCTACTTTCACTATTTTTTCCCTGCCTTCCCTCCCACCCACTACCTAGTGCTAACTCTACTATTGGGGCCCTATGATCGCTCATTCCCTCTACTACCTCCGAGTGAACCCATGCTTCCTCCGGCCTTACTAATATTACATCTAAAATGTTATTCCTCCCCTCCCCACAAATCCTCGTCCCCTCTCCTACCGTTTGCACTAACCCCTCATTAATAAGTTTACAGGCCCATTCCTGCCTTCTGCCTCCAAGATCCTCCCTCCCCCCCTCCCAGTGAACTCCAGGCAAGTTCAGATCCCCAGCTATTACTAACACTCTTCCTCTATCACCCATCACTACCTCTTCCAACCTATCTAACACTTGCCACTCCCCACTATCCTTAGGCCTGTATACTCCCACCACATCCACACAAAAACCTCCCCCCACCCTTACTTGCACACACATCATTTCAACCACATTATCTACCCACAACAATGTGCCCTTGACATTCTCCCTACAGACAATCATCACCCCTCCCCCCCATATCTATTTCTATCCTTGCGAAACACGTTATATCCCTTACGCCCTAACTCCCCATTCAAAATCTCGTCATCCAACCATGTTTCCACACATACCACTACATCCGGCTCATACATTTCAATCAACGTCCACATTTGCTCCAATCTTTCCCCACTCCTTACACTCCTGCAATTAATTGACATTATCTTAACCCTCCCCTTATCCCTCCCCTGAATATCCCTCCCTTTGCTTTGACCATCCTCCTGTCACGCGAGACTACCTGCTATCCTAACGAAAAGATTACCTAGCTCTCTTGCCCCACTCCTATTCAGATGCAACCCATCCCCTGACAGTAAGCCCCTTCCCACCCACAACCTGCTATTAACAAAAGTTGCATCCTCTACCACACACACCTCAGCCAGCTCAGCTCAGTATAGTGTCATGCTAGGCCTAGGTTATAAATCGTTTTTTCCCGCATTACCCAAAGATATAACAAGATAAAAATTTTAATTATCGTGTAACCCGTTGGTTACAATTTTTCTTAAATTTTCCATTTGGTCACGTAACCCACCGGTTACGTGGGTATCGTAGCTACCAACCAAACCAAAAACGTCGACCCTCGATAAATAACCATTTTTTGTGAGGGTTAACGTCACACTGGGACGTGGATAAGTATAGTGTCATGCTAGTCCTTGTTTATAAATCGTTGATGTAGTTTAGATGTAATTTATTTTTGGAGTGTAATATATTAAATAATAGGCCTGTAAAATAAAAACAATGGAACCTTTTTTAATTTCGTTAAGTAATAAAAACATACGAAATCATAACGTTCGTCATCCTTAACCTACAAATCCCTGCATAGCCTAGGCCAGGGGTCGGTAACCTTTTTGACTTTAGGAGCCAATTTCACATAACATTTTTAATTGATTGCCAGTCGGAGCCACAGTAAAATTAACATAATACAAATTACATCACTAATATCAACCTTTATTTTTATGTTACAAATTAGTATTACACAAGATGTTTTAAAAGTTCAATTATAGGTATTTTCGTATAATGAAGAGTTCAATCAATGTGATTTTTTAGTTTGAATTTTTGATGCAAGTAAATGAAAATCTGGTCTGTATGACAATAGTTTTAACTTTAGAGATGATGAAAGACTTACGTCACTCAAACGATTTCGATATTTATTCTTAATGTAACTCATGCTTGAAAATATCTGTTTGCACAAATAGGTTGAACCAAATATTGCAAGGAGACCGAATCCCATTTTCCTGATGTTTTTGTGTTTGGTTGGTAGCTCATTGAAATTTCGAAAAATTATTTCTTCAGGGCGTGGCAATGTATTCTCAGAGTCCCGTTCCAAATCTTTCAGTTCTACAGTCATCTTCTTGAACTTCTCATTCCAGATGGTTCGCGTTGATACCTCGGCGATTTCCATTTGCAATTCAGCCATAACAACACCAAAAAAGACGGTTATTTTTAGTTTAGTACAGTCGGTTTTCAATGGCTTCACTAAAAATTCCAGTGTTGATTGATAGGAACGAAAATCACGGAATCGTGCAGATAACGAACCTGCAATATCATTCAGTGAGGCGACAATAGCATTCATACGGGGGTGAGGTAATGTGGAACTAGCCGACAAAGCTGGGAAGGGGGGGGGGGGGGGGGGGGCAGGGGAGGTTTAGCGCGCAATATTTCAAATATTAGTTGTTTTTGGATATTATAGAGACTACTTTTCTTACTAAATTATGAAGCCACGCTAGACCCAATCAGGAGCCGCATGCGGCTCCGGAGCCGCAGGTTCCCGACCCCTGGCCTAGGCCTAGGCCTAGGCCTAGCAGCAACTAAAAGTGCATATTTAAACTGATTTAAAACATAATTACGTATTACTTGAAGCATGCACCTTACATAATTGGAAAGATACAATATCCGGTAACATAAAAATTAGTGATTTTTGTTGAAATTTTATTTATTACCTAATCCAAAATGGAGAAAGATAGCTCCATTCATCTTGGCCTAGCCGTAGCACCTAGACAGTTTCGCACCACAGTAACACCCTTAGAACGTGTGTGTGTAAGTATATATTACAAATTTTGTAGCTTGTTCAACCATTGGTTCGAATACGTCATTATTTTGTGTTCATTTATAGGCCTACATGAGAGGCTAGGCCCTAGGCTGAGCCTAGGCCATGGCCTAGGCTATGTCTGAGAAGTCAACGTTTCAACAAAGTTGTCTACTTAAATGCACAATTATAAAAGTTTTTTACCTTGTGCACATATTTAAGTTATCTTCGCTTTGTATATGAAACAAAAGTAATTTCTGCAATGTACTGTGTAGTAATTTCTGCAATGTGTTCACATGGATCACGTTCAGTAATAATGTCGGAAAGACAAAAGACAAACGACAAAAATGTTACCGTAACCATGGAAACAGAAACAAAATTTCAAACACTTCTCACCGCCACCAGTATCTTGCAGGGCAACAAACATACGTTTGTTATTAGCCTAAATATTATTGTAATTGTATTTTGTATAATTGTAATATTGTTCATGTTTGGAATGATGGTGCGCAAATAAAAGATATAATATGATGAACTACATGATTTTTTATTGTAAACCATTACTGAATACAGGAATCGAGCAAGTGCAAGCTTAACAGAAATAAAGAAAATCTAGGCCTACTAAAGGTTTACAAGCCGCTGCTTTCTAGTGAAATAAATAGTGGCGGCAGATAAAAAACTGCAACACCTCCCATAAGCTGACGCCACATTTGATCTACTTATACATTTATAATGTTTCACAGGAGACAGGGATTTTGTCATCACATCAGCAGGCATCTCATTAGTAGGCCTACTTAAATAATTCACATTGCCATTATTGTTCTTTGAACACTGTCGTACAAAATGACGTTTTGCAGAAATATGCTTCGTGCGGCCATGAAACACAGGATTTTTACATAATCTTAATGCACTTTGGTTGTAATTAAATAATTCCACAGTTTCACGTTCCTTTCTTAGCATACTGGCATACAGTCTAGGCAAGGGTCCATGTAGCTGCCCCCCCCCCCCCCCTTTTTAAAAATGTACCCATTTTACACTCGCAATTGTTTGTGCTACGTTTGTGTCGGAATTTGCCGTAAAAAGTTTCGTTTGTGCTGCCCCCGAAGTACCTTTAATAAAGGGGTCCAATATGGGGGGCTAACTACATACAGCCCCCCCTTTTTTTTAGAATCAACTCGAAAATGGTGTCAATCGTTTGTGCTACGTTTGTGCTGGATTGTGCCGGAAAAAGTTTTTTTGGGGCTGTCACCTGAATAGCTTCCATGAGGGATACCCCAGTGGAAGGGAAATAATTTAATTTGCACACGGGGGACTGGCCCCGTAATGTTGAGCTATAGGCCTACCACTGAATCTATTCATTATATGGTTATAGACCTGTTCGCCAGGTACCTGAGGCCTAGGCCATGCCTAGATAGATACGAATATTACTGGCCCTAGAGAGAAGATCCATGTTGACAGCCCTAATAAAACCACCTGTCTTTGTGGCGTGGGTCCGAAAAATCCATCTGAATTATATAGATTATAGACTATGTTTTTTTAACAAAATTTCAACAAACATCACTTTTTTATGTAATCTGTTATTGTATCTTTCCAATTATGTAAGGCGCATACTTCAAATAGTACGTTTTTATATTTTAAATCAATTTAGTTTTGTTAAATTGGCTATGGTGCTATGCGCGGATTCGTAGGTTAAAGATGACGAATTTAATGATCTTTATTTTTTATTATTCCATTTTCAATAGGGTGCCATTTATTTTCATTTTATGTTATTTGTTTATTAAACTTAAAAAAAAGGCATTTTTATAATATACCAACTCTGTGGTTTTAGATGCTTTTTATTTATTCAATTTGAAGAAGATGTAATTTATTTTCGGAGTGTAATAATTTAACAATAAGCTGTAAAATAAAAAAAAATTGCACCTTCTTAAATTCAATAAATAAATAAAACATCCGAAATCATAAAGTTCGTCATCCTTAACCTACAAATCCCTGAAGAGCCTAGGCCTAGGCCTAGCAGTAACTAAAAGTGCATATTTAAACTGATTTAAAACATAATTACGTTTTACTTGAAGCATGCACCTTACATAATTGGAAAGATACAACAACCGGTAACATAAAAATAAGTCATTTTTGTCGAAAATGTATTTAATTCTAAATCCAAAATGGAGAAAGATATCTCCAGTCATCTAGGCCTAGCCGTAGCACCTAGACAGTTTCGCACCACAGTAACACCCTTAGAACGTGTGTGTGTAAGTAATTATTACTAATTTTGTAGCTTGTTCAACCATTGGTTCGAATTTGTCATTATTTTGTGTTCATTTGCCTGGAAAACATTAGTAGGCCTATAGGCCTACATGAGAGGCTAGTCCCTAGGCCATGGCCTAGGCTATGTCTGAGAAGTCAAACGTTTCAACAAAGCTGTCTACTCAAATGCTCAATAATAAAAGTTTTTTACCTTGTGCACGTATTAAAGTTATCTTCGCTCTTCCAGTAGAGCCTTAATGGATAATTTTTATAAGAAAAAAAGGAATTTCTGCAATGTACTGTTCACATGGATCACGTTCAGTAATAATGTCGGAAAGACAAAGGACAAACGACAAAAATGTTACCGTAACCATGGAAACAGAAACAAAATTTCAAACACTTCTCACCGCCACCTGTATTTTGCAGGGCAACAAACATGTTTGTTATTAGCCTAAATATTATTGTAATTGTTTTGTGTATTGTTGTAATATTGTTCATGTTTGGAATGATGGTGCGCAAATAAAAGATATAATAGATGATGAACTTCATGATTTTTTATTGTAAACCATTACTGAATACAGGAATCGAGCAAGTGCAAGCTTAACAGAAAAAAGGAAAATTAATTAGTGCTTGTATTGTCGTAACCTGAGTGGCGGCAATATGGTGAAGAAGCCTCGGATCAGAGGTGAGGGTGCGAAGCAGAAAGTGCTATACACCATGTTATACACCTATACACCAAGTTCCTCACTGACAAGGGTGAGTTATATTAATGAGGGATGAATGATCAAGGTCAGCTTGGCCTCGGTCACATCAAAAAAGCCCACACACCCGTCCTGGTTGCCGGTCTGCCGCCCATCAAGAAAGTTGCTGCTTGTCTGCACACGGTGGTTCTTGCCGACGGCGGTGAGGTGTGGGTGTGTGGATACAACAAGTTTGGCCAATTAGGACTTGGTCATACAAACCAGCAAACCTCATTCACCCGTGTGACCAACCTCCCCGAGGCCATCATTGATATTTCGTGTGGCGGGTACCATACAGTTCTTGTCTCGGCCTCTCGGGCACTCTTGATAACTGGGCGGAATAACGAAGGCCAGCTTGGTCTTGACGTAGCCGAAACCTTGTACAGCTTCACGTTTCTTCTTCCGTCTTGCCCAAGGATAGATGGCCTTTTCATAGCGGTACGTAGGGTCGTTCTACGTCACCTTCCGTCTCCTCCTACGGGGGGTGAAACAAACACCATTTCTATGGCAAACCAACGCAAAGCATAAACCTGCGATTTCAGTCGAGGATGTGCTCGGCGCGGCGTGGCGTGGCGTGGCGCGGATTCTCCTCGCCAGCCATTTCACTTGCAGATTGCACGATGCGCTATCTGTGGCCTAGTCCTAGTCGTTTTGCTTACCTGTGTTGTTACAATCTTGCGCCACGTCCTTCCACGCTTGAACATTACTTTTATAATGTTTGTGGAATAAATTATACACGATTCCTCTCTTTTCGACAGCCAACACACAACCTTAGCAGGGGTGTACAACAGTGTGCCGGCCCTAGAGATACACAACCACCTGATCTTCAGCACGCCGAGCCCGGGGTAGAATAGGCCCAGAGGGACTCTGCTAGTCGTAAGAGGCGACAAAAGGAGACCCTGTCCCTCCCCCCCCCTCTGTTCCACTGAATATTTCTCCTCCCACTTGGCCCTGCCCTCCCTTGCTGGACTCCCGTATGACGACTCACGCGACGTACAATGGATCTGATTCGGATGTGGCTTTATTCTTCATTATCATCTTTCTCATCTTCATTATCACCCGCTCATCGTCTCGATTAGCCATCGTTGCATAAATATGAGACGTTAAGCCCCATTAATCATCATCATCATCCCTTGCTGGACTGCCGTATGACGACCCACGCGACGTACAATGGATTCGGATGTGGCTTTATTCTTCATCATCATCTTTCTTATCTTCATTATCACCCGCTCATCGTCTCGGACTGGTCGAGAAGGAGAAGTCAGACGAAGTGCAGTCCACACCCCAATTCCCTAACCCCCCCCCCCATTTCCCTGTCCTCCCGCGCCCTCCTACTTGCCCCTTTCCTCCAAATAGCCCCCAATTTCATCTTCATTATCACCCACTCATCGTCTTGATAAGCCAAGTTGCAAAAATATAAGATGTTATGCCCAAATATCTATCTATCTCGATTAGCCATAGTTGCATAAGTATGAGACGTTAAGCCCAACTACTCAATCAATCAATCTTCAGCACGCCGAATGTTCTTTCAACAACATTCCTTGTTGACCTGTGACGTTCGTTGTAATGCCGTTCTTCCTGTGTAACAGGTCGCAATACTGGCACCATGAGGCGGAACTCCTGTGGATAACCACTGTCGCCAAGCAGCCAGGTTGAAGGAGGTAGATTTGCATTGTGTAAATGCCTTCTTAGCTCACTGTTATTGTAGATGTGCGAGTCATGGGCCGAGCCAGGCCAACGGGCAACGAGGTCCAGAAGCTACATATACGCATCGCAAACCTGTGGAAACTATAAAGGGAGAATAAGAGAGGGGAATACGGTAGTGTGGGCATGGCACATTTTTTATTGATAAGGGAAATTGAAATGCTTAGGATAATTTTGGGATAAGCCTACAAAGATCAAACAAAAATAAATCAGGTAATTCATTAACAAACAAATTTTAATAGCCTACTGCATCTTAACAGAATTTAGGAGAACTTTCTCCTTCGTTAAAAAGTAATCACTTCAGGCACAAGTGATTGACTTTTACAACCAGATCATAAAAAAAACTTCTAAAATATCTCTCATCGTCTCGATTAGCCAAGCTGCAAAAATATGAGACGTTAAGCCCACATATCAATCAATCAGCCCGAGATGGCTTCTTGATCGGTATATGTGTACCATCAATGCATCCGATAACTCGAGGGAAGTTATTTGCAGTGTTGAATGCCACTTTCACATCCACTATTTCCTCCCGTGTGGTTGAAAATCTGATGTGATGTGGCATTCTTGTGCATAAGGCAATACAAAACCTGTGCAATGTCCCGCTCACGGTGGCTTGATGTATCATGTGGTAGTGAATTTGGCCGATTACACCCTGGAAACTTCCAGTATCTAGTAGACGCAAACTGACAAGAACCTAGAAAATATAACAATAAGTGAGTTGAATTTGGGGAAGCTGATGAGTGGCCATATTGTTGGCAATTAAAACATTGCCGTGGACCTGATTGGCCACGGTAACGCTCAAAGGAGACTTGTGATGGCAAATGTTGGTGATAGTGTACAGGCGGACCCCTGTGTCGAATAAGGAGACGGTTGCTACAAACAGGGGCATGGGTCGACGTGTTGACGGTGAGTTACCACTGTGGAGGCTTAAACTCACGCTTCTCAGCAAAGATATGAGCACTACTTACCGCAGGAACATTTGTTCTGATATCGAGAATGTTAAAGACATGTTGCATTCATCCAACTGTGTAAGTGTCAATGCGAAATTGCTTGACACATTTCTCCAAAATGACGATCTTTCGTTTAGAGTTGCCATCGGGAAAGTTTGAACTTAAGATTTCGACAACCGTAGAGAAACCTTTGTTTGTTTAGTTATAGCTTATATAGGCTTCTAGAGCTTAGTTGACTGTGCTTTCATGCCTCAAGTGTCGAAGTGCCATGCGCTTATAATATCAGGTGTTGTCGAATGTAGACAGCTTACCTTTGTAAGAGATGACCACTTTGAGAGTTGAAAGTAAACATTGAAGACACAACACCTTAATGGCAAGACGGTCGCACGTGAGGTCTGGAACACTCACGAGGCTTTCATCTCTTTAATGTGTCATCTAACACGAAGTCAAGATGTTGTATCGTATACCTTCATTGTACTGTTAAAGCGGAGTGTCATGGCGTAACCATTCATCAGATGTAACCAAAACATGAGCGCAATTTCATCATGATACTGAGAGTATCGCTCCTCCCACTTGGCCCTGCCCTCCCTTGCTGGACTCCCGTATGACGACTCACGCGACGTACAATGGATCTGATTCGGATGTGGCTTTCTTCTTCATTATCATCTTTCTCATCTTCATTATCACCCGCTCATCGTCTCGATTAGCCCTCGTTGCATAAATATGAGACGTTAAGCCCCATTAATCAATCAATCAATCTTAATGGGTTCAACGGGGGTTATAATAGACGGTCGCTCTTCTGATCCCTCATCGGATGTGTTGCAAACTGTTTCAATGGTATCAAATTTACAACACATCCGATGTGTTTACAAGTATTGTATTGTGGAATTTTATACTCCTATTGTATTTCTATTTTCATTTTTACAATATAATATATTTATTGTCTTTAATGATAAAAATAATTAAAAATAGAAATAGACATAACTGTAATTACTTAAATGTAAACCACAATTATGAACTTAATAAATAGGAACTTGATATATGATATTAATAAGGAAGCGTTTTAACTCTTTTCAGTCGTCGTAAATATCGTAAATATAGTTGAAACAGTACAAGACGACTTATAGTACAAGACGACTTATAAGGCCAAATTAGAAGATTTATAATATTGCTTTAAAAAATTACTAAATATATTTTTAAATTTTTAATTAATTTAATAATGTCTTGTACTGTACCAACGATATTTACTTGTCAATGTGTATACATAATAAATATAATTAATAATAAAAATAGACTACATAAAACTCCTGCCCAAGGACTGCTACCTTATCGTGGTGGGCAGGTTTGTGTGCTTTGTTGATCCCGAGAGCTATGCCGGCGGAAGCGTATGCTTCTGGTAGGGCCACCCTTGCCGGACTGGTCGAGGAGGAGAAGTCAGACGAAATGCAGTCCACACCCCAAACCCCTTTCCTCCCCCTTCCCGTTTCCACCATGCCCTCCTATTTGCTCCTTTCCTCCAAACAGCCCCATATTTCATCTTCATATATATCACCCACTCATTGTCTCGATTAGCCTCGTTGCAAAAATATGAGACGTTAAGCCCAAATAATCAAAAACTACATACAACTTTAAATAAACTAGGTATAAAATTATCACTAAGATGTCCCAAACACGCACTCCTTCAGTCTCCTGAAAATGGCAACAGAGAACAGTAATTAGCTATTTACATACAACAAGCACCAGTTGAAGAGATTTTACTATTAACAGTTCACTTTTTCCCTACTTACGTTTACCTGCCCAGGGACTGCCACCTTATCGTGGTGGGCAGGTTTGCGTGCTTTGTTGATCCCGAGAGCTATGCCGGCGGAAGCGTATGCTTCTGGTAGGGCCACCCAAGCCGGGCTGGTCAAGGAGCAGAAGTCAGACGAAGTGCAGTCCACACCCCAATCCCTTTTCCCCCCACTGTCCCATTGAATATTTCTCCTCCCACTCGGCCCTGCCCTCCCTTGCTGGACTCCCGTATGACGACTCACGCGACGTACAATGGATCTGATTCGGATGTGGCTTTATTCTTCATCATCATCTTTCTCATCTTCATTATCACCCGCTCATCGTCTCGATTAGCCATCGTTGCATAAATATGAGACGTTAAGCCCCATCAATCAATCAATCCTACGTACGTTTAGGGGGGACCCTGCTGGCGGCCATCTTCCTTCGAATGGCCCACCTATCCATTCGGTCGATCATCTGCTGTCCGCGAAGGTTCTTATGATTCTGTTTAATGTGCTGGTTCAGGTTACCCACCTTCTTCCCGTACTCTTCGCAAAAGTACTTGCGCCGTACAGGACCCTTGAGGTCCTGGTCACTGTCGTCTGACTAAAAAAGAGAAAAATTACATATCAATCATTAAGGAATGACCACACCTGCAAACACACACACTTGTTGAAATCGCGCGCGACTTGACAAGCTTGTATTAGTGTAGTCTTGAAACCGACCCAGTGATTCGAATCGCAAAGTGAGTTCAAAATATTCCGAGTGACTGACTTTTCGCGACCTGAGTCACCGCCCATAACGACTAGCAAAAGGACCAATCAAAAACTCCTGCCTATGGACTGCCACCTTATCGTGGTGGGCAGGTTTGCGTGCTTTTGTGATCCCGAGAGCTATGCCAGCGGAAGCGTATGCTTCTGGTAGGGCCACCCTAGCCGGACTGGTCGCGGAGGAGAAGTCAGACAAAGTGCAGTCCACACCCCAATCCCCTTTCCCCTTTCCACCCCGCCCTCCTATTGGCCCCTTTCCTCCAAACAGCCCCCTATTTCATTTTCATATATCACCCCGGGGACTGCTACCTTATCGTGGTGGGCAGGTTTGCGTGCTTTGGTGATCCCGAGAGCTATGCCGGCGGAAGCGTATGCTTCTGGCAGGGCCACCCTAGCCGGACTGGTCGAGGAGGAGAAGTCAGACGAAATGCAGTCCACAACCTCCCCCCTACTTTTTCCTCCCCCTTCCAATTTTTCACCCCGCCCTCCTACTTGCCCCTTTCCTCCAAACAGCCCCCTATTTCATCTTCATATATCACCCACTCATTGTCTCAATTAGCCTCGTTGCAAAAATATGAGACGTTAAGCCCAAATAATCTAACCAATCAAAAACTGTGTTACAACAAATATCGAGATATATGATCGATATTTTTCTAAAATAACGATTCATACCATTTTGCGCGCTAAAACTCGCTACATATTCGCAGTCAACTGTAAACCCTCTCCTAGGCCTACAAGCCCGTCTGGGCCCGGGGAAGAATAGGCCCAGAGTGACTCTGCTAGTCGTAAGAGGCGACAAAAGGAGACCCGTCTCGGCCCGGGGTAGAATAGGCCCAGAGTGACTGCTAGTCGTAAGAGGCGACAAAAGGAGACCCTGCCCCCCCCCCCCCCCCAATGTCCCACTGAAGATTTCTCCTCCCACATTGCCCTGCCCCTCCCTTGCTGGATTCCCGTATGACGACCCACGCGACGTTCAATGGACCTGATTCGGATGTGGCTTTATTCTTCATCATCATCTTTCTCATCTTCATAATCACCCGCTCATCGTCTCGATTGGCCATAGTTGCGAGACGTTAAGAGTTAAGAGAATGAGACGTTAAGCCCCATTAATCAATCAATCAATCCTAGGCCTACATATATTTATATCTGTTATTAGTTATTATATTGTCTAATTACCTGTTATTTATTACTTGTTCTTTATATTTATGTATTATATCATTTGCGTCGGCGTACGCAGAATGCCGAAGCAAAACAACGTCTCTGCGCGAATATACCGCCCACCCGGTCCACTCCTGGGCATGGCGCTTTGAGTTTTTATCCGTCTTAACTTGAGGAGTCTCCAAATGAGCCATTTGTCTAGATGGTGTTTCTATTCGGTGTTGTGCACCAGTATATATAACAAAGAAATATAAATGAAAGAACATGAGACCAAAACAAACTGGGAAGGGGAAGTACTCACCTTGGAGACCCCAGACACATAAGAACAGAACTAACTAGAATAACAAACAGAATAGAAGTACTAAACATACATATGCGCAAAAGCGCGGGTGGTATGTAAAGTACGCAACATTGTGTTGTTATTAATGAAAAAAAAAAAAAAAAAAAAGTAGAGTGCAACAACCAGGCGTTGTTGGCGTCCCGTACAACTATTGTGTGTGTGCGTTTTGCTTATGTCGCTGTGTGCGCAGCGACGCGAGTTTACCCGGTACCTTGTGGTACCGGATGTGGTGCTGCCATGTGGTTTCAGTTGGTCGGCTTAGGGCCTATTGAGTCTTGTAGCAATCAATGCTGCCCGCATAGCGTCTCCTCTGTTGCGTATGGCCAGATCCTGTGCTGAATGCTGCAACACCCAATGCATCATCCTCATTGCCAGGTACAATATCTGGAGGATCTTCTGGAAGAGGAACATTGTTTTCAATGCAAATATTGTGCAGTACACAGCAAGCACCGATCATCTTCACAACCTTAGCAGGGGTGTACAACAGTGTGCCGGCTCTAGAGAGACACAACCACCTGAACAAATGTTCTTTCAACAACATTCCTTGTTGACCTGTGACGTTCGTTGTAATGCCGTTCTTCCTGTGTAACAGGTCGCAATACTGGCACCATAAGGCGGAACTCCTGTGGATAACCACTGTCGCCAAGCAGCCAGGTTGAAGGAGTTAGATTTGCATTGTGTAAATGCCTTCTTAGCTCATTGTTATTGTAGATGTGCGAGTCATGGGCCGAGCCAGGCCAACGGGCAACGATGTCCAGAAACTTCATATTGTTGTGTACCAGGATTCACTGGTAGAGCATAGGAATCTGTAGATAAAGCTTGCGGGGGGCGCAACTCTTTATTCAAGTGAATTTGTACAATTGGGATCGTTGCAATGTCTGAGGACGTTAGGATTTCAGGATGCGAAATAACTAGACTTGGTTCAAACAACAATAAGGAACCGTATTTTAATTATTGAAACACTTTTGTCCTAACCCTGGTAATGATGTGGCGACCCTGCTTAGGCTATATACGTAAGACTACACAATACCATCTCGTTCCCGCACCTCGTCAGCTGTACCTGGTCATCACGTAGTCTGCCTGTCGACGGACATTCCCACGTTCGAGTCTCCAATGCAGCTTCCTCGACCCGCCGTCCTGCAGCTCCTCTACGTTGACCCCCGTAGCTACGACGTGCTCACTGGTCCCCGACCATCTTCCCTCGACACTCCGATCAGTTCGACCCCCGTTCAAGCCCCGTGCCCAACTTAAATACTCCCCCTGCTATCCCCTCTCTCTGGCATTTTCCCCAACACATGACGTATGTCACCAAACAATCCCAAGACCCAAAGCTATCAACAAACAACTTACAATCGACTACCATCAAGCCTGGGCCTCCTGGACAACACCTGACACAGCAAAATAACCAAACTATTATTATGATTATTATGCATGTGTCGGTAATCAGATGTTATTGTAGTTGCCCAAGACTGATGGTGACACAATAGCAACCTCAGCATTAACCTAATTGCGAGCAGTACAAACACAAAACAGAAAATGTTATGAGATTGCTTCATCATGTCTTGAATCAAATAGCGTAAATCACGTAATAAGAGAGAATTAATGTGACAAATGGACAAGTCCCACGCCGGACATTACATCCCCCCCTTTAACATCCAGCGCCCACGCTGGAGCCGTGATTTATCGCAAACCAGAGAGAGAAAACAGTTACCTCAGTTGGGGATAAGACACAATAAACCAAAATAAAACCCCAGCAAAACCCCCACATCATTGCCATTAATACAAGTAAAAGTTGCCATACAAATTATGAAATAAAAAAAAAAAAATTACCACTTTAGAAAAAATACGTCACCATACACATTGAGTCTAACAATTCACAATTCAAGAATCATGGTGCGTTTACAAAAGTTATAATTCCAAATACAATACAAATCTTGTCTTCTTAAAAAAAAAACATACGGTTCCTCTTGACAATGTTGACTCCGGAATCGAACAATCACTCGACCCAAAGTCTTTTCTCCTCCAACCCGTTGACGGCAGTCCCAACCACCCAAGTCAACAGATCGTCGGGTTGAACACACAGATCAGCGATGTAAAACCAACTGGAACATAAAACAAAACACCAGCAGAATTGCATCCCGATACCGTAGTTCATCGGCTATACTACCAAGTTGCCAAAATGACACCGACCAACAGTAGGCAGGTTCCACTATAGTAGTCTTACGTAATACATAACAGCTGACATGAGAGAGCAACCCTGACCGCGCGACATAATGTAAACAATAACAAATACGCGACAGACAAGAGCGCTCTGAGCAGCACAACAGAACATCGAATAATGACAACATACGTGAAACCAGGACCCTCCCCTGCTCACTCACACACACAAATGCTCTATCACATCATAGAGGGACACGATGCCTAAAAAAAAACAGTAGAATCCACGCATCAAATGCTGATTCCATCCACTCGCCACCAACAGAGACCAACACAAGCACAAACAATTCACGCGAGGCTGTCGTCTTACAACACCCCGCCGTGGCGCTTGCTCGACTAAGACAACGAAATAATAAGCATTTATGACCGCAATGGGACGCAGCCAACCATCACCAGAACTGACACATAAGAAAATGAGTTTGACCAAAGAAAACGACAAATCCACGTTGTTGACCAATAGTCCAGTACACTCAATGCACACAAAGCCATCATCTGTGAAACTCAGCGCGATGCGGCCGCAAAGCAAAGAGAAACACCGGGAATGTCCATCAATCCCTAATCCTAATAAAACCTAAAGGTAATTAAATAAAACTAATTATCCTCCCTCTTCCTCACAACTGCACGTGTGCACGCGCACAGAAAAGAGAAGAGAGGAGACAACTACACCTATAATGTGACAAAGTCACGCCATAATGAACTAGTCCTACACCTAACACTTCTATGGACATTCCCACCAGAGAAAGCTACCCCTGTGCATACATCGAGCAACCAGACAACTGATCGAACAATCTGACCCGTCGCTCTAGGACAATACTGTCAACGTACCGCCGCACGATGAATATTTTCAGAATTTCAATATTGAAATATTTTCCCCTGGCTTGTTCTTGCCAAACCAAGCCAAACCCTAACAAACAGTAGTGCCTGATTCAATCGTGCACAGAGTATACAGCTGCCGTGTCGGAGTGGATGCCGACTACGCGCGGACCTGGCTATATCGCAGTCGCATCATCAGCCAGCGGTCCAGCGTCCGCGCGCGGCACGACTAAGCTCGCGTCAGGCCTCGAACCAAAGACAATGCAACACAGGCCCAACCGAGCACTAGCCACCCCCCAAACCGACAATAACACCCCACAAGGATAAAAGTAGACCTCGTATCGTCCCGAGCCGCATAAAACGACTGCAATAAACTCAATGATTCCTGGCCGCCTGTAGCGACCAACCCGCCCGAGCTCACGAAATCCGAGCTACCAGGGCAATCAAAATATTTAGCCCCCCCTTCACCCATTACGAAAGGGGGCTACACAGTCAGCAACTCAGCAATCGTGTATCACTGACCGCGACGCACAACACATTTGCGTAACAACACAATACTTCGCTACCAAGCTGCATGCACTTTACATCATACAACGTATTACAACAACGCCACGTGATTGCGCATAGAGCCAAATCCACGTATCAGCAGTAATAAAAAAGAAACAACTATAAAGAAACAAAAAGACAAACAAGCAAAAATACCATACATACAAGAAACACATGTAACCATACAGTCATGAGAAAACCGCCTTACCACGCAACGAGGCTGTGTGACAACACGATAACAAAGAAGACACACTAGCCGTCACTTCCCTCCAACGAGGACAATCGCGACACCCATGAACTGCAAAAATCACAATCACACACCAGTTATACCACAAAACATAGAAAACACAAAACTATCCCCCACATCAGCTTCAATCCGGCCAAGGAAACCGCCATTCTTCCGGATCATACCAGGGCTTAAGCCGTGACACATGCACTGTCTCCTCTACCCATTTATTGTTGAGCTTTAACTTTATGCGGTAGTTCAAATCAGACAGTTTCTCAAGAATCTGAAACGGACCCAACCATCGATGCATAAACTTCTCGACCAGCCCAACCTTGCGTAGAGGAAAAAACACCTTGACAAATTGTCCAACTTCATAAGTCACGTGTCTTCGACCCTGGTCATAACCCGCCTTCTGCTTTGCCTGCTCGGTCCGAATCACCTCAAGCGTGGCTTCACGCGCATCCCGCAGCCGCTGCAATCGTGCCTCACTTTCCTCCCCAACCTGCAAATCGGGCTGAAGCCCCGCATCCATCGGAAGGGTGGGCTCACGACCATACACGAGATAGAAAGGAGTTCGTTTCGTCGTTGCTTGGATTGAAACGTTGTACGAAAATGTGCAAAGACGCACATATTCACACCAATTATCGTGACGTGAGTTCACGAAAAACGACAACAGGGTGCCCAACGTGTGATTAAATTTTTCGTCCAATCCATTCGTAGACGGCCGGTACGAGGTAGTATACAGCGAACGCACCCCTAACCCCCGGACAATTTCCGTGACCAAATTGCCCCGGAAAACACTGCCACGATCGCTCAAAATCATTCGAGGACATGAATGTTGACAAATAACATCCTCGATAATGAAAGTAGCGACGTCAACAGCACCCCCCGAAGGAATAGGTCGCGCCATAGCCCATTTCGTCGCATAGTCAGTAGCCGTGACGATGAATCGATGACCATGAACACTGCGTTTCAACGGACCCAACAGATCTATACCAATCATGTCAAAGGGCGCGCCGACTGCAATAGGTTGTAACAACCCCGCGGGCTTCAAATTAGGGCCCTTCTTCCCTTGACAGTCGCCACAACTCTTGACATAACTGAGAACCTCCCGAGCCATGTTGTCCCAATAGTATCGCGAATGAAGCTTGCCATAGGTTTTCATATAGCCCAGGTGCCCTCCGCCAGCCGGACTATCATGGGCATCGTAGAGAAGCTCGACCTTCATACTGTCAGGCACAACAAGAAGCTTACTCGGTCCATTAGGAACGAAATTCTTCCTGTACAAAACTCCGTTCTCTAACACGTAACTTCTCGTTTGCCGACGTACCTTAGAAGTAGCAGCGTCAGGATCCGTCATAGCCGCAATCAGTTCGGCAAGGTGAACATCCCCCTGCTGCGCCCGGGCTATCTCATCTATGTGAACAGGAGTGGTCATAATCTCCATGTCGTCCTCAATATTCTCCGGCTCAGGACCACCCTCAGGCAACAACCTACTCATGCAATCTGCATCAAGATGTAGCTTCCCCGACTTATAAACAACTTCCATCTGGTGGTCCAGCAAGTAAATACTCCAGCGTGCCAATCGTCCCCCTCGCTCGCTGTTCTTCCGTAGGAAGCACAGTGCACAGTGATCTGTTACTACCTGGAACGGACGTCCCCACAAAAAGTGACGAAAGTACTTTACCGCCCAGACAATAGCCAAACACTCCAGCTCTGTAACTCCATAGTTAACCTCCGCATTAGTTAACCTCCGAGAGGCATAACCAATGGGATGCCACTCGGAGTCAAACTGCTGCAAAATGACAGCCCCTAAACCCTCTCGCGAAGCATCCGTTCTCAACTGAGTGGGCGCCGTGTCTGAAAAATGTCTTAGGACCGGGGCGGAAAGAAGCTTGTCCTGCAATGTGCGAAACGCCCCCTCCTGCTCAGGACCCCAATGAAAACGTATGTCTTTCTTCGTCAAAGCCGTTAGGGGTGCACAAATCTGACTAAAATTCGGCACGAATTTCCTGTAAAACGAAGCCAAACCCACAAACGAACGAACTTGTTTTAATTTTGTAGGCACTGGAAAATTCTTCACTGCACTAACCGTGTCGGGATTGGGACTCACCCCCTCAGCACTCACGATGTGACCGAGAATCTTTACCTCCTTGTAGCCGAAAGAACATTTCTCCGGGTTTAATGTCACATTCGCGCGCCGAAACCGCTGTAGAACCAATTCCAACTTCTCCAGATGATCATCGAACCCCCGACCCTTCACTAACACGTCATCGAGGTATACAATGCAATGAGAAAATTTTAACCCTCCTAAGATCTTGTCCATAGCGGCCTGGAAAAGAGCTGGGGCTGTAGAAATACCAAACGGTAGAACTTCAAATTTAAACAACCCCTCACAACAGGAGAAACTACATATTTCTTTAGCTCGAGGGGTTAAACCTAATTGCCAAAATCCACTCTGTAAGTCAAGGGTTGAAAACATACTACAGCCCTCCAAGCACGCGAGGAGATCGTCTGCATTAGCACTAGGATAACTATAGCCTTTGACCTTAAGATTGACCTTACGAAAATCAACCACAAGACGTAACTTTCCGTTCTTCTTGCGCACTAACACGATGGGACTGGACCACTCAGACGTGGAAGGAGAAATTACACCTGCCCTCAACATGTCCTGAATATGTGTCTTAATAACCTCCCGTTCCCCTGGACTCACTCGATACGGCTGCATGTGAACAGGAGTCGTATCTTTCAATTCAACATCACATTCTCCAATGTTAGCCCGGCCAATCAACTCGGGAGTCCAAGCAAACACGTCATGATATTTCAACAGCAAAGCCTGCAAGCGCGCACGTGAGTCATCTGGCATATGTAAGTTCACGTCAAGAGAAGCAACATCAGCATTATCATCGCGGTCAGTCGGCCGCGCAGGAATGTTACTGTCAGCTGACTCAGGAGACACTACGTCTACCGACTGAGAACGTATCAACTCAGCTGGCTCTATCTCGCCAAGACGAGTGCCAGCATAAACCACGACAGGCTGAGATGAAACGTTAGCTACGGGCATCGAACCAGCGACCACCGATGACAGTAACATTGGAGCCACTAACAAACCTTTCCTAGACAACAAGGCAGGTCGAGGCTCAAAAATACCTGACTCAGACAATAGGCCACCCCTGATTGTGAAACCCAACTGTGCTATCTGTCCCGACCCAACGGTGATTTCTCTCTCGGCTATCAGTTCCAACGACTCAGACTCAAAAGTCTGAATGACCGACAAGGGACGCTCCGACTCGTCCTTGTCGTCTAGAGGAACGTTGATCGACTGTTCCCCGAATGGAACGCGAATACAGTCATCCCCTATGTACATAAGTACATGGCAAGATTGGTAATCGATCACCGCGCCGTACCGCAGACAGAAATCGTTCCCCAACAGGCACTCAACGGAGAGACCTTCCACTGCAATGAAATCCATGGTGAATTTCACCCCTTCAATCAGCAACTCGACTCCACACGCCTGTCCAACCACCTTCAAAACGGAGTTATCCGCAGTACGAAGTAGCAACCCCTTCACTGGTTGAAGCTCACAATGACGAACTTTGCTAGCACTAATGCAAGAAAGACCTGCCCCTGAATCAACCAGCGAACTCATTACTACCCCCTCTAGCTCCACCGGAACTTTAAGTGAGCCTAAAGTACGAACAACAACCACGTCAAGAGAAGTAGATGACAGCCCCACGCCTGAAATCGTGTCCCGACTGTCGGCGCCCTTATCAACAGCGCCAACCACCTCTGTACTGGATTCATCACCTTTCAGGCCCTGCCGCACGATGAATAAATACAAGTCCCGAAAACCATGTAAATACTCCCTCCTGTGGGCAAGACGCTCCCTCTGCGCAAGACGCTCACTTCGCATGGGGCAAGACACCTTCAAATGCCCCCGGCAACGACAGACCCAACACTTTCGACCACGCGATCTGCGATGCCGAACTCCACGCCTCCTCGTACCACCCTCCACCAGGGGAGCCACCCCCCCTACCGGGGTTAGACGTTTACCCTTCCCTGGAGAAGAACTATCAGAGGCCCCGTCCTTATCTGCTCTTTGCCGAGCCAGTTCCCGAGCCGTTTTCATTGCAGCACAATCACGCTGCTTATGGCCCGACCGATGACAGAAAAAACAAAGAGAGAAACAACTCACCCCACGTCGATCAGGACACTCCGCATTCGCCGCACCCCTGCTTTCTGACAGCTCTTCGGGTTGCGAACGCCGCCCCTGCTGCCCCTGTGCCCCGATCTCTGCTGCAAAGGCCTTCAACAAGTCCTTCAATGCCTCGGCAGGCACCCCAGCGTCACTCGCCGCCTGGAGATTCGCTGCTTGGGGGTTCGCCGTCTGGGGGGTTGCTGTCTGGGGATTCGCTGCCTGGGCCTCCTGGACCACCCGATCCCGCAGGGAATTGAAATCCCGGTTTATGTCACGCATCATCCGCATGAGTACAGACATGTCGGATTCCTGAGACGCCAGTACAGGAGCCGCCAGCACAGGTTTCACAGGAACACCCCCGCTTGCAGACCCTGCGCCTTTACGGGCGCGACTACGAATTCTCTCCACCTCACAAAGATGGACCAGCAGACTATCCACGTCAGGAAACGTCATCCCGACAACGACCTCGGCCATGTCAGCGCGCAGACCACCAGTAACCCAATCCATGCGGTCAGCGTTGGACATGGTTACATCAACCCGATCACACAACGCCAACTTGTCGAAAACATACGCCGTCACGGACTCCCCATCGAGCTGGAACCGATTGGCCAGTGCCCCCATTTTGTCATGGCGTGAGTCATCCAGCTGTCCCCAAGTTTTGACAAAGAGAGCCCGCAAGGGCCTCCATGACAGCGGCGACGGCCCTGGAGGATCCCCAGTCATCAACGCCAACCGTTGACGTTCCAACGTCTCAAACCAGGTCAACTGACGCCCACGTAACAAACAAGAAAACAACAATACCCAACGCTCCTGGGGCCAATCGAAAACAGCTGCCGTCCGCTCAAACTGTGACACCCATCCCTCGGCATCATCCACCTCAGGAAGGAAAGGTGCCATGGGCGCCATAGACACAGGCATAGCCGCCGCCATCATGTCAAACATCATCAACTTAATTCACAACAGTGCCTACACACCTACACAGGTTCGCCAAATCCAACAACCAAGGTAAAAGAAAAGAGAAAAAAAAACAACCACACAATGAAACCAATGAAATCTAAACTAACATGATCAGACACTGAAAATATATTAAAACAAAGTTTTAAAAACGGCGCCTCTACCAACTTTGTTGTGTACCAGGATTCACTGGTAGAGCAAGGAATCTATAGATAAAGCTTGCGGGGAGCGCAACTCTCTATTCAAGTGAATTAGTACAACTGGGATCGATGCAATGTCTGAGGACGTTAGGATTTCAGGATGCGAAAATAACTAGACTTGGTTCAAACAACAATAAGGAACCGTATTTTAATTATTGAAACACTTTTGTCCTAACCCTGGTAATGATGTGGCGACCCTGCTTAGGCTATATACGTAAGACTACACAATACCATCTCGTTCCCGCACCTCGTCAGCTGTACCTGGTCATCACGTAGTCTGCCTGTCGACGGACATTCCCACGTTCGAGTCTCCAATGCAGCTTCCTCGACCCGCCGTCCTGCAGCTCCTCTACGTTGACCCCCGTAGCTACGACGTGCTCACTGGTCCCCGACCATCTTCCCTCGACACTCCGATCAGTTCGACCCCCGTTCAAGCCCCGTGCCCAACTTAAATACTCCCCCTGCTATCCCCTCTCTCTGGCATTTTCCCCAACACATGACGTATGTCACCAAACAATCCCAAGACCCAAAGCTATCAACAAACAACTTACAATCGACTACCATCAAGCCTGGGCCCCCTGGACAACACCTGACACAGCAAAATAACCAAACTATTATTATGATTATTATGCATGTGTCGGTAATCAGATGTTATTGTAGTTGCCCAAGACTGATGGTGACACAATAGCAACCTCAGCATTAACCTAATTGCGAGCAGTACAAACACAAAACAGAAAATGTTATGAGATTGCTTCATCATGTCTTGAATCAAATAGCGTAAATCACGTAATAAGAGAGAATTAATGTGACAAATGGACAAGTCCCACGCCGGACATTACAATATTAGCATCGCAAACCTGTGGAAACTATAAAGGGAGAATAGGAGAAGGGGAATACGGTAGTACGGTACCCAGAGTGACTGCTAGTCGTAAGAGGCGACAAAAGGAGACCCGTCTCAACCCGGGGTAGAATAGGCCCAGAGTGACTCTGCTAGTCGTAAGAGGCGACAAAAGGAGACCCTGGCCCTCCCCCCCCACTGCCCCACTGAAGATTTCTCCTCCCACTTGGCCCTGCCCCTCCCTTTTTCCCCCCCCATCTTTCTCATCTTCATTATCACCCGCTCATCGTCTCGATTGGCCATAGTTGCGAAAATATGAGACGTTAAGCCCCAGTAATCAATCAATCAATCATCAATCTATTAGATACATATTCAGCTTATCCTTACACTTTTCATAATCCCTTTTTTTAATAGTATGCTTTCCCTGCATATCATTAGTAGGGATGACATCGGGTATCCGGGTATCCCGGTTACCCGAATCCAAAAATTACCCGAATCCGTTCTAAGGATTCGAATCTTGTTCTGGTTCATTTTTAGTTGAATTGTTGTATGCTTCAACAATGCGCCAACAATGGTGATAACAAAATTACGATTGTTTCCATTCCATAAAATACTTTCCCGCTCCGTTATGTACCCATGCCTATTTTATGTGGTGTGATTGCTGAGGGCGAGTTCTGGTATGCCTGTGCTCCCACTGGCTCTCGGCCTACCCCAACCCCTTCCCGTCCGTCATCACTGGCTGACAGAACGCACGCTGGCAGCTACTGCCACGGGCAGTCAATGGCCTTCAAATAACATGTTGAGCGACGTGATTTACACTTCTAGGATTCGGGTTACCCGAATCCTTGAGGGGCGTGAATCGAATCAAGATTTTACTACTCGATGTCATCCCTAATCATTAGTATGATTAGTTAAATTAATCTGAATCAATTCATGGTCCGTAATGGTTGGCTGAGATACCACATGAATATCAAGGCCATGGTCTGTCTTTATAACTAAATCTATCATTTCTTACAAGAAAACAATAAGGGGATGTTTGTCACGGAGTAACAGTTGGAGTTGTTCTCGGTTTGTATAGAAACCACGACAGTTTCATGAAATAAATTTTTGCCATTATTTTGTGATCTGTGAGAGTTTGGAGGGACAGTCTACCATAACATCAACTGTTATGTTTTGTGATTTTTTTTTTTTAGAATGCTCCCGGAGGTGCATAAACCGATTTTCATCCATCAACTCGTCTGTCACCAAGTCCTTGGTGACATAAGACGTTGATGGACTATCAACAGGGATCGACACCCTGTTGATTTTTATGCTTTTTTATTCTTTAGAAGCAAGGGAGTTGGTTTTGTACTGCTTGAATGAGTTTCTTGTGGTGCTGGAGTTGCTGTTGAAGACAAGATGGAAGCCACCGGGGACACATCACCATCCACCACCACTGACGGAACCAATGGAGGCGTTGGCTTCCTAAACAAGGAAATCAGCTCACTCAATTGCTTTGTGAGGTCTTGAATTTGTGTGGCTTGTTGTGCCACAGTAGCAGTCAAATTTTGCACCGATGCTTTGAAAGCTTTTTTGTCATTCAGCAGTTCAGTCTCTCGTTGAGAACATGGACTGCTCATGACTGCGGATGAAAAAGAAAGACCCGGTGTAACAGGGGTCGCCGTTCCTATCTGTCGTCTAGCTTCCGCTGGCGACATTTTCGAAATAACCGTTAGTTCTAGTATAGCCTGCTCTCGCTTTCACGTTGGGCTTTGACGAGAGCGAGCCGAGTGCTTTCCCTTGCAATTTTCTCAGCACATTTCCCCCACACATGGAGACTACTGCGCTGGCAAACCACAGTCGGGACATACTTCATTCTCATTGCAACGAGACTGTGGATGGCCAAACAACTGGCATCGAAAACAGCGCATCGGATTTGGTTTATATGGCCGAACTTTTAGATTATAATACGCAATTTTGATGTCTGCCGGTAGAGCAGGCAATGCAAAAGATATAATTAATGCTGGTGTGGGATACAAAGCTCCATTTTTTCTACTCAAGATCCTTGTTACGTCAACCACTTTATAACTTAACAAAGCCTCTTTGATCTCCTCAACAGTTGAGTTTAAGAGATCAAAGCAAGAGACAACTCCTTTACACACATTTAAAGAACGGTGCCCTTGAACATTTATTGGGAGCGAACATAGACATGTTTTCCCCAACAGTTTCTTTGCTTGCTTTTCAGTTGCACAATGGACGAGCAAAGTACCATGCGCAACTTTTTTGTGGAGGAAACAACCCCCAATGCATCGTCTCACGATTTTTGAATAATCAAAGGATAAACCTTTGTAAAAGTTCTCTTTTCATCGCTCGATTTCGCAACTAAATACAGGGGAACTACATCCACATTGCTGTGAGTAGAGAGTAGGGCACCTGAATCCGGGGTTTTTCCCAAGATGGCGGCGGGTTTTTTCCAAGATGGCGGTGGTTTTTTTCCAAGATGGCGGCCATCGGACTGGAGTGGGACCACTTTTAACCTAAGGTCAATTTTTGGAGTTTTGAATTTTGGATTTTCGAAATTTTCAAATTTTGGATTTTTGAATTTTCGAATTTTGGATTTTCGAAATTTGAATTTCTCAAGATGGCGGCCACTTGACTCTTGTGTGACCTATGTTGGAGGGGAGGAGTAGGGAGGGCCCCACCCCCCTTCCCCACCCTCGTCGGCCATTTTGTATTTTCAAATTTTGCGCCTCGATACTAGCGCACTCTATCCGCCAAGTGTACAAGTGATGTACAACGTGAATTTGGACTATTGACATCATATGTTTTTACCCTTAACCAGGAAGAAGTGGACAAACTAGATGATAAATATTTGTGTAATCATGTCTTGTTTATGAAGATGTACCAGGGAAACGTGGTTCTAGGAATAAGATCATTGTTTGATGTTAAACAAGGTGTTTATTTAAGTGAAGTATCCTGTAAAAATGTAATGAAATACTCAGTTCTAGTAACCAGTATAATGCAAGACCACGAGACAAATTATAGACAACTTTACGAAAGGTATTGTGATTTTGTTGACGGAACGAGAAATAAATATGACACATATATCGGTGAGTTTGCAGGAGAAGAAGAAAATAAGCCTGTTTCACTTGAACGATTTGTAAGAAAGTGTGTAATGAATTTGGACTGTGAAAATGAATGTGTAACTAAGGAATTCAGGTACATCCTTATTGAACTTGGTCCAGAAACGATTGTAAGTGACATGCAACCCAGTTTCTTTTCGATTCCTCACCTTGGCCTAGATAAGCTTTACATGTACGGCTAGACCTAGTGTACAGGGGTTTTCAATAACAAAATTTGTTATGTAATTGTGTGCAAACGTTAAGTAGGCCCTATGCCTATATTATTATTATAAACATAGGCCTATTATCTAATGCATAGAATATTAAGCAGTCCTAGGGCCTAGACCTAGCACCATAGAAACAAAATGTACACTGTTTTTTTCATTTAACTACCTGTATTATTCATGTACTTGTGTTTGTATTTTTAATAAATATGAATTGATTTACATACATTATCAAGTCTTGACTAGAAAAAGTAATTTACCCATCCATATTCCTATTTTGTCTTTAAACTGTGACTCATGACATATTTTTATCAATAGATGTTATGACATTACGGTTTAAAAATACATGGTGTTTATAAAGGCCTATTTGGACATTTTTGACGCCTAGGCCTAGGCCTACCTAGGCTAGCCTGGGCCTTGACCTCAGCCTAGGCCTACCCAAAGGTGTGAGCCGAGGCTCTGAGGGTTCAGAGCCCGGGTTTGTATACTCACGATCATGACCTTTTATAACTATTTACAATGTCACTCTTATCACCCATTTTTGCTGATTATAAAATTGAAAACAAAAATGGTAAACATGTGAGCAATTGGGAGACGCTACCACCTGGTGAGTCTGGGGAACTGTGGTTGAACTTTCGAAATTACCTTTTTATATAAGAGTAGGCCGTCTTACTCCTCGACTGCAAACTTTCTCGAAGAATTTGAGTCTATATCACTGTCACTATCACTTACAGCACTGTAGTAAGCGTCGATTTCCATTAGTATATCTTCTGTTAGTTGATTTGAAGTTGAGGCTACACTGGAGCTATCATCTTCAATGACGGAGCCGGAATCAGAGTCGGCGCCAGAAGCAGAGTGCGAACCAGAAGCAGACTGGGAGCCAGGTGCAGAGTGGGAGCCGGAAGAAGAGTCGGACGCCAGGTGCAGAGTGCGAACCAGAAGCAGACTGGGAGCCAGGTGCAGAGTGGGAGCCAGAAGAAGAGTCGGACGCCAGAAGCCATAGCCGTGCGCGTTCGAGGGCATCCGGTTCAGCTTGATCCTCTCTGTCGATCTCTAAGAAGTCAGAAGGCGGGCGGTCCTGACATAATTGTCAATATAATCCTGGAGAAGAAAAAAACTCAATTAAATAATAATAACTGATTAAACTGTAATAGGCCTAAAGTAAAATGCTTTCAAATGTACATATTTTTTATTTATTTATTTAAAAAAAAATTAAACTCAATGAAATAAAAATTGATTTAACTGTAATAAGTTCAAATACTTTGAAAGCATGGGTTATTTTATTGCACTGCAGAGCTACACATTTTAACAATGGATTGGTGGTTACCAATAAAATATATGCAGCAATTACATTTTGTATTTAATATTTAATAAAACTCAAATAATTGTTTTAACTGTAATCAGTTTAAATGCTTTGCATTTTATATCTATATTTTAATTAAACTCTATTAAATAATAACTCATTTAGACTGTAATATTTTAAAATGCTTTGAAAGCATGGGGTATTTTATTGCATCTGCATTTTAACAAGGAATTAATGGTTAAAACTTAAAAATATAATATATTATGCTTTGCAATAATTTCGTTATTATAATATTTAATATTTAGTTGTGTGTAAACTTACTTGATTTGGGCCTCTTCGTACCGTAGACATAGACGATATGCTTCTATCATCATCACCATCATTCTTCATTGCACTTATAATACACAGCACCTGCGCAACTTGTATGCATGAACGTACAAATATGAATGAGCCATTCAAATGAACTGCCCAGGGACTGCCACCTTATCGTGGTGGGCAGGTTTGCGTGCTTTGTTGATCCCGAGAGCTATGCCGGCGGAAGCTTATGCTTCTGGTAGGGCCACCCAAGCCGGACTGGTCGAGGAGGAGAAGTCAGACGAAGTGCAGTCCACACCCCAATCCCCTTTCCCCCCCACTGTCCCATTGAATATTTCTCCTCCCACTTGGCCCTGCCCTCCCTTCGTTGCATAAATATAGGACGTTAAGCCCCAGTAATCAATCTGAGGGCTATTCCTTTTTATTTATTTCTTTTTATTGTACTGCCTTTTGGTTTTTGGTTTGTATTATCCATATGTGGTTTTTAAGTTTCATCCCCAAACGCTCCCCACCCACCATGGAGCCACAATTTAGGACGCTGATATTCAGCGCCAGAGGTACGCAGGGGAGATAGCCTAGTGGCTCACCCAATATGTGTAGCAATAAATTGTTTCAGAAGCCGATTGATACAGGTCGGGTTAAACCTGCACCACCCGTCTAGATGAAGCAGAGGCCAAAGCTGCGTGTTGGTCCATGCAACCCGCGGGAAGCACTTCACTCAACAGCCAGGATCCCCCTTTCCACCGACAAGGGTCGCGCTGCACGGCAAACACAGCGGTGGGCGATTAGGGCACAAAGGGGGCCAGCATACATGGAGAAGAGAGGATGTAAAAGAAGATATGAAAATAGAATGGTGATGTGTGAAGAGGAAAAAAAATGCTTGAGAGCCCCCTTTGTGTCCGCCAGTCACCTCGGAGAGGAACCCACATCGACTGAATATTTTTTATAGTGAAATTATTTTCATTACTTTAGGAGAAAAACAAGAAGACAAAACATACCGTCTTCGATGTTTTGATTTAGGTTCGTATTCAGCCAATCAGAAGCAAGCATAGAGCCTGCCATGAACCCGGGCGACACTGCGTGGATCGAGGCGGGCCGCGCGAGAAGTTTGCACATTATATCCGTAGCAATTAATTGAAAACTTACAACGAATAGTATACTAAATTCAAATACACTACACTGGCAATACAAATACTGACTTACTTCGCCATTTGGTACCTTGCATCGTGTTATTTTTATTATTATTACTGTCTTTATTTGCAACAGTACATCCACTTGTGCAAATTAAGTAAATATTAACATTAAACAGTAAATATATAGATTCATTTCACTTACATTAAAATGGTCCTGGCAGCAAAACAACACACAAGTCTTTGACAGTGGTCGTGCACTGTCATCCCGCCTCACGGCTTTCAACCACTGCTTCCGATGTGTTTTCTTTTTTGGTTCATTCACAAATATTTTTTCAGGTGTCTTCACCGATGTGTTAGGGCACATGGGTACTATGCACCACTTGTATGTGAAACGGGACCATTTTGGTTCCATTTAGAACAACTAGCACAGGAATGCCGAAGGAGCGCGGCGAGTAAACGGAGAATGCGTGCATTCAAATCAGGCTCAGCGGCGATTATAAAACCCTGACGTCACACGTCGCATCAAGATGGCGCCGGCTCGTTTTTCGCGCGCTTTTACGTTAGGTTACTAAATCAATTATTTTGAGACATAGACAGATCCGATTTTCAAAATCTAAAGACGTTCTATTGTTACAAATGATACAAGGTATTTAAAAATCGAATAAAAAAATCGTACGCGTGTTCCCTATTGGGGATAGGCGTGCAGTGTGATAATGACCACGTCCGAATCTACGGTGCTTATCATGATGTTTTGATGATTAAACAAACTTGAATTTTTTGCATTCAACAAAAGACGGCCATCAGCTTCATCGTGAGTACACGGATCCACTGTTGTATCAATGGAGTTGTTGCTTGAAATCACATGTAAGCTTATTCCAACAGTGCACACAAGAGTGATCTGCTCACGAGTATCAACTCACACCAGTCGATGCGATAAGAAAATAAAAAGTTCTGCTTTATTTTCATTCTGCTTTATTTTCATCCAATTTCATAAAGTTGGCCCAATTTTGGGGAGTGGGTGTGTTCGCAAGAACGTTAATAGGGTCTCTTGTCCCACGTTGCAATCCAGCACACTGTTTAATACATCATTCTGTCTTTGGAGAAATTAGATAAACCTTTCTTTGATCCGTTTGGACGGCCTCGAGGATTAGTAATTTTTGAAAAATTGAAACCATCCGTAATAGTATGTAAATTGGTCCCTAATAATGGTCCCTGTGAAGTTTGTAAAATTCTTAGGTACTGCTCAGCACAATGTGTTATCACGTGGCTGATCTAGAGTTGGTTCACTTGTAAACGTTGAATCTGAATCCATTATTAAGAGGGATCTCTTTGCAGTGTCACATCTAATTGTTCTCAAACTTCTAAACTTGATACCTCTTGTTACATAAGTTAAGAGAAACATCATTCAAACAATAAAAGCACTGACATTAGTACTCTGAATTAGTTGATCTTGTCCCGGTGAAGTTAAATTTAATGGTACTGAGGAATGAGAAGGATTATCTTATAGAGTTGTAACAGTATGGCCGTCTCACCGTCCATTTTGACTACGTATAAGCAAAAGGTATGCAAATAAATGTAATTAATTCAAGTAAACTGATAATGAGTAATCAATGTGTATGTTAAACTATCAAAAACTATTAATCAAGCCTTCAGCTAGCTTATAAAAACAACCTCAATAACAATTTAAGACTAGAACATGTCTAAACCTAAACAATAAGTATTTAAACTAATTAAAAGTAATTAACGAAGTTCTTCGGCAATCAAAAGTTAACCAATCGCTAGAGGACATGACCACTTAAGTTATTAGCATTGGGTGAACCGAATCTGATCATTAATAAGGGAGTAATTTGGATTTCAGTAAACAATTTTGGCATAGCTTTTAACACAGGAACAAAATATCATTGGGATTAATATTCGCTTCACTAGACACGAGACTTTATGGCGCGCCTGGCCTACGTGGTGCATCTTGCAACCGAGCTACGCAGTTAGGTTTGTTCTGGAAGCCAGGGAGGGTTAGAAAAATGTTCAGAGATTAATAAATAAATGGAGAGGGGGAACCGAAACCAAGGCTGTCGAGCGTATGGTTGGAACGCATCAAATCATGAACCAGGTATACCACCTCAAGGAGAAGTGGGGGTGTTGAAAGCCTTGAGAATACAAAACTAAGTAACGGGTAGGTTTTGGTCAGTAGAACCGGCAGTAGTAGAGTAGTGTGGTCGGTCGGGGAGAGAGTTGGGGAGTCGAGTGGAGTAATGGAGTAGTGTGGTCGGTCGTGAGGCGAGTGAGTGTGGAGAGAGTGTGCAGAGAGTGTGCGAAGTAGCAAGAGTGGAGAGTAGAGTCGTGGAGAGTCGAACGTGTGGAGAAGAGTGTCGAGAGTCAAGTGTGTGGAATGTCAGCGTCAGCAAAATCGTCAAATGTTTAAGTTGTTGTTTTAAGTCAAGTGTGTGGAATGTCAGCGTCAGCACAATCGTCAAATGTTTAAGTTGTTGTTTTAAGTCAAGTGTATGGAATGTCAGCGTCAGCACAATCGTCAAATGTTTAAGTTGTTGTTTAAGTCAAGTGTATGGAATGTCAGCGTCAGCACAATCGTCAAATATTTAAGTTGTGGCTTTAATTCGTGTGTGAACTGTCAGCGTCAACGTAATCATAACACCTCCATGTGTTAAAAACAATCATCACCAATCAATCAGTAACATTCAATGAACAATCATCTTTCCGTAATTACCATCAACTAGAACTTCAAGCCGTGAAGAAACCAATTCAAGGAATACGACGACATCTGTCACGTAACAAAGACCATCCTACCACCACCATCAACTCGATCTACAATCCGTGAATAGCCGGAACCTCAGGAATATTACGAACATGTAACGTTATTAAGATATAAAACTAATATTAACATTTTGGCAACTTGGTTGAAGGATTAGTTGATAAGGGGATTGAGCATTATAAATCACTTTGGGCCCAAGTAGGTAGTTGTTGTTGTTGCTGTGTTTCATAATAATATGCTAATACAGTCCATGGAAACAATTTAATTGATTAATTTTTGATATCCTGTGGATCCTAATAAATGTATGTTAATTTTAATTACCGTAATTGTGTGAACCGACTGAGCTAGGCGAACATAATCTATTTTAAGTCATCACCACCTTACCGGGCATCTTCAGGTGAGTGTGAGATTGACAGAGTGGTAGGCCTATGCATTTCACATATTAAGGGTTATGAAGACTGAATGTGGTCATTTTGTAGAGTGGCATGTGAGTCAGAATACATAGGTAAAGAAGAGTTAGAGTCATTATATTGTGTACTTGTCTGTAGTTTAGAAATGTGCTCTGTGGAACGATCACGGCCTTGTGCTTGATCGCCTACGTTGTAGGTACTGGTAGTAGTATTAACGTGTAAAGACTTGCACAAGCCAATATGTTCTGAATGGAAAGAGGAGCTTTGGATTTTTGAAAAGTCTTTGGACCTCATCTTTTCATAAAATTCCCTAAATGTGTTTGCCAACTCATTTAATTCTAAAGTGCCACATATAGACATAAAAGAAGCTATTGGTTTAAAAATTTCGATTGCAGTTTTAAATTTCTTATCCTGCCCAGGGACTGCCACCTTATCGTGGTGGGCAGGTTTGCGTGCTTTGTTGATCCCGAGAGCTATGCCGGCGGAAGCGTATGCTTCTGGTAGGGCCGCCCAAGCCGGACTGGTCGAGGAGGAGAAGTCAGACGAAGTGCAGTCCACACCCCAATCCCCTTTCCCCCCCACTGTCCCATTGAATATTTCTCCTCCCACTTGGCCCTGCCCTCCCTTGCTGGACACCCGTATGACGACTCACGCGACGTACAATGGATCTGATTCGGATGTGGCTTTATTCTTCCACATCATCTTTCTCATCTTCATTATCACCCGCTCATCGTCTCGATTAGCCATCGTTGCATAAATATGAGACGTTAAGCCCCATTAAAAAAAAAAAAAAAAAAATCTTATTGCTACTCACTGGTTTTGAAAATATACTTTGGGGAATGAAATTCACTGATGCACAAGAAATTCCTTGCGGCATTACCCTGTTAGTTTCCTTCCTTTAGCGTTCTTGAATCAAAGAAGGATTTACCATGGCAATATCGCTTTCCCGACGAGCATAAAGACAGTGTGCACATTGCAAAGAATGCTGCATGAAAAAGTGCAAGAACATTTCGTGAGTCTTCATTAATAACATAACTTTTATTGTTGACAATAACACATGATGTTGATATGTTGAAACAAAATATGCAAGCCTCTCAACGGCTTCATCCAAATAATATGTATGTCTGAAGAGAGCCTTCAGTTTTTGAATGACTCAATCCTAGTATTGGTATCATTACCTAATGTGGACACCTGCTTCTTATATGCCATAACCCACGTCTCTTTTATTGAATGCCAGTTTTTTTCAAAGTTATTCCAAAAATGTTAAGGTGCAACGTTACGCAACTCATTTACATTATCTACATACTCTTTCTCGGAGAATGAAAATAATACGGACTGGAAAATTTTGAAAAGTTGATCCTTTACCATTTTATTATAACCGTCGGCATTAAGGCCGGACTTCATAGTCGTCCCCTAGGGGTCCCCTAGGGGTTCGCGAACCCCTAGGTGCGAGATCAGCTAGAAACGGTATTCATAGTCGTGGATCACGCCCCTAGGGGACCCCTAGGGGCTTGAATTGTAAGGGGTAGGTGTGCGAGCTGCCTCCCCTAGGGGTCCCCTAGGGGGGAGAACAATGGCGGCTGCCACTGGAGCGTGTATGTGCATTGAATTTAATATGATTTAGATATAATTTCGATGACCAGTGCTTTCAAGAAATTAACACATAAAAGAAAAAACTATGTTAAGTACTTTTATAACACACACTTCCAGTAAATGAAAGTAAATTTCGTAAACTTTATTACTGAAATCATGCTTTATTTCCATATTTGAACTCATTTTTAGGCCTTGTTTGCATCCACCTGGGACAAGGTGACACTTCAACGATGGGGATTTTTTTTTGTACTTGGGAAAAAAAAGCGCACAAAGCTTTGGCCAGGAGTAACTTGTGCACTGAAAAAAACCCCTTTTAACAGTCAGCACTACTCGTCCGCCTGCATCTCTGACGGCTCTTCTATAGGTGTTACCGGTCGCAGTCCCAAACGCGCGCAAATATATTTACGCGCAATCTGCGTCACCGGCACACCTTCCTCTGCGGCCATCTCGGCCTGCAGGTAACTCTCTCTTAACAGGGTGGTCAAATCCCTTGAGAGTCTATCTAGTTCGCCTATCGTCTCGTCCGACAGGTCGTCTCTTCCTCCTCCCATTTCCTCCTCCTCTTCCTCCTCCCTCTCCATATCGTCATCCCCATTGCCCCCACCCCCTTCCAACCAACGTCGGACATCGAACCCCTCTTTACGATGAGAGGGTGTTGGTGAATTCACTTCCTATAAAAACATATAATGTAATTAACGTAACAAATAATTAGCGTAACAAAATTACTTGTTGGGTTATACTCACATCCAACGATCCCCAACGCGCGGTTGAAACCGAGCTCACACTCGCCGTTTCACTCGCGAGCTGTAAACACGATAATGATGATAATAAGGCGATAAAGTAAAGTAACTCATTGAAAATAATAGTTTTCGTTATACTCACATTCCTTCCCTCCCAACGTACAGTTGACAACGAACTGATACTCCGTGTATCGCTCATGATGAAATGATTTTCTTGAATAGCTGTTAGGCTTTATTGAGGAAGCCTGATCACAATACATAAACACCGCCACCAGCATTGCATTCCGATCTCGCAGCAATTATTTTTTAAACAACCCTTCGCGTTGAGCGGGAGACGGCCACCATCTCTCACGGGTCATCTATTACGTACATTTTTTTTGTCTTGAGAAGCCCACAGACCCATCAAATCAGGGCGCGCCCTAATGACTTCCAACTTGTAACAACTATTTTTATCCATTTAAAATCTACGTATAAAAACACAGCCCACACACACACAGCCCACAGACCAGTTATTCTCAAATTTCGTTTACACCTTCGGAATTAGCAGGACCACGAAAATTGCTACTCTGCCGCCCCATGATAAATGTAAGTTTAATTGCTCGTAGAGCAACATCTCGCCTGTTCTGCACCTGCATCTTGCGCAGATCACAAACGTCTTTATTGATCACCGGATTCACAGCCTTCTCACGTGAAAAGCTGTGAAAGGCATCAGCTGCGGTTGAGTGATCAGAACTTCTTTCGTGAAGGTCCACTACTCTGTAGCAATTGCCGGATTCCCAAAAGGCATCGTTGCCCCAGCCTGTCACCAAGGAAATTCTTGAAGCAGAAGGAGTCCTAAAGCCCATACAACTCCAGCAGAAGAGTTTCCGATTTTAAGCGTAGTAGGAAATCCATAGACGCCTGTCGCCATTTTCAATGCGGGAGATTCTACCTTTCTTAAAGAGAAGCTTTACAAATGCTCCAGGCTTTGTTTCAGGTTGAATAGGGCGCAACAGAATCAACCGTTTCCCCTCCTCGACCCCTCCCTGCAAAGGTGCTACGTGAACCGCATCATCAACGTCATTCCCCACTACTAACTCATTTCCTTCAGGCTCGTCCTCCGACTCTGATGAAGACGTTCGTGACAAAGCTTTCTCAACAAGCGTGTTAGTTTTTTGGAGTTGAAACACTTTCCCTGCCCAGGGACTGCTACCTTATCGTGGTGGGCGGGTTTGCGTGCATTCATTATTCCTGGAGCTATGCCAGCGGAAGCGTATGTATCTGGTAGGGCCACCCTAGCCCGACTTGTCGATGAGGAAAAGTCACACGAAATGCAGTCTACAACCTCCCCACTCCCTTTTCCTCCCCGTTCCCCTATCCTCACCGTCCTCCTATTTGCCCCTTTCCTCCAAACAGCCCCGTATTTCATTTCATCTTCATATTTCACCCACTCATCGTCTCGATTAGCCAAGTTGCAAAAATATGAGACGTTAAGCCCAAATATTAATCAATCAATTGAATGGAATATAGAACATGATCTAAATGAAACTAGTTGAATTCAACCTCGAACTCAAGGGTTGAATTAAAGAACTTGAATCGTCTAAATGGTACCTTAAATAAAAAATCATTGATTTCAACCTTTGAATTTAATCATGAAGCAATCAAGGGCTGTAAGGATCCTGAACCGTCTAAATGAGGCATTTGCCCGTGATGCACTGGGGGGCTCTTGTTCCTCCTGACTAGTTTGTCGCGGATTGCCTTAAATCTGGCAGTACATTATTTCACGTCACGATCTACAAATACCCAACACGAAAAAATGAACTGAGTGTACGTTTTTAAATTCACAATTAATCAAATATCTTGTATTTCCTTGCTTTCAGTTCTATCACTGATTAGAATCGTAATTAAATAGATAGGCCTAGGCATGTATAGGTTTGGTAGGCCCAGGCCTAGGCCAAACTAGGTCAAGAGAATTGGTTTAACTTTATTTCTTAATTTGACAAAACTATTATAATTATATTCCTTATCTTGACAAATACTTTTATCATTTCACAAATTGAAGAGAAATATCAACACATTTCCAGTGAGTTGTTACAAATCTTGTATCTATCCGCTTGACCACGCTTCTTCTGCACCACTTTCATTTGAACAAAGTATCTCGTCAGACAACGTGCTCTCCCTCTATTGATGTCTTCAGCCAACCACGCATCTTCAGTAACACCCCTCTTTCCAATGCCTGCTGGAGACGCAGCGCAGAGTTGGCAACATGGGTTACATGACGTAGGAAAACCACCTCGAACAGCAAGTTGCGCGAATAAACAAAGGACACCTGATGGTATAGGCCGCGTGATATACACCCAAACATTGGTGTTTAGGGTTATACTATACATAGAGAAAAACTTGCTTAAGAGGTAAACGGGCACTTTAAGGTCTCGACTACCATCGGCCCTGTAGTGGATGCCTTCAGTGCACTGGCGGCACCCAGGACTGACCCCAAAAACGTTAGTGAGCTGGCTCAACCAGCCATTTCGTGTGGCGGGTAGTTCTTGTCTCGGGCACTCTTGATAACTAGGCATAATAACGAAGGCCAGCTTGGTCTTGACGTAGCCGAAACCTTGTCCAGCTTCACGCGAGTATCGACGCCGTCATCAGCCGTGGCTGCCGTGTCCTGTGGTTATTACCACACTGTGGTCCTCAGAGTCGATGGGACGACCTGGGCTTGAGGTAATAATGGAAATGATCAGTTGGGTACCGGGGACAGGGTTAAGATATCCGCCCCCTCTCGAAGGTGGCGTTAAGCCCCATTAATCAATCATGGACTTTTCCTGGTGCAAGAGAAACATTGCTTAAAATGCCTCCACATTGGCACTGCATGGGAAATTTGTAACAATCGATTGCTTTGTTTATTTCCGTACGGAACACAGTTCTCTTGTCTACAAGAAGTTAATTATCACCATCGATACTAAATTTGAAATAGGGAGGTCGAGGTGGAGAAGTAAGACGATATGCAGTCCACATCGTCCCCACTCCCTTTTCCTCCCCGCCCTCCTATTTGCCCCTTTCCTCCAAACAGCCCCCTCTTTCATCTTCATATATCACCCACACATTGTCTCGATTAGCCTCGTTGCAAAAATATGAGACGTTAATCCCAAATATCTATCTATCTGAAGAATCAAACCCAATAATCCCGTTGATGTCTAGGTCGTCACTGTTAACCATGAAGGGGTACTCGTATGTTTTATTGCCCTTCCACCCCCCCCCCTCCACCACTCCTTAAAGCAAGATCTTGCAATCACGCTCTTGTAATCTGGCGGCCTAGCTGATAAGGTGTTCTGACACGATTTAGGATGTTAAGGATAATTCAAGTTGTAGTCCTTTGTAAATAACAGTTTTAATTGGTTTATTAAATCTTAGTTAACTTTAAAAAGGCTTATGACTTAACCTTGAAAATCCTTCCCACTCAGTCCCGATATCAGTAAGTAAATCAAGCTCCTCGTGTCGATAATGAATTGACTGGTAATCAATCTACTTGTCGGGACAGCACCGCCATGAAAGCCTCCCTTTCCACAACAACAATGATTCATCGACTGAAATCTTGCGGCCTGAAACATATGCTGGCCGAAATCGTGTACAAAGACGTGATAATATTGGTATAATTATGTAAAGTTTAGGTTCCCTGTCAGTTGCAGCCTGATTCTCATTATTGTCAAAGTGGAGAAACTTTGTGAGCAATGAGAACCCCTCTTCACTCATGACATTGGGAAAAAGGCGTTTCCACCATGCGGTTTCGTGTAAAATACATTTTTATATTTGGTTTTGACACCACATCTATCAGCAAGTATAGTGACAGGAGAACCCCTATCTCGTTGGCGTCTTGAATAGCCAAGTTGCATTAATATAAGACGTTAAACCCAAATATCAATCAATCAATGACGTAGGGGTCCAGACTCCAGTTTGACATGCGCGATTTTTTTAGAAGTGAGTCTTCCCCTCTCCTTCACTAAAAATTGATCCACGTAACGATTCTTCTCGACCACGACCAGATCGACAATAATATATGTATATATATATATATATACATATTTTTTTTAGAGCTTATCCGTATTGTCGTGGATGTAGATCTCTTCCTCCTCAGTGATTCTTGCATCTTTTCCTCCTGGGTCGAGAGTCAACAGAATCATCATCACTGTCCAAGTCGGTGTCTCTGTCTACCTCTCTTTTCATGTTCTCCTGTGAGGGTAGGGTTATCCCCAGCCCCTTCAATGTCTCTGCTGTATTTGTAGTTGTAGCTGTAGTTGTAGCTAGAGGAACAACAGTTTGAACTAAGTCGTCGTTAATGTGTTGCGTGGCCGTTCCCCAGAGATCCGCTGCGTTGTACAGATTGGCTTACTTCCTGTTATTTAGGTCTTCAATTCCATGGATTCCATGGAGTCTACCGTAGAGCACCATGTCACCCGCGTGGCGTTTGTAGTAATTCCACGCTCTATAGAATGTTACTGCTTCGCTGGCAATAGCTTGCAGATACAAAGCTGATGTACCTTGATTGATGAGGTTCAACATCAATTCTACAGTCTCCATTTGGGCGAAGCTCTAGATTAGTTTTACTTGTTTTAATACGTGATCTTGAAAGTCGGCTGATCCGTCCGGTTTGGGATTCGAAATAGTCCAACGGATCACTTGTGTCATAACAGGGATTAGCTATTTACTCACGGTATTACAGGCGAATAATGATGCTGGATTAGCCGCGTCTACTTCATCCCATATTACGACGACACGACGTTGCACAATGAACATTCGGCCGACATTCTCTTAAAACAGAATAGAACATTCGTTCCACCTTTTGACACGGTTGTACCCGGAAAACCACTATAATATAGTTGACTTCGGCCGTGAAAGCCTCCGAAATAGATTACCTTGTGTTGTCCTTTATAAATGTTGTTATTTAATCTTTCTACCATTCTTACTACTTACTACTATTCAGGTAAGCTTTGATATGTACATGAGAGGGAAAGATGGATAAGAGCTAACAGCTTACCTGAAACCCTAAGGCGGGCCACGTAGAAAAGAAAAACACAAACAAACACACGAGTATAAAATAATGTTCTGGACGTTTCGAACACCGTGTTGGTCACCAGAGAACGCGGCCTGCCTAAGGGTTTCAGGTAAGCTGTTGACTCCTATCCTTCTCTCCCTCTTATGTGTACTAGCTTTAGACCTCATCTCTATAATTTCCTATATTATGTGTATTGCTTCATGTAGACAGCAACCTGACATAGATGAAACAGCACAAGCAATAATGTTTTTAATATTCTTCCCATGGTTTGTTGCAAGAGACATGTTCTTCAGACAACAGAAAAACTATTGCAATAATATAGCACTTTCGCTGAGCAGAGAGCTGAGTTACCAGTGGCGGTGCCAATGGTGGTTTAGGGGGAGGAAGATGACTGAACCATATTGCCACAGCCGTCTGCATCGGGCACGTTTGAGACACTTCCCTCACTGAAGCTGAAACTGAATGTGCTAGAGGATGAACTGGCAATGACACAATCCCCTACACAACAGTGCTTTCCACAACCCGGCCACGCATGCCGTTTGGAGTAGTTTTTATTTTCGAATTATTATTATTATTATTATTATAATATATTTTTATATTATAATATATATTATTATTAATTAAACGTTGGGAGACCTTGTTGGGAACGAGTGGCTGGGAGTCGACCAACTGGAGGGTTTTGATGGGCTTCTCGGTCGCACTCAGGGGGCCCTGAAAATCAACGGAAACAGGATCCAGGCATTTTGCAGCCTCCAGTTCCGTGGGGAAATGCAGATTCCGGGTCCTGAACCCTGGCCACCGGCGCTTTTCTACCGATGCCCGCTTTCCGGCAAGTGGGTGCCCCTTCTTCCCGAGACCAATAGGCGGTCGATCCTGCTAGACAACATGCTCAAGGGGCTCGGTATAGACGGTTCGGCAGAGGGCCAATGGTCCAATGACCGGGTCAACTGGAAAGGCTTAGCTCGCCCACCATCCTTAGGCTTAGATTCCGTGGTGGTTTGGCGTTTCAACAAAAAACGTCTAGCCGATCCCATATTCTTGTATCACGCAGGATTGACTTGCAACTAGTTGACACTCATCTTGTAGTAACGTAAGTGGTCGTGTTTGATTTTGCGTGTTTTGTCTTCAGTTTCCTGTGCTATGTATTTTGTATTTTGTATATTTCAAGAGTGCTATGTATTTTGTATTGGGATTTCTGTGGTATGTATATTAAACAAGGAGACACTATTTAGAAGTATAGATTTATTGTACCTCTGGCTGACGCCATAGTCGCCGAACACCGCCCTCTTACACACACAACCAAGGTTGATACCATGCATATACATACAAGGTTGGTTCAATGCATACACAACATTTCTCCTCTTTTTAGTTTAAGAGTATTTAAGACGATCTGGTGGTTTGACCTTTCTGTGGGATCGCCTAGGTGCTTCGATTGTTGACTCTTGGATAGGAGAATTCGGTGAACGTTCTAAGACTTTTCTGTTGGATTCTGAAGCTTTTCTGTTGGATAGCCTTGGTTCATCGGATGTTGGATCTTGCTTTTGAGAACTCGTGGCACGTTCTTTGGTTGCATCAAAAACTCTTGTTTCCGGTAGCATTAACGTTAAGCCCAAATAATCAAATCAAATCGGTTGCGACGGTTGCTGCTGCCGGGACGGGCCGGCAACCCCCTCCACTATCGCCATTAGTGTGCAAGTGTGATCATCGCCATTAGTGTGCAACCAATCATACTGTATTCGTCAATTAAAATGAAATTGCAATTCGTGATGGTTATTTGGAATTTCCGGGCCTCTTCGCCAACTAAAATCGTGAAATTTTGTTGTATTTGTGCCAATATGAAATGTTTAATGTATTGAACTCCGGTAGGTGCTACCAAAACAAACGATGTTTCATCCAATTCTTGTTTCATTTTTTGAGTCATAGCTTTGATTAGTGTACTTTTTCCGGTACCAGCAGTGCCTTTAACAATAACTCTTCGAATGATGTAATTGATTTTATCATTATTTGTTTTTAGTGAATGTATTTGACATTGTAAAATGTCAATTAGTCGTTGTTGCTCAGATGTTAAAGAAATAGTAAAGTTGGCTTCTTCAAATGGTGCTAGTTTAATGTTTCGCACATCGTTTATGAAGCTGGCTACAGTTTCAATGTTGGGGTATTTGGAATCGGAATTAGACCATGAATATAATAGGTCAAACTTTCTCAAACCAGCCTCGCACTGCATTGCAACAGCGTTTGGACCCATACCAGCTACTCGCATCCATTCTGTTTGTTCATGTTCTGATTCATCCTCTTCCCATTCATTTTCACTGTCTGCCTCTACATTAATAGTATCTGCGTCTTCAGGTATGTCGGATGGTATGGTGAAGCCTTTTTCGGTGAATATCGATTCCCATGTTTCATTGAAAGGGTTTAGCTCATCAATGTTTGTCCAAGTTGACCTCAGAATCACTTGCTGCTTGTAGTAAATTTCGTTTGACTCGGTGTTATCCTTGATAAAATGTAGTCGTGGAAATACTCTCACTATAGCTGGGTTTCGACGACGAATCCATCGACTTTTCCAGTAGTATTGAGACGCCGCTTCGAGAAGTGTTAAGGCGCTCATGTGGGGTTGTCGTTGTGGGTATCTTCCAAGGAAACTTGTATCACTGTTAATGTCTATCTCATTGTCTTGATTGGTAGATAGTAATGGTACCCATTTGTCGACACCAATGCTTAGGGAGATAAATGTTCTGCTACAATGATACAGAGGATAACCCATAAGTAAATGACAACATTCTTGTGCAGAAATGTCTCTCTCAGCCAGAGATTGTATGATTACTTTTTGGACAGCGAGTTTTGCTGGATCGTGTTGTTTTACTTCTGTATGGGGTGTGTATGAGAGCAAATATTTAAATGATTGAGATTGTGGCTCACTCTTTGAAGCATACTTTGCAATGTAATTGACCACAGCATCTTTTGAAACAACGGCTTGAATATCTTTATTTGCTCGCCGACTCTGGATGATAAATTTGTTGTATTTATTTAGAAGCGGATCATTTCTTTCTGTTTCTAAAATGGGCTCAAATGTTTCGTTTTTTGTGAGGTGGGTACGCTCACACATTTTGAATGGAAATTTGAAGTGGCATTTTTTAAGTTTTTTTTTTTTCTTACGCAAGCAGTAACCTTCAGAACATCGAGTATGTCACTGTACTTTATTGAGTAGTTCAATAAGGTCAGCATCATGGTCCGTTATGTTACATAGACGTTTTTGACATGGATGTGTGAGACCAGGGGGGTCGTTGAGTCCCGGATTTACAGTTGAAACAATGGGATGGAAATAGTCGACAATTCTATTTATTTGTTCTTCGTTTGTGTAGTCTAATGGTGTCACATCGGGGTTGTCATGGAGCCAGAGTAGTCCGTGTAAGTGGGTACTACCTCTGTGTTGCCATTTATAACGGTACCAAAAGTCTTTGATTTTAAACTTTTCTTTAAGGATATTGTAAATGTAGAATTGTGCTCGTTCTTGAAAAAAACAAGTCACGATAAGTGGATTGTCACATAAAAGTTTTTGGCGACGTGCTGTAGCAACTGCAGGTGTCATGTTTTCAGAATTTTCACAGGGAGCAACTATATCGTATAAGTGTGGCCAATGTAGAACAGCTGCACTCAATGTGAAAAATAATGTTGGAGTTCCAAGTGTCTACCATATCTTTCAATTCTGCACAACGCTTGAACCAGTATGATTTTGTTATTCTGAGGGATGATGCATAAAACATAACTTTGTTGCCAAACCTGGATTTGTAACAAGTATGTCTTTTAATTGCGCAGCTGTTTTCCCTTGAAGTTCAGTTTTATTTACTAAAACTTTGCCCTGGCTTATAGCATTCCAGCGCATTACCGAGTTTAGTGCGAAGAATCTGAATCGTATATCTTGGGCAAATCTGCCGTCGTGGTATTTCATTAGAAATTGAAAGTATTGAGTTGGTTTAATTTGTTGTAATCTCGAAACATCACGTAGGTCGCACATACCATATGGAAATAGCGTAGGAAAGGCTTGAACAATATATCCATCTGTAGTTAACTCATTAATGGGATTAGCAGATAGCTCAGGCTATGGTATTGGTCCAGGCTGAATAGCTACATTTATTCGTTCTTCTTGATTTATTGGTAATATTTAAGGTACGTTTCCGTGTTCAAGTAGGTCATAGTCAATTTCATCATTTGTAGTAATTTCCATGTACTCTAAATCACCATAAACATTTTCTAATTCTGGTAGGTTGTTTAATTGGTCATCGTCAATAGTGACGTTATTATAAAAATGGTTGTTTGTCTTGAGCCATATAAGTGCTTTTCTCAATCGGTGAGAAGAAACGTTGAAGTCTGCTATTCTATCATCATTGGCTGATGTACGATGAACAACACTAAATAGATGTCAATGATGTTCGAGAGTTGGGTTGTCTTTCTGCAAACAATGTAACATTTTGTGGAAAATTAATTACATTGCCACTGTATTTATATTGTTTACCTTTAACTCTATATACTGAAACAACGGCACCCGTCTCGGCCCGGGGTAGAATAGGCCCAGAGTGACTCTGCTAGTCGTAAGAGGCGACAGAAGGAGACCATGGCCCTCCCCCCCACTGCCCCACTGAATATTTCTCCTCCCACTTGGCCCTGCCCTCCCTTGCTGGACTCCCGTATGACGACCCACGCGACGTACAATGGATCTGATTCGGATGTGGCTTTATTCTTCATCATCATCTTTCTCATCTTCATTATCACCCGCTCAATGTCTCGATTGGCCATAGTTGCGAAAATATGAGACGTTAAGCCCCATTAATCATACAATCAATCTGACACAACGGGGTGAATACGTGCGATCAACAATGTCTCAATCATTGACAGGCATGATAGTTCAGCGGGTACAGGGCCTGGATTCATACGGCTAGCGTCAGTAAATAAGTAAGGGTGTTTCTGACATGTGGAGCATATCTCAAAATTGCAATTTTTACCGGGGAATTTGATTTTGCATACATTAAATGAAACCCATTTAAGGTCTTTTAGGAATGTGTTGAATTTTTCAGTGAGTTGAGCGTCAGTATATACATTTGTTGAGCGGTTACGGTGGCGTTGGTTGTCGTGAAGTTGACGTACTGCGCGCTCATGTGTAGACTCGGACCTACGGCGGGACGTGGTCCGAGCTTGACATTGGCGTCTTCTTGTTTCGCCTTCTTCAGGAGTTTCGGTATCGAGAGTTTGAGTAACTCGTTCTAAGCTTAGTTGTCTTCTCGAATTGCTCTGCTCGGGGTTGGTGTTTGCTTTGGTTTGAGTAACTCGTTCTAAGCTTAGACGTCTTCTCTTTTGGCTGTGTTCGTGGGTTTCGTTAGCTATGGCTTGACTGACTCGCTTTAAGCTTAGACGTCTTCTCGAATTGCTCTGCTTGAGGTTTTCGTTTGCTATGGTTTCAATAACTCGTTCTAAGCTAACACGTCTTCTCTTTTGGCTGTGTTCGTGGGTTTCGTTAGATATGGCTTGACTGACTCGCTCTAAGCTTAGACGTCTTCTCGAATTGCTCTGTTCGGGGGTTTCGTTTGCTATGGTTTGAGTAACTCGTTCTAAGCTTAGACGTCTTCTCTTTGGCAACACCTTGCGAGGCAAGTTATTCTTTAATCTCTTCGTCGCTTGTGTACAATAAATCGGGACATCTTATGACTCTCTTAGACGTGTTTAAGCTGGTGTGAGGTTTAACCAAAACGTTGTAACGGTTACCAAATGACGTTGCCTTAGCGACGTACAATGGATCTGATTCGGATGTGGTTTTATTCTTCATTATCATCTTTCTCATCTTCATTATCATCCGCTCATCGTCTCGATTAGCCATCGTTGCATAAATATGAGACGTTAAGCCCCAATAATCAATCAATCGGACTGTTTATCCGAAGAAGTTTCTACTAGAATAGTGCCATTTCGTAGTTTTCAGACAAAGTGCAGTCCACACCCCAATCCCCTTTCCTCCCCTTTCTCCTTTCCTCACGCGCCCGCCTACTTGCCCCTTTCCTCCAAAGAGCCCCAAATTTCATCTTCATTATCACCCACTCATCGTCTTGATTAGCCAAGTTGCAAAAATATAAGACGTTAAGCCCAAATATCAATCATCAATTAAAGGGTCTTCCCCCAAATTAATTAATCGTCAATATATACCTTAACTCCTGGTATTCCATGGACTATACGATCCATGACTGCCTGGAATATACTTGGAGCGTTGGTAATGCCATATGGTAATCTGTTGTATGCACCTTATCGTGGTGGGCAGGTTTGCGTGTTTTGTTGATCCCGAGAGCTATGCCGGCGGAAGCGTATGGATCTGGTAGGGCCACCCTAGCCGGACTGTTCGAGGTGGAGGAGTCAGTCGATATGCAGTCCACACCCCAATCCCTTTTTCTCCCCTTTCCCCTTTCCTCACGCTCCCTCCTACTTGCCCCTTGCCTCCAACCGGGGTAGAATAGGCCCAGAGTGACTCTGCTAGTCGTAAGAGGCGACAAAAGGAGACCCTGCCCCTCCCCCCCACTGTCCCACTGAATATTTCTCCTCCCACTTGGCCCTGCCCCTCCCTTGCTGGACTCCCGTATGACGACCCACGCGACGTACAATGGATCTGATTCGGATGTGGTTTTATTCTTCATTATCATCTTTCTCATCTTCATTATCACCCGCTCATCGTCTCGATTAGCCATCGTTGCATAAATATGAGACGTTAAGCCCCATTATTAATCGTTGCAAAAATATGAGACGTTAAGCCCAAATATCAATCAATCTTGTATCGGCCTCTTGGGCACTCTTGATAACTGGGAAGAATAACGAAGGCCAGATTGGTCTTGACGTAGCCGAAACCTTGTCCAGCTTAACGCGAGTATCGACGCCGTCATCAGCCGTCGCCCGTCTGGTCCCGGGGAAGAATAGGCTCAGAGTGACTGCTAGTCGTAAGAGGCGACAAAAGGAGACCCGTCTCGGCCCGGGGTAGAGTAGGCCCAGAGTGACTCTGCTAGTCGTAAGAGACGACAAAAGGAGACCCTGCCCCTCCCCCCCCTCCACTGCCGCACTGAATATTTCTCCTCCCACTTGGCCCTGCCCTCCCTTGCTGGACTCCCGTATAACGACTCACGCGGCGTACAATGGATCTGATTTGGATTTGGCTTTATTCTTCATCATCATCTTTCTCATCTTCATTATCACCCGCTCATCGTCTCGATTAGCCATAGTTGCATAAATTTGAGACGTTAAGCCCCACTAATTAATCAAATCAATCTTGACACAGGAAGGGGATGTATTTGTGTGTGTTAGTGGACTAAGTGGGCAGTTGGGTCCGCGGAAGTAAACCTTTTCGGTGGCGACTCGGTTGCCGAGGTCACCAGGGGTGATGGTTCAACAGGTGGCCTTTGCTGAGACGTATTCTTTACTCTTGATAGTTGAGAAGGCAAACATTACACCGGCACCTCAACTAGGGATCCGTGTTGCAGAGAGGGGCGACCGGGTAAGGAATTGTACAACAAAATTAGAACGGAAAGTACGCGGCTGATTTATATTTTCGATTTCTTGTTGCAATCTTGAGTTTTAATTTAATAGTGAACTTTTTCTGCGGTTTTTGACGTAGAGACTACCCTTCGCTCTTAACCGCAGAGGAAGCAGCGGCCATGTAGTCCAAGCAACGAACAGTTTGACCCGGAACTAATTGGTACAGAATTTTTTTTGATCAGAAGTTGTTACTTATGTGTATTAACATGCACATAAGAAACTTTACCGCTGTCCGACACCCCTAATTAGCGTAATTAAGTTAAATTTAAAAACTAATTAATGCTCATATTATGGTTGTTTTTGAAGATTTTTCAGAATTTATATTCTAACCTAATCAAACAACCTAGTTGGTAATTTACAAAAATTACTTACATCAAAATAAATATCCCGGTAGCCATTTATTAATTACTATTAATTATAATAGCAATTTCAATTAAATGCTTCCCGTGTAAAATTGGTGCGATTGAATATGGTTTTGTCAGTTTCAAATATAAGAATAACAACATACAAAACTTGTGTAGAAACTTTACTGCAATGAAAATATCATTTGTTTGACAAATTAGCATAATTAATAGTTAATTATTACATTCAAAACTTATATAGGTACATATTTGAACATAGGCAATATGGGTATCAAAAGAAAGCTCCTGATACGTTGATTTTAGTACCGATACTCTCAGGGTCATGCAAGCAAATTTACAAAGCCTTTTAGGGGGGGGGGGGGGGGAGAAGGGGGGGGGGCGGGTATAATAATTAATAACGTCAAATGTATCAAACGAAAGCTATTAATACGTTGTTAAAAGTAAAAAACTTTTCAAGTGATAAAAGACAATATACCCTAGTGTTTGGCTAAGGGGGAGGGGTTAAAAAGCGTCCTCATAAGTCAATTTTGTGTCTGATTTGACACTCATTGAGCCATGGATGTTATTTTATGATTGATACATAGCATTTACTGCATCGTATATATTCGTCTAGACTACTCTAGAGAAATCTTATAAAAACCTATGTGTAATATGTAATAATGTGGAGCACATCAGAATCAAATGTCATAAGACCACTGTAGCATTTGATAGCTACGACAATGAGCCATCTCCTAAGGACATCACATATTTGAAATGGAATGGTGGTAACAGATGAACTACAATCCAGAAGGAGTCAAACATATCAATGTCAGTCAATATAGAACATAGAACAACTCTCAATTCAATTAACAAATGAAGATCCACTAAGCCTTTTACGATGAGACTTGAAGCCAATAAAATCACAGTACTTTAAGCACAAGACGACGCCGATGTGTTAATTGCAATTACAGCAGTAGAGTCAGCTAACCAGAAAACAGCACCTTCACTGATGATTTTACGGAGTTGCCAGTAATTGTAAGCATATCAATCACGAAAATCTTGTTTATGATTTCATCATTGAATCAGAGTTGAAAGCTGGTGCCAGCAAACAGAAAATATGGAATATGCGTTACACAACAACCAAGCTAGGATCAAGAATTGGGTTCTTCTTTACCCTTCATTCGCGTAATAAGTGGATCGTTCGTTCGTTTCCGTGTCCGGAACACCGTTCTAGACAACTAATTCAAGAATGTATAGAATAGGTTAAGCTTTGCCATTCAAGACATTTGCATTAAATTTTTTTTGAATTAATATGTTTCCAACAATCCCACATCTCCTAACTCAAAGATTGTTGATTGCAGTGGAAAAGCAATCGGCATGTCGTCAAATGATAAGAGAGAAGTTTACACATAAATTAATAACTGCTTACACAGTATTCAGCATGAGACTCTACAGCCTACATTATCAGCATCACTCCACCACATTTTATTATTAGTATCATCAAGTACAAGTTTTGCTTTGTAACAACTTTTAAAACTTTTTTTCCTGTACCAACTGACAAGCCACCAGCCTCACTACATATTTTTCAAATTCTATGATGTAATTGTAAAGTACGATGCAACTGCAAGAAGGTGCATCCGTTCTAAATGCCTGTACGTTGTTGTTTGAAAATTAATGTGTGATGTGTTTAGTTGATGACCCATTATCGTAGCCATCACATACTTCAGTAGTTATGATATTTGCTTTTAATGAACTCCACATACTACATAACTCTTCAAATGTTTTGTCTCTAGACCTTTAAGGTATGTGATGCATCAAAATGCCCTTCATCAATCTCAAAGCAAGACTTGCTTGTAACAGTGTTACTTATTTCATATTATTTCTATACCATTTTCTTCGTGTATTTGCAAACATTATCCCCAGGAGCAGAATTTTCAGCTTATACCTTGGAATGCCCGAATAGTCAAATACACCTTGTACCTTGTAATACCTTGTGGTAGTGTGCTTAATTTGAAAGTTAATACAATTGCCTACGTAAAAAAAATTAACGTTTACATATTATATCATAATGCAACTCTTAAAAAACTAAATTAGCTATTGCTAAATCATCCTCTGATGACTCTCCGACGCTCAAGAGTCGTTGGAAAAGCAGCAAAGGATCAACTTCGATTGTATCTCCATCAACGTTCGCGGTTTTAAATTTTTATGTGGTGACAAGAGGTAACAGAATAAATCTTACAAATCTTGTTTACATAGGATTTGAGTTGAGTTTATAATCCGTTGCAATAATATTTGCGATCACTGTGTTCGACAAGTAGTCAAATTATCAAGAACTAAAACTTTGTTTAGTTACAAGGACAAAATCTTTGCATTAAACGGTTTATTAATGATTAGGTACTTAGTAAAAGAAACTATGCGCGGTAATGACACTACCCATTTTGTTAAATTCGGATAGTTGAGCCTGGAGTTTTGTATCAGAGTAATCAGACCTCATATCTAAGAAGTAAAATCAAATAGTGTCAAAAATCAGACGCAAAATTGGGTTATTAGAACACTTTTTACCGCCCCCCCTCCCCCCCTCCCACCCCCGCTATTAACCAAGCACTAGGGTACATTGTCTTTTATCATTTTAAAAGTATTTTTACTAATAACAACGTATTAATAGCTTTTGTTTGATACGTTTGATAATATTCTTTATTAATCCACCCCCTCCCCTTCTTTCTACCCCCCCCCCCCCCTAGAAAAACTTCAGAAATTTGTTTGAGTGACCCTGAGAGTACCAGTATTAAAATCAACGTATCAGCAGCTTTCTTTTGATACCCATATTGCCTATGTTCAAATATGTACGTATGTAAGTTATAAATGTAATAATAAATTATTAATTAGCTGATTTAGCCTGTTAATAATATTTTGATTGCAGTAAAGTTTCTACACAAGTTATAAATGTTATTATTCTTATATTTACTTCTGTCAAAACAATATTCAATTGTACCAATTTTACACGGGAAGCATTTAATTGAAATTGTTATTATAATTAATAGTAATTAATTAATGACTACCGAAATATTTATTTTCATGTAAGTTAGTTTTTTTAATTACAAAAAGGGTTGTTTGATGTGGTAAAAATCTAAATTCTGAAAAATCGTCAAAAACAACCATAATATGAGCATTAATTAGTTTTAACATTTTAATTAATTACGCTAATTAGGGGTGTCGGACAGCGGTAAAGTTTCTTATGCGCATGTAGGTATACATAAGTAACAACTTCTGATCAAAAAAAATTCTGTACCAATTAGTTCCGGGTCAAGCCTATTTTTACGGTTCGTTTCTTGGTCTAATGGGAGATTGAATTGACTACAAAATTGAAACTAAAGAATTCATACAATATGTTTTTAAATAAACTGGCAAGTTCCTCCTTTCGAAACAAAGTCAATTTAAGGCGTCAACGTAAACATGACGACATTGGCCATCGATCGGTCATTGGGTGGCTTGTCCCCTCTCTGCAACACGGATCCCTAGTCGAGGTGCCGGTGTGAGGTTTGCCTTCTCAACTATCAAGAGTAAAGAATACGTCTCAGCAAAGGCCACCTGTTGAACCATCACCCCTGGTGACCTCGGCAACCGAGTCGCCACCGAAAAGGTTTCCTTCCGCGGACCCAACTGACCACTTAGTCCACTACCACACACAAACACGTCCCCTTCCTGTGTCACCTGCCCATGGACTGCTACCTTATCGCGGTGGGCAGGTTTGCGTGCTTTGTTGATCCCGAGAGCTATGCCGGCGGAAGCGTATGCTTCTGGTAGGGCCACCCAAGCCGGACTGGTCGAGGAGGAGAAGTCAGACGAAGTGCAGTCCACACCCCAATCCCCTTTCCCCCCCACTGTCCCATTGAATATTTCTCCTCCCACTTGGCCCTGCCCTCCCTTACTGGACTCCCGTACGACGACTCACGCGACGTTCTATGGATCTGATTCGGATGTGGCTTTGTTCTTCATTATCATCTTTCTCATCTTCATTATCACCCGCCCATCGTCTCGATTAGCCATCGTTGCATAAATATGAGACGTTAAGCCCCATTAATCAATCAATCAATGACGCCATTTTGTCAATGCCCGTGTGTGTAGTTTCACAAATGTCACATTTCAATTCTTTAATTGGGAACATCCACCTACATGAATACGTTACTTTATGTGTTTATTGAAGTTAATAAAGAATTTTGTGTATTTATAGTACACTATATAGGTCCTAAATATGTAAATATGTAGTTTTATTGAGTATTTTGTGGACGTTTTGAGGTTATTGGACTGTTTTTGTTTGTTATTGTTTTTATTTTGTCTCGTTTTTTCAACAATGTCTTCCTTCGAACGGCGTCTCAATTGCTGACTCCCGATTGGCTTTTGGCTAACACCGGGGTTAAGTTTGCAAATGTACAGGAATGTGGCCCCTGGGGGGCAGACCGCACCGTCATGCTCCGGTTATACCGTTCCCTTATTAGGTCAAAACTTGATTTTGCTAGTTTTATATATGCTTCAGCAAGACGCTCATAGCCCAGAGTGATTCTGCTAGTCGTAAGAGGCGACAAAAGGATACCCTGTCCCTATCCCCCCCACTGTCCCACGGAATATTTCTCCTCCCACTTGGCCCTGCCCTCCCTTGCTGGACTCCCGTATGACGACCCACGCGACGTACAATGGATCTGATTCGGATGTGGCTCTATTCATCATGTTTCTCATCTTCATTATCACCCTCTCATCGTCTCGATTAGCCATTGTTGCAAAAATATGAGACGTTAAGCCCCATTAATCAATTATATCTCAAAACCTTGGATACAATACACCACACAGGGATCAGATGGTCAACGGGTGCTTTTAGAACCAGCCCCATCCCCAGTCTGTATTGTGAGTCCGGAGAACCGTCACTGTCATCCAGGAGAGACTATCTACTACTTAGCTATGTCGCCTCATTGGCGGGGTAACCTAAGAACCCTGCCTACGACATAATATTAAATCCATCATACCAAGACCGTTACGCCATTAGACAGAAGACCACTCGACCAGCAGGTATTTTACCAATTTTACCAATGTTTACCAATTCTTTTGCCGCTGTCCCGCCATGGATGATCAGTATGCCCAAATGCATCACTCAAATGTCAGTATACAAGAAGAGCACTACATCCTGCTTGCAATATCAAGCAATGTTTAATCAAATTCGTTCCCTATACTCCGATCACGAATGCATTTTTACAGATTGGTCGAGAATCGAGGACTCGGTCGGCTGTGCTTTTTTTACTGGAAGTGAATAGTTTTTATTCCACGTAGACCCACTTTTTAGTACTTTTAACGCGGAACTCTTCGCAATCATGCAAAGTCTTATATATGACACTCGAAGCAAGACATCAATATTTTTAATATGCACCGACTCTCTGAGCTCTTTTCAGGCACTTTCAGAAGTATATGCTAGGCACCCATTGAGTGTTAAAGTTCAAACAATTTACTCGAAACTTCCAACCAAACGTAAGCCCATGTTTTTTTGTAGCGTTCCTGGTCATGCAGGCATTCTTGGTAACGAAATGGCAGATCAATGTGCCAAAGAAGTCTGTCCCACTGACAGCAACGACTGTCAATAAGTTATAACTGCGGACCTGAAAGCGTCTTTTAAACTTAATTTTAAGAAGCTATGACATGACGAGTGGCAGAACATGCGATACAACAAACTAAGAGAAATAAAAGACTCCGTAACTCCATGGCTATCCTCCCGGCGCTCATGTCGCCGCGAGGAAGTTGTTTTAACTCGCATCCGAATCGGTCACACCTATATTACTCAGAGCTATCTTCTAAAAAGTGAACCCCAACCAGTGTGTGATGCTTGTAATGTGACATTGACTGTCAAACACATAATTTTAGATTGTGCAAAGTATTTAGCCGAACGACAAAGATATAAGATGATATCCACACTAATAGAAAACCTGTCAGATAAAACTGACACAACCGACAACATTTTAAAGTTCCTTAAATCAATTAACCTTATAAACAAGATTTAAATAGGAAAAATAGGCACTGATAACCCAGATGTTTTGTGCCTTTAAACCACAAAAAATAATAATAATAATAATAATAACAGAAATAAAAATATACTGATTGGTTATACGGTGTTAACGGCGTACTTGACAACTGAGTCACTTTGGGAGGGGGTTTGTGGAAAGGGACACATTTTACGAGGTCGAATACTAGAACTAATATAATGTCAGGACAGGATGAAAGGGAAATAGAAGGACCTAATTTTGTCACCTGTTACGACTGGCGGACACCCAAAGTCTACCTCGAGCCCAGATGGGATGTTATAATACAGAACAAAATAAAGTACCGTACACAGAATATATTTGACTTTTGATAACTATGAACAGATATAAAAATAACTACCTGCCCAGGGACTGCCACCTTATCGTGGTGGGCAGGTTTGCGTGCTTTGTTGATCCCGAGAGCTATGCCGGCGGAAGCGTATGCTTCTGGTAGGGCCACCCAAGCCGGACTGGTCGAGGAGGAGAAGTCAGACGAAGTGCAGTCCACACCCCAATCCCCTTTCCCCCCCTCTGTCCCATTGAACATTTCTCCTCCCACTTGGCCCTGCCCTCCCTTGCTGGACTCCCGTATGACGACTCACGCGACGTAAAATGGATCTGATTCGGATGTGGCTTTATTCTTCATTATCATCTTTCTCATCTTCATTATCACCCGCTCATCGTCTCGATTAGCCATCGTTGCATAAATATGAGACGTTAAGCCCCATTAATTAATTAATTATAAAAATAACTACAATAATAATAATAATGATCTAACTCCCGGTACCAACATGCGTCAGGTTGGGTGGTGCATATTGCGCTTGTGGGGTTTAAGTCCTGTTGTAAATAAATAATTAAACTTGTTATACAAAATTATAAGAAATATACATACCCTGATAAAATGGTTTTGGTTCCAATATTGATCATTGGATGAGTGTTGTCCACGGCCACAATATCACCATCCTGGTGGCTGGTCCCAGGCACTGCCTCATCCACCTCTCGATCAACTTGAGCTAATGTACCCATAGTTGGTGAATTAAGTACTATTAGCTCAATTTTACTTGTAGTTGATATGACAAAAATATACTCACTACAACATAACCCTACATACGCATGTATAAAATTATTTATAACATCTCATCTAAACAATACCTCATATCAAATTGTAAAATTGGTCTACTATCCTAGTCAATTTAATTGCTCGAATACAATAAATGCATTATTGAGTATTAGTTTTCACTTTAAATATAAACTGAATTGTTAATAATAAATATAATTAATTAGGGCCTGGTAAGTAAAGGGTGAAGCATTTTGTAACGAGTGTTAAAAATCATACTATAATATACTAAATGTATTAATTTATAATAATTTACCTTCCTTCTTTGCAATCATTTTGTATGCACGGTACCGTTTTTGAACTTCATCTATGGTACGTCTATAACGGCTTGTTGCATTAACCTCATCACTTATAGATCCCCATGCTTTGGTTTTTTGTCGTGCGTCTATGTTGTCGAAAATTTTGCATTCAGCACATGTACATGTTTTTGTGCACTGAATACTAGTGCAACTTCGTCATCTGTGAAGTTAGGCCTTCTTGACCTTTTCTTTTGTTTATCATCGGTGGGTGGCACAACATCCATATCAGCTGTAACAATGTGGATATTTTATAAGCAACTAAGCCACTACGTAGCATATTAACTGTCGATACGACAGAAGCTATGTTAAACTATCATCGTTAATGCTCAAAAAGTGTGTCTGTACCAAAATATATTTTTATTGAATTTAAAATTACCAGTTGCATCGATATAAATCTTACTGTGGTTATATTTTTGTCTGTAAGCAGAGTAGACTCTGAGCTGATCTGGCGACCAGTAATGGACGATGAATGGATCTAACCCCATATCCAATATTGTTGACCAAATTGGTCGGTGTATTTTAGTAGATTCAACGCCGATACCAGGTTGTCCGCCAGCCTATCGTTATTAAAGCCTAGTTCATAGCAACACGGCTAACGTGCCTTGCGTCCGTGTAACGTGACACGGTAGTCCGGCAATTATTATAGTTCTTCATAGGTGCACGTCAGCAAGGCAAAGCTACTTGAGTGCTTTCTCTTCCCAGAACAGTAAAGCTCAAGACAATACTAGCGCTACCTTATGTTAAAATAACTGAAGTTTCATTCGCAAGTTATGGTGTCAGCATCAGTGTTTTTTTTTTCTCTATGAGCAGCAGCAGTTGTTTTTACGCTGTGACATTTGACACAAATCCGTGAAAACTTTTGCATCATTTGCTAACATAGACTAAATAGCGCTACACCAAAAACAACATGTATGCATGAATCGAAATTATTCGCTAGACGCGGGACACAACTATGACCCAGGCCTAAATTGAAATTTGTAGGTTAGAAATTATTAAACTTACCAATCAGACCCAAGGCAAATCCGATTTCCATTCAACTCATCTCTGAGAGGCTCTGCCTTATAATCTCTGTGTTAAACATTATATAAATGGGGTCTTTCGTAAACTAACGTTATTAGTGTAGCAGTATTCATGATGCACATGTGACAAACAAGACAGGGCATTTCATTCTGTCATGGCCGACGTTGTTTACCTGTAAGTTGTCAAATCGTAGGCCTATTTTGCTGTCAATGATTGGCAAGTATCCCCAGCATGCCTACGGAGCTATCAGTTTTCTCTTATCAGATTTTTAGGCCGGACAATTTAATAATACCTACCTACCTCAGCATTCTGAATGGCCAAGGTCTATGAGTCTTCCACTAAACTGTCGTTGTTGGCCGGCAACCCACCCAACAGCTCATTCATCGGGTGGAAAAATTTCCATACCGATGGACTGGCTCCAGATACTATGCGAGCCTTCTCACGCCTAAAAGTAGAGACGAATAAATGTTAGAAACTACGATATTATGATGTCATTTTAAACATAGCACCTGCCCATGGACTGCTACCTTATCGTGGTAGACAGGTTTGTGTGCTTTGATGATCCCGAGAGCTATGCCGGCGGAAGCGTATGCTTCTGGTAGGGACACCCTAGCCGGACTGGTCGAGGAGGAGAAGTCAGACCAAATGCAGTCCACAACCTCCCCCCTCCCTTATCCTCCCCCTTCCAATTTTTCACCCCACCCTCCTACTTGCCCCTTTCCTCCAAACAGCCCCCATATTGCATCTTCATCTATCACCCACTCATTGTCTCGATTAGCCTCGTTGCAAAAATATGAGACGTTAAGCCCAAATATCATTATCATTAAACATAGCAGGTTTTAAACGGTAACAAATTAAGCAGACGAAACAAACGTAAAATTAAATATGTAAATCCACATATAGCTTACCAGGCTTGGCATAGCTGTGATAATAGGGTGCTAGCCTTGGGAACGCATGCAACTAGACTAGGGCCTAGGACCTATACTAGACTGCGTAGGCCCTAGGCTAGCTGTTATGCTAGGCCCAGCCTACGTCTACACAAGAATGAGTAGGCTAGACTTGGTGTGGCTCTGAATCCTAGACCTGCATTAGGTCTGGTATGAAACATGTTTTCACACAGTATTAGGAGATAATAACTATTATAATTGTACTGCACATAGCTTACCTGTGGTCCCTGGTCAAGTTCCCAATTTTGTTTTTGATCTCCTCGTGGGTGCAGTCTGCAACAACTGCAGTCTGCTGCCTCGGAGAGATCAGACGCAATGTTTATATAGACTTTCTTATTCCGTTTAGTGGACCTCAGTTCCTCTAGATATTCTGTCCACACGTTGATTATAATCAACACCTCATGGTCTGACCAGTTTATTTGTTCTTTTTTCTTTTACAATTTCCTCCGCTGAACACAAACTCGCGCATGAAGACATTTTGAAATTTGTTCACTTTTCTAGGTTATGATGCCGTAAACAAGGTACACCGCTCACAGCCTGTGTTATTAAAATGGCGGCATGTTCGTGTTTGCATGGCGGTGACCGGGCAATGACCTTGAAGTTAACGCAGTTGAATGCTTAACTGAGTTGTAGGAACGTAGTTACCCCACTAACTGTAGTTAAGCCTAACTGCGTTCCGTTCACATAGCCTTGGTAACTGGAGTTAACGCGGTAACTACAGTTAAGGACTGTAATGTGAACAGGGTATCAGCCTGTTATCCGCATTAGACCAGAAAATGAAACCATTCTTTATTGGATAGAATGTCTGATTTGCTGAAGACTTACAGAAGAGAGGAGAGAACTGGGAGCAATTAGAGGAAGTACAATTCTGGGAAGATAGGAAGAGGAGGAAAAATTTGGTTGTGAAACCCAAGCTGACCCTGCCAGAAGCAGGAAACGGCGATGGATAATGATGATGATGAATGTCTAAAAAAGCCATCTGCATAAGAGGAAAAAAAGGATAGTGTAGCCTACTCAATTTTTAAAACGTCAAAGCAAATATGATATTAAATGAATAAATATCCAAGAATGCACTAACCTTCCATTAACTCACTCAAATGTGGCTTCAAAAAATACTCCCCTAATAATTTAGGAATAATTTCCCTCCCCTGTTCCTGTGATGGAGCAAAATAAAAAAAAAAGACAAATTTTAACTTTAGAAGTAATTAAGTATTTTCATTACTTTTTTCATAAGTAATGTAATTAAATGACAATTTTGGAAAAATTACTATATAGCAATTTTATTACATTTTAGCTGAAGTAGTAAGTAATGTAATTTGTAATTTCAATACCTTTAAAAAGTTATTTACTCAGGTCTAGATTTGACCTTGATGAGAAACAAGAACGGAACCCTAGATAATTTTTTTACAAAAGCTATAACCAGTTGGACATTGTTTTTAGTTATTGTAGTTTTCATCTAAGATAGATACCACTGTACTTCATGAGAATATACAAAAAAGCCTTGAATTTTAACTTATGTGGCTTTAAGTGATTGTGAACCAATTTTCCATAGCAACAAATCCTGTACATACCTTGTCAGTTGTCTGTGCATATGGCCCTCATCTTTCTTATTCTTAAAAGTAAATGTTTAACACTAAATAATTATGTATGTCCATCAATATTAATTAAATGAATTGACATAACGTATAAAAATGAATATTTCTTGGTTATATATGAGACGTTTTTACACCCTGCATCAATTTAATCTGCATGGGGGCAAGTGTAGACCTACCATATGTAGTAGTTAAGACAATTCAAATTTGAAGTTGCCGCCCACGGTTGGGCCTGCGGTGAGGCGCAAGATGGGTGGTGGGCATAATAACATGAATGTGAGCATGATAGCATGAATGTGGGCATGACAACGACGTCACCCAGGCAGGATAGAAGGACCCACACAATATGTCGAGTACACTGGAGTGTAGTGTGCGATACAACACGGTCAACACTCGCTGCATTCAGACTGTCATTTCGGGTCAGTGCTCGTGTTTGCAGTCGGGGCGTCGAGTGATGACGTCACGGGTGTATCCCTGTTCCGAAACTAGCTGAACATGCCATTTCCGTGCTGAGGCCATTCCGTAACTTGCTGGAAATCATAGGCTGAGCGTTCCTTACTGATTCAAACTGAAGGATGATCTCCTTAAAGGTAAAGTGGCAGCCAGGTGGCGGCACAAATGATTCCGTACGACACCTATGTCGTAATGATCTCGATCTCGAGCTCTCTCTGGCAGTAGCTGAGGAAACATTAATTCTGCCTCTTGGACTAACTCCAGCCATTGTTCTACAAAAGGCTCTTTACCGTTTTCTACATAGTTGTGTAGAGCGCAACACGCAGCCACCACTTGTGGCACAAACCTGTAGTCAACGTCGATTCTTTTTAAAAGGCAACGCCAGCGAGCTTTCAAGCGCCCAAATGCAATTTCTACGTTAATTCTAAATGAGCTAAGGTATACATTGAAAGATTCTTGCTCAGGTGTAAGTCGGCCAGTGTAACCTTTCACAAGCCAAGGAAGCAGAGGATATGCCGCATCTCCCAAGATCATCATGGGGACATTAACTCCGTCTATGATGCGTGGCGCTTTCGGCCACATGGTGTCTGCATGCACGTATATGTTAGATTCATCTAACACACGTGCATCGTGCGCTGAACCCGGCAATATACAGCTGATGTCTCGGAAGCGATACCGGTAATCAACTACACCTTGAAGAACTACCGATGGCCATCCCTTTCGGTTGATGAAGTCACGGTATCCTTCTGTTGGTGGTAGAATTGGAATGTGACTTCCATCAATTGACAAGAATGCCTGAGGAAATTTGGAGCTCTGTTCTACAAGATATGCTATCTCTCGAGCCTCCACTTCATTGGGCATTGACAATACATTCGGTATAAGAATGGTGTTAATTGCTTTGACTACAGCATAAACTGGTTTTTGAACAGTGCTTTTAGCAACACCAAACTGATTAGATACAAGTCTGTACTCGCCACATGATGCCAACTTGTATAAGGTAATGGCCACCTTCTTCCTAGTTTCTAAGGGCAATTGTAATGAAACAGGGGAGGCAGACAGTGCAGGTAGACAGTGCAGGTTCCAGATCCACACAAAGTCTTTCGAAGGAATCACGTCTCATACGAAAGTTAGCAATCCACTCGTCGTCATTAAACTGGAGCTGAACGACACGGTCCCACCAGTCGGAACTTCGGACTCTGTTCCTGCCTCGTTCTTGTATTCCGTTCTTGTGTTCCCTATTAGGGAACATGCATACGATTTTTTTTAGTGTAACAAGTACTTAGTTTTATAGTCTGGTGTCCAACAATTGCATTTGCAAAAGTTTTTTTTTTTTAACTATTATTGAACGGGTCTAATAATGAATTGAATATCACATTTATTTGAATTTCCTCTTGCCGCGAAGAAACGCGCGCTGATTGGTCGGCGGCCTCTGTGACGCAGTATGATGGTTTGGCCTGCGAGCGCGCGACTGCTACAGCTGTGTTTCAGTGCACGATGAGCGATCATTCACGCCCAACGTCGTGTTGTTATCAGTAGCTCGTATTGCATGAACTAAAATGACAGACGGAGGCTTTACAAAGGCCAACAGCACAAATTTACCGCAGATAGATGATTTTATGATGGCGAATTTCTTCGCGGGAAATGGTCAGTTCAGATCAGATTTGTTAATTATTTATCTCCGAAGTCCAAACCAAATCCCATCATGATTGATTTTGTTATACTAAATAATATGTAAAATATGTACATAGTAATACGCCCCCCCCCCCCCCCCCCCCGAAATTCTATGTCGTATTGAGTGGCATTTCGAAAGGGAGATTTCGTGACGATATCGAGCTGGTTTAGTAGTCCCAACACATCTTAAATGATCCCTTGACCTTGTACTCCCTCACAGCTGCAAAGAAGACACTTAAAGTCTTGTTGATACTCAAGAGCTTGGATGAATGAGGGTCATGGACACTTCCCCCTCCCCCCTCCCTACAGATGCCCACCCAAAACATTGTGAACGTAAACAATACTTAGTTTATGGATCAAGCAGATGTTAGATCACATTTTTTATTTATTCCTCTTTATTTATTTAAAACTTGAATTACAGTTGCTAACCCTGTGACGAATTAAATAACCTCTAACCCACCACTACACGCTTAAACGTTTATCCTTCCAATCCCTAGACTGAGTTCATTATCTAATTTAAAATAAAATAAAAAATTAACTATGCGATGTTGATATCGGTTTTCAAATAATTATTGCGATCTGTAATTTATTGTTGGCATCTGGTGTTGGCATGTCAGTCAGCAAGTCCTGTTATACATTAGTTGCAAAACTAGGTGACAATATGCATATATAAACTATTCTAATGAAGTTGTAACTCACATTGAAATGATCTTGGCAGCAAAACAACATCTATGTCATTGATATAGGGTTCTTACTGACATCTCGTCTCGCTGCTTCCAACCACTGTCTTCGTCGTTTATTGTTTTTTGGCACACACACAAATATCTTCTCTGGAGTCTTTACACTTGTGTTAGTACACATGGGTACTATGCACCACTTATAAGCGCCAGAAGATGTTTTAGTCTCCATAGTGCACAATGTTCGATGAGCGGTGTGGGCGAACGCGTTCAGTCGACTGCGCGACACCGGCAGACTACTATCATGTAACGTCACTAGCGATTCATCATGGCGGCGGCCGTTTTTTCGCGCCAAAAAAGTGTACGCTACTAAAACTATTATTTTGAGGGGATAGAATGACTCGATTTTTAAATTGTAAAGACATAATATCAGTTGATATCGTGTACAGATTTTAAAATCACATTAGAAAGTTAAGTGCAAGTTCCCTATTAACGGTAACAGTGCGGGGTTCATAGTTGCCCATATGTTGTTCATGTCATTGCGATACTGAGCTGCGAGGTGAACGATGCGTGCCCTGAACACTCTGCGACGACGCATTACCGCTGCCCTACGATCACCTTCAGCCAAAATCAGAGCGACATGCATGACGGCAGCACAGTTAGTTACAAATATATCGTTACGCTCCATTTTCAGAATGTTATTTGTTGTTAGGTCTACGTTTCAGGAGGTTGGATCGAGGTTAGGAACGAGTAGGTGCTGAAAAAAAAAACTCAGTTGTAAAGGCTTACTAACTACAATCTAGTAATTGCCTATTGTTTATATATGTAGATCTAGGACTAGGCCTGCATATTTCTTGCTTACCGGAGGACTAGCCAAATTGACCAAGTAGTAAACGTGATCGATCAAGATCAAAATAACCCCAGAATAGAATGTGAGGTCGGCCTAAGCCTATTGGTGGTTGTTCGAGGAGGTTGGATCGAGGTTAGGAACGAGTAGGGGCTGAAAAAAGAACACATTTGTATAGGCCTACTAAAGACAATCTGATAATTGCCTTTGTATACAAATGTAGATCTAGAACTACATATTTCATGCTTACCTAGACTAGCCTAGCCTAGGCTAGTTGACCAAGTAGGCCTAGTAAACGTAGCCACACCACTGGCCTTGCATACGTTTAGGGTTAGGGCCTAGACCTAGCCGCTACAGTATTTCGTCCACAGATGAATAATAATTTCCGTAAATAATATTATTTGTAGCTACGATTGAGGTTAGGAACAAGTAGGATGGCTGAAAAATGACACATATGTAGATTATAATAAATATAATCTAATGAAATAATATATAGCGTACAATACAATCCAAGTTAACGTCTCACGAAATGACACCTCAACAAAACAAAACAACAAGCACGCGTTGTCTCCCAGCTGTTGTCAAATCAGATGTCAATGTCAACCATATAAAAAAGGCGGTGTCGTTCGAGAGACCACTCAAAAGGCGGTGAAGATTTCCAAAATGGCTGGCGTTTTAGAAATGACAAACTGTTTTACCAATACCGTTTTTGAATCTGTTGATATACAGTGATTTGTTTAAATCGTTTTTGGGCAAAACCGGTTTGCTAAACCGTTTTATATCTCTGATGATATACGTAGTCTATGTCTCCTCCCACTTGGCCCTGCCCTCCCTTGCTGGACTCCCATACGACGACCCACGCGACGTACAATGGATCTGATTCGGATGTGGATTTGTTTTTCATCATCATCTTTCCCATCTTCATTATCACCCGCTCATCGTCTCGATTAGCCATAGTTGCACAAATATGAGACTTTAAGCCCCATTAATCAATCAATCTCGATTAGCCTCGTTGCAAAAATATGAGACGTTAAGCCCAAATATCAATCAATCAATAAATACACATTGATCTCGTTTATGCATGAGAAAATCACTCGAACCGGCCCTGTCTACATACTCACTTCCTGCCTACAATCTTTTCTGCCAAGAACCCCAAGCAAGCTGACAGGCCCCATGGCTTCAGTGCCTTAGCCCCCGATCCACTGGGGAGGCTCTTGTTCCTTCTGACAAGTTTATCCCTTATCGCCTTAAACCTGGCAGAACAATATTTCACGTCACGATCTGAAAATACCCAACACGAAAATATGAACTGAGTGTACGTTTTTAAATTCACAACTAATCAAATATCTCCTTGCTTTCAGTTCTATCACTGATTAGAATCGTAATTAAATAGATAGGCCTAGGCATGTATAGGTTCAAATCAAATCAAATCAAAAATCCATTTTATTCTCATATCTTAAATATGTACATAAGTAAGTGTATACACAACATAAAATGGTAGCATAGATAAAGGTACTAATCGTATACACTTTTAAATAGGAAATGTGTATATATTAGGTAGGCCTTAGGCCTAGGCCAAGCTAGGGCTAGAGAATGGTTTTGCTTACCTCCTGCGCCGATGCTGCTGCATATTTTAGTCCATGCAAGAGCACGGACATCGCTGTTTTTGTAACCCGGGTTACTAGCGTCCCAGATAGAGGGCTCTTTTTCGACAGCAAAAACTAGCTCGTAATCCAAATTACCTTCTAGACTGTCAGCCATATTGTTATTTGTTTGAATACAACATGACAAGAGCACTGCCACTTGGTTGTACGTAAATGCTAGCGTGAATGGCAATCAATCGAGGTGGCCGTGGGGAGACGCGACGCGAGAAAACATAAACTTGAACCATGTCTGGCGCGAAGGTTTGCGCGTGAAACTCGGCCGCTGATTGGAGCTCGCGCCCTCGCTTCGATCGCAACGCGTAGCTGTTAACCCACCATAAGGGTCCAGAGCACGTTCACTGTATGTGTGGGTATGTGGTACATAGGCCTACTCACAGCTGTTTTACTATCTTCATACGTTTTTGGTTGCGCGTAGCCCTTGCTCTCCCCGCCATCATTCTGTTGCGCCTTTTGCAGTAAGTATGCAGCGACATGCGGGTAAATAGCAAGAGGATGGCATGCACTATGTCTTCTTTGTGTGTGGCACAGGCAATCCAACTGAAGTCGACACATCCCTTGAAAATCTCCTTCAGCTTGCAGCCAACATCTCGCAAGTATGCGAGATCGCTGATATTAGCCTGAAACAGAGCTATTAGGAGTTCCAGGGCAGTTACCATATCTCTTGTTGGGTACTGCAGGTGGGCTGCCTGCATATTGTACTCGCGCAGAGAAATAAACATGTGGTCCTCTGTGAGGTCACTTGTTACCAGGGATAACTTGCACTCCGTACAAGTCCCCTTGGCCAGCACAAGTTTTGCGATGTATCCGCAGATATACGCCACCGGTTGGCGTCTCAACCCGCAGACCAAGACCTCCTCGGCCGTAACTGGAAGGTCTCGAAGTCGCAAGTTCGTATCACTGCGGTCGTTTGGTCGCATAACCTTTAAGAAACAGAACAGTTTTAAAAACATTGAAGGCACATAATGTACGTGTCTCCCACATGTAGGCTTTATTATGTTTCATGTTAGTAGGTAACTTTACCTGAGGTTCAAGAAGGGGAACATCTTTGATCTCCAATAGCGACATGAGGTTGCTCAGTAGTTGGCCTTCGTCTTCCTCACAGTTTGCACCTCGAGAACATTGGCTGGACAGATTGTTGAGAACACTTGTCTTAAGTGACCCAACAAACTGTGGACACGTTGGATTTGTGTTTTGGACACCATTTACACGGATTTCCCCAAACAAATTCTCAAGCCCATCCTGGTTGAGCACGCGCATGTTGAGGTACTTGAAACCAGCTGCTTTCAAGTGTGGCCACAACATTTGCATGCTCTTTATAGATATTATCCAGCCACGAACTGTAGGGGGTTGGAATTGCTGACAAAAATATGGTAATTTTATGTAATCGACACCAAACCGAACTAAAAAACTAGGAATAATTTCATCATAACTACATGTCTACGTGTACTTACACGTCCGGTGTCGATTATGGCTCTATTCCTCATTATCATCTTTCTTATCTTCATTATCACCCGCTCATCGTCTCGATTAGCCATCGTTGCATAAATATGAGACGTTAAGCCCCATTAATCAATCAATCAAAACCAGTACGGTTTCAGGCACGGATGAGCACGGATGATGCAATATATCAATTAACGAGCCACTTGTGTAGTAGTCTTGATAGAAACAAGAAGGTATTGGCCGTCTTTTTAGATCTGGCCAAGGCCTTTGATACTGTTGATCACAAGATATTGATTCAAAAACTAGAGACATTGGGTATTCGGGGGTTGCCTCTTGATTTGTTTCGAAGTTACCTTGCGGGTCGAGAACAAATGTTTTTTTTTTTAATTTATTGGGTTTAAGGGCGCTTCAACCAGTTAGGTCATTTTGCGCCACCAAGATGGTGTTTTGCAAGCTAAGTAATTAAGGAAATATGAAAGTAGTAATTATGTTTTAATTTTATATGAATTTATATTATTTTATATTTATAATTGGTTGTAATGAATTTTTAAAATTGTTGGAAAAACTGTGTGCGTACAAGAAATTTCAAAAGTTAATCACAATTCTCGAATGATAAAAGTTCTTCATACAACGGGGAAAGCTTTAATTGTGTGTTCAACTCATCATGTTTGGTACATTCTGACAATATGTGACGTACAGTCAGAGTAACGTCACAAGTGTCACATTTTGGGACAAAATTTTCTCTAGTGAGGAGATAGCCATGACCCCATGAGTCAAACGAGTGTGGCCAATGCGAACCCGTGCCAACACAACCTCTTCCCGGCGAGAAAGACGGGAAGTTGGAGGCCGGACTTTATTGATTAATTTAGGCATCACACTGTGCAAAGTTGCACTTGGTCCCAAGCAGCTTGTTGTTTATCTAAAATGACTTGTTTGAACGAACTCTTGACATCTGGAACATGGACGATATAGAAGTCAACATGGCGATGTTGACAGGCTGCCTTTGCAGCCTGATCGGCCAATTCGTTTCCTTCGATTCCCACGTGTCCAGGTAGCCAGCAAAATTCGATAGTATAATTCCTCGAATTGAGTTTCTCCAGATAAAACTGAATGTCTTGGACCAAGTGATGGACGGAATACATGACACAAATTGCTTGAAGTCCACTCATGCTATCCGAACAAATTTAAAACTTACCCTTTGGAGAACGTGATATATATTTCAGAGCTTCGCGAATGGCGACCAACTCTGCGGTGAAAACTGAACACATGTCGTGTTACCTGAATTGTTCAGTTAAGGCGGAGCAATAAAAGCTACATCCTACCTTGTTGTCAATTTTGGAGCCATCTGTGAACACCAAAGTAAACCCACGGTGTTCATGGCAAATTTCCAGAAAGTGAATTTTGAATTTTAAATCCGAAGTAGAAAATTTATCAAAACGACAAAGATCAAATCTCATAACCGGTTCCGGTATAATCCAAGGTGGATAAGTACCAAAAACCGAGTTGAAAAGATATGGTTAAAATTGAAAACACTTTGAGTGTACCAAACATAATTAAATATGGAGTTCCACAAGGAACCGTACTGGGGCCGATCTTCTTTTTGTTATATATAAATGATATGTGTGATATTAAAATTATCGGGAAGATTTTAACTTATGCTGATGATACGGCCTTGATTTTTACAAGTGAAAACTGGCACTAAGTGTTTATGCATGCAAATCTGGAGTTAAAAATTATTTATGAGTGGTTACAAGATAATCTGCTAAGATTGATAGATATTTGGGCTTAACGTCTCATATTTTTGCAACGAGGCTAATCGTGACAATGAGTGGGTGATAGATGAAGATGAAATAGGGGTCTGTTTGGAGGAAAGAGGCAAGTGGCAGGATAGAGAAAGAGGGAGGAAAAGGGAGTGGGGATGATGTGGACTGCATTTCGTCTGACTTTTCCTCCTCGACCTGTCCGGCTAGGGTGGCCCTACCAGAAGCATACGCTTCCGCCGGCATTGCTCCAGGAATCATCGAAGCACTCAAACCTGCCCACCACGACAAGGTAGCAGCCCCTGGGCAGGTAATTAAATGAAAGTAAAACTATTTATATGCCTTTTACTATTGATTCGAAAACACTCCCTGACCGTAAATTTTTAAAACTGCATGTATCAAATTGTTCAGGTGAAAGTACATGCCAGTGTTATGAAATTGAAGCAAAAGAAAATGCAAAATATTTGGGAATTGTGTTAGATAAGCACCTAAGATGGAATGAGCAAGTTGCTGCCTTAGTAAAAAGAATTCGAAATATCCTGTATGTTTTTTATAGATTGAGGGAATGTGTAAAATAGGAAGGTAATGATGACTGTTTATAGAGCTTTGTGGCAACATATCTTACAATATGGTATCATTGGCTGGGGCGGAGCTAGCATATCATACCTTAAACCATTGATATCTATGCAAAAATTATTACTAAAAATAATTTTAAACAAACATATACAATTTTCTTCCGACTTGACATTCCAAATGACAAACGTGTTAGATATTAGGCAAATATATGTAAAATCTACTTTGATACATACCTTCAAAATTTTTTTATTTTATCAATCTTCAACTTATTTAGATGCATCTCCGCCTCATAAAACTAGGAGTGCGTTATTGGGCGCAACATATAACTTAACTGCACCCCGTTCATATAAGTTAATGGGGGCAGCGGCATGTCGACTACCTAGGACCAAAAATATTTTATGAAATTCCGTTTGAAATAAAGAGTGCCACGAGTTTATTTGTATTTAAAAAAAAGGTCAATGATTGGTTACTTGTGCGTGATTTAAATAGGATAAATTTACATTTTTGAATTAATTTTATAAAGCTATCCAGTTTTGTTTTGCATCTTAACTTATTTGTATTCATTTTCTTTGCTAATAATATGTTTTTTGTGTGCTATATTTGTGTTCCTTATAAAAACTATTTTTCATTATTTATCGTTCCTATTTGTAACTACAAATATAATGTATTATTAGTATTAGTTTTGTTTTGCTTTTATTATGCTATTTGTTTTTGTTATGATATTATTGTGATGCATTATGATATTATGAGTTTTGTTTGCGTCTTAACTTATTTGTATTCATTTTCTTTGCTAATAATATCTTTTTTGTGTGCTATACTTACGTTCCTAATTGAAACAATTTTTTTTATTATCGTTCCTATTTGTAACTACAATTATAATGTATCATTAGTATTAGTTTAATTTTGCTTTATTATGATTATTTTCTTTCCACTGACTGTCTGTTATATATACATATTTATTTTACATTGTCAGCTCGACCACAAGGATTCCGTTCTGTACGCGAGCTTCCCATAACAAGGTTTTCAGTTTTTGTATGCATATATTATATTTTGTTTTCTTATGTTTCATTAATGTTTATTGTTTGTATGGTGGAAGTGTGTTTGATTTGGGAATAAAATGATCTAAAAATTGAAATTGAATTGAATTGAATTGACTCGTCGAAAATTCCACGAGTTCAGTTTCTTGAGCATGTCGCCCCAGAATGGAATATGAGACGACTTCTCTGAGAGACATGTTCGCAGAACCTTCCCGCTTTCTGGGTATCGTGTGGTTCCGTTGAAACTGTCAAACAGTTGGTCAGGACAGCTATGCCGGCGGAAGCGTATGCTTCTGGTAAGGCCACCCTAGCCGGACTGGTCAAGGAGGAAATGAGTGGAAAGAAATACCTCCTTATTAAGCTCTTGAATTACAATGTGGTACAACACAATATTGAACAATTTTTATTCAATTTTTACCAAAGTTTTGACGGAAACGTAGTGTGGGATAGTGCTCCGTCACAAACAATCGTCCCACAGTTCAGCCATCTTGGAACACACCCACCGAGTGATGACGTCAAGGGGGAGGAGTTAGACTACTCGCCCAATCTTCTCTATGTATGATTTGCGACTTGTAGGTCTAATAATGCTTATTTCTTTTAATGGTTGAGTAAAGCTTTGCCGGGCGGCAGGGAATCATTGTTGGGCGGGCCGCAGGGTCTGGGGAGAACACTGTGTATAGGCTAGTTACTGTTAGAATTCTTGAATCTTTGAAAGCCTGTCTACATGTCTCCCTTGGTCCTAATTGTGCAATATAACGTAAGACTTATAGCTCTTTTTGCCGACCAAAAACCATTCCTACATTTGACGCCTTACCCCAAAACAATATTCCATAATTTACTAATGAGTGGATATTTGCAAAGTACACTATTCTTAGAGTGGCCAGATCGCACTGTTAATCATAAAACATGCTGAGCTCAGGCGTTTAGATAGACCTCCAATATGGTTTGACCATTTCAATTTGAAATCCATTGTCAGGCCTAGAAATTTAGCATGATCTATTATTGGTATGTCCAGGGCTTTTTTTCGGCCGGTACGAGCCGGTACGCGTACCGGCTAACACAAGAAGCGTACCGGTAAAAGGCAATTAAGTCACACTATAGCCGGTACGCTTCGATTAGCCTTGAAGCGCGTGAATAACTTTGAAGTGTGCAGTGTGAAAGGCTTGTGACTGCAAAATGTGTTTCATTTTGTAATATAAGGATGTTGCCACCTGCTGGTGACATGGGTGTGACATGTAGTAAATCACTTCTTTTTAGACTCTTGGCGGCCACTCACTACAGTTATCTTTTCTACCATTTGGGTCATCAGTTCTAAGGAAAGATAATTAGGGTTGTTTTGACTAAAATGTCAACTGTCAAGAGTAGCTTCTGGGAACCTCAAAAGAGAATTTACCTATTCTTACTTTTCTGTTTTCCTGGAAAGCGCCCTTTCAATTTACAGACAACGATTGGGTTGTGTAGGGGGAGGAAGGGGGGGGGGGGGCGAGATAGGTGGTCAAGGGATTGTAAGTTGTGTGTGGCAGGGTTAGTTTTCTCTCTGGTGATGAGTGGAGATGTCGTCGTGATTAGCGAGTGTGTGTGTGTGTTTAGTGAGAGTGTAAAAAATGAAATGAACCGAAAAATAACTTCTTGGGTCGTCACCCCGCCACCTATACCCGAAACAGAGCAAGAGACCGACGTGTTGCTGACGAAAACATGACTATGAGTCATGTTTGGAAATTGCTTTGAATACGATATCATCAATAGGGAACACGCGTATGAACATTTTAATCGGTTTTTAAATACCTTGTCTCTCATTTAATAATTTTGTGTCTTTGAATTTTGAAAAACGGATCAGTCTATGCCTCAAAATAATTGGTTTAGTAACGATAAATAAAAGGGCGCGAAAGACGAGCCGCCGCCATGTAGAGTGGATTTGATGTCATGGTTTTGTACTGTGTACGCTCAACGCCTCAGCGATTGGTCTGTTACGCCACGTCTACAGAATCATTGCGTCACAGCCACCTGTACGCGTTTCAAATCCCCGAGTCAAAACTTTAATAAATGGGACCACATTAAACCTATTTAAAAATTTCTTTTTTACTTGGGACTTGCATTAATATACTTTTTTTTATCTTATACTATAAAACTAAGTGTTTGGTTTGACAAAAAAAATCGTACGCGTGTTGCCTATTTTGGTGAGTTCTAAATTATTTTAAAACAAAGTCAATGCACGTCTCGTGTTTGGGTCACGTTAAACAGGGGCGGATTCAACATGAGGCGGGGGGGGGGGGGGGCTGAAAAAATAATTTTATTTTCCGTCTTATAACAATGAAACCATCACTATTGGCAAGTTTAAAAAAAAGATATGTTATGTTTTCTGCGGACGCCAGTTCACGTCCACGCGCTGCTCGATCTATCTAATCCCAGGCATGAGCTGTGCAACATAAGCTTCATATTTCGTCGATATCTACGATACAAATCCGCCTTAAAAATGCGTTTTTGGCCATCAAACTTAATGCAGTAGGCCTACCCCAAAAAATTTCGCCTACGGCGAGTTTGCCTCCGGCGGCTGGGGCGAGCTATACCACGCCAGTCACATGAAACATTATACCGAACGTACCGGTTAACTTTATTTTAGAAAAAAAGCACTGGGTATGTCTACATTATCATATTTAATCACTTTATTGGGCTGGTCTCGCCTGACTCGCCTAAAAAGTAATTATTTGTGTTTTTGAGCAGTTTAATTTCATTTTCCTGGCATCGAACCAAGACTGTAATTCTGTAAGAATTGTATTAATTTGTTTTTACAATTCATTTATAGTAATAGCTGTAATAACGGCACTTGTGTCATCCGCAAAAATGATGGCAACACATTCTTTAGGTAGATTTGATGTAAGATCATTTATATACAAACTAAAAAATGTAGGGCTCAAGTTTGAGCCCTGTGTAACTCCACTGACTACATCCGTCCATGTTGAAGAGGATACATTTCCACTGCCAGTGATGTCCACTCTTGGTTCCGATTAGCTAGGTAAGATCTGACCCATGGCCCTGACACTCCTCTTAGCCCATAGTACTTTTATTTTTCTAGCAAGATTGAATGATCCAACCTGCCCAGGGACTGCTACCTTATCGTGGTGGGCCGGTTTGTGTGCTTTGTTGATCCCGAAAGCTATGCCGGCGGAAGCGTATGCTTCTGGTAGGGCCACCCAAGCCGGACTGGTCGAGGAGGAGAAGTCAGACGAAGTGCAGTCCACACCCCAATCCCCTATCCCCCCCCACTGTCCCATTGAATATTACTCCTCCCACTTGGCCCTGCCCTCCCTTGCTGGACTCCCGTATGACGACTCACGCGCCGTACAATGGATCTGATTCGGATGTGGCTTTATATTTCCTTATCATCTTTCTCATCTTCATTATCACCCGCTCATCGTCTCGATTAGCCATCGTTGCATAAATATGAGACGTTAAGCCCCATTAATCAATCATCAATCATCGTCTTGATTAGCCAAGTTGCAAAAATATAAGACGTTAAGCCCAAATGTCAATCTCTTGAATTATCCAATATATCAAAGGCTTTTGATAGGTCGCACATAATGGTTCCCCACCGCCCGTCTATTTTCAAGTGCATTATCAATTTCATGGATCAACTGAAAAGCTGCAGTCATTGTTGAGTGGTTTCCTCTAAACCCATGGTGTTCGTTGCAAATAATACTATTACTTTTAAGAAAAGGATGTAACCTGTTAAATCCTTTTCTTAAAAGTAATAGTATTATTTGCAACGAACACCATGGGTTTAGAGGAAACCACTCAACAATGACTGCAGCTTTTCAGTTGATCCATGAAATTGATAATGCACTTGAAAATAGACGGGCGGTGGGGAACCATTATGTGCGACCTATCAAAAGCCTTTGATATATTGGATGATTCAAGAGATTGATATTTGGGCTTAACGTCTTATATTTTTGCAACTTGGCTAATCAAGACGATGATTGATGATTGATTAATGGGGCTTAACGTCTCATATTTATGCAACGATGGCTAATCGAGACGATGAGCGGGTGATAATGAAGATGAGAAAGATGATAATGAAGAATAAAGCCACATCCGAATCAGATCCATTGTACGGCGCGTGAGTCGTCATACGGGAGTCCAGCAAGGGAGGGCCCCCTCATCGTCTCGATTAGCCATCGTTGCATAAATATGAGACGTTAAGCCCCATTAATCAATCAATCATGTAACCTGTTGAGGAATAGTTTTTCAAACACTTTTGACATGGTGGGAAGAAGAGCTATAGGCCTATAATTTTCGATGTTGCCTCGTATGCCTTTTTTGAAGAGAGGTTTGACTATAGAATATATTAGTTTTTCTGGGAAAACTCCAGACCTAAATGAACAGTTGCAGATGTAAGCAAGTGGTATTTCCATACCACATGAAGGGGCCACTGTATTTCAAAATCAAGTTGGGGACTGTTAATGACCTCGGAGACTTCTACCGGAGTAGTTGGTTCCAATTGGATCTCCGGAATGTCATTAAGTCCTGTCTCTGTCAGGTTCGCCTTGCACTTCTCTAATGTATCCGAGTTGTTTGTAATGAGTTTACCTGCTAATGCTTCAGCAAATTCAAGTTGATCTGAAACTTCTTTGTCACATGTTTTAAGTAAACATTTTTTGTTTTATCTTCATTTAAATTTTCCCCTGGTAGGTGCTTAACTAAGTCCCAAGTGGTTTTCATCTTATTGTCAGCATTTTTTATAAGGTTCGCATTGAATTTCAATTTAGCACTTAAATATCTTTGGACAGTTTTTTTTTAACTTTTGAAGTAGGCCTATGACTTAAGCTCGTCACTGGTGTTGACCTTACTCTGCAAATATAGATCTCGTTTCCGTTTCCATGCTTCTTTGATATCGTTGGTCACTCAACTCCCCAAACGCATTGTTTCTTGCCTTAAAGCGGAACTGTCTTTTTGGAAAGTGCTTTTCAAAAAGGGACAGTTTATGGAGGAGGTTCCTGCCCAAGGACTGCCACCTTATCGTGGTGGGCAGGTTTGCGTGCTTTGTTGATCCCGAGAGCTATGCCGGCGGAAGCGTATGCTTCTGGTAGGGACACCCTAGCCGGACTGGTCGAGTAGGAGAAGTCAGACGAAGTGCAGTCCACACCCCAATGCCCTTTACTCCCCTATCCTCACGCGCCCTCCTACTTGCCCCTTGCCTCCAAAGAACCCCTAATTTCATCTTCATTATCACCCACTCATCGTCTTGATTAGCCAAGCTGCAAAAATATAAGACGTTAAGCCCAAATATCAATCAAATCATGGAGGAGGTTATTGAACATGTCATCAACTGCCATTGCATGCATGTTGAAAATAGCTGACCAGTCTACTGATGCCAGATCCTCTACAAAATTCTAGATCTTGTCTACTTTAATCAATCTCTTGTTGACCCAATGCAGCTTCTCAGGATTATTTGTTACGGGTATCGTAATGATCTAGCCAGTGATCAGTTAAGCAAGTTGCTACGTTTTTAATGTCTGGAGTTGGAATACAGTTATTAATATCATTGTCTAGGGAGGAGCTGGTGGCACTCGTTACTCTTGTAGGGCTAACGTTAAGGGCAGAATGGTTAAATATTATCAGCATATTTTCTAAGTTAGTTTTGATGTTGTTTTCTACTGCAAAATCTAGGTTGATTGCCTAGAACTCGTACAAGGTTGCCTCATTACATAGTCATTTTTACTTGGATAAAAAGGATAAAAACTAGTTTAGAAGTATTTAAATTTAAAAGTAAGTACAAAGAAAGAACCGAAATTGGCCCAATTTTATTCATTACAACTCCCACTTCACTGGCTGTATTATTTTGACTTCCTCTTCGTCCATCTTGAAACAAGCGGTTTAGGCGCATCTCAGCGTGATGCACTTCCCGCTTACGTAGAGCTTTATGTCGGCATCTGAGCTCTGGCACACGACTATCGTTAGTACTTCTTGGAATTGACAATGGATCTTGGCATACTGGATCCCTTACCTGTCAACTGGAAAGTGTTTTCAATTATCCCCTGATGCATCCATATTCACTGCAGAGGCTTGTGCAATCATGGAAGTGCTCAAATTTCTATACTCCATCAGATCAAGCAACCCTTATAATAATATCCTAATCATATCTGATTCCCAGAGATGTCTGCACGCCATTACAGAGTACAGGACATTTAACAATACCCACCCAATCATACTTCAAATAATCTCCAACACCATACGTATGCAGAAATCAAACTTCAAAATCAATTTCATGTGGGCGCCTTCCCACAAAGGAATTAGAGGTAACGAAATTGTCGACCAAATGGCCAAGGTGGCACCGGATTCATCCAAACATGATCAGTCCCTGATCAGTTATATTAATAACTGGTATTATTCTACACAATTTAGTGACACTCTGAACTGAACACTGTTGGAATTATTAGGCTGCAGAAGTATGTTAATAAATATCTGGCAACATAGTCTTGTATGACCAATTTTAAAAGTCTTGGTATTTGTATTTTTTAGGGTTTCGCAAATAGTGTTTTTCAGTCTGATTATGAATATCAAAAAGTACACACTCGAAAAGACGAATATCGAAGTCGAATATGGATTAAATATTTCTCACGTTAATTTTGAACATTGCATCAGATCCCATGTAAGGTGCACACTTCACAGGTCTCAAGTCTTATGTATATCACACAAAACGACAAAATCTTGTGGAACAGCCAGAACAGGTAATCCTAAGTGGTGATTCCTGTAGATTAGGGAATATAGATGGAAGAATCGCTATTGAACATACTATAAATGGCTAACTACACAGGCTACATACATTTGTGGATTGACATTTGTATATTGTATATTGTATTGTGTATTGTATCAATTGTATATTGTGTCAATATATAGTTAGTAACAGTTTTGTGTGTGACATGTGGTATGGTGACACACATTGTGTGCTACTTTCTCACAGCCAGAGGTAATCCTAAGTGGTGATTCCTGTAGATTGGGGAATATAGATAGAATAATCGCTATGGAATATACTATAAATGGCTAACTACACAGGCTACATACATTTGTGGATTGACATTTTTATATTGTAGTAATGATATATAGTTAGTAATAGTTTTGTGTGTGACATGTGGTATGGTGACACACATTGTGTGCTACTTTCTCAATCTCATCTTTAACTTTATTGTTAAATAACATACATCTTATATTTTAATATGATAATATTTTACAAGAGAAGTACATGTTCTAATCAGTGCTGTGCCAATATAATCTTGGAGATGAAATGCATAATATACTATGAAAACAGAAACGGTGCAGTACTGGTACTCTTATTGAATCACCTATAAGTTTGGTAAACCCACCAGCATCTATGGCATTCACTCTGAAGCCCGATCCACACAAAGTCATAACGATAAGGTTTGTTGCAAGGTTTAGCAATAGTCAACGCAAGATTGGTCCGTCGTAAGGGTTATGACAGTCTTATTGCAATTGCTATTCCATTGCCCGGGTGTGAAAACCCTTGTACGTTATCGCTATAGCCCAACACGGTTTGTAATATACCTTATCCTTATGACTGTGTGCATTGGGCTTAATTAATTCATATATCATATCCTCTACCAACCAAATCACTAACTGCTAATCACCCTTCACGTGCAGCTGAAAGCTATGTCACATCAACCAACAACAACTCGCACACGTTATGTGTGAACTGTTGTTGGTTCAGCTGCAAGTGAAGGGTGATGCATATGTACATGTGTGGTACATGTTACCACCCTCAACTGCATGTTTGGTGGGCGCGCGTTGATGAACTGAGTTTTCATGGTGAGTCAATTAACCCGGAGAATGAATTCCATACCGGGTGTCAATTTGAAAGGGGAAATGTGTTCGTAGATAGATCGACGAGAGTTGAATGTACGTTCAAATGTGGGTCGGCGAAAGTTGAAGGGCGGTTCTAAGGTGGGTTAAAGAAGCTTGAAGCCTTGAATCACAGCTTGAATGGTGGTTCGAGTATGAATTTATATTAGATCTCTCCCCACGCAGTACCAACGTATGGCCGCGATCCGACGGCGGTGCCCTACGTCGTTCCCCGTGCGTTGTTAACGGCGGAACAACGTAGGTTCAACGGAGGTTTTAAGGCGGGTTGACGTAGGTTAAAAGGAGGTTCTATGGTGGGTCGACGAAGGTTGAAAGGCGGTTCTATGGTGGGTCGACGAAGGTTGAAAGGCGGTTCTATGGTGGGTCGACGAAGGTTGAAAGGCGGTTCTAAGGTGGGTCGACGAAGGTTGAAAGGCGGTTCTAAGGTGGGTCGACGAAGGTTGAAAGACGGTTCTTTGTTGGGTCGACGAAGGTTGAAAACGGTTCTAAGGTGGGTCGACGAAGGTTGAAAGGCGGTTCTAAGGTGGGTCGACGAAGGTTGAAAGACGGTTCTTTGTTGGGTCGACGAAGGTGGAAAGGCGGTTCTAAGGTAGGTCGACGAAGGTTGAAGGCGGTTCTAAGGTGGGTCGACGAAGGTTGAAAGGCGGTTCTATGGTGGGTCGACGAAGGTTGAAAGGCGGTTCTATGGTGGGTCGACGAAGGTTGAAAGGCGGTTCTAAGGTGGGTCGACGTAGGTTGAAAGGCGGTTCTAAGGTGGGTCGACGTAGGTTGAAAGGCGGTTCTAAGGTGGGTCGACGAAGGTGGAAAGGCGGTTCTAAGGTGGGTCGACGAAGGTGGAAAGGCGGTTCTAAGGTGGGTCGACGAACTGTGTATGGTGGTTTGAAGGTGGGTCGACGGAGTTTTATAGTCGGATTTAATCCGACGGCGGTGCCCTACGTTGTTCCGCGTGTATTGTTAACGGCGCAACAACGTCGGGACACCGTTGGTGTTCTACTTGGGAGGCCATTCTTAAAATTGCAATTTGTACAAGGTACAAATTTTTCCATTTAAAAGGTACATATAATAAATTATATTTTCTTACCTTTAAACTTTCTTCTGGGCCTAGGCCTGCACAACTCACATTTATCTTCACGAATTTAGAGCCTATTTCATGTCAACAAGACAGCATGAACTATGAGGTGTCAGTCTTTGGACAGGAAATGTTAGTCTCTGAACAGGACACTATTTCATTTGGATCTAGAAGGCTTATTTTTGAAGTAATATATTTTTACAAAGCAGAGCACTCTGTGCACAGTGTTCTGAAGATGACGCTGTTGAAACTCTCGTTACAGTTTTGAGTGTATGGCTCCCCTGTTATAAGTGACTTACTGTACTGACACCAGCTAGTAACCCCTTTTGGACATAGGGCATGCTGTGGTTCTTCATCCGTTGACATTTTGTGAAAGAAGGTAGCGGTAGCCCACACATTTTGTTGCATGTTTTTGAGGTTACTAGTATTATTTCTAATGGCCTGGCCATAATACTTTTGTAGTAGGTCTATTTCTTCCTTCGATAACCTCCCCTTTCCTCCCAACAATTTGCCATCTGACAGCCGCTTACCTTTGAACTCGCTAACGAGACGAAGAAGCCGGGACCCCATTCTCTTTTGGACATGGCCCACACATTGCAACTGTTGAACCCCAACGCCAACACCATAGGGATTACTCTCTACGACTTTCTTGAATCCTTTAGAGTCTTCGTCACCAAGATAATCCGTGTATCGCGCGCCCCGGATTGCTTAGGATCGACCAAAGCTTCGAACTGCGCCTTCAGCTTCCATGCCACCGCTGGAACCTTGGTAATTAGCGGAACATGCGTTATTGTGAATTTTATGACCTTTCCTATCTCTCGTTTTACATGTACAGTATTTTGTCATGCATTCGACATCCAATACTTTCCCCGTGTCAACAGAAGTGGCCATAACCACACCGTTCAGTGACTGATGGCCCCTTCTGTGCCAGGAGCCGTCTAGGGCAACAGGAATATCGGGCTTCACTCGAATGGGTGGATCAACTAGGCCTACATTATTTGCAGCTATTGTTTCTATTGCGGCTAGTCTCATTGATGCAGCACTTACCTCTTGAATGTGGTCCCCAATGACTTTGTTGTAATGTATTTGATTTATAGGTCAGTAGGTATAATATCTGGTGTCCGGAGTACTGAATAATGTATATATTTAACTAAGTATTAACTTAAAACTAGACTAAACCTATGCATTTAATTAACAATTATAAATAACTTGTAAGATTTTGTGGGCTGACGAGACGATATTGAGGACTATGATTATTTCCTTAATATTTTTATTCATGCACATTCAGTTATTAAGTTGCATATATTCGTTACTGGCTATTCTTTGAGAGACTATTCAAAGTGGTACCTATACCTGCTACTTGATTTAATAAAGGTAGCCTAGTAGTAGATGTACGTTTTAACGTAGGGTTGTATATTTGTTTAATTTTAATTTTTAATTTTAGTTATATAGTTATTTAGATGCACGGTTTGTGAGCTGTTTAGTTGTCGTTATGTATGATTGTGTCTATTAGGTTGTGATTTAATTATATCCTCAACTTCTTGATCTGATTTGTCTCAACCAGAGAGTCACCATTTTTGTAAAAGTTGTCTTGGATCTTTTTTCTGTGATCGTCCAGGGAAGCAAAATGAGCATTTTAGGTCCCAGATAGAGAAAGTGTTTTTGTGCAATTCCTTTTGTAACCCGTGGTATAAGTAGCTTGTTTCTTAATCTGTTGCGCGTTAATTTTGTGTGAGGGATTGTTAATTTTGTGGAGAGGTCTTCTGCTCCACCAGTGCGTTGACTTTTGGTGAAGTCCTACGAGAATCTTTAGCCGATGTTGACTTTGAAGCTGCTTTCCTCGGGGAAGTTCTGTTTTTAGGCGACTTGGAGTGATTTTTGATGATATACGAAAACTGTAATGGATTGTACAGGGGAGTGCGATTTGCATTTTGCAGCTGTGCTTGCCTCTCAAAATCGCGTTTTATATCTTTTACAGTTTTCAGTTGAATCGATTCTTCCTCGTCATCCTTAACGCTCAGACCCTTCAAATTTTTACGCGACCTTTAAAAAAAGAACCTGCCCAGGGACTGCTACCTTATCGTGGTGGGCAGGTTTGCGTGCTTTGTTGATCCCGAGAGCTATGTCGGCGGAAGCGTATGCTTCTGGTAGGGCCACCCTAGCCGGACTGGTCGAGGAGGAGAAGTCAGACGAAATGCAGTCCACAACCTCCTTACTCCCTTTTCCTCCCCCTTCCCCTATCCTCACCGCCCTCCTACTTGTCCCTTTCCTCCAAACACCCCCCTATTTCATCTTCATATTTCAACCACTCATCGTCTCGATTAGCCAAGTTGCAAAAATATGAGACGTTAAGCGCAAATATCAATCAACCATCAATCTTAAAAAAAGAAAGTATATACTGGTAAATTATCTTATGTGTTCCATATTATGAACACTGCGATACATATAATGTGTTTGAACAAGATTGTGATTTCAATTTTGGACAAGTTCCTAAAATAAGAAAGCCAAAACCTGGGATTCTCGAACTATGGGTCGCGAGGAATCAAATGGGGTCGCAAGCTTATGAAACATAGAAATTAAGGTTTATATAAGATCGAATTTTTTAACCAACAATTAAGTGCGTCGTTTAACAATAAATACAAAATAATAAAGAGGCCGTCAATAAAATGATCTCACACAATTAAGGGGGGGGAGGGGGGGGGGGGGTCTTCAACTTGATGACAAAATGTGACACAGGGGTGGGAAGGGGTCAGGCTACCTGTGACATCCATACTTTCACTGCATATAATGTCATCGTGGTTGGCAGGATGGGTGCTTTGTTGATCCCTACCCTCTCACTGTCCCACTGAATATTTATCCTCCCACTTGGCCCTGCCCACCCTTGCTGGACTCCCGTATGACGACCCACGCGACGAACAATGGATCTGATTCGGATGTGGCTTTATTCTTCATCATCATCTTTCTCATCTTCATTATCACCCGCTCATCGTCTCGATTAGGTATTGCTCGGATCTTCATTACGTACGTGCCCATCAAGTAGTTTCGTCGCTCTGCCAAAGAGGACTCTCCTGCTCCAGCATAGAGACTGACGACAGGGCTTGTTCGAAATGCACCTAGCGCAAGGCGAAGGCCACTATGATGGACGGTATCGAGCAATTTAAGAGTCGTATCACGTGCGGAAGAGTATACAAAACAACCATAGTCCATTTATAATTTAATTAACGCTCCATACACGCGTAGCAGAGAGGTGCGGTCTGCACCCCATGACGTGTTGCTCAGAACTTTTAAAATGTTGGGGGCTAACATGCACCGTTTTCTCAATTGGACAATATGATGATGCCAGTTGAGCTTCACGTCAAACTCCATACCAAGAAGACGGAGATGGGGCCTCAACTGAAGCTCAACATCGTTGAAGGTCAGTTTTGGATCATTATGAAGTCCTCGAAGGCGACAAAAGCGAATGCACTGGGTCTTTTCGGGAGAGAATCTAGTTCCCCGAGCTCGTGCCCATTCACTGATATTATTTAAACCTTTTTGCATTTGTCGTTCTGCAATAGAGAGATTCACAGATCTGTAGAAACCCCCAAGGTCATCAACAAATAAACACAACATTAATGCTTTTGGTATGCATGCAATAACGCTATTGATACCTATTGCAAACAAGGATACCGAGGGGAAAGCACGTTGTTAACTTGCACTTTGAAATGCCTGTCTTTTAAGAAATGTTCGAGAAACTTGGGCATATGCCCTCCCAAGCCCCACGTGTGAAGTTGTTGCTCTATGGCATAACGCCAAGTGGTGTCGTAAGCCTTTTCAATGTCAAAGAGAACACCTACGACGTGTTGCTTTGCCACGAATCCTTCCTGTATAAAAGTTTCCAAACGCACCATGTGGTCGATGGTACTGCTACGCTGACGAAAGCCACACTGGACGTTCGCCAACAATCCGCGTGTTTCAAGGACCCACATGAGACGTTTGTTTATCATCTTCTCAAATAATTTACAAAAGCAACTAGTTAGAGAGATAGGTCGATACGATACCGGCATGGATTTGTCTTTACCAGGCTTAAAAGAGATGGCAGGCAAACAAACCCAGATTAGTGATTTATGTTTGGCAACTACTCAAGAAGCGAAGTAAAAAAAATCGACTCAAATGGAGCAATATTTGGGGGTTACGACCGTTTTATGTTCCGAGTTGCGTTTTGTAGTGACGTCACCAGGCTGGCCCTGCCCAGGGACTGCGTCCTTATCGTCGGAGGCAGGTTTGCGTGCTTTGTTGATCCCGAGAGCTATGCCGGCGGAAGCGTATGCTTCTGGTAGGGCCACCCAAGCCAGACTGGTCGAGGAGGAGAAGTCAGATGAAGTGCAGTCCACACTTCAATCCCCTTTCCCCCCCACTGTCCCATTGAATATTTCTCCTCCCACTTGGCCCTGCCCTCCCTTGCTGGACTCCCGTATGACGACCCACGCGACATACAATGGATCTGATTCGGATTTGGCTTTATTCTTCATCATCTTCTCATCTTCATTATCACCCACTCATCGTCTCGATTGGCCATAGTTGCGAAAATATGAGACGTTAAGCCCTATTAATCAATCAATCACCAGGCTGGCAGGCTGGGCGGCCGAACCTGAGAACAAAGCCAATCTCACAGTAGCAGCATTGTGTCCACCAATACGTCGTGATTGTGTGTCGCATTTGCTTACTGCCTACTAGAGTGCTGGGTAGTGTGTTACATTATTATATATTATACATATTGTTATATATTAATTATTAAAACTGTGAGATGCCTAATTGTTCCGTGTTTGTATGTGCTTCCACATCAGATGTAAAAGCAGGATTAGGGCCTTCATACATACGCGTTTCCCAATCGCGAAAAGTATCCCAAGACATTTGCGGCATTGTCTAGAAGTGTGCATTGGAAGAATTGTGTTCCTAGGGAAAACTCCCGTATCTGTTCTACGCATTATTGCATCTGTTTTTAGCGAATCGGATATAATGAAACATTAGTTGATGCCAGACGAATTTAAAAAATCCCCGCGATTGAAGAGAGGTGTAGTTCCTCCTGCTTATTTAGCAGGAGACAACTGAGCTATCAAATGCCAAACAGCCTACGTACTCATTGCATCTACCAAAGAAAGCAAATGATGATATGTGATTGTGACATGACATGCTATACCGTCCCATTCAGTTGCGTCAACTTCCAAAGTTCGGGCGGATAATGAGGAGCTAGATATTATTAGCGAATTTCAAGTGTCCAGGAACGTTTTTGAAGTTGGAATTCAATGTGTGATGGGTACCGAAATTTACTGGCCAAATAACCCTTGTATGAAGATGAAATCGTAGGAGATAACTTGTGACGTGCCAAAATAAGCAGGTGCACACCACTCGGCAGGCCTGACGCACTTACCGGGCCGGACCGACTCAGTGGAGATGGGGGGTGGGCTAAGTTGCGGCTCGTCTTCAGATGGTGGGCGCCACTTCGTTTCGAGTAGATGACCTGTAGGGGATATTGTAGAAGGAACGAAGAAATTCTACGTTGAATTATAACCCCAGTTCATGAGAGAGCAAAGATAGAAATTTATTATGAGAGAGAACGTCTGACGACAAATGGACAATGGTGGACAAGACACAGCTTGAGAGACTTCAGTCGATAAACATGAGAAAACAACACAAATGGTTCATTGACAAAAATACCATATAAGAAAAATAGAAAATACTTGTTTAGTTAAATACGCTACCCTTGATGGGCGTACGGTACATTAAGTTTACACGTTCGCTCTTCTTGAGCCTATTGTGACAATACACAAATACTTAATAATAGAAAGGTAGAAAAATATGGAATAATCGGTAGGCCTTACAATGTAACTGTAGGTTAAAGCTTTTAAGCTCGGGCCTTCGTGGGCACTGGGAGACTCAAAGCGACTAACCCTACGTCATGTAATTCCCTATCTCGGTCGGCCACGGACACTTTGAGATTCTAAGTACCCGTCGGCCGTCAGTAACTTCTCGCCCTCACATTCGCCACGGAATAGGTTGAGGTTCAAAGCTACTACGGTACGTTAGTGAGTACATACAGAAGAGGCTACGTGCCTACCTAGCAAGACAAGTTGCCAGCAAATCCATCGGCTCTACCGGCCGTGACTATTGCTATCTTAAGACTAACAAGTTACTAAGGTTACGCTACAACTAAACATGGGTTATGATACGGACTTAAATTTAAACACAAAATGGTGATCACCTTACACTGGTTGTTAAGATGCATGAGAATTATTACTAGTTAAACGCTGAATGCTAGTCTGTACGTCAGGCTTAAATCCGCTACAAGCGTGTGGGTATCAGACCCGGATGCTTTGATCGTACAGACCTTAACGGCTTAAATTATAATTACATTAACAGGGTTATACAAGGTTACTATACACTTAGCCTAGGGGATTTTCCCCCTGCTCCGGCTTCTAGTTACAGGATAATGAATAACGCTCTACCTTGGTAGGTTATTCTACTAATAATAGGGGGTGGCTTCGGTCCCCGTCTGTCCCCATCTAAGTTGTTGGTGGCGGGCTCAGCCAGGGTATGATCTACTTACCGCCTTGATGGATCGCGATATTGGGGCTACAGCATTGACGGACTCTGCCAACCACACTTTGTAGCCTCGTTTAGTAGGCTTTCTTGGCGTATACTGTTATTATTTATTATTCATCTAATACAGGATATAAGTCGCAAATACATTATATATAATAAAGAGTTTTAAATTTCAAGAAGCTACGCCCTTTGAACTTAATCATTGATCCGTCTATAACTGAAATTTGACAAGTTCTGGTAGGGCCACCCTAGCCAGACTGGTCGAGGAGGAGAAGTCAGACGAAGTGCAGTCCACACCCCAATCACCTTTCCTCCCCTTTCCCCTTTCCTCACGCTCCCTCCTACTTGCCCCTTTCCTTCAAACACCCCCATATTTCATTTTCATATGTCACCCACTCATTGTCTCGATTAGCCTCGTTGCAGAAATATGACACGTTAAGCCCAAATATGAATCATACTGTAATTATTTATCACACAGGCCTACATGTCCTACATTTACTGGGCCTACTCCTGGATAAACAAACGCCTAGGCTTTGGCTACCAATTGTATACTAACCTTGCCATGGATGTAGGCAGAATTGTAGCAGAGTAGGCCTACGCCTACTTATTGCCCTTGATTATCTATTAGTTACTGTAATCATTTTTCACACACGCCTAGATGCCCTACATTAACTAGGCCTACTCCTGGATAAACAAACAACAAACGCCTAGGCCTAAGCCTGCCATGGATGTAGGCCAAAGTCTAGTGGACCTCCGTGCCTAGGCCTAGCATTATGCTCAGTGTATGAGACGAATGCTTTGGCCTAGCATATACCTGGGTGTAGGGATCAATGTAATGGGGAAAGGATATCATGGCAAATGACTTGAGGAAACACATTTTTTTTTTAAATTTAATTTGGGCAGGTTCACGGCCCCGGACCCATGAAAGTAATAATTATTTATTACACCAATGTGGTGGGAGTGGCCGCCCCTTCCAGGCCGCCGCCGACTCTGGCGCCGACCGTTGCGCCTCTGCCGCTTGGGTTCTTCTGTGGGCAAACACAAACGTTTCAATTTACGTTACATTCATGGATAGATTCTTTCTTCATTACGTACACGAGCAAATGTTACCGTGACCTCCTCTCACATCCATCCGTAAACTAGATAGGCCTACATGTAAGAATAGACATTACACACACCAAAGTGGTGTACTGGGCTATGCTAATAATGGAATAGATAATACTTTCAAATTACAGTCGTTTGTTATGGAGGAACTCATTTTACGTTAGGTAATTGTTTACATACTGTTTGGCGGCTCGGCGCCTCCAACATGCCTCGGTGGCGGCGGCTGCTGCTGCCGGGACGGGCCGGCCACCCCCTCCACTATAAAGAAGAAGACAAGCGTTGGTGTACAAGTGTTATTGTATGATCATTCTTAATATTATAATGATGATTATTATTGTCAATACGGGGGGAAAGTCACAAACGTTTCTATTTGTGTAACATTGCTGTAAGTTATAGATTGTGTCTTCAATTATGGACGTGACAAATGTGACCGAGACCTCGTCTCACGTATAACCTTCAACTAGATACGTTTTCGGGTAGATACAACATACCAGAATACACAGATTAATGTACTGTGTAAATGTTTACATAACCTCCTCCTCTACAGACGGTGAAGGTGCACCGTGCTACCGGCCCGATGCCGCACCATCTCGGCTACAAGGAACAACACAGGCGTTAGTGTACAAGTGCAATTGTATGTTGGTTCTGATTATTATGATAATTATTATTGTCAGTACAGTGGTCTGAAACTTTTTTACAAACTTCTACACACTCAAGTAGCTACGATTCTAAATATTGCACAATTCTTTACCACATGTCTGATGTTCCATTACATAAACGCTGATCATTGTCATTTCATGTTATATACATGTATTGTTACCTCGGTAGTCGGGCCCCGCCTCGAACTCGGTGACAACCTGGGAAAGGATTATATCTTCCTCTTCTGCAAACAACAACACAATCTTTAGCATATGACTTACAGTACAATTGTCTCTTGCTTCTTTTCTGCTAATTAGTGTTGCAACACTCAGTACCTACGACATAGGCCTACATTTTGTTTACGACCTGCACTAGAATCATCAAGTCTAGAGTATGCCTGTCCACTTAGCTAGGCCTATGGCCTACGCCTAGGCCTAGTATCCTCTTATTTTATTCAAATTACTATTAGTACCGCTACGTAGGCCTACTAACTGTTAACAATTAGGCATTTTCATTACATTCCTCTGCTACAAATAACAATACAATCTGTAGCTTAACACTGACTATCAATAGTCTTTTGATAACTTTCTGCTTAATACTGTTGCAACACTCATTACCTACGACATACATCTAGGCTATGAACTGCACAACAATAATCAAGTCGAGAGTAGGCCTAGTCCACCTAGGCCTAGCTACCTAGGCCTATAACCTACGCCTAGTATCCTCTATTTTCATTCAGAGTACTATTATTACCGCCACGTAGGCTTACAAACTGTAAATAAGTAGCTATTTCCTTTCCATAATTGTTCTTTGACAGGAATACTTAGCTTTAGAGACGTCTCCCTCAACGAAAAACATTTCAATACAAGTTGCCATTTCTTTGCTGATAACAAACAGCTGATTATGAAAGCGCACAGCCAACTATTGAAAGAGAAAAAGCCTTGCCAACCTATCGTTTGAAAGTAGGCGGGTACTCTTATCGCGAGTTGAAAAATAAAAATTCTTCACCAAACAATTTGCAACTTATGTACTTCGGGCATCTTTTTTTCTCAACGGCTACTAGGCTAGCCCTACGACATGAATTTCTTGACAAAGGTAACTGCTAATTACTTTCTAATAATAACACTGCACCATAGATGTAGTGGATAATCAGGTAAACATACACTTGGACATCAATTATAACCAGTATTATCATACAAATACTGCGTTGAAATACATTAAATCAATAATAACTATGCCAAGGCGTTCACTTACCAGTTGTGTCCTCCATCTTTTGGATGAAATGGCATTATTTCTTCGACATTTCTGGAAATTCATTTTTATGGAACCCAATAAAAAATAACTTTCGATTCGAAAATACACCAAAGTTGTTGTGTTTGTTGCAGTTACAGCAAACCGATGGAATCACGCCAGAATCAGTACTAACACGCATATTTTGCATTCAATAATACACTCGTAATTAATCAACTCGTTAAAATACACAAACTTGATCATGTGCCATTATTTCTTTTTGTCACGCTGGCTAACTTTGGCGCCAATTATTAGTAGCGCCAAAACATTTTCGTCCTTTTCAAAACACACATTTGTGTTTGAAAGCTTCCTGTGACCAAACGGTATAACTTACGGACTTAATGACAACATATTTGGAAACGTTGATTCAATATTAAATATACGAGCTCTTAAAATCACAGGAAAAGCTCAATCCGCAGCTTTAATACACGCCCGTGTAAACACATGTTTATGTGTATGTATATTAATTAATTCTTCGTTTTCGACACACACTTTGTGATTAAAAGCTTTCTGTGACCGTTTCGCATAACTTACGGACACAATGACGACATATTTGAAAAGTTTGATTCAATATTAAATATACGAGATCTCTAAATCGCAGGAAAAGATCAATCCGCAGCTTTAATACACGCCGGTGTAAAATGATGCCTATTTAATAAATTTAAACTTTTTCCATTATAATAATCAATTTTTGTTGTCCAACTCCTTTATCGACTTAAAAAACTATTTCAAATATGTAGGTGATGCTATCTAAAGGCGTTTTTTTTTTCTTTTTTCCAACATTCAAGTTTTCAAAAAAGGGACTAGAAAAAACATGTGACTGGCCCAACAGTGACAGCCAGCAGCGGCTCAAGGCCGCGTAAGCGGTCTTGTAGTGTCCATACTTCTGTACACAGATACGTGGTGTGTATAAAGCTATGTGGTAGGCTTCGGCCTACCCAGGCCTAGCCTAGGGCAACCATAACCATAAACATGAAGACATATGAACTAAATATAACAAGATGGTATCACTCAAGTTGCAAAAATATAAGACGTTAAGCCCAATTATCATCATCATCACCAAAGCTTTATTGACGAAGGATTTTGCTCAAAGTGAGCGTGCCTGAGCGCTCAAGCCTCGCAAGCGTCATTGCATCAGCATTGGTGGATTCTTCCTTTACAGGAGGTTGTTAGGAGGAATCTAGAACATCCTAATAGGATATCCGAATTCTAGCTCTTGCTTCCTAGTTTCAGTACATGAAACTATTTCTATGAGGTTGTTAGGAGGGATCTTGAACATCCTAATAGGATATCCTAATTCGATATCCTAATTCTAGCTCTTGCTTCCTAGTTTCAGTACATGAAACTATTTCTATGAGGTTGTTAGGAGATATCTAGAACATCCTAATAGGATATCCTAGTTTGAGCACTGGTTTCCTAATTTTAGTATCTCCTCAGGAGCTCCTGTGTTTGCTGCGTAATCAATCAATTCTCCGAATTGGCCTTGCCCTCCCTTGCTGGACTCCCGTATGACGACCCAAGCGACGTACAATGGATCTGATTCGGATGTGGCTTTATTCTTCATCTTCAACATGCAACAATTCCTCGTCCAATTCTCGAAGTTCTATTTGTGTGTCCAGTCGAGCTCGAAGTACGACCATTGAAAAAAAATTGATAAAACGAGTCCGGATGTCCCGTGGTGGGTACCTTAACCCAAAGCTGATCATTCGGGCCAGGCGATATAGTTGCCTGTTCGTCATTTCTATTGTATAACATTATAATAACAAAGTTTGGCCTACTTGATATTCGTGCTTGTCAAAAATCAACGAGTGAAATATTACTCATATGTATTACAAATGATGCAAGGCCTGTTTGCTGTGTTTGGTTTAAACTTCTCATCTTGGTAATGTGTGCTTTTGTACCAGCGTGCTTTTTTAAGTCGGCAAGTTGTAGGCGCAAAGTGGTTTGGTATACAGTGCAGAAGGCATCGCCCTCCTTAAGATGACCGGATGGTGCTGGTTTTAACCATCCTACAGAAAAAAGAATGTTTTAATACGCTGGCCCTGATAGATATTTCAAATCTTTGCGTGATAATTTTAATTTATTTTAATTAGTTTTTTTCAAAACTTTTTACGTGATTAAAACCCGCTGTTCTTACATCAAAACAAGGTTTTGGGAAATGAAATTAGCTTGACCCACCAACCCTTATCTTACCAAACACCAAAACCAACAAGAGCCGATGGAAAGTACGAGGCCCCTTGTTAGCTTTTTATATAGGATACATATTATAATATATACACAAAAAGAAAAGAGGTCAATCTGCTTAACCCATTTTTAATACAACATTTCAATATAATTCTTCAACAAACTTTCATTATCACAATATGTTTAATAATAAGGTGATGTTTCTTACCTCTCATATCCTGCAGGCTCTCCAGCATTTGAGACGCGCAACGACTCCCAATGGCATGGAAGCCAATCCTGACCCCATTTCGTGTGAAACCAAGGCAAAAACCACCTTCAGAAAAAAACTAATGCCACCCCACCAGTGCTTTCGTAATGCAACAAGGCCCAGCCCCCTAAATTTTCTTCCCAAAACGCAAGTGCATCTCAGTTCTCCATGACTACTTTAATTTGCGACTTTGTTTTTAACCTGACTTGTTACCATCTATACAGCATGCAACAATAATAATAAAAATTCTTTCATTTCAGGGCTAGGTCAATACAGTTTTTTAACTATAGCTTATCGATTTAAACATAAGTTACCTAAAGACATGCTTTTATAATATGACGGAAAAGTCTCTTCTGTTTGTTATTTTTTTGTTGAAGTTATTATTACTTAGAAGAAAACATACGAACAGAGATAAGTTATCCCCTGCATATGAGAAAAGGACGTTTTTGTTTAATACACGTTTTTCACAGCGCTTGTTGCTGTGTGTGAGTTTCCGAACCAGTGTTTTTTTTTTCGACTTTTTTCCCCAACACACTTACATGTTTTTGTTCTTTTTTCCACAATCTTTATGTTACCTTTAAATATTATCAATTTACTTAGCAAAAATTAAGAGTTGTTATACTCAGGAATTTCTGTTCGTATTGAAGTGTTGTAATAATATGATTTATCTATATGTTCAATAAAGTATAATTATTATTAATTAATTTATGTACCACAGGTCTGATAAACACCATTTGTTGTAGACAGTGGTGGTAGGCCTGCCGTCTCCGCAGTAGGGCTCGCAACCTCGGCTACAAGGAACGAGACAAGCGTTAGTGTACACTTGAAATTCCATGCTCATTCCGAATATTATTATAATAACTAGTATTGTCAGTAGGCCCACAGCGGTGTGCAACTTTTCCACAAATTTCTACACGTTCAAGTAACTACGATTCTAAATATTGCACAATTCTCTACCACACGTCTGATAGTGATATTCCATTACCATTACATAAACGCTGACTGTTGTGGCTTGATGTAATATGCATGCATTCTTACCTCGAATCCCCTCGGCCGCCTCGCACGCTTCATTGGCCAGAACCTCAAATCTTCTTTCCTCTGCTGCACACAACAAGACAAGCATATCCTGCCCAGGGACTGCTACCTTATCGTGGTGGGCAGGTTTCTCTGCTTTGTTGATCCCGAGAGCTATGCCGGCGGAAGCGTATGCTTCTGGTAGGGCCACCCTTGTCGGACTGGTCGAGGAGGAGGAGTCAGACGAAATGCAGTCCACACCCCAATCCCCTTTCCTCCCCCTTCCCCTTTCTTCCCCGCCCTCCTACTTGACCCTTTCCTCCAAACACCTCCCTAGTTCATCTTCATATATCACCCACTCATAGTCTCGATTACCCTCGTTGCAAAATAATGAGACGTTAAGCCCAAATATCACCATCATGTATACTTAGAGGATAGCTCGTCGACCAATAAACGCTTCATCATGCGCCTGGTAGCTTCCCCCGATGTTCGGCCTCCCATGATATAAGCTCTCGCACCTTGAACAAGCAAATGTTGTTATCTTGGGTAGGCCTAAGCATAAATTATTTTTAGTTTCATGTAGGATACAAGCTTACTAATTCTAGCAACTTACTAATTTTGCATACGTGTCTTTGTTAGCCAGAGCAGCTTCCATGTCTTCTACGGCTACATTGTGCATAGGAAGTGTTTGAGGCAGTTGAACTGCTTGCAACTGCTGAGAAGGCTACTCTGCATGCTCTTGGAAATTCAAGATTTTCTGGATGTTGTTCTTGAGCAAACAGACTTCTCTTGTTAGATTTTGTAACATTCGCTTGTTCTCCTTAGTTTTTTGGTAAACGTCTGGGGAAAAAAACATTTATGCAAACATATAAGAGTAAAGTTAGATTGCTACGTATATGAATAAAAACCTATAATATCTAAGCAGATGCGAGTCTTCTACGTTTAGAGGATCAAGGCGATCCGCACAGTTCCAAGATAACATGTCTTGGAAACCTATAATATCTTAGCAGATGCGAGTTTTCTACGTTTAGAGAATCATGACAATTTACTATTAATAACACTATCAATTACTTTAACTATAAATATCAATAATATAAATAGTATACATAAATATATAAATGATATAAATGATAATAATAATAATAATATATAAATAATATAAATATAATAAAAATAATAATAACTATCAAAACACTATCAATAACACTGAACATAAATTTGAATAAACATAAAAAAAAACCTGCTTGAATAGTAGCCTGCTAAAAGGCAACCAGTTGTCACGCCAGAATCCAGGCGGTCTTAAATATGGCTTTGCCGCCAGATTAAACTATCGTGAATGCTGGCAAGCCATTGCACAATTACATTGACAATCCGCAACTGGGCGTCGCAAATGGCCTGAACATTCATTGGATGTTATCCAGCCTATTAACATAATTCGGTTCGTCCTCATTTAGGGCTTTCACCGATATATGGGTGCCGTCGACGCAACCAATTACGTTGGGGAACTGGGCCATACCATAGTTATCTGAAAATATAAAATAGGTAACTAAGTTTATAGTAATAGGCCAAGCATCTAACCCAGACCTAAGTAACAAGTTTTGAGTACATTGGTAAGCAGAAGCCTTTCATTTAGGCTAGTTTACGCCTTGAACCATCCAGCATTTTTGGACAAAGACCTAGCCTAGCCTTGCCTTAGGCCTAGGCCCTAGTAGGCCTTGGCCTAGGCCTACACCTCGGCCCCTAACCTATTTTAGGCCTAGAGCCCTAGCCTAGTTTTAGGCTTAGGCCTAGGGCCTACCTAGACCAAGCATGTAGGCCTACATCTAGAACATGTCTTAAGTGTAGACTAGAGATCTATATATTATGTTATTGAGTCTTCTCTTGCACTTACCTGACTTAATTTTGGCAATGAGGCCAGCATCGGCCAGCGGGTATCTAATACTGCGTGGAGCAATCGCGACCATAGCTTCACAAGATGTTTTGAGGACACGGCTGCAGCTAGACTGGCTTATCCCAGCCAAGTTTTCCAAAACATTTTAGAAGCTAGCTAGTGCCATATATCGTAAAGATGTTAGCACCTGTGTGCGGACTGGTAACGTATGTGATCGAGCCGTAGCCCTGCCCAACACTGGCTCGAGCTCGTCACACAGTTCTATGATTACGTGACGAGGAAACCGATATTTTCTCATCAGATCGTTGTCCCGAGATTTAAAGGATCGAGCCTGTTCCTAAAAACTCACCGTGGCATTTCTACATGCTCATCAACCTCTTCAACACCAAACGAAAGGCTCGTCTGGGCCCGGGACAGAAGAGACCCAGAGTGACTCTGTAGTCGTAAATGGTGACGGAAGGGGACCCTCCCCCCCCCACACTGTCCCACTGAAGATTTCTCCTCCCACTTGGCCCTGCCCTCCCTTGCTGGACTCCCATATGACGACCTACGCGACGTAGAATGGATCTGATTCGGATGTGGTTTTATTCTTCATCATCATCTTTCTCATCTTCATTATCACCCGCTCATCGTCTCGATTAGCCATTGTTGCAAAAATATGAGACGTTAAGCCCCATTAATCAATCAATCTTAACTAGGCTAGGCTTAAGCTAGGCCCTAGCCATTGATTGTATGAATGAAAGCAGAATCTACTTACCGCCTTGATGGATCGCGATATTGGGGCTACAGCATTGACCGACTCTGCCACCATTTCCCACGCACGGTCCTTGTGTGCCTTTGTCAGAGTAGCACTGAACTCTCCATTCATAGTGGCACTTCGTAGCTGTACCTCACGCACACGCACTAATTTCTCTTCTTCAGTAAAATTTATAGAACAGGCTCCCGTGCTTCTAACTTCAGCCATTTTGAAAATAATTGTGTTCCCGCAATCGCCGTATGACTCACACATTATTATTATTTTGGCGACCGGTGATTGGCTGTCGACTTCGATTCGGGTAGCATGGACTTTACATTATAACCCTATGTTAACACTTGTACTGGATAAGGTTTGACCCTTAGAGTTACCCCGGGGTCAAATTGACCCGGGGTTAGCGAGAGTAAGAAAATGTACAGGAATGAGGCCCCTGTAGAGCAAATGTGGCCTAGGCCAGGCCTGCCTTCTAGCTCAGAGATTTAAAATTTTAGTTACAAGTAGTCTAGGACCTAGGCCTACGCCGTATCAGTTATCACATGTGGAGTTGACAGTTACCCATTTGACGAGTACCTGCTGCCAGTGTAGAAGGCCTACCATGTGGTTCTAACAAAGGCACTGGTTTGAAACAAGGATAGGAGAAGCCAAGCCAATCAGCATTTCCCGTTATTACGAGTTGATTGCAAATTGATTACAAATAATTATGATGCCAGTTATGTAAATTAATAGCTACACGTTGTAGACATTTACATAGTAGAGTCAAATATTATTCACACATATAAACTGTGATTCTTCTACCAGATGTATATTATATTTCGTTACCGTTGCCCAGTTGTGCGCTTCTTAAAAACCATAAATATTGTAACGTGAATAGGATGACATTGCAAATGACTTGAGTACACATATTCTTTGTTATACTTTTATTACATTTTTTTCGGTGCAGAAGATGGGCGGGGGAAGCACCAGCACCAGATCTTAGCCACTCACTGAGCCAAAACATTAATGAATGTGCATTGTGTCTTTCGGACAACATTTGAATCAACGGTATCTGCCCTTCATGTTCGTTAGGAATACTTATTACTCCTGTGTACTGAGAAATATGTTTAGATAAGATATGGCCAGAACGTGGAAGTTTGTCTTTAAACCGCCAGTTTCATCGATATTAATCCTACTGTTGTGAGCGCCCTCGTTGTTTTGTCTTGTTTGGGTTTGTTGTGTGTTATATTTTGTTGTTCGTAAGTTAAGTTCAGTTCAGGTCAGTTTAATATTCATATATCAGGTATACATTTCATAGAATGCTCATACGTCATATTTCGTCAATAAGGATAATAATAAAGATAGTAAAAAAGATGATAATAAAGACACCTAGGTGTATAAATTCTGCCTTACAAGAGATTGCACTGAGGAAACACAAGTACATGAAAACACTATTCAAGTCAATGCAGATGTAAAGCACGTATAAAAATAGAGTGACAAATTAGTGCCAAGCTTGCACAGACAATAGTCTTGCAACACAATACATAAAAACAACCATTACAATCAATACATACAACAATTTGTGAAGCAAGTGTAAAATAAGTGTAGAATTAGTGCCAGGCTTGCACTGAGAACAATGAGAACAATGGTCATGCAGGCAGCATCACAGAGGAATAGATCTCAGTTAAAAATGTAATTAATAACATATAAGGTTTTATCGATTAAGTACCTTTTAAGAGCGGACCTGAATACTTCCAACTAATTAATATTCGTGACCCTCTTGGGTAAAGCGTTAAAGATTTTGATGCCCAAGAAGTCAGGGCTTTTTTGCGTTAGCTCAAGCTTGCGAGGTTGCACATGGTAGTTACCTTTAGTCCTGGTATTGTGACTATGAATGTCCCCATTGAGCACTGATTTCTCTGCATTTATATTGATTATTGAACACTAGTACTTTGTTCTTCCTAACAATACCCCAACAATACCACTTTATGAGGAACAATTTTAAAGAAATTCAATCCCATGCATTATCGGATCATATGAAAGTTATGTTTTTCCATCAAAAAACTGTAGCTGTGCGATTCAAGTCATCTACAAAAGATAAACAAGAATATTATACAAAACACTGGAGCACTTTTCACCCGACGTTTGCTGTTATATTGCCACAAATTAAATCACACACACGTAAATCGATTGACAATGAGATGAAGCTGCTGCTGTTGCACCTCTAGCTCTGTTTGTTTGGCCCCGATCATGGATGCTGTGTGCTACTGGTCCTGGTCCTGGTCCATGGTGGTGGTGGTGGTGGTGGTACACAGTGAGCGCCAGTCGTGGAGTAAAGTTCCTCTCCACACCTGAAACAATATCAATTTGAAATAATTTTAGACAATATGCAGCTACAAGATGAAAATTATCGGTTATATTTGAAGAAATTTGAAAAATTCTATTGCAAAAGTGTGTTCCCTCACCAATAGGTATCAGGTGCTTAAAAAACAGTTGCCTATTCAAACCAATTCAATAAATATAAAATAAAGTAATTTTAAAGTAAAATTTGCTGCTGGAGAAATACTAGTTTTTACTTGTTAATACTTGTTGCTAGGTACCACCTCTACAGCAAGGAGTGAAAATAAATTACCTACCTATTTATTTATTTAAACAATAAAATAAATAAACAAATAGCTTTGTAATGAAAAAGAATAAAATGATGCATAAAAATAATTAAATAAATGAAGCAATTTTTAAAAAGAAATATAATAAAATCAACATGAAACATTGTTTGGGAATGATTTACATAAGCTTTTGTACCAATAACTCTTTTACAGTAATCTGTACCAGTCTCATAAACCGTTCTGAAACAGGTTCATTATCAATACTGTCTGCCTACCTCAGGTCATGTATGCATATAGGTACATTTTGTGGGTGGGATTAAGGCATGTAGGCCTACATATTCATTAATCGATTCATCCAACCACGGTGTATCGACATGTGACTGATGTGAGGTGTCACTAATAATTGTTTCTATTTTCTAATTTGTTACACAAAAATCTAATATTTACAGATAATTTAGCTCGTGTGAGACACTTAACTCAGTGCAGACTAAAATAACTGGAAAGAAAAAGAGAAAGCATTATTTTGGGGACTGCGTAAAATATCTTCTTGCCATTCTTTAGCCTCGAACCTACATTTTATGTGACGGTAGCCTACAACAGTTTTATAGTTTACCTACCAACGTGTATCAAATCATACTTTTTAACTAGATCTCCACTGTCCTACATTCAAACCACCAACATTTAAGCATCATGTTTCTCTTCCTTAACACTGACCCTACTATGACCCTACCAAGTGAATAATCGTAACATGACATGATTAAATTTTACAAACCTAAGAGGCAACAGTAGTGGAAACTTATGTAGGGCTAACGTGGCTTTGCTGCCTAACGTATTGTTGTTGTGACATTTTACTTTGGAGGCCACTGTACATGGTAGGCCTAGGCCTTACATTCGTTACCGGTAGACCAGGTGGGGTTGATGGAATATGTGCAATGTAATGCGTACTTACACAATTTGCTAATTATATCCACCCTGTTCTCTGCTGGTATTTTAATCCAATGTGTATTTCATCAATGCACCCAATGGCCCTGGAACTGGCACAAAGCATAGTTGAATCTGAAAATACAAAAAGGGCCTCATTAGTCAGCCAATTAACATCTAGGATACAGCTTGGGCATAGGGTATAAGCAACTGTCAATTGTCATAATTGAACTGTCGTTAAACATGTCTGGTGCCTTAGGTCCGAGCCCTACGTCTAAGGTAGCCTAGGCCAAAGCTATGGGTTCTAGGCCTAAGGTCCTAGGCCTTACAAGTTACAATTGGATTTATCTAGGCTATGCTAGGGCTTTGACCTAGAGGTTAGGCCTGCGGACAACGATGTAGGCCTACCGGTAGCATAGACCTAGCTCAGTTGACCTAGGCCTAGTGCCTGAATTAATCTAGAACCAATTATGTTAAGTTAATGAGTCTGTTCTCCAACTTACCTTGTTTGTCTATGTGGCTAGGCCTAGCCTTAGGCTTAGCACTTCGAAAGGGTAGGCCCTAGGGCTCCGCCTGCAGAGCAATGTGTTCACGGCTTCTCAAAACCTCTTCAATTGACACTTACCAGCTAATTTTCGACAGATGCCAATATAGAGCATAAACACACTTGTCTTCCTGACGGAATGTGATACCAAGGACAAATCGAACGACGGGCAGGTAGCCTAGGCCTATGAGCAGATGACTAGGGTCCTAGGGCTAACCTAACCAACCTCGAGTTTGACACACACTTTGTGCTTTGGAAAGTAGTAATTTCGTAACAGCTTATTGTTCGAGTAGTTTGGAAGATCCAGCTATTCTCGGAACACTCTTCTTTGCCCCTCAGTTACTTGCTCGATCCAAACTGCAACCAAACGCGAGACCTCGAAGTGTCAGTCAGCTGTCTGTTGTCGACATTTTCAAGTGGCCTGCGGGAGGCGGGACTTACCTGACCTATAACTTCGCGGGAAATTAAAAGTATTTCAAACGGGAAATGATTGTAATACGTTCTTGCTAAATATTTATATATAAATTTAGCTTTCAATTTGGAACACACATGTACCAAATATTTCAATTAATTATTTTAAATGTGAAGAAGCACGGGTGCGCTATGTTGAATAAATCAACTCTCGGGAGTAAACTTTTAACTCCTGCCACAGAGCAGGAGTTAAATTTTAGAGTTAAATAACCCCCAAAACTGGCTAACTTCCTCTTGTGGATTCGGAAACCGGAATAAAGCGCGGCTTACTCTAAAAATTAACTCTTTTTTTCTTAACTCCGCTTTGTGGATTCGGGCCCAGATGTATATGTATAAGTTAATTAGATGTGTAGAGCTTAAAGTAAGTGAGTATTTGGTTTGGAAAGAGTGCTCGTTAGTCCCTTCACCCCGACGAGTGATCAAGGCTGTAGAAGCCGAATCGTTTCGTTGTTATTTGTATTTGTAGCCTATAGGCCTATATATTTTTCACGCCCTCCAGATTTCAGATGGCCTTCCTATCGTCTTCAGGTAAGCTGTCAGTTCCTATCACTCTTTCCAAACCAAATAAAACCAAAATAAAAATTAATTAAAAGTAGATTCATGATGTTGTTGTTATGTTCTTATCTCTCTTGCAGTTGGCTATTAGCCGATGGCAACAGTTTTCTTTCCTCCTTCGTTTCCTCTGGGTTCCTCTCTCTTCTTCCCACTCCGTTTCGCTTATGTATAATGTAATTCAAGCAAATGATCAGTTTCTGCAGAATGTTTTGATATATATATATGTTGGATGATATTTGCATGGTCCAGACTGACATCTCCACATCTTGTTTTCTCGCAAACTAACCAACAGCTTACCACGTTGCAGTCGCGCGTCCGCCAGCAAGCGAAGACGCTGATACGGCCCTACCACCAATCAGCATGCGTAAATCACAGCATCACCCGCTGACGGTCGCGGACAGGACGTACCCGACGTTCACATTTGCCGACGTATCGACGTCGCCGACGGCCGCCGACAAAGCCGCCGACGAGGCGTTTGACGAGCTGTGGAGGATCGGTGAACAAAACAAGGAGAACACGGTCCGCAGATGGGCACTGTTTACGCAGCAGAAAGCCCTCAGGACGCAGACCAGTCCCGTGGGCGCGTCGGCGAGGTCGAGGGAGGTCAACAGTATGCCGGTGTCGAGGAAGCGCAGCCTGTCGCCCGGGTGAGTGGGTCAACGCTGCCAAGCGCGCTGACAGCCCGAGAAACTAGTGATACGTCACCCCCCGACCTGACATGTCGGAACCGGGTGTTTGATTATTATTCTAATAAAATATATTATGTGATTTAATAGTCAATTGCCGCTTAATATAGGAATGTTATCTCGCCCGCAGCTTCAACCCGCGCTGTAAGATTGTGCTGAGCTACGATCGTTGGCTGGTCGTTGCCAAGAGCGTCACGAGCTCGCCTCATTCCGAGGATAATAGAGACGCATCGCCGCAGCGATCGCCACTGTTCAACGAGACGAGACACTCCGAGGTCAACGGGAGGTCGGCGCGACGCGATGGATTGCCCACGTCATCGCCGCTCTCCAATGGATCACAGAGGTCAGTCGCTCGGGTGACTCCCTTCCGTTCCTTCTTTGAAAGTAGCCCGCAATATATTGTATGTTAGTAAAATATACAATAATATTCAATAGACGTCACGTGGCGGCCATTATGAGGTACTCACTGCTTGTTTACATTCATTCTGTCAATAGAAGACATGTAGGTTCTCCAAGAATTACACACTTCTAACCATATAGATTGATGTGTGCAGGTAAAAGTTTAAAAAATGATAACACATGAAAATGGTTGTCTTGAAACAGAGTTGACACGTTCTTATTTTGCTTTCAGTCATGATACGGAACCTTTGTTTGAAAACAGTTTGTATGTCAATGAAAGGGCATCTGCAATATTGCAATATTAGGCTAGTGAAGTGTCAGATGACGTAAACAAATGTTTATAGAGCACCTCAGTATGGCCACCGCGCTATACCGGAAATGATGTTATCTCTCGATAATATCCCATTAGCACTTCAAAACTCCATTTTTTTCAAATACGACCTAAAAAAGTGTTAACTTGAGAAAGCCAAGTTTATTCCCTATACATGAGTTCCTGTAATAATCTTCTTCTCCTTCTTTTCCTATGCCCGCATTTTTGGCTTACTGGGCCATCATGTCTGTAATAATGCCGACCCGCATTGTCGCCAGGCTGTTTAACAGAGCCCCCGTTACCACGGGGGTGGTGCCCCTGATGGAGGTGGGTCGGTCTCCGTTGTCCGAGACCTCAGCTCGCCCCAAGCTGAGCCCCCAGCCGAGCGTGAAGCCACCCGACTCGTACCAGAACCTGCTCAGCTCCGAGCAGAAGAAGCGGAAGGTGGGTCGGTCTCCGTTGTCCGAGACCTCAGCTCGCCCCAAGCTGAGCCCCCAGCCGAGCGTGAAGCGTGAAGAAGGAACGGAAGGGAGTCACCCGAGCGACTGACCTCTGTGATCCATTGGAGAGCGGCGATGACGTGGGCAATCCATCGCGTCGCGCCGACCTCCCGTTGACCTCGGAGTGTCTCGTCTCGTTGAACAGTGGCGATCACTGCGGCGATGCGTCTCTATTATCCTCGGAATGAGGCGAGCTCATGACGCTCTTGGCGACGACCAGCCAACGATCGTAGCTCAGCACCTTCTTACAGCGCGGGTTGAAGCTGCGGGCGAGATAACATTCCTATATTTAGCGGCAATTGACTATTAAATCACATAATATATTTTATTATAATAATAATCAAACACCCGGTTCCGACATGTCAGGTCGGGGGGTGACGTATCACTAGTTTCTCGGGCTGTCAGCGCGCTTGGCAGCGTTGACCCACTCACCCGGGCGACAGGCTGCGCTTCCTCGACACCGGCATACTGTTGACCTCCCTCGACCTCGCCGACGCGCCCACGGGACTGGTCTGCGTCCTGAGGGCTTTCTGCTGCGTAAACAGTGCCCATCTGCGGACCGTGTTCTCCTTGTTTTGTTCACCGATCCTCCACAGCTCGTCAAACGCCTCGTCGGCGGCTTTGTCGGCGGCCGTCGGCGACGTCGATACGTCGGCAAATGTGAACGTCGGGTACGTCCTGTCCGCGACCGTCAGCGGGTGATGCTGTGATTTACGCATGCTGATTGGCGGTAGGGCCGTATCAGCGTCTTCGCTTGCTGGCGGACGCGCGACTGCAACGTGGTAAGCTGTTGGTTAGTTTGCGAGAAAACAAGATGTGGAGATGTCAGTCTGGACCATGCAAATATTATCCAACATATATATATATATATATATATATATATATATATATCAAAACATTCTGCAGAAACTGATCATTTGCTTGAATTACATTATACATAAGCGAAACGGAGTTGGATGAAGAGAGAGGAACCCAGAGGAAAGGAAGGAGGAAAGAAAACTGTTGCCATCGGCTAATAGCCAACTGCAAGAGAGATAAGAACACAACAACAACATCATGAATCTACTTTTCATTTATCCGGTCGAGGTGGGTCCCTCCTCGTGGTGACCGGTGCCCGCAAAGAGGGCTCTCGTGCACATCCTTAATCATCACTTTCTTCATTTCCCCTTCATCATCCTTTCTCTTCTTACTTTCATTACCTTCTTCTTCATCCGTGCCGGCCCTCTTTGCGATCCAAACGCCCACCAGTCCCCCCCCCCCCCCCAAAATAGTTTGTTTACGGCTTGTTCCCCTGATGACGACCCTTGCAATGATTAGGTTATGATTCGACTCTCTGATTGATTTGACAGCACTTGGGCTTGGGCACAGATTGCGTCGGTTGTATGCCCAGTGCAGGAGGTCCCTCTAGGCACCGTCCCAGGGCCGGGGGCCAACTGCACTGTTAGAAGGCTGATTGCGTCTGTGTCCCATCCGGACGTGAAATTAGCACTTTCCTACATACCTCCTGATGCACGCAGAAATCGTAAACTGGCTCTACTTCATGAATGGTGTATGTTGTCATGTCTAGCTGCCCCATGAAATAGACCCTGTTCCGTTTACAAGGCCCTATGTGGTAGAACCAACACGGGTTAGTTGAGTCTGTCATTCCGGGAAACTTTTGTAGGTTGTCCCCATTCAACTATGGCTTCCAGCACAAACCACGCCCCTGGGAACCCCCCTCCCTCTTCAATATCATACACCCACGCTAATAAAAGCAACAAACGTCCCCGATCTTTGTTTGACACCCCGATCACGCTAGATACCGTTCTCAAATCATTAACTTCTACTGAAACTCAGCCACGATTTTTTGTTATTCAACGAGAGGACGATAAATCCTTTCTTACAGAGTCGCCTTTCGTAATCGTCAAAGCTCTTCAATGTATTGCAGGCACCGTGAAAAATGCCAGAAAACTACGTAATGGCACTATTCTAGTGGAAACGAATTCTGATAAACAATCCGAACTATTATCCAAAGCAACGTCATTTGGTAACCGTTACAACATCTCGGTTAAGCCTCACACCAGCTTAAACACATCTAAGGGAGTCATAAGATGTCCCGATTTATTGTACGCAAGCGATGATGAGATAAATGAAGAACTTGCCTCCCAAGGTGTTATTGATTTGTACCGTATCAAATCACGCATTGATGGTCAACTAAAGCCAACCGCCACAATTATTCTCACCTTCAGAACCCCCAAACTCCCGAACAAAATAGTTGCTGGTTTCCACATCCTGGACGTTAAAACGTACGTACCTAATCCCATGAGATGTTTTACCTGCCAAAGATTTGGTCATACAAAAAACCATTGTAACAATGCACCTACTTGCCGGGTTTGTGGTCTTGATTACCATGAAGACACTGCCTGCACATCCCCAACAAAATGTGTTAATTGCCAAGGTCCCCACATTGCCTCCTCCCGAGATTGCCCGAAGTGGATCGTGGAGAGGAAAATACAAGAAATAATGGTCCTGGAACGTGTCTCAATCGCTGAAGCAAAACGTAGGTACAACGTCATGAAGCCACCGACAAACCTACCTTTTTCATTTGCACATGTTGTCGCCAACCAACATGCAGAATCAGCGGCTCGCAATGAAATTAAAGATCACGAGAATGCTCAACTAAAGGAGACCATCAAGACGTTGCTTGAGGTCCAAAAACAACTGCAACAACAACTTGCTGAACAAGTTGAGAAAATGAAAGAACAGCGTGACCAAATCCAGGAACTGCCCTTAAGAAAAAGTACTATTAAATGGCAAAAGTTCTTAGCTTATACTATTGATAATTTAATAGTATTTCTATTAACTACTTAGAAGGCAATAATATTTCTGAATGTTCTATTTAGCATGAGTAGTAAAACAAAATAACTTTTCTCTTGCAGCAATAGTTTTTTGGTTTACTACTGAGAAGTTATTTGTTTTTTTAATTAATTATTGGAGTCGAATAGTAAAACAAAATTATTTTACTTTCAATGAATACTTGCTTTGTTTACTATTGGTAGCCCAATAGTGTTTTCGGAATAGATTTATTGAATAAGATTCTCAAAATTTAACTATTACCTCACTTAATAGTATATTAATAACTATTGAATGCAATAATTAATAGAACTGATAAAACAAAACATATAGTATTTATTTCTGTTTAATAGTAAATTCATAGGCGGTACATTGTGTTTATAGGTAAATACGGGTAGGCCCTCAGTATTATTATCAACAACTAAATATTTATTATACCTGCACTGTAGGCAATATTGCAGTAGATGTTTTACATTTAAAAATGAAGATCAGTTATGTCATCAGTGGGCCGGGAAAATATATGAATGATGGATTATTACACGGCTATTTATAGTGATTGATCAGTGTACATTTATAATCGTTCCTGCATTTTTACTACCATGCACGCCTATATGTATATAAATACAAAATAAAAATGGCAGTGCGTAAAGGGCATATGGCGCACGCAAATTATAGGCATAATTTGTACGCGTGTGTGATAAAATTATGTAAATTGTTCTTTTTGTCGGTTCGTACTTTAAAGAACAAAGATCAATAAGTTTCCACGATTTCATATATTCTGAAAAATGATTGTATCGATCGATGCCAACACAATATGGCGATGTTCAAATGCAGCTTATGCGCACACTCACGCACAGTTAATCTCGTTCAAATGAGTTAACCAGTTCGCATACAAAAACTGTATCATCAGTTGTCATCTTAGCACATTTGCTTTTAATTTGATTGGGATGTATAGCAGTGACTCCTTCATTTAGAGTATTTACTTCATGGAGAAAATTGCTGGACCTATAGGAACCAGCTGAGCAGACATCGGTATTTAATACTGGTAGATAGTCCCCAATTATAACGTTGTTGAACTCGGGACAGATGTTGTTCCCTAAATCCAGTACATGATTTATTTGTAAATAGAGTCCAGAGTTTAGTTTAGCTATGCTATTGTTTCCACGTTTTAGACGACCATAATCAATTGAATTGAACATTTTTCCATTAACAAGGAAGCGCTTGTAACAGTTCACTGGTTGGCCAAGAATAAACTTATATCTGCTAAGCACACATTACCTCCGAGGAAGGTTTCTATAGAAATCTGGTCAAATACAGTTAATCGCCTTTTACCAGGTTTTCCAAAAACCACAAGAGACTCAACTCTTGCTGCTCTAAGTGACAGGTATTTGCCAGCGGGGTTTGTCCCGGGTGGTTCGCTGCTTGGCTATGAGCTCCTCGCCAATGACGAAAGCATCGGAAAGGTAGTCAGGCGACGACTTTTCAATACATAAAATCCTAATAATTTTTTTTTTTTTTTTTTTTTTTTTATTTATGACTCCAAGAACCCACAAAGCCAAGACTTGGCTTAACTGTGGTACATATTAAAAAATATTATACATAGTGACAGAACAGAACAGAAAACGGAACATGTATTTACAATAACAAAATAATGTATAGAACTAAATACTTGAAACTACTAAGAAAGTGAACTTTACAAAAATCAATACAAATGCAGAATTTACTTGTTTACAGTAATTAAAATATAAACGGAACATTCACAGTAAAAAGGTGTCAGAAAGTAGATGTGTTTTTAGTTCAGATTTAATTTTAGAAATAGACGACAGGGTTTTAAGTGAGGATGGTAGCATATTAAATATAGTTGGCACAGAATAAGACAAAGAGCGTTGGCCATATTTGTTAGTATAATTAGGAACTTGTAAGGTGCCCGCCACTTTGAGCCTTGTCTCCTTACAGGTGTCCATAGGGATCTTAAAATCCGGTTTAAAATAAAAGTACAACAAAAATCTATATACGAATAAAGAATAAATTGGCAGTATATTACAAAATGAAAATATTTGTTTTCTAGAAAGTGTAGTATCGATTTTGATGTCGCATATTACCATTTTTAGCATTCTAACTTGTAGGTCTTCAACCCTTTGCGTATGGCACCGCGAAGCATTGCCCCAAGCTAGAATGCCATATAAAATTAATGATTCGGCCATAGATTGATAAACGGCTCTAAATAATGTAAAGGGCAGAATATATTTAAGTGCATACAATCGAGAAGAGCATGAGCGTAGTTTATTACATAGTTTATCAATATGATTTCTCCAAGAAAAGTTACGATCAACAATTACGCCCAGGTACTCATACTCGTCCACACATTCTATTTTTAAACTGCAATCACAATATGTCACTTCATCCACATTATGAAGGCAATTAAAATCATGATAAATGATATTTATAGGAAAGTCTCTTTCACGATTATGGGGAGAAGAAATATGTAAAACTTTAGTTTTAGACGAGTTAATTACTAATTCATTATCGTGATTCCAACGCAGAAGGTTATTAAAATCAGTTTGCAACATTTCTTGTGCAATACGAATATCTGAATGCACGGCAAGTAAGACAGTATCGTCAGCATAAGATAAAATAATGCAAAAAATAAGACATTTGGACATAAAATTAACATAAATCAAAAATAGAGTCGGTCCCAAAATAGACCCTTGTGGGACCCCAGAATCACAAGGTCTTTCTTCACTTGATTGGCCGTTGACTTTAACCTGCATAAATCTATTAGTTAAATAATTTTTAAACCAGTCTAACGCAATTCCACGGATGCCAATTGACTCTAAAGCTCGTAATAGTTTCTGATGGTTGAGGGTATCGAATGCTTTACTGAAATCTACAAATAATGCCAAAACTTGCATATTGTCGTTAAGTTTAGAATTGACGTAATTGGAGAACTCTAATAACAGTGTGGAGGTACTCTTTCCTTTTTGAAAACCAAATTGTTTACTATTTATAATCCCGTATTTATTTAAGTATTCGATCAAGTTGTTAGCAACATGTCTTTCTAAAAGTTTCTCAATACTTGGCAATATTGCAATAGGTCTGTAATTAGAGTAAAGCGTATGGTCACCCTTCTTATATATTGGTTTAATTATTGATTTTTTGAGGCGCTTAGGGATGATACCGGTCTCCATCGATTTGTTTATTAACACGACTAGTACAGGAGCAATAGAGTCCTTGACAAATTGCAGGTCTTGAACACGTATCTTATCTACACCTGGCTGTTTATTTACATTAAGTGAGTCGATCATTTCCCTAACAGTTGGAAGAGTAACTGGTTTCATGAAAAACGATTGACTCACTGGGATATTGACATTCTGAGCTCGCTGCAATGTAACAACGTCACAATCATGTTTCAACGTACTTATTTCGTCAACAAATGAATTCACAAAATTGTTTACAACTAGGTTCACATCTACGTCTTTACACAAAAATTTATTGATTACGTCATCAACTGACATTCGTTTCTTTTTTCCAGTGATCTGGTTGATAATTTGCCACGTCTCTTTTAAGTCCCCTCGTGCGTTTAGAATTAACTCGCGATAAAACTTTATCTTTGCTTTGTTTATAGCTTTTGTAACTTTATTCCTGTCCCTTTATTCCTCCTGTAATTAAAATATAATAATTTATATAAATAAAACAATAATAGGTAACAATACTTTATGTACTCAGTAGGGATGGCATCGGGTATCCGGGTTACCCGAATTGCAAAATTACCCAAATCCGATCTCAGGTTTCGAATCTTGTTCGAGTACGTTTATATTAAATTGAATATTAGAATAGGGCTGCCATTTCTTTGTTTTTGTTTTCTTTGTTCGCCAATCTTTGTGCCTTTAGTTAAAATCAAACGATCAAAGTTTCAATTTATGATTTTTGATTTGGCATAAGATATAAAAGAAGTTTGGTCATAGAAAGAAATCCAGAGTAGACCTATTTTGTTAGTTTTTGCCTACCACTTTATTTCCCACAAGACTTTTGATACCACCAACTGCTATCATCCTGAGCTGTCATTACCAACAAGTTTGGGCAAATATATTTTAAAATAGCAATCTTCTATTTTGGGCAGAGCATTATTAAGAAAAGATTAATTTATTTGGATATTAATAATCAAGGTTTGGGCAGAGAAGTAGACGACAAAATCGCATTCCTTCAAACCTGTGACGTACATCTGAACTTGAACTTGGGTATAATACAAGTCACTCTCCTTGAGACAAATCTGTCCAGAAAGACAATCCACTGTCAGATATTTAACATTACTTGTACCATCTTCACAATTTACAATTGACCTGTTTGCACGGGTATGTGGACATTTTACTCCCACCAACTTAAGTACGCGTCTTTCTTCGTCGATGACAATTCCATCCGGACTCGCCGACAGCCAGGGTTGCGACTCGCGAACGACAAGCCCACATTGAACAATTCTTATCGGCTTATTGGCAGACATAATTTTCTGATAGGCTTGGAGAGCACACTCTTCCATTTGCATGCCATATCTAGTTGATGCATTGCCTTTAAATGGCTTAGGGCTTAAGAAAGAATCAATGAGCTTTTCCATGTCCTTTTTTCTTGTTTTTATACGATGGGCCTTAGAACTTGCCGTTATTCGAACTTCTCGAGCCCAAAACCACGTTTCACTTTTTTCCTGCCTTAACGTTTCTACAGATAGTTTAACAACTTCTGCTGGCGTTAGTTGAACATTCTCTTTGATGAAACTAGCTTCACAAGAAACAATTGTTGGCCAAGTGTTTCCTATATTTACCGATACGAATTGTTTGGCAACTATCTGCCACATTGCATCACGACAAGCATCAGTTTGAGACATATTGAATGACAGTGCTATTATTTCTTGCACAAGTTCATTGCCTACTTGCTCACTAACACTCCGCTCTTCAGCCTCGAGCATACACCGTAGTGCACACGGTACCCCAATCAGAACACTAGTCCTAATTTGGGCATGTTCATACTCATTCACTTTATATTTCTTTTTTGGCGGATATAGTTCTTCAATCCGCTTTCCATGAGCATAATCATCTCTCAAATGTTTAACTGTTGGCTTACCCCATACCTGGGGTAAGTCTGTCTTTGACGTACTCGTATGCGAATTAACTGCAGTGATTGTAGCACCGATATGTTTGCACACGCCTCCAGCACCAGGCCGGCGCAGTTGGCCGAGGTCGATTAGGCGTTGGTCTAGTGAACCGCGATCTCTGCGTCCCAGGTTCGAATCCTGGCTTGGGCATGGATGTCATGTGGCGTTTTTTCATCTTCATAACCACCCACTCATCGTCTCGATTAGCCTCGTTGCAAAAATATGAGACGTAAAACCCCAAATATCATCATCATCCAGCACCAGCTGCACAAGTACATTGCCTAGTAGTGGCAGTTCGATGCTTGTCGATCTGAGATGTAAAATTCAAGGTTATATTGAAATGCGGCTTGATGTGAGGCCTCTACATTATGTTGTATTAGATTAGATTATGTATGTACTATGTACTATGTACTGTATGTACAACTAGAATAATTTATGTTCCAATAAATAATGTAGAACTATACTACTGTTAACTCAGAGTTCAGGCCTTCCACTGATGCCATTTCATCTTCTAGATTTTTGAAAATATATACAAGTCAAGTAAATGTCCATCCCCAAGCACACTTGAAACAAAATGCATTGCATATTTTTTAATTTCCAATGGTCGTAATTTTGTACTATGTCCCCCTGCAAACTTTGCTAAGTAGCCAGCTTAAAAACGCTTAAGTAAACTTAAAAAGTAAGTAAACCTGCTTAAATAGTAGCCTGTTAAAAGGCAACCAGATGTCACGCCAGAATCAAGGCGGTCTTTAATATGGCTTTGCCGCCAGATAAAACTATCGTGTGTGCTGCCAAGCTATTGCACAATTACATTTACAATCCGCAACTGGGCGTCGCAAATTTCCTGAACATTGATTGAATGTTTTCCATGTCTATAAACATAATTCGGTTCGTCCTCACTTTAGGCTTTCACCGATATATTGGTGCCGTCGACGCAACCAATAACGTTAGGGAACTGCGCCATACCATTGTAATCTGAAAATATAAAATAGGTAACTGAGTTTATAGTAAAAGGCCTAGCATCTAACCTAGACCTAAGTAACAAGTTTTGAGTACATTGGTAAGCAGAAGCCCTTCATTTAGGCAAGTTTACGTTTTGAACCATCTTGCATGTTTTGACATAGATCTAGCCTAGCCTTGCCTTAGGCCTAGGCCTAGACCTTGGCCCTAAACCTATTTTAGACCTAGAGCCCTAGCCTAGTTTTAGGCTTCGGCCTAGGGCCTATCTAGACCAAGCATGTAGGCCTACATATAGAACATGTCTTAAGTGTAGACTTGAGATCTATAAATTATGTTATCGAGTCTTCTCTTGCACTTACCTGCCTAAATTCTGGAAATTTGGTTAGCACTGGCCAGCGGGTATCTAATACTGCTTGGAGCAATCGCAACCATGGCTTCACAAGATGTTTTGAGGACACGGCTGCAGCTATACTGGCCTATCCCAGCAACGTCCCCAATACATTTTGAAAGCTAGTTAGTGCCATATATCGTAAAGATATTAGCACCTGTGTGTGGACTGGTAACGTATGTGATCGAGCCGTAGCCCTGCCCAACACTGGCTCGAGCTCGTCACACAGTTCTATGATTACGTGAGGAGGAAACCGATAGTTTCTCATCAGATCGTTGTCCGAGAGATTTAAAGGATCGAGCCTGTCCCTAAAAACTCGCCGTGGCCTTTCTACATGCTCATCAACCTCTTCAACACCAAACGCGATTCAAGCACCGAACGAACGTCTTGAAGGTTAAAGGGTTAGTCAGATGGAAAACTAAAAAACTATAATTTGTTTATGTCCACCCTCAAATATGGAAAACATGACATCACCTACACCTACATCTACAGACGATTCTATCAACGCTTCAACTAAATGTAAGTACAACTTAACTGTGTTTATGTTTTCCTCTTTAAAGGGATAGTCGGGTGAAAAACTTAAGAACTACCATTTGTAGATGTCCACCTTTAAATATAAAAAACATGACTTAAAGATACCGTACTTTAAAAGCAGGCGGTTAAAAAATTAAAGAAAACGCGATTTTTTGGTTTGTTGCTACCAAGTAGCATCGAGCAACTTTTCTCATGGTAATTCCCATTTACAAAAAATGTTGCCTCGAGTGACCTCAGAACCGATACAGTTGTACTACGCTTTAAAAGAAAAACGCAGCAGAGCTTTCGAAGTGAATCTTATAGAACAGCTAAATGTTCACTATTTTTTTGCTTGCATTGAAGCAACCTATATCAATTTTGTTACACACATAACTGAATTTCATGCACTTATGACTCAGTGAAGATTTTTTAGTTTATCATCTGACTAATCCTTTAAGTTGACGTCTGCGACATGGGCGGTGACCAGCTGTTGTTGTCATCGGCTGCTAGGCCTAGGCCAACGCCAACCTAACCTATAATTTCGCGGGAAATGAAAAGTATTTAAAACAGGAAATGATTGTAATACGTTCTTGCTAAGTATTTATATAAACATTTAAGTCTTCAATTTAGAACACAAATGTACGAGATTTTTCAATGAATTATTTTAAATCGAAAGAAGTACAGGTCCGCAATGTTGAATAAATCAACTCGCGGGAGTAAACTTTTAAACTCCTGCCACAAAGCAGGAGTTAGATTTTAGAGTTAAATAACCCCCAAAACCTGTGTACATCCTTTTGTGGACTCGGAAACTGGAGTAAAGCGTGGCCTTCTTAAAAAAAAAAACTCTTTTATCTTAATCTCGCTTTGTAGATTCGGGCCTAGGGGTGATAATTTCTTGCTTATCCTAAATGGTTCAAAATACCTTGGTGCTAGTTTGGCTGAAAAATTAGCATTGCATCTGAAATTGCATAATTCTTCTTGTAGAATTGGCCGACGTGATAAGTTATAGGTCTTCTCCGCAGGTTATACCTTTGGGCACTGCTCTGATACGCTGCGTCGTTTCTTTTCTTGACCTCTTTGTCCTGCCCAGGGGCTGCTACCTTATCGTGGTGGGCAGGTTTGTGCGCTTTGATGATTCCTGGAGCTATGCCGGCGGAAGAGTATGCTTCTGGTAGGTTCTGGACAGTCAGACGAAATGCAGTCCACAACCCACTCCCTTTTCCTCCCACTTCCCGTATCCTCCCCGCACACCCACTTGCACCTTTGCTCCAAACACCCCCCTATTTCATCTTCATATTTTACCCACTCATCGTCTCGATTAACCTCGATGCAAAAATGTGAGACGTTAAGTCCAAATATCCATCCATCAGAATTGTCGGTCGCCAAAACACATTCCAAATCGCCCAAATCGCGACAAATCGCCCAATCTGACAACCCTGATTGTTAGCCGAGGCGCGCGATCGTGAGCGAGTCTGTATCCCCTACTCCTGTAGAAAGTGGAGATGCGGCGCGATCAACAAACAAGATGCACAAAGATTCCCAATAGCATGGAAGCCAATCTTGACCCCATTTCGTGTGAAACCAAGGCAAACATTACCATCAGAAAAAAATGAACGCCCGAGACAGTGCTTTCTTCATGCAACATGGCCCAGCCCTCAAAATTAACAAAAGAACCGCGCCACCCCGCACCTCCACCTTCTACAGCAGTGGGGATACAGACAACGCGCGCCTCGGCTGACAATAGTCAGTCGACGTTAGGCTCTTGAATGAGACGGACGTTAAAGGGACTCGTGATCATGCCAGATGCAATTCTGTCGAAATGATGGTACAATGGTTGACAGACTTCGGCGTGCCCCAATATACTCCCACAAAAAGCGGAATATCCCGGAAGACAACAAATCCATATACATAAAAGTTTTCAAGTTTTAGCGGACATAAAAAAACCTGATTACACAATTTCAAGCCATTTAAAGCTGGTAAACGCGGTCATGAAATATACGTATAATTCCTAAAAAAGTGTTTTTTCCTAAAAGATGACTTTTGTTGTGACAGGTCATCATGATTAACAGGTAAGATTATGCAAGGCTCGCCGATCGAAGGTAATTACGGTCGAGGCGAGAGTCAGGGAAACCCGTACTTTGGTCAGGGATTGGTACAAACGCTACCCAAGCCTATGCCCTCGGGCCAGTCCAACAGCGAAATAAACGGACTGTAGGCGCAGTCTTTCCGCACTTTAATTCGTAAGCTGGCCGCCACGCTGCGCCATCATGCGTAGCGGTGGCGCGCTCACCGGCCATGCACGCTGCACGGTGCCTATCAGATTGTATTCTTGCAGCGAGCGCATCAGTGTTGTCTTGACCGCGGACGGAGCAGCACCAGGCTTGCATCCTAAGCCAGTCTTTATGTAGATAGTCTTCTTTGTGACATGTTCCGTTGTCTGATTTCGTGCAGTGAAAGTGTGAACGAGTGACTATTTATAGTTTTATAATTGGTTATAGATTTGGTTCGATGTGATACATGTAGACTGGGCTCAAGTCAAGATATTCCTACTCAGAATAATTCGGTAAACCTATAAACCGTACGCATAAGCAGATATTTGCATTTACATAAAACTTGGTGTCCTAAATGACTTTATAGCAATAACCTGTGCATGGTTAAACGTAAAATTATTATATTATATTATTATGAAAAAAACTATACTAGTGCTAGCCAGCTCTCGACAATTACAACGTGTTTAATGTCCCCATACCTCTCTCAACGGCGTTATGAGCTTCGGCAGTGGCTACGGAGTGCTTCGGCTTCTTCTTCGCTAATATTGAAGTTCTCCAAACAGTGTACCTGCCCAGGGACTACTACCTTATCGTGGTGGGCAGGTTTGCGTGCTTTGTTGATCCCGAGAGCAATGCCGGCGGAAGCGTATGCTTCTGGTAGGGCCACCCTAGCCGGTCTGGTCGAGGAGGAGAAGTCAGACGAAGTGCAGTCCACACCCCAATCCCCTTTCCTCCCCTTTCCCCTTTCCTCACGCTCCCTCCTACTTCTCCCTTTCCTCCAAACAGCCCCATATTTCATCTTCATATATCACCCACTCATTGTCTCGATTAGCCTCGTTGCAAAAATATGAGACTTTAAGCCCAAATAATCAAATCAATTGTTACTTATGCCTATTTGAGTTTGCAAAATGTAGAATGTCATAGAACGGAAACGTGTCCATTTGAATCGTTGTTATTGATTGCATTTGGCATTTTGAGGCCAATGCAAAATTTTAATTTGAGCTGTACACGATTGCATAATAATATCCACATTTATTTATTTAGGGTTAAACACAAATACAGCCAGAGACCATTTTACATTGTGCATGGTATTAAACGCAATAAAACAAGGCTAAACTAAATTTAAACTTAACATGGTACTAGAATTAAAATAAGTTATTTAATAATAGAAATACTAATAATAGAAAATGAAACGAATTTGATGCTGTCAGATTAAATTGAGGTTTACAAGGGGCTTTACGTTCGTAATAAAGTCACGGCGAGAAGAGGAAATGTCAAGAGTGGGTGAAGCAAGGGAGTTGTAGGTGAAGGGTTACCGGTAAAATAGGGCACGTTTTATGATTTCAGGACGAGGAATATAGGTAAATGAAAAAGATGAGACGATCTGGTTAGACGGGATGGAACATGTAAGGAGAAGAAGTTAATCAAAGGAGGTTGCAGATTACCAATAACTATATTATAAAAGAACTTTAGGTCAGACAAGGATCGACGACTAGATAGTTACATAATTTTAGAAAATACATAATTTCAGGTTGCATGCAGTAACGCGCATCCACAAACATGACTTTAAATGCCGTTCGCGAAGGTTCGTAGTCAAAAGAAACTTTAAATGTCAGAGTACATAACGTAGTTTTTCTTTCATCAACCCTTATGTTTCATAATTAGGTACCGCGACAATTAATTAAAGATGCATTTACTAAAATTAAGTCTTACCGGGTCAGAGGTGTCGGTGGTGACGGCTCCCGGGCAATTGTTCGCAGTTTTCTTTGAGTATTTCCACCTAGTCGAGTGTTCACTCCTTTTCCTGATGGTGTAGCCATGACCCTCGTGAAGAAGTTCTCCTCCACGTTGAGTTAAAGTAATTTCCATGAGAAAATAACAGATTTTCAGAAACAACCTCTCTCTACGACAATTGATACACGAATGGTGTACAAAACAACCCTCCGGATAAGTCAGACGAAATGCAGTCCACATCTTTCACCTCCGTTTTCCTCCCTTTTTCCCTTTTCCCGCCAGCAATCGGACATGATGGTAGTCCCTGGCAAAATCCATTCTTTGATAATGTTCAACAATGTTTCCTTGGTCCTGTCAGCGACCCCAACAATGAACAATTTCTTGGAATCCCTTTGAATGCCACCAAAAATCCACTTGCCATCTATTATACGGCCTCGATTTTATTTTCGCCGCCTAATCTTGGACTGCCACCTTATCGTGGTGAGCAGGTTTGCGTGCTTTGTTGATCCCGAGAGCTATGCCGGCGGCAGCGCATGCTTCTGGTAGGGCCACCCAAGCCGGACTGGTCGAGGAGGAGAAGTCAGACGAAGTGCAGTCCACACCCCAATCCCATTTCCCCCCCACTGTCCCATTGAATATTTCTCCTCCCACTTGGCCCTGCCCTCCCTTGCTGGACTCCCGTATGACGACTCACGCGACGTACAATGGATCTGATTTGGATGTGGCTTTATTCTTCATCATCATCTTTCTCATCTTCATTATCACCCGCTCATCGTCTCGGTTAGCCATCGTTGCATAAATATGAGACGTTAAGCCCCATTAATCAATCATACAATCAGCAAAAATATGAGACGTTAAGCCCAAATATCCATCCATCCTCCCTTGGTATTTCCAGTGCAGGGGAAAATCCAGATGCGTCGTTTCCGAGAATTTTAGCTGAATTCCTCCCTTGGTATTTCCAGTGCAGGGTCAAATCCTGAATTGTTGTTTCCGAGAATTTTATCTGTGGTTAATTACTTTTATTCTATTTAAAATGCCCTGCCCATGGACTGCTACCTTATCGCGGTGCGCAGGTTTGCGTGCTTTTATGATTCCTAGAGCTATGCCGGCGGAAGCGTATGCTTCTGGTAGGGCCACCCTAGCCGGACTGGTCGAGGAGGAGAAGTCAGACGAAGTGCAGTCCACACCCCAATCCCCTTTCCTCCCCTTTCCCCTTTCCTCACGCTCCCTCCTACTTGCCCTTTTCCTCCAAACAGCCCCATATTTCATCTTCATATATCACCCACTCATTGTCTCGATTAGCCTCGTTGCAAAAATATGAGACGTTAAGCCCAAATAATCAATCTTTTTAAAAAGAAGTGAATATCGATCGGCAAGTTGTCACTTGAGTTACTAAATAGGCTCCCTGTTCGATACAAGCGACAACTCGACATTTCGATACTGTAAAAGTTTTGCGTGAGATAAGAAAAATAATAGGTCATTACACTGCTCATATTATTTTATGCAAAAATATAAAATAATAAAATATTACGTAATTTTAATCCATGTCTCTCTGGAACTTTGTTCTGTTGTGAATAAATAAATAAACAATGCTCAGTATTAGATTTGAAGGACGCGCTCAATTTTTGTAATAAAGACCATCTAGTAAACTTTCGTCATTATTTAGGCAAAGAGGCCACTTCTCCGGGGGGGGGGGGGGGGGGGGCACTTCTCCGCTCGCGGTTTTGATTATAGGGGGTCCAGTTCTCCAGGGGCCAGTTCTCCGGTCACCGTAGTGTAGGCCTAATAATGGGTAAAGCATTAAATTTAACAGTTCATCGATTTTTTCTTCAAATACATATTTTTATTTAGTTAATGTCTATCCTATGGTCAGTTATAATACTGATGTAAATGACTAAAGATAAATAAAAAAAATCTGGCAAATGATTCAATATTGATCTTTAAAAAAATTATTGGCAACGATTATCAATCATTTCTCACTTATCTTTCAATCGATTACTATGCAGCATTTCTTTCAACACATACTTTCCAGGGGAGGAGTTGTAGACCAAAAATTGCAGTATACTTGTTATTGCAACCACAGAATGATCGATACAGAGAGAGATAAAAGATAGAAAAAACAGCTAAGAATAATTTAATTGACAAAAAAGTAAAACTAGAGCTCTCATATAATTTGTCATGAACAAACATTCTAGTAAAACAGTTACAGATCAAAAACAATAGACGTTCTCAAAATCAATTATTTTCGATTCAATATTAATCACAAGTTATTAAACGATTTTGGTTAACTCATCATATTGTTGCAAAGCCAACCGTCAATAAAATGGTAAGTAAACTATGCGAATTAATACTGTAATACAGGATAATACAGAAGGGATATGACATTAATTGTACAGGAGATTGAAAAGTAGTGAAACATGATGACGATAAGGAAAAGAAATTAAATTATTTCCCAAAAAATATGATCATCAAATCAAATAACTACTTCGCTCGCCTCGCTACTCATATGTCTGGCTTGCATGTGCACTCTCAGTCATATACAAATCAAGGATAGTAAAGATAGTTTATACCGGTAGCAGTAGAATAAATACACAATCTTTTATAGACACCTATTCGCAATTGTTTGGAGTTCCTATTAGCCTTGTGACCTCGCAATTCTTTATAGCTTACGAAAGCTACGGAAGGAAGCTATGCTGATTAGTATTATTTGTATAAAATTTAAATAAATAAAAAAATGTTTTGGTCTATTGTTGTTACTAGCCTATTTTATATGTTGTGTGCTTTTGCGACCAGGAATTATTTCAACAAATGCGGGAGGAATGTTACGTTACAAAGCATCAACAATATTTAATATTATTATTATTTTATTGAATGTATCACAATCATACAATCTCGGTCAAAACCGGCGTTAACATGTTATACGGACGTAATGTCAAGTATTTCCATGTGTCTACCTTATTTAACTTCACTTATCACTTGTTACTAGTTTGAACAGTCATCAATCTCGGTCAAAGCCGGTGTTTACATGTTATACGGTCAATACAGATGTAATGTCAAGTATTTCCATGAGGTACCTTGTTCAACTTCAGTCGTTACTGTCTTATTAGTACTTGTTCATAGTATACACCACTGCATAATGATATGATCTTATTATTATTATTATTATTATTATTATTATTATTATTATTATTATTATTATTATTATTATTATTATTATTATTATTATTATTATTATTATTATTATTATTATTATTATTATTATTATTATTATTATTATTATTAATTATTAATATTATGCAGTACATATTATATACTTCTAAGACCTACCTAATAACCAGCCACCCACAATTGTACCATTCTGAAATAGTGCAAGTAGCTGGCTTTGTGCCCAGATATGGGCATCATGGTTGGAGCCTGGAAAGTCTGCATAGACATTGAGGAACTTTAGGTTTGCATCGCAGACAGCCATGACATTCATGCTGAACCTCTGGTGCCTGGTTACGTACTGCTCCTGGCGTTCCCTAGGGGGCCGCCGTATATTAACATGCGTGCCGTCAATGGCTCCTAATACATTGGGGAACTGACCCAAGTTGTAAAAATCTACCTTGACCCTAGCTTGCTCTTCCAGAGTCATGGCGAACCGGATAACTCTGGGAGCTGGTTCAACCAGGGCATCAGTTACGGTTTTAATAATTTTGCTGGTAGCTGCCTGCGACATCGTGTGACGAGCTGTGGAAAAATCAGATAAAGTTGATTATATGATGGTAGTCTATAGGAAAGTATTGTTTTAAACCACCCCTGGCATGAATGCAGTGTTTAAGGGTTCACAAACTTGAACCTTGATCACTACTATGTGTGGACGTAGTACCATGAATAGTTATTTTAAAATGTTACTATTGCAGTTGTTTGCATCCATATTACAGTATATTCAATAATCATTAAGTGATTATATAACTGTGTTCACCTTGTCCGATTTAACAGTATACGCCTAACAAACAAATTTCAAAATAACTTTTCAAATAAATGTATTTGTAAGAGACGAATTGGATCTATAGGCATATTAACCCCCCCCCCCCCCCACACTGTCTCATTGAATATTTCTCCTCCCACTTGGCCCTGCCCTCCCTTGCTGGACTCCCGTATGACGACTCACGCGACGTACAATGGATCTGATTCGGATGTGGCTTTATTCTTCATTATCATCTTTCTCATCTTCATTATCACCAACTCATCGTCTCGATTAGCCATCGTTGCATAAATATGAGACGTTAAGCCCCATTAATCAATCAATCTAGTCAGAGTCAACTATAACTAATGATCACAGTCAGCTGAACAATGCAATTTTATTTTTTTTTTATTTTTTAATAGAAGTGTGTTTTTTTAATATTGTTTGTAAATATTTCCCTACATAAATATGTTATTTTAACTAAACTATTAATTTATTTGCACTGTCAGTAGTGCTAGTCCGTCTACTGACTTAAACACGGCGCAGTGGTTGCCGCGCAAAATCAGTGCAGCCATATAGTGGAAACAAAATAATAGCAAGAATAACACTAATTTTATATCTGTTTGATTGAAATAATGTCCCGTATATTAGATTGGTATTAACATATTATAAACACTTGTGTATAATTGCTTTGATTTTGAAGTGATATATGAAGTGGAACACGTAATATTTGGTCATGAATGTCTATTGCCAACCTTAAAATACGCTTGGCAACATCGCGAGGTGATCGCAACTTTCCCAACAATCAACCACATGCCATGTGAAGATGTCAGCTTCTTTCGCGCGCAGTAAAAAGGGACGTTTTCATGCTGCGTTTACCAAAACGCACTTGATGCGACGCGACTGAAACGCTAAAATCAGATGATTAGTTTGGAGCGACGCGATCTGGTGTGAATAGCTGTGACAGATTTAACTTTATCGCGCGTTGTGTGTGCAAAAAGTGCATATCAAAATTCAAAACAAAAACAATTGACAACACATTGTTTGTGTTGTTTGTGACGGCTGTTGAAAACGAAAGTCTTGTGGGACAGCACTCTTTGACAACTAAAATACGATGGCATAGGTAGCTAGCAGATTAGGTGGTGTGTGCACATAATAATGTAATAAATTTAACATTTGAGCCGTAAAGCCAATGTCTGGAGTGAGGCGTAGGCCTAGCTAGCCTAGGACTCAATTTCATACGGAAGATACTGCTGACATTGGCTAGGCCTACCTTATCTAGGCTCTCTCTAGCCTAGGCCTAGCCTAGACCATGCCTTCACAAAAATGAATCGATACAGGCCTAGGGGTAGGCCCCACTGCAGTTTGCTTCTAGGGCTCTACTGTTAAATTTAGTACATTCTTGGCCCACGCCAATCTCCATCCATACCCCCTAGCTACCGATTGCGAAATGCGAACAATGACTTTATTCCAGATAAACATTCATGGTACTTAAGGGTAGACCAAGGCTGTTGTCCTAGGCTGGCCCTTGGATTCTCTACAAAGTAGGCCTAATATTAGATGATATACACGACATTGTTGACGAAGAAAGAACGAAATCTTTCAATGTAAACAAAGCGCAGCAAGAGTGCCTAGGCGCTGGCCCGGGGCACGTCAATGTCCGCTATCAACATCATAAATAGAACGTAGACAAAATATTACAATGCACAGTTAACTTCAACGATCAAATACACATATTGTGAAGAAAAGGGGTTGACTGAGCCCCAGGGCAGATGTTGTTGCCTTGATTGGCTTGGGGAGCGTAGCTGATGTTAAGCTAGAGGCCCAGTTTTCCCCTAATCTTGACCAGGATCGGTATTTTGTGGGTCATGGATCATGCAGGGTGGACACCATTAAATAGTCGGATTCCAATAAACAAGATTTACGTATATTGTTCTTAAACTTTTACCCTAAATGGTCATCCTTAAACTGTTGCTTTGAGTGTTTGGAGTGCGTGGATTCGACTTAATTTAAAAAAACACAATCTCCTTGAACATTATCCTACCCTTGTTTATGGTTTGGTACAGCAACCGGTCATTCCACAGGCCCTGGCTCGCCCCTCGTTCGGATCCCGGTATCGTTCTTGTTGTCTTCCTTCTACTTCTCTCTTCCGCTCTTGTGTGCTTAATCCTTTTCCATGCGTGGTCACTCACTCCTCGAACCCCGGTTGATGTTTACTCTTCGATGTTAAGCCGTCAACTCCCGAGCCGGTCAATCTCTCTGTCTTTCTTCGACACTCTTGACGTCACCGCTCTTAAACCCCACCAAGACACAGATTTCGTTGGAAAAGCCTATTCTTCTTTCTTCAAACTGTTTTCCCGCTCGAATCAGCCAATTAGCGCTCAGGACTCCCTCCCCCTCTTTCTCTGTGTTAATCAAGTGGGAGCCTGCCACCGTTGTACATTTTAATAAAACAAAAACCAACTGACTCAGGTTTTCTCACTTCTCGGCGTTCGTTGCCCGCTCCTGACAAAGTGTTGAAATCTGACACATGCACATTCCACGGGTACACTCAACTTGTGCATGCATCCTGTTAGGATTTCAACACATCCGGACACTGGCCAACAACTCATATTGATAGAGCAGAAGAAGGCCATGAAATAGTCATTCTTCACATGCCCGGCCCCCCAATGAACGATGACCTCATCGTTCGTATGCCCACGCACTCCTTGTGGCAGAATCCTCTTCAGACTTCGGGCACCTCTTCTACTCCATCCATCAACATGTTCATTAATTTGGCCGTTCCATCAGGCATTAGTTTCCTCAATCAGTCTTCAGTAGTTTCATTGTTAATAGTTGAACTTTGTATCGTACAGTCTCGGTCTTGCATGTTGATCTTCGCGTCTTCAAGCAGCATCTTCAAGCTTCCTGGACCAGTATCATAACCTAATCACCGTACCAAACCTATCCTATAAACGCAATACCCTAACACACCGTACCCACAATGCAACAATTTACGTCCGACTCTTACAGGCCGCTAAAACCCTAAATGAGAAACAAAGACTCGTCCTATAGAAGTTCCACCTGAAGGGCAGAAACCCTAACGGCGACAAACGCCCTTGAAAACTCTAACCAGCTTGCACACAGGCGTAAAACCAAAGAGAAACAACAAGAGCATATTTAAAATTGCCTGTGTGTTATAATACCAACATAAAACAAAGAAAATGTCCTACCTAACGAGTCTTTGTACAAACCAAAACTATAATAATTTCGTTTTTTTGTTGTTTTGTTTGAATGTCAGTCTTGATCCAAAAGAAAACGTAACCCTCGTGGTGTACAAGTGAGCTCGCCCTGGCAATTCTCTGGTGCCGGCTCGGTTCGCAGGCATGTACTGCGTCATGTTGAAACGTCAGCGTGTTTAGACTGTGCCTGTAACATATAACAACCTTGCGCCAGTCACCAGTCAAGGTTACACACTCGCATCCAGCGAATTCCGCTGACGCCAGACAGAGCCACGAGGCTACGCACGTGTTATAACAAACGTAAACACAGCGTGACTGACAGCTGACATTAAGAGACACATGGTAATAGTTGCGAAGAAAGCCAATAATTTCAAAACATCAATCAACGACTAAGTAACAAATAGTTATATTTTAATTTTTTAATGTGTTCAGTAATGGAAATTTACTCAAAACAAATCATTTTACTGAATAAAACATTCAGAACCGCGTGAAAACGAATTCATACGAAATTACATTTACTAATAAAGGAACTATGACAAATTTCTCTATAACTAAAACCATGCATTTCAACGTCCAACGTAACTAAAATTCACAGAACCCAAAACGAAACTATTTAAAACAACATCTAAACTGTAAACATCTCAACCTCATCATCACCAAATTCAATCATAACCAAAGTCAATCAAAATCATCATCATCTCAACAGGACAATACACCGAAAACAAAACAGATATGCGTTCTCGTTGCGTCTTTCCTCCCAGCATCTTACAGCATACATTGTCGGCATTACAGCAAAATTTCTTTGGCCATCCATCATAAAAATAAATTCCAACACCCAGTCAGAAAAACTCCAGCGAAAACGTACCGATGGAATGTCCAAACGCACCCTAAGTGTACTTATTAACCTAAGTGCCATTGAGAGCACATACATAAATTAACTAAACAAACTGTTCCATGGAATATCAGTCAGGCTGAAGGCCATAAGTCAACCTTAAACGTAATGCATAACCTAAAATACAATATAACCAACAAAGACATTCCATCATAACCTCTACACTGCACAATTCAAAGATGACAGAAACACCTAATACGTCATGTCAGGGTGGCCGCTCCAACACAACATATATCCGACCAAGGGAACCGTATAAAACATGTTAGCGTGAACAGTGTATATGTGTACTCCCTTTTTGCCCACGTCAAGTATCAGCTAGGCAACACCTAAAAATCCGTCAGCATTTTCGCCGACCACACTATACAAGATCATGGTTCCATACCATAAAACGAACAAAAATCTGCCAACAAGCAGATCCAATTAATCTCCACAAATCATGAGATAACTCATGTCCGAAGCGATCACCTCAAAAACAATTACAACGATGAGAAAAATAACAATTTTTTATTCACCAAAAACCACGAACCATCAACTATCAACGACACCAGCAATATTGTGACCATAAAGTCACCAAATAATCAAGTCAACAACAACAAAATATCTCGTCAATCACATCGCTTAACGACCTCAATATTCAATAATTGTGACCATAAAGTCACCAAATAAAAGTTATCTTAGTAACTACATCCCAATTCCATAAATCCACATTGTATTATTCTAATAATCAATTATTGTGACCATAAAGTCACCTGAATAAATGTACCTTATACATCCACATCGCGATTATCCCCGCTACCTCGGGCGATAACCTTTCATTCCACTACACGCACAATCTACGTAAGAAACGTCGATTCATTCATTCAATTCCACAGTGCATGAACCGACTGAATAAAAAAAAAATACAATACCTAAATAATAAAGTAGTATACAAAATACACAACACTCAAATTATGACGTATGTATAGCAATAATAATTACTATCCTATTGCTAAGAATACAGTATAAACTAATCGTACGCCCCCCTAAACTACCACAGCAAGGCGATAAAGGAGGAATAGAAGGTTGAAGACCATAAACCTATGACATATATACAAAACAGTTTATTCTTTACAACTAAATGGACTTATAACTATCATGTTATTTACATAACCATCACTCAAATCCTAGCCAGCACATCAAGTATAACGTCACTATTACCATGCGTGACGTGATAAGCGCAATCAGCCGAGCAGGGACAAACGCGCGCACCTAGCCCGAAGTTGATCGGATGCTGCCGAGAATAACCGAAGCCTGAACTTTGAATACGGCGGAGGAAAGACGCCAGCTCGGCGATCGAGCGTCCAAGTCCCGCGAAGCCAATGAGTCTCGGACTAGAGCAATGCCGCATCCATCCAGGAATCGAACCAACGACCCGACGTTCCCCGTCCACACCTTCCAGGTGATCATACACTGGCCCCAGGAGGCATTCAGGGTGTAAACCCCTACATTCAGTGTACAACACACCCTTTCAGTGTAAACGGAGACCGTCACTGCATTCCACCCTACTACAATCCTAATCTGTAACTATAAAAAAATATATTTTTTTTATTATTTTTTTTTTTAAATGCCATACAATCTTGCGGGATAAAATATACAATCAATCAACTAATGTTCCAACCATTCATGTTTCTGGCCATGGTGCACGCCACTCTTCAGGGTCGTACCATGGCTTAAGTCGAGACACATGTACGATATCCTCCGACCACGAGTTCACATCACCAGCCCTATCAAAATCCGCAATCCATAATTCCGCATAACCTCACCTGGCCGAAACTTATCTAAACGCACAAATCCACCCCCACCGCCCTGTGGCTGAGCCATTCTAGAAGTAATATGCTCCTCAACCCTCAAGTCTGCCTCGTCTTCAGAACTGTCCTCAGGAAGGGGTGTCAATAACGCCTCATCCGTTAGATCCCCACTGTCGAGTCTTTGCTGACGATGACACCACTCTAACAACCTTTCCGCAGGAGAAAGCCGTTCACTAGTATTAGGCACACCCAAATTACGAAGAGACGCCCACAACGCACGATCAGATGGAACCCCACTCACAAGTGAAAAAACCGGCAGCAAGACAAACTAACCCAGCCTACAATACAACCCCATAGAAGTCGCGCGACGGAAGCGCCAAGTAGAACACCTGTCGATAGCGCGACGGAAGCGCCAAGTAGAACACCTGTCGATAGCGCGACGGAAGCGCCAAGTAGAACACCTGTCGATCACGCGACGGAAGCGCCAAGTAGAACACCTGTCGATAGCGCGACGGAAGCGCCAAGTAGAACACCTGTCGATCGCGCGACGGAAGCGCCAAGTAGAACACCTGTCGATCACGCGACGGAAGCGCCAAGTAGAACACCTGTCGATAGCGCGACCGAAGCGCCAAGTAGAACACCTGTCGATCGCGCGACGGAAGCGCCAAGTAGAACACCTGTCGATCGCGCGACGGAAGCGCCAAGTAGAACACCTGTCGATAGCGCGACGGAAGCGCCAAGTAGAACACCTGTCGATAGCGCGACGGAAGCGCCAAGTAGAACACCTGTCGATCGCGCGACGGAAGCGCCAAGTAGAACACCTGTCGATCGCGCGACGGAAGCGCCAAGTAGAACACCTGTCGATCACGCGACGGAAGCGCCAAGTAGAACACCTGTCGATAGCGCGACCGAAGCGCCAAGTAGAACACCTGTCGATCGCGCGACGGAAGCGCCAAGTAGAACACCTGTCGATCGCGCGACGGAAGCGCCAAGTAGAACACCTGTCGATAGCGCGACGGAAGCGCCAAGTAGAACACCTGTCGATAGCGCGACCGAAGCGCCAAGTAGAACACCTGTCGATAGCACGACGGAAGCGCCAAGTAGAACACCTGTCGATCGCGCGACGGAAGCGCCAAGTAGAACACCTGTCGATCGCGCGACGGAAGCGACAAGTAGAACACCTGTCGATAGCGCGACGGAAGCGCCAAGTAGAACACCTGTCGATAGCGCGACCGAAGCGCCAAGTAGAACACCTGTCGATCGCGCGACGGAAGCGCCAAGTAGAACACCTGTCGATCGCGCGACGGAAGCGCCAAGTAGAACACCTGTCGATAGCGCGACGGAAGCGCCAAGTAGAACACCTGTCGATCATGCGACGGAAGCGCCAAGTAGAACACCTGTCGATAGCGCGACGGAAGCGCCAAGTAGAACACCTGTCGATCGCGCGACGGAAGCGCCAAGTAGATCACCTGTCGATCGAGCGACGGAAGCGCCAAGTAGAACACTCCCACTGCAGACCTCGTCGCGAGCGGACGTGTTTCACGATCGCTCCCGCTTCCTGTGTTATTTCCCGTGTTGTTTTCGTTGCGTGGCGGTGCGGGGCAGCTCAGTCGTTTGCTGAGTCTATCCGCCCCCTGCGACTGCACGGAAAACTGTCTTGTGTGTTTCTCGTCGTGCATTTTGCAATTTATTGTTTTCAACTCTCATTCACTTTTTTCTCCTCTTTCATTTGGTGTCGTTAAATCTGATTTTTTGTGTGCTCGCAATGAGCAACCCAAGGCCTCAGGATTTTCTAAAATCCAAGGCGTTGTTGGGTCCGACAACGAAGGATGGGCGATGCAAGCCCTCAAAAGTAACCCTGACCCGTAAAGGTCAAACCGAGCCGACTGTGCTCCCTGTTCACAGGGGGCTTAAGGTCTCGACTACCATCGGCCCTGTAGTGGATGCCCTCAGTGCACTGGCGGCACCCAGTACTGACCAAAAAACCTTAATGTGCTGGCTCAACCAGCCATTTCGTGTGGCGGGTACCATACACAGCTTATGCAACGCTTGGCAGTTTGCCCGCTATGTCGCGAACAGTTCCTTACTGTGAGGAATCTCGCGCTGGAGGGCTTGAGTGCCAACATCGAACTACCGTGCACGGCATGCTTGCTGCGCATGCGCGCGTGCGAGCTAGACGGACACGGCGCGGTCTGTCCCCGCCGCGACCACGACTGTCCCCTGGCTTGCGGCGGTTGGAGGGGCCAGCCCGAAGCGATGCTGGGCCACGCCCTCTCGGCCCACGCGGACCGGACGTGGCCCGACCTGCCACGCACGTTTGTGCAGCGGCCCGGACTCTTGCTCACGGACGTGCTCGCGGCGCACGGCAGAGTGTTCACGCTACATCGCGGGTACGACGGGGATGGGACTACGTTCCGGGCGGCCGTCAGGTACATAGGCACCCCCGAGGACAGGCACGCGTTCAGGCTTAAACTCACGCTTCTCAGCGAAGATATGAGCACTACTTACCGCAGGAACATTTGTTCTGATATCGAGAATGTTGAAGACATGTTTCGTTCATCCAACTGTGTAAGTGTCAAGGGTGAATTGCTTGACACATTTCTTTAAAATGACGATCTTTCGTTTAGAGTTGCGTTCGGGAAAGTTTGAACCAAAGGTTTCTCTACGGTTGTCGAAACCTTTTGTTTGTTTAGTTATAGGCTTCTAGAGCTTAGTTGACTGTGCTTTCATGCCTCAAGTGTTGAAGCGCCATGCGCTAATAATATCAGGCGTTGTAGAATGTAGACAGCTTACCTCTGTGAGAGATGACCACTTTGAGAGCTGAAAGTAAACATTGAAGACACAACACCTTAATGGCAAGACGGTTCGACACGTGAGGTCTGGAACACTCACGAAGAAGATGGCTTCTGCCAAAGACCGCAGTTTCTGGCTTTTATTTTCAAATACATTCCTTTCTTCAGTAGTGGTGCTTCCAATAACACCTTGAGTTTGCCTGCCCAGGGACTGCTACCTTATCGTGGTGGGCAGGTTTGTGCGCTTTGATGATTCCTGGAGCTATGCCGGCGGAAGCGTATGCTTCTGGTAGGGCCTCTCTAGCCGGACAGGTCGAGGAGGAGAAGTCAGACGAAATGCAGTCCACAACCTTACCCCTCCCTTTTCCTCCCCCTTCAAATTTTTCACCCCGCCTTCCTACTTGCCCCTTTCCTCCAAACATCCCCCTTTTGCATCTTCATCTATCACCCACTCATTGTCTCGATAAGCCTCGTTGCAAAAATATGAGACGTTAAGCCCAAATATCAATCAATCTTGTCTCGGCCTCTTGGGCACTCTTGATAACTGGGTGGAATAACTATGGCCAGCTTGGTCTTGACGTAGCCGAAACCCTGTCCAGCTTAACGCGAGTATCGACGCCGTCATCAGCCGTCGCCCGTCTGGGCCCGGGGAAGAATAGGCCCAGAGTGACTCTGCTAGTCGTAAGAGGCGACGAAAGGAGACCCTGTCCCTATCCCTCCACTGTCCCACGGAATATTTCTCCTCCCACTTGGCCCTGCCCTCCCTTGCTGGACTCCCGTATGACGACCCACTCGACGTACAATGGATCCGATTCGGATGTAGCTTATTCTTCATCATCATCTTTCTCATCTTCATTATCACCCGCTCATCGTCTCGATTAGCCATTGTTGCAGAAATATGAGACGTTAAGCCCCATTAATCAATCAATCAGTCATCAGCCGTGGCTGCCAGGTCCTGTGGTTATTACCACACTGTGGCCCTCAGAGTCGATGGGACGACCTGGGCTTGGGGTAATAATGGAAATGGTCAGTTGGGTACCGGTGAAAGGGTTCAGAGATCCGCCCCCTCTCGAATGATTGGCGTCGAGGACCAGACTGTCTCCCTGGTCATCGCTGTTCGCGCAACACTGCGATGTAGACACAGGAAGGGGATGTGCTTGTGTGCGGTAGTGGACTAAGTGGTCAGTTGGGTCCGCGGAAGGAAACCTTTACGGTGGCGACTCGGTTGCCGAAGTCATCAGGGGTGATTGTTCAACAGGTGGTCTTTGCTGAGACGTATTCTCTACTCTTGATAGTTGAGAAGGCAAACATTACACCGGCACCTCAACTAGGGATCCGTGTTGCAGAGAGGGGCGACCGGGTGAGGAATGGTAAGGCAGAATTAGAACGGAACATCATGACCACTATCGAGTGTCCTGTTTGCTTCAAGGTCATTATCAATCAATAATGTCTGTCAATCGAGACAGTCTGGTCCTCGAGGCCAATCATTCCAGAGGGGGCGGATCTCTTAACCCTGTCCCCGGTACCCAACTGACCATTTCTGTTATTACCCCAAGCCCAGGTCGTCCCATCGACACTGAGGGCCACAGTGTGGTAATAACCACAGGACACGGGAGCCACGGCTGATGACCCTGCCCAGGGACTGCTACCTTATCGTGGTGGGCAGGTTTGTGTGCTTTGTTGATCCCGAGAGCTATGCCGGCGGAAGCGTATGCTTCTGGTAGGGCCACCCTAGCTGGACTGGTCGAGGAAGAGAAGCCAGACAAAGTGCGGTCCACACCCCAATCCCCTTTCCTCCCCTTTCCCCTTTCCTCACGCTCCCTCCTACTTGCCCCTTTCCTCCAAATAGACCCATATTTCATATTTATATATCACCCACTCATTGTCTCGATTAGCCTCGTTGCAAAAATATGAGACGTAAAGCCCAAATATCCTGTACAGTGCTTGCATGCTCTCTTCTACATAATGACTGTATACACTGTACAGTGCTTGCATGCTCTTTCCTACATAATGACTGTATACACTGTACAGTGCTTGCATGCTCTCTCCTACATAATGACTGTATACACTGTACAGTGCTTGCATGCTCTCTCCTACATAATGACTGTATACACTGTACAGTGCTTGCATGCTCTCTCCTACATAATGACTGTATACACAGTACAGTGCTTGCATGCTCTCTTCTACATAATGACTGTATACACTGTACAGTGCTTGCATGCTCTTTCCTACATAATGACTGTATACACTGTACAGTGCTTGCATGCTCTCTCCTACATAATGACTGTATACACTGTACAGTGCTTGCATGCTCTCTCCTACATAATGACTGTATACACTGTACAGTGATTGCATGCTCTCTCCTACATAATGACTGTATACACTGTACAGTGCTTGTTGCTCTCTCCTACATAATGACTGTATACACTGTACAGTGCTTGCATGCTCTCTCCTACATAATGACTGTATACACTGTACAGTGCTTGTTGCTCTCTCCTACATAATGACTGTATACACTGTACAGTGCTTGCATGCTCTCTCCTACATAATGACTGTATACACTGTACAGTGCTTGCATGCTCTCTCCTACATAATGACTGTATACACTGTACAGTGCTTGCATGCTCTCTCCTACATAATGACTGTATACACTGTACAGTGCTTGCATGCTCTCTCCTACATAATGACTGTATACACTGTACAGTGCTTGCATGCTCTCTCCTACATGCAGCCTGTATACACAGTACAGTGCTTGCATGCTCTCTCCTACATAATGACTGTATACACTGTACAGTGCTTGCATGCTCTCTCCTACATAATGACTGTATACACTGTACAGTGCTTGTTGCTCTTTCCTACATAATGACTGTATACACTGTACAGTGCTTGTTGCTCTCTCCTACATAATGACTGTATACACTGTACAGTGCTTGCATGCTCTCTCCTACATAATGACTGTATACACTGTACAGTGCTTGCATTCTCTCTCCTACATAATGACTGTATACACTGTACAGTGCTTGCATGCTCTCTCCTACATAATGACTGTATACACTGTACAGTGCTTGCATGCTCTCTCCTACATAATGACTGTATACACTGTACAGTGCTTGCATGCTCTCTCCTACATAATGACTGTATACACTGTAGAGTGCTTGCATGCTCGCTCCTACATAATGACTGTATACACTGTACAGTGCTTGCATGCTCTCTCCTACATAATGACTGTATACACTGTACAGTGCATGCATGCTCTCTCCTACATACAGCCTGTATACACTGTACAGTGCTTGCATGCTCTCTCCTACATAATGACTGTATACACTGTGCAGTGCTTGCATGCTCTCTCCTACATACAGCCTGTATACACAGTACAGTGCTTGCATGCTCTCTCCTACATTATGACTGTATACACTGTACAGTGCTTGCATGCTCTCTCCTACATAATGACTGTATACACTGTACAGTGCTTGCATGCTCTCTCCTACATAATGACTGTATACACTGCACAGTGCTTGCATGCTCTCTCCTACATAATGACTGTATACACTGCACAGTGCTTGCATGCTCTCTCCTACATAATGACTGTATACACTGTACAGTGCTTGCATGCTCTCTCCTACATAATGACTGTATACACTGTACAGTGCTTGCATGCTCTCTCCTACATAATGACTGTATACACTGTACAGTGCTTGCATGTGTTCTCCTACATAATGACTGTATACACTGTACAGTGCTTGCATGCTCTCTCCTACATAATGACTGTATACACTGTACAGTGCTTGCATGCTTTCTCCTACATAATGACTGTATACACTGCACAGTGCTTGCATGCTCTCTTACATAATGACTGTATATGCTGCACAGTGCTTGCATGCTCTCTCCTACATAATGACTGTATACACTGTACAGTGCTTGCATGCTTTCTCCTACATAATGACTGTATACACTGTACAGTGCTTGCATGCTCTCTCCTACATTATGACTGTATACACTGTACAGTGCTTGCATGCTCTCTCCTACATAATGACTGTATACACTGTACAGTGCTTGCATGCTCTCTCCTACATAATGACTGTATACACTGTACAGTGCTTGCATGCTCTCTCCTACATAATGACTGTATACACTGTACAGTGCTTGCATGCTCTCTCCTACATAATGACTGTATACACTGTACAGTGCTTGCATGCTCTCTCCTACATAATGACTGTATACACTGTACAGTGCTTGCATGCTCTCTCCTACATAATGACTGTATACACTGTACAGTGCTTGCATGTGTTCTCCTACATAATGACTGTATACACTGTACAGTGCTTGCATGCTCTCTCCTACATAATGACTGTATACACTGTACAGTGCTTGTTGCTCTCTCGTACATAATGACTGTATACACTGTACAGTGCTTGCATGCTCTCTCCTACATAATGACTGTATACACTGTACAGTGCTTGCATGTTCTTTCCTACATAATGACTGTATACGCTGTACAGTGCTTGCATGCTCTCTCCTACATACAGACTGTTAACACTGTTTAGTGCTTGCATGCTCTGCAGATTTAATATTATTATTATTATTATTATTATTATCATTATTATTATTATTATTATTATTATTATTAATTTTATTATTATTATTATTATTATTATTAATTTTATTATTATTATTATTATTATTATTAATTATTATTATTATTATTTTTCACACACATAGATGTATATATATATATATATATATATATATATATATATATATATATATATATATATATATATATATATATATATATATATATATATATATATATATATTAGTTATCAGGTTTTCGCGGACATATGTGTACCTGTTGCAATTTTCTGGGGATTGTTGCCGCGAATATTGTACTAAAGAAGGAGGCACTGACTTACCCTTCCCTTCCTGACGTTTCGGGAAAGTCACATCTCCCATCTTCAGAGGCCCTCACTCGACGATGTGCATCTCGAGCTTCGAAGGCTTCGAAGCTCGAGATGCACATCGTCAAGTGAGGGCCTCTCTCAATATTCGCGGCAACAATCCCCAGGAAATTGCAACAGGTACATATTTATATGTATATATATATATATATATCCCGACCCCATTCCATGTGAAAGTAAGGCAAACACCACCTTCAGCAAAAACGAACGCCACCGAATCAGTGCTTTTCTCGGACAAAATGGCTTATCCCTCAAAATTAACAAAAGAACCGCGCCGCCCCGCACCTCTACCTTCTACAGCAGTGGGTATACAGACAATGCGCGCCTCGGCTGACAATAGTCAGTCGACGTTAGGCTCTTGAATGAGAAGGACGTGATAGCGACTCGTGAACATGACATATTAGGAGGAGAAGTCAGACGAAGTGCAGTCCACACCCAAATCCATTTTCCTCCCTTTTCCCCTTTCCTCACGCGCCCTTCTACTTGCCCCTTTCCTCCAAAGAGCCCCCAATTTCATCTTCATTATCACCCACTCATCGTCCTGATTAGCCTAGTTGCAAAAATATAAGACGTTAAGCCCAAATATCATCATGCAATTCTGGCGAAATGTTGAGCAGTGGGTGACAGACTTAGGTCTGCACCAGTATACTCACACAAGCGGCGTAATATCCCGGTAGACAACAAATCCATATATATATATATATATATAAAATTAGTAGACTATCAAAAGAATGACAAAGTGTAATTAAGTTATCCATGGCAGCATTTGCAGACTGTTTTATTTAAAAATGTCAGTTTGTTCTAGCTTCTTAACGGAACCGTCAAAGCTCGTCATCATCCTCGTCTGTCAGTCATCGCTTGCATGAACATTTATGATTATTGGCCCAACTCCTCAGGTATCCATGCCCATTTCTGTTTGCCCATTTATACAACAAACACTTTTTGGTTTCATATACAATTATTTCTTCTTCCACTCCAAACTGCGGTTAACTGTTTTCATCATCAATGGTAAGAATAACGCTGCCTTTCTTGTAAATTGTGCCATGAATCACTTGTTTTGAAAAAAAAAATGCATTGCCATTTTCTATCTCTAATTCTCCTTTAATCGCCAAATATATGACCACCAATTGGGATAGATAATCCAGGACGAACATTATCGCCTTGATATAAGTATCTCACACATGTTGTGTTTGGTAACCGAAACAGTTATGAAGACCTCAGTGATTGAAATCTGTATGCTTATGATAAAGAAATATTTTTGAAATTCTTTATTGTAGCTGCCAAAAGCTGGAGCCTACTATGAGCAGCCTCAAACCTCATGCACCATTGGTGGCGTAGTGATCCGAACTCCTGAATATGTCTAGGCATATGTATCATAAAGTGTATTTAAGGAGTAATATAAGCATTTGGATATAATTCTTTAAAAGCGTGAGCATGTTGTTCGATCATGACTTTTAGGAGTAAGATATCTTGCACTTTGCCTGCCCATGGACTGCTATCTTATCGTGGTGGGCAGGTTTGCATGCTTTGTTGTTCCCGAGAGCTATGCCGTTTTGCGCCAGTTCTCCAGTCATCTCAACAAGCATATTTCTTTTACCCTGACCATCCATTCCATCCATATCATATGGTACCTCATCAGGTTGAGGGTACATTCTGTTTATTGCATTTACCTCATCCATCCATTTGTGGTGGAAAATTTTATATGAGTTTCCACATAAATTGTTGCAAGATGAGGCAGGTTCTAATAGTTTTGACAGTTTTCTCAAATTTTGTGTCGCAACGTTTCAGTAAAACTCGCCACCTACCTTTTAACCTTCCAAACGCACATTCTACCACCATACGTGCCCTAGAAAGCCTTAAATTGTTCATTGATTTCTGAGAGATTATCTCCTATAAATGGCTTCATAAGATACATAGACAACGGAAATGCTCCATCTCCTATAATGTGGTATATGTAGCTGTACAACCCGTTTCCGATTTGCCGGTGAAGACTGCATGCCTGGAATACACCAGCATCGCTGACTTTGCCAGGGAACCCAATGTTTGTATAAGTAAACCTGAAACAAAAATCAAAGGTTTAAATAGGTGTAGGCTTATACTGTAGGTAGGTGTAGTTAAATTACATCTTGGTGTGCTGTTGGCCTATTAGTCTAGTTTTTATTAGCCAATATTTAGTACACTTGTGTGTCCACACATGTTGTTATCTGGCAGTGTACACCATCATGCATATTACAATTTATTTCTAGCTTACAGTAGGGCCTAGACTAGGCCTAGGCCTATAGAATGATATTAATAAATATTAAGAATATGGCAAGTCTAGGCTAGCAAACTTGTATTTACCTGTATTTGTAAGAAGCAGCCATCAAAATAGTAGAATGCCAACCTTTGTAGTTGAAGTAGTCTTCTCCATACTCATCGGGTGTGAGTATGGGGATATGGGAACTATCGATCGCACTTAAAGTGTTGGGAAATAAGTGCTGTTATAGCGACTTCCTTTCGTACAGCATGCTTCAGTACAGCATGCTGCTCCTTTTGGGCCACCCTGTTTCCAACTGTTCCACCTTTGGCTTTGTTTTAAACATACGGTGGTAATTGTACTTAACTTGCCGAGACACACAACATTAACGAAATTTAACTTTTTGAATGATTTATCACATTATCGGGATATTTTACCCCCCTCCGGAATAGCATTATACTTCCCTTCAGATCATCTGTGAGGTTTGTTTCATCGTAACTAAAGATCTGGTCTGCCCCAAGTCCTTCCAAAGAGATCTTTAAACTCGTCAGCGTATTCACCAAGAATATCTGCATCCACAGCAGTCCTAGCTCGTTTGATGTTGTTTGACATACGAAATGACAGCCGACCTTTATGGCGTTTCAAAAACGAGCGTGCCCAATCCTCTTTAGGATAGTTATCATGAAATCTTCTTTCATATCGGCCTGCCTTGTCTAGATAATTCTTTGCAATTTTCCGCAAATCAATTGTGTCAATCGGAAACCCCCAATCAGACGTTACCTCGATGATTTGAACGAAAGCTTCATCTTCTTCTGCTGAGAAAACAGGTTTATCTTCAACTTTTGATGTTTCGCACTTACCATATATTTTATTGAAGAGTGTACCCTTTGGTATATTATACTAATTGGCAGCTTCATTCAAGGATAGTTATTTCGAATGAACACAATTCACTGCTTTACGTAGCTCCTCATCGGCGTAACTTCTGTTGTCTTTTTTACGTTTAAACTCTCGAGGCATATATTAAATGGGACAAAGAACGGAATGAGCTTAAACAGGAGGAAACATTAGTTTGGGCCCTAGACAACAAATAGACAACACAGAGTCTTTGGTTGCACTTCTAGGGCCTAAAGTAATTTGTTAATAACATGTGCTGCTCATTGTTTTATATCATTGTTGTAAACATAATAATGTGGCTTCCTTAATCTGCTATTTATGTTTTTTAGGTAAAATGTAACAAAATGAAACAGAAATGCTACACGTTAGATCTAGAAATCACACAAAAATCGTGAAAGGTCAAAGGTCACGTTATCAGATAATATTTACAAGTGAGGTCAAGTACAATTTTTTTTCAATCATGCACACTTTAAACAACCATATTTCAAAATTTGAGTTTGTTATTATTTAATTCCATGGCGTATGATTTTTTTTAGTTCCCCCCCACCCCAAAAGTTTGGCCCCCCCTGACCCCCAAACTAGTGGACTTTTTTAAGGCCTCCTCTTGGCAGTTTGATCAGAATAGTATTATAAGTGGTTGATAAAAAATTCTAGCTTCTTTCACTAAACCCCTAACTGTTATGAGATCCGGCTCTTATCCGCTGGACTATTACAGACTGTTCACGGTAATAAAGTTGCTACAATCACGAGCTAGCATAGATGATTGCGTTTCCGTTTCTCTAGGTAATCACTGAATGTTAAATTTGTTACTTATCCTGCCCATGGACTGCTACCTTATCGCGGTGGGCAGGTTTGCGTGCTTTAATGATTCCTGGAGCTATGCCGACGGAAGCGTATGCTTCTGGTAGGGCCACCCTAGGCGGACTGGTCGGGAGAAGTCAGACGAAGTGCAGTCCACACCCCAAGCCCCTTTTCTCCCCCTTCCCCTTTCCACCCCGCCCTCCTATTGGCCCCTTTCCTCCAAACAGCCCCCTATTTCATCTTCATATATCACCCACTCATTGTCTCGATTAGCCTCGTTGCAAAAATATGAGACGTAAAGCCCAAATAATCAATCAAATGTTACTTATGCCTATTTGAGTTTGCAAAATGTAGAATGGCATAGAACGGAAACGTGTCCATTTGAATCGTTGTTATTTATTGTATTTGGCATTTTGAGGCCAAACAAAATTTTAATTTGAGCTGTACACGATTGCATAATAATATCCACATTTATTTATTTAGGGTTAAACACAAATACAGCCAGAGACCATTTTACATTGTGCATGGTATTAAACGTAATAAAACAAGGCTAAACTAAATTTAAACTAAACATGGTATTAGAATTAAAATAAGTTATTTAATAATAGAAATAATAATAATAGAAAATGAAACGAACTTGATGCTGTCGGGTTTAATTGAGGTTTACAAGGGGCTTGACGTTCGTAATAAAGTCACGGCGAGAAGAGGAAATGTCAAGAGTGGGTGAAGCAAGGGAGTTGTAGGTGAAGGGTTACCTGTAAAATAGGGCACGTTTTATGATTTCAGGACGAGGAATATAGGTAAATGAAAAAGATGAGACGATCTGGTTAGACGGGATGGAACATGTAAGGAGAAGAAGTTAATCAAAGGAGGTTGCAGATTACCATTAACTATATTATAAAAGAACTTTAGGTCAGACAAGGATCGACGACTAGATTTTAGAAAAGACATAATTTCAGGCTGCATGCAGTAACGCTCATCCACAAATATGACTTTAAATGCCGTTCGCGAAGGTTCGTAGTCAAAACAAACTTTAAATGTCAGAGTACATAACGTAGTTTTTCTTCTGCCCAAGGACTGCTACCTTATCGTGGTGGGCAGGTTTGCGTGCTTTGTTGATCCCGAGAGCTATGCCGGCGGAAGCGTATGCTTCTGGTAGGGCCACCCAAGCCGGACTGGTCGAGGAGGAGAAGTCAGACACAATGCAGTCCACACCCCAATCCCCTTTCCTCCCCTTCCCTCTTTCCTCAGGCGCTTGCCTACTTGCCCCTTTCCTCCAAACAGCCCCCTATTTCATTTTCATCATCACCCACTCATCGTCTTGATTAGCCAAGTTGCAAAAATATAAGACGTTAAGCCCAGATATCAATCAATCCTCTTCTTTCATTAACCCTTATGTTTCATAATTAGGTACCGCGACAATTAATTAAAGATACATTTACTAAAATTAAGTCTTACCGGGTCAGAGGTGTCGGTGGTGACGGCTCCCGGGCAATTGTTCGCAGTTTTCTTTGAGCATTTCCACCTAGTCGAGTGTTCACTCCTTTTCCTGATGGTGTAGCCATGACCCTCGTGAAGAAGAAGTTCTCCTCCACGTTGAGTCAAAGTAATTTCCATGAGAAAATAACAACAGATTTTCAGAAACAACCTCTCTCTACGACAATTGATACACGAGTGGTGTACAAAACAATCCTCCGGATAAGTCAGACGAAATGCAGTCCACATCTTTCACCTCCGTTTTCCTCCCCTTTTCCCTTTTCCCGCCAGCAATCGGACATGATGGTAGTCCCTGGCAAAATCCATTCTTTGATAATGTTCAACAATGTTTCCTTGGTCCTGTCAGCGACCCCAACAATGAACAATTTCTTGGAATCCCTTTGAATGCCACCAAAAATCCACTTGCCATCTATTATACGGCCTCGATTTTATTTTCGCCGCCTAATCTTGGACTGCCACCTTATCGTGGTGGGCAGGTTTGCGTGCTTTGTTAATCCCGAGAGCTATGCCGGCGGAAGTGTATGCTTCTGGTAGGGCCACCCAAGCCGGACTGGTCGAGGAGGAGAAGTCAGACGAAGTGCAGTCCACACCCCAATCCCCTTCCCCCCCACTGTCCCATTGAATATTTCTCCTCCCACTTGGCCCTGCCCTCCCTTGCTGGACTCCCGTATGACGACTCACGCGACGTACAATGGATCTGATTCGGATGTGGCTTTATTCTTCATTATCATCTTTCTCATCTTCATTATCACCCGCTCATCGTCTCGATTAGCCATCGTTGCATAAATATGAGACGGTTAGCCCCATCAATCAATCATGCAATAAAACAATAAGTAACGAGTTAGGTCATTTTGCTGGTTGAAGCGCCCTTAAACCCAATAAACTCAACTCAAACTCAAACTCAACCCACGTATGGTCCTTGTGTGCCTTTGTCAGAGTAGCACAGAACTCTCCATTCATAGTGGCACTTCGTAGCTGTACCTCACGCACAAGCACTAATTTCTCTTCAGTAAAATATATAGAACGAGCTTCCATGACTCTAACTTCAGCCATTTTAAAATAATTGTGTTAAGCCCCATTTATTAATCAATCAATCCTGTTTGGAGGGGACTGGGTGGCCATCTAAGCATAGCCCAGCCCATACATCAGACTAGGCCTACCTAGGCCTAGTCTAGTCTAGGTTAGTATGTATTATTATAACATTGAGCAAACCTTTGAACCTAACAAGAAAAATAGCTGATGCTTAAGCTACTATGCTTAGCTCTATGGCTAGGCTTAGGGCCTAGCCAAAGAGGGCCTAGGGTCCAATACAAACTTCTGCCCAAGGACTGCTACCTTATCGTGGTGGGCAGGTTTGCGTGCTTTGTTGATCCCGAGAGCTATGCCGGCGGAAGCGTATGCTTCTGGTAGGGCCACCCTATCCGGACTGGTCGAGGAGGAGAAGTCAGACGAAGTGCAGTCCACACCCCAATCCCCTTTCCAGCCCCCTATTTCATCTTCATATATCACCCACTCACTGTCTCGATTAGCCTCGTTGCAAAAATATGAGACGTTAAGCCCAAATATCTATCATCATATTTTAAAGGCCATATTATTTGAAATAAAATCACTACTAGGCTAGGCCAAGGCCTAGGCCTAGTTTCAGGTTGGGAGAATGGGAGCCGATAACCTTAAAACATGCTTAAAACGGCGAGACAAACCCCTAGGCTCCTACAATGACTTGTCACATATCTTTTCTTTTTTTATCCTCTATATCAGTAACTTCATGTTGTTTTTAAACAATATAATTATTGTATTTAGCCGAAACAAGAAGACTTACCTCAATGCTTCGCTGACACGGACAACGCAAATTCAATCCCAAACATAACAACGACGATCAGCTGGAAAATGGCGGCGTATTTAAAAAGTAGCGAGATAACTCTTCTTAACCCTACCGTGGGGCGGGGTTAACTTTGACACCAGAATTAAGCTGAGTTAGCCGGTGTTAAAGGTACTGGAATGTGACTTAACCCTTAACCCAGCTTAACTCGCCGTAACTCTCTTTAACTCGGGTTAAAAAACGTACATGAATCGGGCCCCTGGAGAGGTTCTAACTCGCGTTCTACCTTTTTAATTGGTCTTATGGAAGATGATTCCTCGTTGGGAGTGAAAGTAGCTTCTAAAGTGTCAGCCAAAGCTACCGCTTTTTCATCATCGCTAAATACCAGCCCATTTCTTCCATGTAGCGGGGGATTAGCTCTAGCTGATGATGCAAGGGGCAACACCGGTGCGCCCTGGAGCCTCACTGATGTGCTCCCTATAGACATTTCAATCAGTGCTGCTCATTGACACTCGGCGCATTGCCATATGAGATGATAACTTGATTATGGTCAGAGCTCAACGCAGTTAACACCTCAGTGCTGATAGATGAGGTAATGTTCATGGCTAGAGCTATATCAATCACATCACCCCGCCCACCATTGTCAGGGTAATGTGTGGGCCTGGTTGTGCCTAAGCACTGAATAGCCCACTTCTGGCAGTGGGCAAGCAGCTTCCTTCTATTAGTCGTGGTGACACGCGAGTGCCATGCCTTATGCTTACAGTTAAGATCCCCGGCTATCACTGTGGAGGTTTGAGCACTGGTAATTTTGTCTATGAACTACTTTCAATAAACTACCATTCATTTGAACCATTTACGCCGTGGCCTCAATAAAATTCAGCTCAGGAAGAGGGTGTACATGGTGGGGGATGACGGATCGAACTATTATTGCCGTACCACCCCCATGCGTTTTCCTATCGTTCCTGTATACCGTGTAGCGATGCAGTTTGAGTGAATCATTAGGTTTCAAGAAGGTCTCGCTTGCCATGCATAAGCCAATTTGTTCCTCCTTTAAGAGATGAAACAACTCTTCCTTTTTATTTCTAATTGAGTTAGCATTCCAAGCCAACAGCCTCATATTTGCGCGCGCATGTTTACGGCTCGGAGCCATGCTGGTTGGTTAGCGCTTTTACCATGAATACTGGCATTGCCATGGATATTATTACCTCCAATCTTTCTTGATTAGTTTGGACATCGCAGAGAGCCTTCAATAAACGAGTCGCCCAGTAGCTTCCTCCAGTACCTTCCAGTAGTTCCGTAGCTTCCTGCGCCAGCATATTCAGAATCATGAAAACGCCAGCCGGTTCGAGGGAGGGCATCTGCCATAGCATTCACAAATCATGGCGGCGTTTTCAAAATGCAATAATTTAAAAACTCGTCAAACTGTCAGGAATTATATAATTTGACCGTTATTTATACCACGCGTTGCAGGATTTTATTATCTTTCATGTCGTAATTGTTATTATGATAGATATTTGGGCTTAACGTCTCATATTTTTGCAACGAGGCTAATCGAGACAATGAGTGGGTGATATATGAAGATGAAATATGGGGCTGTTTGGAGGAAAAGGGCAAGTAGGAGGGAGCGTGAATAAAGGAGAAACGGGAGGAAAGGGGATTGGGGTGTGGACTGCACTTTGTCTGACTTCTCCTCCTCGACCAGTCCGGCTAGGGTGGCCCTACCAGAAGCATACGCTTCCGCCGGCATAGCTCCTGGAATCATCGAAGCGCACAAACCTGCCCACCACGATAAGGTAGCAGTCCCTGGGCAGGCGTAATTGTTATTATTGGGAAACGATTAGAATATTGTTTTTTTAATTTCATTACAAATTATTGGGAAACGATTAGAATATTGTTTTTTTAATTTCATTACACATTTTTAGCGCGCATTTCCTTTATCTTTTCGCTTGTAGGCGTTCCGAAACACTTGACAAAATGAACGCTGGGACGTGCTAGCTGATGCTGGAACCCCATCATTTTCAGGAGGTTTCGGAATGTGCCCTTAGAAGCAAATCTTCATTTCTTCACTTTTGGCGGGAAACGTGGAGCTTTGAGAGCAGAAGTCCGAGCCTCGTCCGCTTGGCGGTAGATGATTGACCCCTCGCTGCTGCCGCGGAGGTTAACTTGCGGACACTCCCTTGTAGCTCTACGATGTATCCACCTTGACGTTCCGACTGAGAGTAAATGTGAATGTGAATGTGAATGTGAATGTATGTCTGCAATTATATCAATCTGCGTGTAGGACAAGAGAATGCCGTGGCAAAGTCCATTGAACACCTATCCCGAGTATTATCTCTCTAAAGGTAGTCTGAATTCCAAGGACTGCCACCTTATCGTGGTGGGCAGGTTTGCGTGCTTTGTTGATCCCGAGAGCTATGCCGGCGGAAGCGTATGCTTCTGGTAGGGCCACCCAAGCCGGACTGGTCGAGGAGGAGAAGTCAGACGAAGTCCAGTCCACGCCCCAATCCCCTTTCCCCCCACTGTCCCATTGAATATTTCTCCTCCCACTTGGCCCTGCCCTCCCTTGCTGGACTCCCGTATGACAACTCACGCGACGTACAATGGATCTGATTCGGATGTGGCCTTATTCTTCATTATCATCTTTCTCATCTTCATTATCACCCGCTCATCGTCTCGATTAGCCATCGTTGCATAAATATGAGACGTTAAGCCCCATTAATCAATCATCATCATCTCATCCGCTTCATAACTTTATGAGACATGACTAGCACCATACTTATGGATCGGACTTAAATAACTAAGCTAGTGACAAGAAATAATGGCTTGACTAGAATTTGTGCCTAAAGTAAATTTAGGCTCATCGACTCTATTTCGAGGCAGGGACAAAACCATACATACATGTCGCAAACATAACCCAGCGTGCTGGTAGAGTCAATACTTACAAAGTATAAACTAAGGAACAGTAATCACAAAAAATTTAGGTACAGTAACAGCAAGATGCTTTCTAGAAATAACTAGTCAAGAACAAATAAGCTGACAGTGCAGCTAGTCGATAAAAAGTTAGCTGATAAAACAGCAAGTCAATAGAACGAAAATTATGCTGCCAAACAGCAAGTCAATACTAAAACAAAGATCAACCAAAAATAATAGTCAGCACTACATTAAAAACGAATAAAATGGATAGTCAATTCCAATAAGAAATAAGCGTTCCCAACAAGAAACAACTAAACACATCAATAACTTATCTAACCTAACCTAAACTGGCACCAAGCAAGGCAATTGCCTCTATGGGAAGTTTGTTGTGCGTTTTCTTAAAACCTGCCCATGGACTGCTACCTTATCGCGGTTGGCAGGTTTGCGTGCTTTAATGATTCCTGGAGCTATGCCGGCGGAAGCGTATACTTCTGGTAGGGCGACCCTAGCCTGGTCGAGGAGGAGAAGTCAGACGAAGTGCAGACCCCACCCCAATCCCCTTTCCTCTCCCTCCCCCTTCCCCTTTCCACCCCACCCTCCTATTGGCCCCTTTCCTCCAAACAGCCCCCTATTTCATCTTCATTTATCACCCACTCATTGTCTCGATTAGCCTCGTTGCAAAAATATGAGACGTTAAGCCCAAATAATCAATCGTTTCCTTAAAAATGCCTTCGCTGGCCCCTATAGTGGCAACTAGTTTATTCGAGTGTCCTTTCGTTTGGGAGAAGAATCGTTTAGATTGCAGGAGCAGAGTTTCACGGATAGACATGGAGTTCATGTTTTTGTGTATTAACTTATTAGCCACGTACCATGGAGACTTAGTGGCCATCCTTAAAGGGGTTCTCACCCGCTAGATTTATTTTTTACCATATGATCTACTGCACCACACCAATCGATAATGAACCATTACACATCGTAAGTTGAAACCTGTGAATTGTTATTAATTAATGAAATTTCTGGTTAACTGCCGCGGCGACTGTTGGTGTCAGCCGGCTTTTGGTGCGAGTGTACTCGAAGCGATATATCTATGATCTAGACGGCCTTGGTGTACTCCATTCGACACCGCATAGCAGACCGCGTTCATTGTGCATGCGTTGACTATTTCCCCTCGCAATACTACTCTCACTCTCTCTCTCTCTCTCTCTCTCGCTTGGCTTACTTGACACCAACTCGACAGTCGACACCCGCCGACTCGACGTGCACAGCAACGCTCAAAACAAAATGGAGCACCCGATTACACATCTTTAATTTGTACCTGAACGGAAGCTCCGATTACAAAACCAAAATATACGAAATACGCAGAAAAGAAGGACGCAGCGAAAAGTATTACATCATTTTTTTTTTGGAGCAGAATCCTCCAAAGTCCCAAGGCATACGGGTCGTCCCAATGCTATTTCTTATGGGAGATTTTCGCCGATGGGACCTAGCTCGAAAATCACTAACTTTGATATTTTTTCCCCGGGTTATGGTGAACCCGATGTAACAGAATGGCCCTCCTGATGCTCATTCACTATATTCAAACTGGCTAGTTATGATGTTTAATAATTCAATAATTAACTTTATTAAATTTTACCCAGATTAATATTTTTTTAATGAACTTGTTAATTAATTAATAATGAATCAATTAATGCGTAATACCATAATGAACATTTAAAATTAGCGCTATTTTCAAAAATAGACTGCACCTGTGCTCTCTAGTTGCAATCATCATCATCATCTTCAAGATCGGTAACCATGTCATCTACTTTACAAGTTGTCGTCCCAACACCTGGCGCCATCTAGCGGACAAAACCATAAGTCTTCCAAGGCCACCAGAGTGGGGCGATATTTTACTACGACGCAGTTCCAAGCGGGCGTACGTGATGGCCCGAGGCTGAGAATCTTCAGGAAACGTCGATGCGCGGTTGAGAGACTGCAGAGCGGACCAAGCAAGGGAGTTAGCTTCACGTCGCCATAAGGTTCGGACCTGTACTACTCCGGCGCAACCATAACAATGGAAACGTTGTGGTAATCTTCAAATAAGAAGCATACGGTAGATAACTACACCTACGAAGTATATTCTACCTGTAGAACAATTTGTTTTATTTAAATGCAGTTAATATTGTCAACTTAGTCGAGTATGTCCGCGCACTAGGGCAGGCCGCCCATCTTCGCCGCCCAAGCTTCGGTGGGCTTCGACGAAGTTCCATGACCTTCTAGACCTTCAAGAACATCATCACGTAAATATTCAGTAACATTCAAACAATAAATTAACAACAATGAACCGTGTGCAGTGAACGTAAATATTTAAAGGCCTTTTTGCGAACATTTTGGTACCAATAATTTAATCAACAATAACATGGACTATCAATAGAGTAATAATAATTGGATCCATGAACAATACAATTGCAACCATTTAAATTTTCATTTAACTTGTAAAATGTTCTGATCAGTAAATTCACCTTGATTTTTAAATTTGTTTGTTGATGTTACCCTGATTCCCTGAACTGCCTGACATTCCTGAGTTCTTCATTTAAAGTAAGTAAATGTAATTATAAAATTTAATTAATAATAATAATAATAATAATAAAAGATAAGAGTCCCTTGTGCTCTACCTCTGACCTAGTGTCTGGCGCCCAATTTAAATCTTATATTTTTATTTCTGCATTTGCCGATAGCGTCACATTGGCGCCCAACTTTAGGGGCTAATTAGGCCTAAGCCTAACTGAACTTGTTCACAACCCCATTTTATTTAAATTTTCTATTTGTAAATGTGAATGTCAGCTGTTTAAGGGTCAGTTTTTAATTGTCAAAATGTCTAATTTCAATGATAACTTTTCATGTACTGATAAAACCGATTCTACACACGACTTGTTCTCCGAATCCAACGAGTCCACCTTGACCACCAGCCCTGGGAGACCCTTGGCAGAGTCGACCCCCATGGAAACCCAACCTCCTGCCTCGTCAGCCGAGACCCCCAGTCACTCCAATACAGGTATCGCCATCACAAATGAGCAACAAATTGGTGAGTCATTACAGATGATTTTGAAAACATTGGGTAGTTTAAAGACCGAATTGAGTGCAAAAATCGATAGCAATGATAGGAAAATCGATAGTCTCAAAACTGAAATCATAAACGTAAGGTTAGATATCGTCAACTCATTCAGGTCGGAACTAAAAAGTGAAGTGAATCATGATCTTGAAAATATAGAAAATACGCAGACTGAACAGAAAGTTATTGAGGAAAAGAAGGATAGATTAAATATTGAGAGTTTGATTGTAGTGCGAAAATTAAGAAAGCGGAAAAGGATGCGTAAAAAAGGAAAGATAATTAACAAGAATAGAATAACTATGATAAAAAAGAGATTGTTTGTTGGAAGTAACAAAGGAATGTTTAGAGCTAGTATGAAAAGGAGAAGGAAAAGTAAAAGAGAAATTTGGAAAAGGAGCGGGAAAGGTAAAGGAAAAGTAACAAAGAAAACAATTAAAGTCAAGAAAGTAGGAGCTAAAGCTAGTTTGAAAAAGAGAGGGAAAGGCAAAAGAAAAGTAACAAAGAAAACAATCAAAATGAAGAAAAATTTGCAATGGATAATGGTACACGTTAACAAGAAAGAGAAATATGAGAAAAGAGACAGATTAGTTAATGGAAGTTTACATAAGAGTAATCATGCAAGGTCAAAATTCGAGCCAACGACATTTAAGGGGGGTACATAAATAGTTTATTGGAAATGTAATCAACGATATTGATATTTTTGATTAAATGTAGATTAGACATTGTGAATCAAAATCTGCGTGGATGAGCCTATGCGGACGAGCGGATTAGATTAACAATGGTAATTAATTAAAATCTAGGTCGTTAAGATTTGATACATCAAGCATAATAAGTTTTATGTTTTCTGTTAGTTTTATGTTTTGCGAACAAATTGTATGAAGAAAGGAAAATTGATTTTTTGATTTTGTCGGATTAATTAATGAAGATAATTTGAAAGGAATATGACTATATAAGTGTTTATGATTGTCAGAAGTTACTGAGAGTTAAGAAAATTTATGGATTTAATGACAAAGATAGTAAGAAGGCAATGAGATTATGGTTGGGCGGATGGTATGTAGTCATGCATTTTCATTGAGTTTAATGAATGCAAATTAATTTGTATGAGGTAATTTTAAAATTGTTTGAATTTCAAATATGATATGTATTTTTCATCTAACATTGTGTCATCATAATAAGTTAGGGCTTAGGGATAGGAGTATAATCCCAGCCTTTATTTTGGTAGTAGGAATCATTGAAGCAATTATGTCAACAGCTGTGTCAATGTTATGATTTTGGAAATTATAAGAAGAGTAATATTTTAAATATTTTTTTTTTATTTTATCAGTTCTGTAACTGGAATTAAATTTTTAGATATAGATTCAGTAAGTAGATTCTAAGTTCACAATTTCTCAAGGTGAATTATTTTCCAAATGTAATCATTTCTCAAATAATTCAGGGGGATACTGTAACAGAATGGCCCTCCTGATGCTCATTCACTATATTCAAACTGGCTAGTTATGATGTTTAATAATTCAATAATTTACTTTATTAAATTTTACCCAGATTAATATTTTTTTTACGAACTTGTTAATTAATTAATAATGAATCAATTAATGCGTAATACCATAATGAACATTTAAAATTAGCGCTATTTTCAAAAATAGACTGCACCTGTGCTCTCTAGTTGCAATCATCATCATCATCTTCAAGATCGGTAACCATGTCATCTACTTTACAAGTTGTCGTCCCAACACCTGGCGCCATCTAGCGGACAAAACCATAAGTCTTCCAAGGCCACCAGAGTGGGGCGATATTTTACTACGAAGCAGTTCCAAGCGGGCGTACGTGATGGCCCGAGGCTGAGAATCTTCAGGAAACGTCGATGCGCGGTTGAGAGACTGCAGAGCGGACCAAGCAAGGGAGTTAGCTTCACGTCGCCATAAGGTTCGGACCTGCAGGGCGATTCTCTAAGGTCCATGGTAAATTGAACGCCCGTTTTCGACGTTACGAGCCTTACCGCATTGAGTTAGCGATTCTCTACCGTGTTTTATCGACAAAGATCGTTACCACCTACGTTAAAAGTAGCGCGCTCCAAAACCCTGCCTTTAGACGTGCGATAAGAAAACATGGCGGACTTTTCAAGCCGTCTCATGTTCACTTCAGCATTTGAACTAATTGATTATAGAAATTTGTTGTATGTATCGATACAAATATACGATATTTATATTTAAAAATATGTGTGTGAGTAAGGAAATATAATTTGTAGTTATGTAACAAAAGTCTAGAAGTAATTTTGTATCATAACCCTACTTTCCTAGTTTGGCTGTGCCGTCACGGCACGTAGGGTAGGCCTAGAACCCTAGGCCTACTTCTAAGTTCAAACACTAGGTTCGTTTGATTTGCTACACCTTTTATACTCTTTGCACTCACTCCATGTTATTTCATGGGATACATGGCATAAAGTACAAAAGGTGCCGGTAAATCAAACGAACCCTAATGCTGCAATAAGTGCAAAAAGTGCAGAAGGTGTCCGGTAATCAAACGCACCCAATGGCAAACGTTCCATTTATTCACGCGTTGTGATTGGTTAACTTTCTATAGTGTACACAGCCGTCTCGTAAACATACACAAACTAATATATAACAGGCTCTGCTCTGCTGCAACGGCTACGTCCTTTCGATACGGTTATCGAACGTTATGAAATGGTAGTTGGGAATCGCGCGGTAGCTTATCGTGTGGTATGTTTAACAAAAGTGTCGTTAAAGTTAAATTTACCGCGCATCTTAGAGAATCGCCCTGCAGTACTACTCCGGCGCAACCATAACAATGGAAACGTTGTGGTAATCTTCAAATAAGAAGCATACGGTAGATAACTACACCTACGAAGTATATTCTACCTGTAGAACAATTTGTTTTATTTAAATGCAGTTAATATTGTCAACTTAGTCGAGTATGTCCGCGCACTAGGGCAGGCCGCCCATCTTCGCCGCCCAAGCTTCGGTGGGCTTCGACGAAGTTCCATGACCTTCTAGACCTTCAAGAACATCATCACGTAAATATTCAGTAACATTCAAACAATAAATTAACACTAATGAACCGTGTGCAGTGAACGTAAATATTTAAAGGCCTTTTTGCGAACATTTTGGTACCAATAATTTAATCAACAATAACATGGACTATCAATAGAGTAATAATAATTGGATCCATGAACAATACAATTGCAACCATTTAAATTTTCATTTAACTTGTAAAATGTTCTGATCAGTAAATTCACCTTGATTTTTAAATTTGTTTGTTGATGTTACCCTGATTCCCTGAACTGCCTGACATTCCAGAGTTCTTCATTTAAAGTAAGTAAATGTAATTATAAAATTTAATTAATAATAATAATAAAAGATAAGAGTCCCTTGTGCTCTACCTCTGACCTAGTGTCTGGCGCCCAATTTAAATCTTATATTTTTATTTCTGCATTTGCCGATAGCGTCACACCGATTTCTTTTCATTTAGTCGCTAATTTCATAGCTAATCAGCCTTAGTTAAACATATTATTTTGGTGTAGCAGGTGAGAACCCCTTTAAAGCTTTGTTCTGCACCACCTGCAGCCTGTCTTAGTTAATCGAGGCAGCTGCTGCCCATACTGGGGACGCATAAGTGAGTACTGGCTTGATTAACATGTGATAGAAATTCTGTTTCCAAAGCCGGGGAAGGATCCAGCCTTTCCTCAGAATTATTGTCCGATAAGTTTGCTGACGGGCATCTCCAAATTGTATGGGAAGGTGATTCATGCCTGAATGATAAAGCATGTTGAAGGGGCCAACATTATAATTAATGAACAGTTTGGGTTCAGGAAGAAGCATTCTACCGTTCATCAGGTAGTTCGCGTTGCTGAGAATATCATTGACGGCTTTAATTCAAATAGGGTGACGGCGGCCGTGTTTCTTGATATAGCGCAGGCCTTTGACAAGGTATGGCGTGATGGCCTTATTTTCAAACTAATTGAATTAGAATTCCCTGCGTACCTAATTCATCTCCTGAAGTCAAATCTAGCGGACCGAACGTTTAAGGTTGCGCTTGGCAACGTGTTAAGGGACTGCTACCTTATCGTGGTGGGCAGGTTTGTGCGCTTTGATGATTCCTGGAGCTATGCCGGCGGAAGCGTATGCTTCTGGAAGGGCCACCCTAGCCGGACAGGTCGAGGAGGAGAATTTAGACGAAATGCAGTCCACATCCTCCCCACTCCCTTATCCTCCCCCTTTCAATTTTTCACCCCACCCTCCTTCTTGCCCCTTTCCCCCAAACAGCCCCCTATTGCATCTTCATCTATCACCCACTCATTGTCTCGATTAGCCTCGTTGCAAAAATATGAGACGTTAAGCCCAAATATCATCATCGGACTTAAAACCTAGAGGGGCTGGTGTCCCACATGGCTCCATCCTTGGGCCACTTTTATTCTGTATTTTTATTAATGGCATGCCTCAAATGGCGGGGGTCATCTACGCGCTCTATGCGGATAATACTGCGCTTATGGTCCGCTCCTGGAGAGCATCAATAGCATTTGATAAGTGGCAGGAGGCCCTGCGGCAGTTAGAACGTTGGTATACGAAGTGGAGAGTGAAAGTTAACGCGGATAAAAGCGTGGCGATCCTGTTTTCAAAGGCAAAAAGAAATAAGGTAAACGAGCACGATGACCTCATATTCCTTGATGAGGTCATAGCCGAAAGCAAGCAAGCCAAGTATCTTGGAGTTCTGTTTGATAGCAAACTCAGCTGGGCCGCGCATATTAAGTATGCTGCGGGGAAGGCCAGAGACAGGATGGCGCAGCTTCTCCCTTTACTCAGGAGAAGATGTGACGCTATCGGCAAATGCAGAACTTAAAAATATAAGATTTAAATTGGGCGCCAGACACTAGGTCAAAAGTAGAGCACAAGACACTCTTATATTTTAATATAATAATTTATAATTAAATTTTATAATTAATTTACTTACTGTAAGTGAAGTATTCTGGAATGTCAGGCAGTTTAGGGAATCAGGGTAACATTAACAAACATATTTAAAAATAACAAGGTGAATTTACTTCTTAAGACATTTTACAATTAATGAAAGAAGATTGTTAGTAATGATATATGGATCCAAATAGGCTATTATTTGTTGATGATATAGTTCATGTTATTGTTTATTTAATTATTGGTACCAAAATGTTTCGCAAAAAGGCCTTTAAATATTTACGTTCACTGCACACGGTTCATTGTTATTATTGAATTTGATTTATTGTTTGAATGTTACTGAATATTTACGTGATGATGTTCTTAAAGGTCTAGAAGGTCATGGAACTTCGTCGAAGTCCACCGAAGCTTGGGCGGCGAAGACGGGCGGCCTGCCCTAGTCCGCAGACGTAGTCGACTAAGTTGACAATTTTCACATCATTTAAATAAAATATGTGCTCTACAGGCAGAAATTACGCCTTGTAGGTGTAGTGATCTACCGTAGGCTTTTTGTTTTGAAGATAGCCACAACGTTTACATAGCTATAGCTGCGCCGGAGTAGTACAGGTCCGACCCTTATGGCGACGTGAAGCTCACTCTCCTGCTCGGTCCGCTTCGCAGTCTCTAAACCGCGCATCGAAGTTTCCAGAAGATTCCAAGCCTCGGGCCATCACGTACGCCCGCTTGGAACTGCGTCGTAGCAAAATATCGCCCCACTCTGGTGGCCTTGGAAGACTTTTGGTTTTGTCCGCTAGAAGGCGCCAGGTGTCGGGACGACAACTTGTAAAGATGACGTGGTTTGATTATTGTATTATGCATTTATTTATTCACTTTTAATAAACATGTCCGTTAAGAAATATTAATCCAAGTAAAATTTAATGAAGTAAATTAACGAATTACTAAACATCAGTAAGAAGCCAGTTTGAATATAGTGAATGAGCATCAGGAGGGCTATTCTGTTACAAAGAGAAGGGCTGAGTATTGAGAACGGATGTAGAATCTGCAATTTTAATCTGCATGTAGGACAAGAGAATGCTGTGGCAAACTCCATTCAACACCTATTCGGAGTATTATCTCTCTAAAGGTAGTCTGAATTTAAATCGCTTCATAACTTTATGAGACATGACTCCTCGCCCTCTCACTGGCCTTTTACCTCTTAACACACCCCATCATCTTCATAATTCACCTTCTTATTGTCTCGATTAGCCTCGTTGCAAAAATATGAGACGTTAAGCCCAAATATCCATCTATCTAAGCTTGGAGCCCGGTGGTCGGTAGAGAGCCACTAGTTCCAAGTAGCCGAGCTGGGTTTTAACTGCGACGCCTGCTGTTTCTAGTTTTCCAGTTGTGGGGATGTAGATGCTGTGGTGCTGGACATCGCAGCGTACCAGGACTGCAACTCCATTAGCCTCGTTGCAGAAATATGAGACGTTAAGCCTTAATATCATCTCTTTGGGTTCTGGAGGTCTATCAGTTCTGTGGACGGTGTAATTTGCGATGTTGAGCGTCGTCTTGTCAGCCAGGTGCGTCTCGGGTAATAGTAGCGCATGGATGTTATGTTGCTGTAAGAAGTGCGGTAGTTCTTGTTTTCTTTGCTGTATGCCATTGGCATTCCAGGCGGCTACATTATAAATGTCTGTCCTTAAAGGTGTGCAGGCATTTTGGATTGAGGTTTTTGCTGCTTGAACGAGTGTTTTGATGAGAGATTTGACGATCGGGTTGGATGTGATTGCGAGGACTGCCTCGGCGAGCTTGTTGATGAGGTCCCAGGTGTTTTCGTCGATGGGCGCTGACTGTTTGGACTGGGTGTTGTGTTCTTGATTTATGTTTTCCGTGGTGTGTTCGCGCAGGGGGGTTTTGGTGGCTTCTTTAGGCATTTTCACTAGGGTGGCCGGCGTCGGTGGTGTGGTAACTGGACTCGTGCGTGGTATTGTTGGTTCAGAGGTCTTGGTCGCGGCGGCGTAAGAGAATCCCTCCCGTCTTGTTGGTAATGGCACAATGGCCGAGGTTGTTCTTGGTGTTCTTTGCGAAGACTGCTGTTCTTGTCGTGCTGATTGTTTGTTTCCAGGCTGCTTTGTCCTTAGACTCGTTCATAGACCGGGCACCGGCGGTAGCTTGTTGGGTGCGGGCCTCTGCAGTGGCAGCAGGTTGCAGGTGTATCTCTTGGTTTCTTGCAGAGAGTGCTCTTGTGTTCTCCCGCACATTTGAAACAGCGGGGGCGCGAATCGCAGAAGAGCTCGAGTGGCCAAACCCCTGGCAGTTGAAGCACATGCGTGCGAGGGAGCCTTGTTTGTATAGTTCTGTCGTGACCCGAGTGTAAAGGAGTGTCTTTAGTTCTTGTGGCGATTTACGTCCTGGTCCTGCTTTGGTTGTTACCACGTAGAGTGGCAGTCTTGTGTGTTGCGCATCTCGCTTCTTGAGTTGGCGGACTTCTTGCGCCGCGTGGCCTTGGTCGGCTAGGGCGTCTAGGACATCCTTCTCCGGGACGGAGGCGTGGAGCCCACGGATGACAAACCTGGATTGCTTTTGGTCCTCGTTTGCGTACGTGTGGTACTGCAAGTTGTTTTGTTTGAGGGTCTGGATGCAGGCTCGATGGTCGGCGTGGTCGGCAACCTTGATGCTTACAGCTCCATCAGCCAGGTGCGTCGGTATGATCTTGTTCGGTTTGGGGTGGGTGGTGTTGCTGAGCCAGGACTGCGAATGCGTTCGCCGTCTTGACAATCTCTGTCAGGTCGTCAGTACTGTTTCTGCGCGCTCTGCGCTTACGCTTGGGCTGGATGAAGCCTCTTTTGTCTGAGTCTTCTATTCCGCTGTTCTTACTAGTTGGTATATATCATCAGCAATTTCAGAGTCTTTCTTAGATGAGAGGGAGTTTGTGCCGACGTAAATAATCAAAGTTTTGACAGAGAAATCAACTGTTGATTTATCCAGTCTTGCTTGGAGTTGATATGGTTGTATACCAGAGTATGTGGCAAGTTGATACATTTTCTTGTCATTTATTGCATGACATCCAGCGAACATTGAGTCAGAAATAACTTTGTTTATCTGCTTACCCGTGCATGCTTCTAGTGGTTGTGGATTAGGCCTAGGCCTAGGCCTAGCAGCATGAGGGTCTGCATTTTGATTAGGCCTACCCCCACTGGTAGGCCTAGGCCTATTTGCATGTGATATGGGCATGCTAGGCCTACCACCCGAGCTTTGTGAGCTTTGTGGTGCAGGACTAGGCCTAGTCATGTGTGTTTCCTGGTTTATACCTGGCCCGAGTTTGGTATTTCATTTGTATATAGGCCTTGGTTTCTCCAGGTTGAGTCAACTGCCAATCTGTATGATTGGCTTTATATGTTTGAGACTCTTCTTCAATAAGTGAGATGTATATTTGGTTTATTTTGGTTTCCAGCGCATTGAAATCGATTTGGCCTAGGTTTAGTAAACACGGGCCTAGGCCTAAGCCTAGCGTATGCTTCTGGTAGGGCCACCCAAGCCGGACTGGTCGAGGAGGAGAAGTCAGACGAAGTGCAGTCCACACCCCAATCCCCTTTCCCCCCCACTGTCCCATTGAATATTTCTCCTCCCACTTGGCCCTGCCCTCCCTTGCTGGACTCCCGTATGACGACTCACGCGACGTACAATGGATCTGATTCGGATGTGGCTTTATTCTTCATTATCATCTTTCTCATCTTCATTATCACCCGCTCATCGTCTCGATTAGCCATCGTTGCATAAATATGAGACGTTAAGCCCCATTAATCAATCAATCAATTCTTCATTGACCAAGTCATCGATATTCTCGTCAAGGCTCTTCTTAAGATATTGTGCCATGTTTTCGTGTTACTTTGAGGTTAGGATTTCAACGTTTGCACGCGGTGAGACTTGCTTACGCTATTTTTGCGGACGTAGGCATCCAATTGTTGTTAGTTTCATTTTATAAGTGAATGTTATGACTTACCAATTATCTGTATTGAATCAGCTAATTTTAAGTGTTTTTAGATTTCATTTAGCTGTTTATTTAGAGTGATAGCCTAGGCCCTACCCAATGGCTAAAATGCTCGTTTTGCATTTACATTTCACAAAAACCACTGCAGGATCGCTACTGATAACAATTACACACCTTCCTTAATCATAAATGTTCATTATTTTTCCGTCATAGTAGTTGAAGGAAACTGTTTTTAACCACAATTTGAATTTATTTGAAGAGCCCAAGCCCTCGCACGTCACACGGCCGCCATCCAGGTTAGTCTCCAGGTTAGTCCAACGCAAAGCCAAAGCCTTTCAAAAGCGTAGAATGTAACCCGACTCGGCGAGCCGAGCGAAGTGCTTTACTTGCGTGAAGGGCTTTCCAGGCCGATCCTGTTAAGACAGATGAAATTTACTCCCTTTTCTTTCTCAATGAGTTCTTTTTGGGTGTCCCTGGCCAAAAAAGTCTCTTCAAACACTTCTTTAAGTGATTTTGAGCAAGATGGGTTGTTGTTCCCCTCCAGAGGGCATGTGTTCAATTGATGATGTACTTGTGTTGGGTGTTATTTGTAGTGCCGGTACGGGTGGAGTTTTTGGAAGTAAAGCTGGTGAAACATCCGTAGAAGTATGGTGATTTCGAGGATTTGATTGATTGAATGTTTCATTTTCGACTGAATCTGTGTTATCTAATACCTGATTTAAGATGTTAGGTAGGTCTGTGTCTAGGCATAAATTCTGTGGTGCAGTTGGTGTCTGTGTAGGTCCCTTATCCAAAACAAATGACTGCCAAATGCTGAACAGCATTTTAGCTTCATCATTACCTGTCCAAATGCCATCTTTCGTACTTCTAAATTGCTCTAGAATGTAAGGATCGATTTTCGCTTCCGAGTAGTCGAGATGTGACTGTGACTCCACCGGAATTTCTTCATCTACCCTTGGGATAGGTTCTTTATGTTTCACCACACATTTAGCATAATCTATGTTGTCGGCGTTGTATGGATTTAGTCCAGTTACGCGAAAACCTAAAATAATCGCTTTTTTGAGATCGGTATTATGAATAGCTTCATCCACAGCAGTACAAAATGTGTACCCGTTGACCTCCTCCCCATCGTGAGTTATACTCCACTTTTTTGTTATTTTCAGCCACTGCAATTTCAAGGGTCTAAACACAGCCACATGCAAGGGTTGCAATATGGCTGTTGCATTTGGAAGAAGTGCAATTAAAATAATGCCTTCATTGTTGCAGAGCTCATTTAAATGTTCCGTAATATGTGACTTATGGCCATCGAGAAAGAGAATTACAGGACGAAGGACATCATTATCTTTCAGATACGGCAGAAACACGTTTGCCATGAAATCAAAAAAATTTCCCCAGTCATCCAGCCTTTCTCTGACCTCCCCACTCCCCAAGAATGTGGGCAGCTATGTACGATTTGCGTTGGAATTCGCTCGTAATACTATGTTTACACTAGGCTCGCTAACAGCAGTTAAGCCACTTACTTCTGTTTAGAATGTAATGTGAACGTAACGCAGTTAGCCCTAACTGACATCAAGCACTAACTGCGTTTGGTGAACGTAGTTAGCGGTTAACTTAGATCAATTTGCCACAGCCTTGTTGACAATCATACATGTTTTCAAAAGATACCAGGCGGTCAGTTGCGTTATAGGGCACTAGCAACACCAAAAGACAACAATAGAAGGAATAAATTGAACTGATGGACAAACCATCAGCTGTCAAAATAATAAAATTGCAAACCATAGAAATAAAAACAAGTGTATAGCATTAGTAACTGCTCGCCATTTAAAACTTTTAATGATAGAAAACGACTAAATGAAAGTTTTGTATGTGTTTGTTTGTTTTTTGTTTTGTTTTTCAAAATCAGACGAAATTATTTTTTAACAGCTTGTTGTTTGTCCATCGAATCAATTCATTTGTTTTATTGTTGTATTTTGGTGTTGCTAGTTGGTGTGACCGTTCCTGGGTAGGCCTAGGCTATTCCGCTATTTCTTTTAATAAAATTCGTCGTTCGTTAATAAAATTCGTGAAGCTATGGATTCCTCGTGTTCGGGAGGTATTGCAGAGAAGGCAGAAAAGGTGTTGAAGAGACAACTGGACGGACCATGAAATTTTGGTCCTTATAAATGTGTGGGTTGAGGTTATGTAAGACGCTGCTACTCTTCCAATTGCTGCAGCATATCTTCTTTTCTGCCTCACTTCTTTTACCAACATACGTATACGGCGTAGAAAGGTCGACCTTTGTAGCAAATACTGCAATGTAATTGTTAAAAATATTAACAAACACTATTTTTTTTCTACAAATGGCATGTTGTTATTACTTCAACCACAGACAGTACAAAACAAAACACGTATCTCAAACAGAGCCAAAAGCCGTGCACAGCCTTCTATATCGTCATAAAATCACGAAATATAGTACCGCGGTGGCTGTGCATGACGTCACACACTGCCCATACATAAATTCCAGTGTGAACAGTTGACACAGGATCACACAAATATACCGAATGACCTTGAACGTCGCTAACCGCTGTTAGCCTTAACTGCTGTTAGCGAGCCTAGTGTGAACATAGTATAAGGGAAAAGGGCTAGCGGTGGCGCCATTTCTCCATTTGCATGAACTGTGAACAAAACAGTTATACAGTCTTTATCTGAATTCTTTGAAACATTGTAGACGGATTATCCTCGAGGACCAAGAATATTTCCTCCTTTTGGGGAAAGAAAAACGGCCGTTTCATCACAATTCCAAATGCGACTTGGGTCGTCAAAAATTGAAAGATCCACTTCATCTTCTGTCAGCAAATGTAGAACTTCTGCATGCCAAGTTCGAATACTTTTCTCTGTAACGAGTGAGCGATGAGTCCCCAAGTGCTCGCTCTGCTTTACCGACACTTCTGGGAACCTCCGCAAGAAACCTTCTAGCCATTTCCTGGAAGGGCGATTGTCTACAAACGGAGTTGTAAGATTGAGTGCTAATATTCCTTTTTTTTACAGAATCAGCTAGTGCATCAGTATCCAGTGGAAATCCCCTCCTTGCCAAATGTAGTACATAATCACACAACTTTCTCTCTACATCGGCAGGCAATACAGAGACAGGTCACATGTGTAGCATGGGCAGGAGCTCTACTGTTAGTTTTATTCCACAGTGTGGCTCGTGGAACACCAAACAATTTACTGGCCCTTGACAGTGGCATGCCTGATTCAATAGCACTCAATGCACTTTTTACTTTGCTTTGTGAATAAAGTAGCCGCTTTTGAATATCCTTTACTTTAGGCCTACTTTTAGGCTTAGGTCTAGTGTCTTAGGTCCTGCTTTTACTTTCATTTTCCAGGCCTAGCTTTATATTAGACCTACAAACAAAACATGAATTAAGGTTCTTGAGGTCTAATCTACATTCTAAATGAAATATGGCTAACTGCAGTTTAATAAAACATATTATGGGCACATAAGGTTCTAGTTTTGGGCACTATAAAAATGCTGTGGGGCAGCTGGTGGGTTAAAGAAATGAAGACTCTATTTGATATGAAAAATGTTTTTGGGCTTGAAAAGGTCAAAACACAAACTCTTAAAAGTGACTTTTATTAAAATCCCACTTATGGGAACTCTGCCCATAACTAGTTTGATATTGCTAACTAGAAACAATTGCGGGCACCCCCCCTATTACAAGAATTAACTTACCTCAAAAGTTGTTGACCCCAACAACATGCATATGATTATGAATCCCTATTGGCATAAAGTAAATGCAGTTTGACATAGTTCTAGTTAATAGTAATTTAAAAAATATATTTGTTTCATCATGTGAGCTTAACAACATCAGTAATACATACCTTCAGAAAACAAATGGTCAACACTCACTTTCCATCAAAGTTTTCCCTCCATTTTAATACCTGCCCAGGGACTGTTACCTTATCGTGGTGGGCAGGTTTGCGTGCTTTTTTGATCCCGAGAGCTATGCCGGCGGAAGCGTATGCTTCTGGTAGGGCCACCCAAGCCGGACTGGTCGAGGAGGAGAAGTCAGACGAAGTGCAGTCCACACCCCAACCCCCTTTCCCCCCCCACTGTCCCATTGAATATTTCTTCTCCCACTTGGCCCTGCCCTCCCTTGCTGGACTCCCGTATGACGACTCACGCGACGTACAATGGGTCTGATTCGGATGTGGCTTTATTCTTCATTATCATCTTTCTCATCTTCATTATCACCCGCTCATCGTCTCGATTAGCCATCGTTGCATAAATATGAGACGTTAAGCCCCATTAATCAATCAATCAATCGAGTCAAGTGGCAACTACTCGACTCGACTCGAATTTTCGAGTACTCGCACTTCCCTACTTCTTTGCACTTCTCACAAGATCGTACATATCTCCCGTGATGTCGTCTGGAGATTTGCATGACTTGATTAGGTTGGTGCCCACATGCAGAAACACAGTCAATTCACTTAAATATCTCTAGCTGTCTTTGACTGTTCTAGCTTGTTTTGGAGTTGGCTCGGCCGAATTCCAGGGTAGGCCGATACTGTTGGTCTAAGATCTTCTTGTAGCTCATTATAACTTTCTGCAATGTTTTTAATTATTGAGTCTCCTACTCCTATTAACATGAGTCGTCTCAATATTCTGGACGAGTGCGACACGGGCCAATGTCGTTCACAGCAAATGGCAGATTGTCTAATGTGTTGAATCACACTCACCGAGTCAGTTGGAGTAACATTACATTTCCCAACATATTTTTTAACTGATGACCACATTTGTTCGATTGGGTTAAATTGGCAGTGATAAGAAGGAACCTAATTTCCCCAAAAGTCTACTCAAGTGCCGAGGAGAGTTATGGGAACTCTGTATCGTCGTTCATAAGCTTCTGGTAAACTATATCGACTAAGGGGGATGTTTGTGACTGAAAAATTGATATACAATCCTAAGAATTATGTCACACAAGAAGCTATCAACTTTTTGAAACAATCGCTTTTTATTTCCTCAGTTCTTTGGAGTTTTGGAAGTGGGTCGTCGCACTATTTTGGATATAGTGTTCTATCAAAGCCTGTAGCTTCTGAAGTTTTTTAATGTTACCTCTATTGTACCCATTAGCACTTAAATACGCATGAACGTTTTAAATAACTGCCCGAGTTTCTTTTGAAATGTGTTGCCCGATGCATTGTTTATTCAATGAGACGCGTATGTCACTGGTATTGCTGTTGTTCACAACGTTATCAACTCCGGAATTCCCATCGCTTAGGTCATCCACGTGAATGTCTTCTTTCTCTTCACTCAGGTCTTCCCCGTCTCAATGTCCATATCTACTACTTCATAATCAATGTCATTGTCGCCCACCTCGGCACCATTATTTACATTATTTACACGTGAATCGGACAACGGTCTTCAACACGCCATTCCTGCCCATGGACTGCTACCTTATTGCGGTTGGCAGGTTTGTGCGCATTGATGATTCCTGGAGCTATGCCGGCGGAAGGGTATGCTTCTGGGTGGAGTTTTACTCGACAATGTTTCACGTCGGGTCGATGAAGTTTATTGTTAGCTTCAGTCCGACCGTAATTAACTCCCTTATTGTGTTGGTAAAAATTATTTGAATTGAATTAAATATATTCGTAAAAAATAAATTGATAATATTTATTTTTCGTGTTGGTTCCCACGTTGGAACCTATAGTCACAAACTGAAACTCGAAACACATTGTTGTTGTTTATTTTTTCTCGGTTGTTGTTTCCGTCACTCGTTGACGCACCACCTCAATTCTGTTGTTATTGTTTCACAGCTCAAGATCTGTTTGTCGCAGTAATACAATATAATGTTGGATTTTAGTGAGAAAATTCTTAAGAAATTATAACAAGCAAGCATAAGTGAGATGTAGTTAAACATGGTCTAAACATTGCATAGGGCAGTAATAATTGAACAAAACATTCGAAAACATCTACCCAACCCAGGGATTTTGAGTATGCTGCTCCATATGTATCGTAACATATAGGCTTATACAGTAGCGGCTTGTTGGCCATTGTCCGGGTGGGGGGTGGGGGGCACATATTACTTGTGAAACACAAGGCCACAACTTTAAATTACACGATACATTTAGTGAATAGTTAATATACTTATTACTCACCTATTGGTAGAGGAAGTCCACACTTCTATCCTCTGTCTTTCGCTCGCGCAAACTTCTCAATGACGAGATAATTGGATGATGATGATTGATTAATGGGGCTTAACGTCTCATATTTATGCAACGATGGCTAATCGAAACGATGAGCGGGTGATAATGAAGATGAGAAAAATGATAATGAAGAAAAAAGCCACATCCGAATCAGATCCATTGTACGTCGCGTGAGTCGTCATACGGGAGTCCAGCAAGGGAGGGCAGGGCCATGTGGGAGGAGAAATATTCAATGGGACAGTGGGGGGGAAAGGGGATTGGGGTGTGGACTGCACTTCGTCTGACTTCTCCTCGACCAGTCCGGCTTGGGTGGCCCTACCAGAAGCATATGCTTCCGCCGGCATAGCTCTCGGGATCAACAAAGCACGCAAACCTTCCCACCACGATAAGGTGGCAGTCCCTGGACAGGTAATTGGAGTTGAGCAGTTTATTTCCAAATTGTTTTTCAATTGATAACATCGCCAATGCGCTTAGTCTGTCTTGTGACATAGAGTTCCTGATAAATGTCTTAACACGTTTAAAGTTCGAGAAGCACCGCTCACTTTCAACTGTCTTCGTTGGAATTGTGCATAATAGGCGCTCTCATTTCACAGTTTCTGAAAACGTGGTTGTGAGATTGTTAGATATAAACAATTGTAGGATTGAAATGAGTCCATCTGCACTGTGAAAAACCGTTTCGACTGTAGAGAACTTCCAGATCGGATTGTAACCTATTTCTTTGCAAACACCTGCCCAGGGACTGCCACCTTATCGTGGTGGGCAGGTTGGCGTGCTTTGATGATTCCTGGAGCTATGCCGGCGGAAGCGTATGCTTCTGGTAGGGCCACCCAAGCCGGACTGGTCGAGGAGAAGTCAGACGAAGTGCAGTCCACACCCCAATCCCCTTTCCCCCCCACTGTCCCATTGAATATTTCTCCTCCCACTTGGCCCTGCCCTCCCTTGCTGGACTCCCGTATGACGACTCACGCGACGTACAATGGACTACAAACCAGGGACTGCCACCTTATCGTGGTGGGCAGGTTTGCGTGCTTTGTTGATCTCGAGAGCTATGCCGGCGGAAGCGTATGCTTCTGGTAGGGCCACCCAAGCCGGACTGGTCGAGGAGGAGAAGTCAGACGAAGTGCAGTCCACCCCAATCCCCTTCCCCGTATGACGACTCACGCGACGTACAATGGATCTGATTCGGATGTGGCTTTATTCTTCATTATCATCTTTCTCATCTTCATTATCACCCGCTTATCGTCTCATTAAGCCATCGTTGCATAAATATGAGACGTAAAGCCCCATTAATCAATCATGCAATAAAACAATAAGTAACGAGTTACATAATCTTGGTGACGCAAAATGACCTAACTGGTTGAAGCGCCCTTAGAACCAATAAACTCAATAAACTCAACTCGACTACATACAACGAGACAAGCGTTAGTGTACAAGTGCGATCGTATATTCATTCCGAATACTAGTATTATTATTATTATTATTATTATTATTATTATTATTATTATTATTATTATTATTATTATTATTATTATTATTATTATTATTATTATTATTATTATTATTATTATTATTATTATTATTATTATTATTATTATTATTATTATTATTATTATTATTATTATTATTATTATTATTATTATTATTATTATTATTATTATTATTATTATTATTATTATTATTATTATTATTATTATTATTATTATTATTATTATTATTATTATTATTATTATTATTATTATTATTATTATTATTATTATTATTATTATTATTATTATTATTATTATTATTATTATTATTATTATTATTATTATTATTATTATTATTATTATTATTATTATTATTATTAGTAGTACAATAGTGTACAACTTTTCAACAAATTTCTACATATTCCCTGCCCAGGGACTGCTACATTATCGTGGTGGGCAGGTTTGCGTGCTTTGTTGATCCCGAGAGCTATGCCGGCGGAAGCGTATGCTTCTGGTAGGGCCACCCTAGCCGGACTGGTCGAGGAGGAGAAGTCAGACGAAGTGCAGTCCACACCCCAATTTCCTTTCCCCCCACTGTCCCATTGAATATTTCTCCTCCCACTTGACCCTGCCCTCCCTTGCTGGACTCCCGTATGACGACTCACGCGACGTACAAAGGATCTATTCGGATGTGGCTTTATTCTTCATTATCGTCTTTCTCATCTTCATTATCACCCGCTCATCGTCTCGATTAGCCATCGCTGCATAAATATGAGACGTTAAGCCCCATTTATCAATCATATTCTAAATATTCAAATAGCTACCACTCTAAATGTTGCACAATCCTCTACCACAGGTCTGGTTTTCAGTTACAGAAACACTTGACTTATATGAAATATTCAAAAAACGGATGCATGTATTCTTACCACAAGTAGCGGCCGCCTCGCATACCCCAACTTCCGGCACCTCTGCGACTTCAATTAACTCTTCTTCAAACAACAAGACAATCTTCAACATATGATGACTATGAGAGTACAACTGTGTCCTACAACAATCACTACCTACGACATCACATCTAGACTAGAAACTGCACATTAATTACCAAGTCTAGCGTAGGCCTACTCCATCTAGGCTTTTCAGAAATTCACGTTTATTAATCAAAAAAATTGATGTATGTATTCTTACCAAAGTAGCGGCCGCCAAGAGTAGCGTAGGCCTACTCCATCTAGGCTCGTCTTCAGGCCTAGACCAACGGCCTACACGCCTAGTATTATTCCTACTACTATTATTATCGCTAGGTAGGCCTACAAACTGTAATCAAGTTACAATTTCCTTTCCAGTAACATTCTTTGAAAGAAATACTTAGCTTTAGAGACGTCTTCGTCAACGAACAAGACAAATCATTTACGTTGTTTATTTCCAACCAACAGCTTATTGCAATGATATTTGCGCATGCCATCAAAGCCAACTAGTGAAAGAGAAAAAACCTTGCTCGGCTATCTTTTGAAACTGAGAGTTTTTTGCGGGAAAACCGCGAAAGGGTTGAGCAGGATGCTGGGTGAGTGCGGGGCTGCGCCGGCCTGGCGGGAAGCCTCACGCCGTCGTCCGCCAATGCTGTCTGCTCGCCTCAGGAGGTATACTTGCAAGCACTCCTGCCCCTTCTTTCTTTTCCTGTGCGTCCCGAGACTGAATGAGTGAAGTGGGGAGTGTTCAAACGCCTGAAGTGTCCTCGTACAATCGCCGGGGGGGTAATAATGACGCCGTTCATGGCGGACGACACACGTGCGTGTGCGTGTCATCAACACACGCAGAAGATGCACCCGCGATACTACTAATAGAAGTGTGGTAGTACACAACCCAACACACACACGCACTCGAATGCAGACACCACTGGTCCATGATGTATGAAGTGAACTAATTATATACTAAAGCTAGAATAGCAGGCGAACCTGCCCAGGGTTTGCTACCTTATCGTAGTGGGCAGGTTTGCGTGCTTTGCTGATCCCGAGAGCTATGCCGGCGGCAGCGTATGCTTCTGGTAGGGCCACCCTAGCCGGACTGGTCGAGGAGGAGAAGTCAGACGAAGTGCAGTCCACACCCCAATCCCCTTTTCCTCCCCCTTCCCCTTCCCCTTTCCACCCCGCCCTCATATTGGCCCCTTTCCTCCAAACAGCCCCCTATTTCATCTTCCTAATCACCCACTCATTGTCTCGATTAGCCTCGTTGCAAAAATATGAGACGTTAAGCCCAAATATCAATCAATCAATCGTGGTGGGCAGGTTTGCGTGCTTTGTTTGATCCCGAGAGCTATGCCGGCGGAAGCGTATGCTTAGGGCCACCCTAGCAAGACTGGTTGAGGAGGAGAAGTCAGACGAAGTGCAGTCCACACCCCAATCCCCTTTCCTCCCCTTTCCCATTTCCTCCCCGCCCTCCTCCTACTTGCCCCTTTCCTCCAAACAGCCCCCAATTTCATCTACATTATCACCTATTCAACGTCTTAATTAGCCGAGTTGCAAAAATATAAGACGGTAAGCCCAAATATCAATCAATAGCAGGCGAACCAATCCGGTTCATCCTTGTCCCTGATTGGTTCGGCGCGAGTACCACTGGGCCCTTACCAATCCGAACTCTCCTTCCATTAGTTAGGCCAGAGTACTGGACCTCTCCCAATCCTAACTAAAATTATTCATTACCTTACATGGTGGTAAACAGCCCACCAGTGGGCGATTCAACATCTTAAGTAAGTATTGGTGTGAAGCTGTAGATAGATGTTTGAACATTTCATTATGCAAGTTGTCAGGTCCGGGGGCGCTGTTAGAAAAGAGACCCTGTCCCTTCCCTCCCACTGTCCCACTGAATATTTCTTTTCCCACTTGGCCCTGCCCTCCCTTGCTGGACTCCCGTATGACGACCCACGCGACGTACAATGGGTCTGACTCGGGTGTGGCTTTATTATTCATCATCATCTTTCTCATCTTCATTATCACCCGCTCATCGTCTCGATTAGCCATTGTTGCAAAAATATGAGATGTTAAGCCCCATACATCAATCAATCAATCTGACCCCATTTCGTGTGAAACCAAGGCAAGGCATGGCCCAGCCATCTAAATTAACAATAGAACCGCGCCGCCCCGCACCTCCACCTTCTACAGCAGTGGGTATACAGACAACGCGCGCCTCGGCTGACAATTGTCAGTCGACGTTAGGCTCTTGAATGAGAAGGACGTGATAGGGACTCGTGAACAAGCCAGATGCAATTCTGGCGGAACGTCGAGCAATGGGTGACCGACTTCGGTCTGCACCAATATACTTACACAAGCAAGATAATATCCCGGAAGATAACAAATGCATTTGTATGGATAAATAAAATTACTAGACTATCAAAAGAATAACAAGGTGGAAATAAATTATCCATGGCAGCATTTGCAGACTGTTCTATTTAAAAATGTCAGTTTGTTCTAGCTTCATAACGGAACCGCCAAAGCTCGTCATCATCGTCGTCTGTCAGTCATCGCTGTCAGTCATCGCTTGCATGAAGGCTTATGATTATTGGCTCAACTCCCCGGGTATCCATGCCCATTTCTGTGGCACAAGTCTCTCTTATCAGTTTTTCACAGTTGTCGACTCGTTTTGACATTTCCGCTGCCGCTATGGATCATCTGAAACTCTTTTGTGTTTTCCACTGTTTTTTTCCGTTCCTCCCAATATTGTCCTCGTAGATTTGTTTGGTAGAAGGCCCTATTTACTAACATGTATAGGTTAGTGCATTTAGACCTAGGACTAAGAACTACTTTAATTACGTTACTCTAGCAACTAGAGTGGAACTAGAGTTACAAGCATCAGTTATTGTATGTTCGTTCTTAATATTATTATCATGTTTATTATTGTCATATTGTGACACAAAGACTTCGTCCATATACCAAGAGGTATATTCCCCGAACCCCTCCGAGAAGAAAAATGTTTTGTCCTTGCTTAAATTGATACCAAGCAATGCCAATAAGCGCCTGTTCATCTCAATACACTTTTTATTGTCGACCATGGTATTTGAGAGGTACAGGCTCATTGAATCGTCGCTTGATCGGAGGGTCACGACCTTTATTAATCTCGGGTCCATTCGATGATTTGTGGCGAGAAGTCCCAGTGTTATAGAGGCAGCGTTCAACATCCCTATGAGCATGCCGCAACTCGCCCTTAATGCTGTTCGGTCCTCGGTTATTAGATGGTTTACGTTTCAGTACCATACATGGATCCTCCCATTAAAATGATGAGCGCATTCATCGGTCCAAACTCCAATTGAGTATTGCCCTTCATCTTCCATCACAGGCCCAGGACCTAGCTTCACAGTCTTCAAGGCTTGAAGGAAGTTCCCAGCAATGGCTATTGAGGAGAAGAGCTTCCCAAACTCAGAGGCCTCATGGAGTGCTAGCTCCATTCTGAGAGAGTCATCAATTAAAAAACGATGCATTAGAGCAAATGCCAAGAACGAAAGGCACTCGTTCCACTTACTAGCATCCTCCGTTCCCTGAGACGTCTGAGTATATATATTACTGAGTGTATCCTTTGTATCCTTTCTTTACATATTGCAACCAACAAAGTCTGAGAAATCATATATATATATTGTTTATATATTTGTTTTAAGAGATCCCCATCTACTTATCATGGTGGGCAGGTTTGTTCGCTTTGATGATTCCTGGAGCTATGCCGGCATCCATTTCGTTGCAGACGGAGCAAGTAGGCCTACACGAAGGAAGAGAACACAAAAATCCTGACTTACTTATTACAAGCCAGATGGTTCGAAAGAGTAGGAGGGAACACCCTGTGGGGAGGGGAGGAGGGATTCTTGCATTTTCCCTTGAGCTTCATTGTCATGATTGTCTTCATTGTTCATGTTTGTCTTCATTGTTCATGATAGTCTCTGCGCCCGCCCGCAGGAGGGGTTCGTGCATTTTCCCTTGAGCTTCATTTTCATGAGTGTCTTCATTGTTCATGATTGTCTTCATTGTTCATGATTGTCTCTGCGCCCGCCCCCAGGAGGGGTTCGTGCATTTTCGCTTGAGCTTCATTTTCATGAGTGTCTTCATTGTTCATGATTGTCTTCATTGTTCATGATTGTCTCTGCGCCCGCCCGCAGGAGGGGTTCGTGCATTTTCCCTTTAGCTTCATTGTCACGATTGTCTTCATTGTTCATGATTGTCTCTGCGCCCGCCCCCAGGAGGGGTTCGTGCATTTTCCCTTGAGCTTCATTGTCATGATTGTCTTCATATTTCATGATTGTCTCTGCGCCCGCCCCCAGGAGGGGTTCGGTTATGGGCTGCAGTGCAACTTACTCCACCCCGTTCTCAAGTTCGGGGTTCGCGGCCCGATAGGAGGTGAGAACGACGCCCTTTGACTCGCTAATCTCCATTATTTTCATCCAAAACAGAATAATACGTTGATTGTGATATTGAAACATTATTAAAATGATTGAAAAATGAATACTACGTTTAATAACGTTTATATTTGGTCTTGAAGAATGCAGTAAAACAAGAATCGGTTACAGGTTACAGCCAAGTACTGACTCATGATCACATGAACAGTTCAACCAAATGAGTTCAACAATTGTCACTTGTGAGACATAACATTGTGTCTATTACATTAAGACGCGTTGTAGCGATGTCTCCAAAAGGATACACTAAGATAATCAAACAATGTACTCACATAGTAGTCAGTATTATCCGCACAGTCGGCACACAACACAGCACACTACACAGGTATGTTCCTCCCTGCTCTAAGCTCACCGCAAGACTGAGCGGTGAGTAAGGGATAACGCGAGACCTTTGCCTCGTAACGTCACTACCACACATTTTACTCTCTGTACACTGGCGTATGTGAGCTTTACGGCTCGTACTTTTACAACGACCTGCCCAGGGACTGCCACCTTATCGTGGTGGGCAGGTTTGCGTGCTTTGTTGATCCCGAGAGCTATGCCGGCGGAAGCGTATGCTTCTGGTAGGGCCACCCAAGCCGGACTGGTCGAGGAGGAGAAGTCAGACGAAGTGCAGTCCACCCCAATCCCCTTCCCCGTATGACGACTCACGCGACGTACAATGGATCTGATTCGGATGTGGCTTTATTCTTCATTATCATCTTTCTCATCTTCATTATCACCCGCTCATCGTCTCGATTAGCCATCGTTGCATAAATATGAGACGTTAAGCCCCATTATCAATCATCACTTTTACAACGAGGATAATCGAGACAAGTAGATGATCATCAAGATGATTATAACATCCGTGTCCAAGCCGGGACTCGAACGTGGAACGTAGGACCTAAAATGTATTTATCTTTTTCCCCTTTCAAGTAGTTGTTTGGCCGTTGGCCATTCGTTAGGAGTTTGATTCGTTTGGAGGCTCGCTGTCACTTCGCGCACTTGTCTGGAGTGATTACCTTTCCTCTTAGTCGTGTCTGGGTACTTGCGACACACACGAGCAAAATGGTTCAGATTGTGGTATTTATTGCATGCTTGTCCAATACCTAAGTCAATATTGTCTTGGTCATGCATTCCAAGCAATCAGTTACGACAAATTTAAAATAGTTTTGGATGTGTTCATAGCCTAAAATCTGGAGCACTTCTTGTGCATTGCACAATCATGTAGGACTGACTGTAGATAGCTTTTATAGTTTTTTCCTCCAGACCTGGGCGTTGGCTGTCGTCTGGACCAGCAGCAGTCTTACTTTTGCCCCCCTTGTAGTTGGTCTTGATCAAGGTTGGCAATTCAAAGAGGATAACTAGTAGATAGTTGCTAAAAATGCCCGGACTCTCTGACGCTTGGTTTACCATAAAGTGTGTACTTTCTATCATAATGCCAGTTCCTGGGTAGATCTCGGCCCGTCTGGGCCCGAGGAAGAATAGGCCCACAGTGACTCTGCTAGTCGTAAGAGGCGACGAAAGGAGACCCTTTCCCTTGCCCCCCCACTGTCCCACTTAAGATTTCTCCTCCCAATGGCCCTGCCCCTCCCTTGCCGGACTCCCGTATGACGACCCACGCGACGTACAATGGACCCGATTCGGATGTGGCTTTGTTCTTTATCATCATCTTTCTCATCTTCATTATCACCCGCTCATCGTCTCGATTGGCCATAGTTGCGAAAATATGAGAGTTTAAGCCCCATTAATCAATCATCTGGGTAGATCTCAACCTGCAAAATAAAATACCATACATAACCACATGATAAAAAATACTTTAATAATATGTTTTACAAAATGTATTTCGTCATAGAAATGTATAATGTAAAATGTATTTTGATATACTTAAAATAAATTTCCAATTTGGTTCGTTCAGCGTTCAGGGTTGCAATATTATCGTTGTTCCAGATCCAGGAATGATGATGAGCCCGAAGAATACTCTGATGTGATGCTGCCTTTGTAGAGGCATCCTCGTATCTCACCTACTCACCGTCAAATATGATACGTAAAACACAAATATGATTACGATTTTATATATAGTTCATAGTAACACCCATACACAGTCTTCTTATTGGAGCAATGTGTACAAACCTTTGCTGTCACTTTGTAAGTCTCATTAGGTGTAGCATACACCTACCATTCCTCATTTTTAAATACCCTGTATTATTTAAGGAAACTCATCAGCTTTATCTGGATTTGCCGCAGGATTCCTCTCTTTACAGAAAACAAGAAAACTGATGAAAAAAAAAACCGTAGGTAAATATAAAATAACTTGAAAAGGCATAGGAGAACAATGATAATATAGAAGCAAAGCATGCATTAGCATTGAAAAACTCTTATAGACTACAGGGGTGATCTTTCTCTTCCTGGTCTGCCTGCCCACGGACTGCTACCTTATCGTGGTGGGCAGGTTTGTGCGCTTTGATGATTCCTGGAGCTGTGCCGGCGGAAGCGTATGCTTCTGGTAGGGCCACCCTAGCCGGACTGGTCGTGGAGGAGAAGTCAGACGAAATGCAGTCCAACCTCCCCCCTCCCTTTTCCACCCCGCCCTCCTACTTGCCCCTTTCCTCCAAACAGCTTCATATCTCATCTTCATGTATCACCCACTCATTGTCTCGATTAGCCTCGTTGCAAAAATATGAGACGTTAAGCCCAAATATCAATCAATCATCTTCCTGGTCTGGCTCGACTCAGATGCACGTGGTCAAACTCCAGGTGTTCCTCTTCCCTGGTAGCTCGGGCCTCCTCGAACCGGGCTCGGGCTTTTAAAATCCGGAGTTCGACCGACGGGATCTCGGCCCGAGCTACCTCGGCTCGCTCCCGAGCAGCATCGGCACGGGCACGTGATAGAGCAGCGTCCATGTCGGCTCTGGCTTCACGCATTCGAATGTCGTGCAGCACGTCTTTCTGCTCTTGTGTCGACTTGAGCTGCGACATTCGAAGCTGGTGTTCCTCACGGACAACACCAAACCTATTTCTAGCAGTGCTATGGCTAGTTCCATCCCCAGAAACGTTGGCACTGCGAGTGGGAGTATCTTCACTAGTGGCAGAAGAATGCCCCAATGACGGCACAGTGCTAAGTTCCGTCAACAATCAAAACATCCGAGCATTTAGGTGCTAAAGTTCTTATATAATTGGTTTGAATTAAGAGGTACGTTAATAAGTTATTTGCATCCACTTCAAAACAAATACTGTTACAGTGTTTTTCTCCAAGTTTAGGCAATTTGTTAACCAACACTGTGGACTGAAAGAGTTGCTCTCTTCTTGCAGTGGTGGACGATGGGAGATAGTTAACGAAATCTTCGAGACAAGGTTTTGAACTACAGGTTAGAAGCAGAATCACTTCTTTCATTGCGGCTCGGTCATCAGTTGATCGGGAGTCGACAGTTTTCTTGACTTGCACTTTCTTTGAACTGGAAGCAAATGTCTTACTCTTTCGTTTCGAGATTGTTGCATATATTGACAAAGTTCCAGTGTCAGACGACCAAGGAATTTCTCCACCATTTTATCTTCCTCTCGATGTGCAGTTCTCAAGCTCTTGATGGCATCTTCTGGACACGGCTTAGCTGTAGAAAGTGATCTTAGTTGTGGATTAGTCAAATCCCAGGGGTCAGTGTCCCACTCGTTGAGAGCATCAATCACTGACTCTACTACTACAATATCCTTTTTGATTCTTGATGGTCCTTATTCCGGATATTTATGCTGTGCCTTTTTGAAGTGGCTGATTTCATGAAGATAACGATTTTCGTCGATTTTACAGTTGGTTTGCTATGTTCAAGAATTTTTCATTTACCTCACACATTTTGTTTAGTAAAATCAAATTGATATTTCCCACAAAATCGAACATTGATGTGTAGTTTTTAGATCGCATTTTTTTGCTTGCTCTCGTTCCACCGCCTTATTGAATAATGCCAAACTATCAAACAACAATGACGAGTTCGTGTTTAGGCTGGAACACGTCTTGTCGCGACTAAAAAATTTCCGGCCTCAAAATCGACGCGATCCCTCAACTTAGGCTATTTTCAATAGTTTTTAAGATACAAATATGTATTTAAGATAGTTTCAACTTATGTGTATAGGTTTCGTTGCAGTCGTTAGTAGTATGATACTTCCATTCACCCGAATCTTCTTTGGCATCTGATAATTTTATTCGTGTTAATCCGATGTCATCTCGAATAAAGGAAGCTTCGCGAATCCGTTTCCTACCAAGTTCGGACGTGTAAGGAGTAGTTTTGAGTCAAAATGAATTAGCTGCTAAACAAGAAAGTATGCAGGAAGCGCTAAAGAAAGTTGGTAGTGAACTGAGAAACACAACACAAGGTGTTAAATGTTCCCATACCTCGCTCAACGGCGTGAAGATCCTTGGCAGTAGCTGCGGACGGCTTCTGCTTCTTCATGGGTTATTTCGTAATCCTCCAAACGATGATCCAATCATTCCAATGACGATCCAATCATTCAGATGGGGAATGATTATAAAAACTATATAAATCTTTATATATACAAACTATAAATATATTATGACAAGACTACACAGGTATGTCAAAGACATAGTCATAACTGCTGGTGAATGACCTTACACCACTAATGGTTACTTGCTGTTTGTTTGGTGTAACTGTCGTGCATATAACTGAAGAATCACTTACTGTTTATTTTTTCTTTTCTTTTTATTTTTGAAGACCTGCTTCTTATGGCTTCTATGTCTTCGTCTCTTAGGTTGTAATTTTCTAAACGGGGTTCGATGTAGAACCGGAACCGGTTCCGTAGTGATTCCGAAGTCCTCCCTTGAAATAATGTAAGGAAAGAAAGCATATAAGTACAGTACCGTATATGATACTAAGCTTAGTATATGTGCAACCTACAATAGAACCACGCTTTGACATTCAATAGTGTAACACTATCCATTGCTAGTTAAGTCAAACATGCTAAACCAATTAAATATCCCACTAGACTCGTGTTAACATTTCCCTTGAATAATTTCTGCAAGTTATAAACTAAACTCCCCCCCTCTCCCTGGTTAAGTGGTATAAGATCATGAAAATTGCAAACCCACTTGGAAAAATTAACCCTTGACCCAGGACCCGGGAGTAACATTCGTCCGATACCGATAGGAATCAAATGTCCGCCCACTTATGGTAATATAGGGAAACTTACAACTTAGTAACAAGAAGTCAGACGAAGTGCAGTCCACAACCCCATCCCCTTTCCTCCCCTGTCACCTTTCCTCATGCGCCTTCCGTCTTGCCCCTTTCCTTTAAAGAGCCCCATATTTCATCTTCATTATCACCCACTCATCGTCTTGATTAGCCTAGTTGCAAAAATATAAGACGCTAAGCCCAAATATCAATCACAAGAACTGATTTTCAGTGGGGGAATTTGTAAAATTTAACATGTGCAATTTGGGCGGCACGGACTTAAAAAGCGAAAGCTGTCAACTGCGTGATTGTTCACTGACCTGGCACGACGTTGGCAGCCTGCATCTCCTTCCACAGGCTCTGGAAACGTATTCCCTTATATTATTGTATTTATTGATATTTACCCGCCCGAGAGCGGGAAGGCCAATGTAGGGCACAAATTGCCCTCTATAGCCATAGACAAAAGTGAACTTATAATTAAGACTAAGGACTAACTAATAATAAAAAGTGGCAAACAGGGTGCAAAGTTGTTAAAACACACTAAAAGGTCACACATACAAACAGTTCAAATTGTCAGAACACACTTAATAGGCATCGTAAAAACACACGCAAATGACACGATTAATTAATAAACAAACAAAAAATAGGTCACATAGTAAGAACACACTAAAAAGTAAACGGTAAAACACACGCAAAGAAAGGCAGAACACAAGCATAAGTAATAAAACGAATGAGTTAAAATCAAATTTAATGAATTAAGAATAAAGTGATTGAAATAAAATGAAATGAAATAAAGTTATATACAATAAAATAATAGAGGTGAGAAAGGAAGATGCAGAAACAGACACGGCGACGATCGAATTGGTGATTAGTGAGTAGGTAGGTTATCAAATTTTCGTCCCCTTCCTCCCATATGACGACCCACGCGACGTACAATGGATCTGATTCGGATGTGGCTTTATTCTTCATCATCATCTTTCTCATCTTCATTATCACCCGCTCATCGTCTCGATTAGCCATTGTTGCCACAATATGAGATGTTTAGCCCCATTAATCAATCCATCAGTAATCCTCTCCTTAAAAACTTTTAACAACGTGGAATGTGCCAAGTAAAATTTTGCAATTTGGGAGGCATTTATTAATAACATTAAATTCAACCTGGTCTTTGTCAATTATGATAACATAGCAGTTATGTTATTCTGGATCCAGGCATTTTCAAAAAGCTTTCTTTATCACTATCATCTTTATTTCACCCACTCATTGTGTCAATTAGCCACGTTGAGAAAATATGAGACGTTAAGCCCAAATATCATCATCATCATCATCATCATCATTATTATCACCCGCTCATCGTCTCGGTTAGCTATTGTCTCAGAAATATATTGAGACGTAAGCTCCATTAATCAGTCAATCAATCATTAAATATTTTCACAATTTTGTCTGCCTCAAGTTTCCTAATATTTTTAAAAATGTTGTCATAACATATTTTCAGGGATGACGTGCTTCAGAACTTTTTCCCGCATTTCGAGTTGAAGTATGCCGCTACCATCTCAAATGCCCGTTCCTTTTCTTTTGATGTGATGGCATCTGTCTTCTTGCGCCGACTTACGTGTGAACAATATTAAAAAGAAGTACTTTCTCCGCCTTGCTATAAATCGAGCTACGTACGTTACGGTACGTTAAGGTATCCTTGTAGCGACGTCAGTGCACTGAATTGTTGTTCACTTGATGATTTCTTCCTTGAACTTCCACGTACTCTCGATGATGGATTCCACGATACGCCACACACACGAAACCATTTTTTTTATATTGTATCCATCCAAGAACCACACAGACCTTCAACTACCTCTGCTGTAGCTAGGTCTCAGCATATCTCTCGTAGAAAATGCCTCACGGGCATTAATCCTGCCATTGATAAAGATGACAATTGTGACGGCTGGGAATCCACTGGGCTGGCCCCTAGTGATATTCCGGTCGTCACACATGTTCTGAAGGCTGGCCAGAGCCAACGGGACCCCTCTTCATAGCGTCGGATGATCGAGTGTTTTGAACGTCCCGCACGGCGTTTGAAATCCCGCGCATTCCACCGCCGGTGAGAGCCTAACGCAGCCGAGCAAGTTCCAAGTGTCGCCGCGCAGCACTAATTTCGTTCGACTCTATCACACGACGATAGCGGAGGAGCCACAGCAGGAAGGTTAGATTTGGTCTGTTTCGTGAAAGAAGTCCTCAGAGAACTTTGCGTTTCGGAGCTACATTTTGCTCGAGCATGTAAGCTACCAGAGGCGTTCTACGTGCAGCATGTTTTAATAACCTGTATTTCGTAAATCCATTCAGTGGTAGGTCCTTGTTCATCCATCTTATCTGGCGTTAGAGCTGAGAATGTGTCTCTAGGCTTAACGCATCGTTTGTTGAAAATAGTTTTATTAAATGGGCCATTTTCTCTTTGAAAATAGGATTTTTCCGGAGGGTCTAGCCTACATTTTCCGGCAGAGCGAAGTTTTCCCGATGGGCGAGCGTGCGACGCAGCGGACCTCTAGGCTAGCAGCATCCGATCCGAGGCGACTGTCAGCCTGCCCAGGGACTGCCACCTTATCGTGGTGGGCAGGTTTGCGTGCTTTGTTGATCCCGAGAGCTATGCCGGCGGAAGCGTATGCTTCTGGTAGGGCCACCCAAGCCGGACTGGTCGCGGAGGAGAAGTCAGACGAAGTGCAGTCCACACCCCAATCCCCTTTCCCCCCACTGCCCCATTGAATATTTCTCCTCCCACTTGGCCCTGCCCTCCCTTGCTGGACTCCCGTATGACGACTCACGCGACGTACAATGGATCTGATTCGGATGTGGCTTTATTCTTCATTATCATCTTTCTCATCTTCAGTATCACCCGCTCATCGTCTCGATTAGCCATCGTTGCATAAATATGAGACGTTAAGCCCCATTAATCAATCACTCTCCGTCGTAGACTTCCCCAGCCAGGTTCGGTCCACGAGAACCCCGATATGTCGGTACAGTAATTGAGTACAGTAATTGAGCCCCGGCCCATGGACTGCTACCTTATCGCGGTGGGCAGGATTGCGTGCTTTAATGATTCCTAGAGCTATGCCGGTGGAAGTCAGACGAAGTGCAGTCCACACCCCAATCCCCTTTCCTCCCCTTTCCCCTTTCCACACGCTCCCTCCTACTTGCCCCTTTCCACACGCTCCCTCCTACTTGCCCCTTTCCTCCAAACAGCCCCATATTTCATCTTCATTATCACCCACTCATTGTCTCGATTAGCCTCGTTGCAAAAATATGAGACGTTAAGCCCAAATAATCAAATCAAGTAATTGAGCCACTAGAGGCAGGGCCTCGCTGACCATTTAGATACCCGAATTCGAAATCACTGATTACCCACGTGCATAAAGCCTGGTCAACTTTAATCCAGCATGTGGAGGAACTTTAACTTTACTACTCAGTCATACCATATGTAGACTTACGTGTCTGGCGTGAAGCCTACATGCTTACATTTCAGTTAGGCCATATGCTAACTTAGTGAACCAGTGTACAAGTCTACCAAGGTAGAGCGTTATTCATTATCCTGTAACTAGAAGCCGGAGCAGGGGGAAAATCCCCTAGGCTAAGTGTATAGTAACCTTGTATAACCCTGTTAATGTAATTATAATTTAAGCCTGACGTACAGACTAGCATTCAGCGTTTAACTAGTAATAATTCTCATGCATCTTAACAACCAGTGTAAGGTGATCACCATTTTGTGTTTAAATTTAAGTCCGTATCATAACCCATGTTTAGTTGTAGCGTAATCTTAGTAACTTGTTAGTCTTAGAATAGCAATAGTCACGGCCGGTAGAGCCGATGGATTTGCTGGCAACTCGTCTTGCTAGGTAGGCCCGTAGCCTCTTCTGAATGTACTAACTAACGTACCGTAGTAGTTTTGAACCTCAACCTATTCCGTGGCGAATGTGAGGGCGAGAAGTTACTGACGGAAACTTAGAATCTCAAAGTGTCTGTGGCTGACCGAGATAGGGATTACATAACGTAGGGTTAGTCGCTTTGAGTCTCCCAGTGCCCATGAAGGCCCGAGCTTAAAAGCTTTAACCTACAGTTACATTGTAAGGCCTACCGATTATTCCATATTTTTCTACCTTACTATTATTAAGTATTTGTGTATTGTCACAATAGGCTCAAGTTGCCGTGTAAACTAAATGTACCGTACGCCCATCAAGGGTAGCGTATTTAACTAAACAAGTATTTCCTATTTTTCTTATATTGTATTTTTGTCAATGAACCATTTGTGTTGTTTTCTCATGTTTATCGACTGAAGTCTCTCAAGCTGTGTCTTGTCCACCATTGCCCATTTGCCGTCAGACGTTCTCTCTCACAATAAATTTCTATCTTTGCTCTCTCATGAACTAGGGTTATTTCTCAACGTAGAATTTCTTCGTTCCTTCTACAATAGCCCCTACAGGTCATCTACTCGAAACGAAGTGGCGCCCACCATCTGAAGACGAGTCGCAACTTAGCCCACCCCCCATCTCCACTGAGTCGGTCCGGCCCGGTAAGTGCGTCAGGCCTGCCGAGTGGTGTGCACCTGTTGATTTTGGCACGTCACACAATCAATCAATCAATCAATCCCTAGTTACCAAAATCAACCTGCCCAGGGACTGCTACCTTATCGTAGTGGGCAGGTTTGCGTGCTTTGTTGATCCCGAGAGCTATGCCGGCGGAAGCGTATGCTTCTGGTAGGGCCACCCTAGCCGGCCGGACTGGTCGAGGAGGAGAAGTCAGACGAAGTGCAGTCCACACCCCAATCCCCTTCCCTCCCCTTTCCCCTTTCCTTACGCTCCCTCCTACTTGCCCCGGTCCTCCAAACAGCCCCATATTTCATCTTCATATATCTTCCACTCATTGTCTCGATTAGCCTCGTTGCAAAACTATGAGACGTTGAGCCCCATTAATCAATCAATCTTTTGTAAAACGTCTCCTTAGACGTTCCCAGGCTCGCTGAGCGTCAACAACTACATAGAGTAAAGCATAATATTAAAGCATTATAAACAGATATTGGATTATTAGTAATTTTAATTATTTCCAAAAAGAATAGGCTAGGGTTATACGTTTCGCAGAACTTACCAGATATCCTTAGGGCGATTGCAATGCACGTCCAGGCGTTTTCTTTTTTGAGAGGCACTTTGTGGCCGGAGTCCGATTTATCATACACCATTGGATAATTTTCCATTATTTGAATCAAGGACATGTCCCCAATTTCCTCTTCACAACCATCCTCGTACATGTCCATGGTGCGAAATAAGAGGGTACGAACCACGCGAACAACAGTAAAACACAACAATGAAACAAATGAATTGAACCGATGGACGAACAACAAGCCATAAAAAATAATATGTTCTGAAGTTCGCAACCGGAACCGGAAGACGTCAAAACAATACCCCCCAAAGTCTAAAAATGTTAAATAAAGAAGCACTGGTTTGACTATTTTCAATGGCCGACATCGTGTGATTTACCGATCGCTGATTGGTTTTTACTAAGAATCTGACCTTGAGTGCCTAAGAAATTGAACGTTAGTCAACTTTATAAGTCACTATTCTTAATCATTAGGTAATCATTGTGAATGGTATAATGTAAAATCCTATACTTCAACCTGAAGTCGTTAGTCTTAGTAAGCATTTTGAACGCGGCTTAAATCCTAATACTAGTTATAAACAATTTACTTGATCCGAGCCAACCTTACCGATACTTCAACTCTCTTAACCCTTAAACGTTAGTCTAAGTCATTTGTTGTGAAGAGACCTTCACTGCCAGAATTAGAATTTGTATCACTAAAGATAATATTATTACCGTCATTTTCGCGGTCAGACTCCAACAGATCTGAAAAAGTGATGTTAGTAAGAGAGGTGCGACTGCTTGATGCCATTTCTAGCTAAAAAAAAACAAGAACTTAATGTTTACTTCATCAGCTGTTCATAGGCCTAAAAATGGGCCTTGTGAATGATTATTTCAAAGAAAAAAAATGCACGGCCTACGTTTTACATTGCAATAGAGAGATTCACAGATCGGTCGGGTGGGGGGTTCCCCATTGTCCGCGTAACCCTCGACGACAATAGACGGAAAAGTATTGTTTGCGCGTACGTGTCGAGTTAGGCGGGGAACCACCCCGGGAGGGCAAGCACGTCCGCTGCGACCTCGGTTTGCGAAGACGCATGCTTTCCGCGAGGAACAGGGGACGTTGCCTAACGACAGTGTGTGCCGGACTACAGGGCGAACCCTTCAGTCGCGCAGCACCTCACGCCAAACGATGTTGGCTACAAACAACCTGGTGGGGTCTTCTTTTGACAGTGAGCCCTGCTGGGCGGACTCGGTCACGTTCACCATTAACTGGTCCATCTGGGAGACGCGGATAGGCCCAGAGTGTCTCTGCTAGTCGTAAAAGGCGACAAAAGGAGACCCTGTCCCTTCCCCCCAACTGTCCCACTGAATATTTCTCCTCCCACTTGGCCCTGCCCTCCCTTGCTGGACTCCCATATGACGACCCACGCGACGTACAATGGATCTGATTCGGATATGGCTATATTCTTCATCATCATCATTCTCATCTTCATTATCACCCGCTCATCGTCTCGATTAGCCATCGTTGCATAAATATGAGACGTTAAGCCCCATTAATCAATCAATCATGGGAGACGCGGCTGGCGGCCACGTACAACTGTCCGTGGGAGAAGCACGTCATGTCGAGGATCAGTCCGATCCTGTCGAAGGTCTGCCCCTGCGCCTTGTTGATGGTCATCGCGTACGAGAGTTTCACGGGGAACTGCACCCGCTCCATCTTGAAGGGCAGTTTGCGTATGTAATCCATGATCATTTTCATTCGCGGCAGGTACGTCTTGTTCCGGCGAATCTCCCGTCCGTCACGATCTTGCAGTGCAAGAGGTTCTGGTGGGCCTCGAGCACCTCCATGCGGGTGCCGTTGGTGAGTCCCTCGGCCAGGTCTATGTTGCGCAGCAACATGACGATGGCGCCCACCTTGAGATTCAGCTCGTGAGGAGGGAATCCGTGCGGAGCCATCTCGTTGAGCACCTCCTGGGTGATACAGGGCCCGCCGTCGCCCTGCACGAGGAGTTTGTCGCCGCTGTAAAACGTCACCTTTTCGCCGGGCAGCGCGGCGAGTATCTGCTCGTTGACGCATCCCACCATGTAGTTGGTGGGCGTGAGGATGGCCCTGTGGGCGACGTCCTCGTTGAGCGACTTACCGAAGACGAGCCTCGGCATGTCGTTGCCGACCACCTTGCAAGACGGGTCGAGCTCGACCATGTCGTGCATGGGGGGTGGCATGGCTTGCGGCAGAGTGCCGTCTCCCAGTGCCAGCAGCCACGCGGCCCACTCCTGTTGGCCGAGGCCGGCGCGCAGGTTGTCGACGAGCTTGAACTTGCGCACGAGCGGCCACAGGTATGAGAACTTGAGGCACAACTCGACGGTTTTGTGCGTCTCGTTTGACGTGACGATGCCGGACGGGTAGCAGCTGTCTGAAGTCGCCTCCGAACAGCATCGGCTTGCCCCCGAAGGGGACGTCCTTCCTGTCGGTCACGAACCTGAGGAAGTCGTCGACACATCTCATGGCCTCCTTGTTGACCATTGTGCCTCGTCGACGATTATGACGGCGGCGTCAATGAGTTTTGCCGCCTTCGGCGACTTGGCCTTGATGTTGGCCGTCGAATCCGCGTCGAGTTTGAACGACAGGCCGAACAGGCCGTGGCACGTCTGCCCGCCGAACAGCAGGGTGGCGGCGATGCCCGTCCAAGCGCACGCCTCCACTCTAAGACCCTGATGCTGCAGGTTCGCTATCAACGTGTTCAGCATGAAAGTCTTTCCCGTTCCGCCGGGGCCGTCGACGTACACCATCTTGGGAGTGTGGTGCTCGCCGACGGCGTAACGCTCGACGTCCTCGACGACGGCGTCGTAAACCGCCCGCTGTTGGACGTTTAGTCGTGCCAGCGCCTCGTCGCGTGGATTACGGTTCAAGTATGATGTGTTCCAACAAATAACATGTCGATGCCTATACCAAATGCGGTTCATATTTTATGCTGGATTAAGACCATCTGCCTAAACATATAAAAAAATATAAAAATTAAAAACTTTCCAAAATTTTAATCAGAAGCTAAAAAATTTGTATTTGAACATCAAATGTACAATTAGAAAAAATATTTGATAGTAAAAATAATTTGTTAGTAGGCTATCGGCTATATTGCATTTTTAATTGATAGTTATAATTACATAGTAGTGAAAGTGTATGTATGTATGACAATAATAGCTGGTGCAGCTAAATAAACACAATCTTATCTTATGCCTAGGCCTACCACCTGCAAATCCGAGGCCTTGGCCTACCAAGTGGCCTAGCCTATTAGGGTCGGGGCCTACTCTTATCGTAGGCACTAGGCCCTACCTACCATAAAAGTAGCTTGTAGGATAGGCCTAGGCCTAGCAAGCCTCAGATTTAAAGGTGGTAGGCCTAGGCTTTACTTTAAGGATCAAGATAAATTTTGCTTACCTTATTCCACTTCTCTGCAGGTTTTTGCGATCCTGCGCCATCTGCGTTTAAAATACTCCCCAAATGCTCCCACATCTCTGTTTTTTTCTGTCTGCCCAATGGGCCAGAAAACCGTCCAGAAGTAAATTCTGGATGTTTTTGCATGTAGTCTGCAAGAAGTTCTTTTTGGTACTCGCTTATTCTGACACTTTTTGGAGGCATAATTTAATTGGATTTACTTACGGCACTACAAACCCCACTAACTCAAGACTAGACTTGACGTGTTTTTTCTTGCTCACAACCAAACTGCTGCTTGACTTCCCGCATTTCCTGTCGGACTGTCCTGATTGGTCAATACTTCTTTTCGATTTTATTTTTCCGCTTGTTCTTTGCTTATATGGTAGTTCTCCAAACGATGTATTATTTGAAGCCGAAAGCGGCTCCACAGCGACTCCCAAAGTCCTTGCTGGAAATAATGTAAGGAAAAAAGGCATATTAGTACAGCACCGCAATCGGGTGTCAATTTGCAATCGGGTGTCTTTGGCGCGGTGCGTGCATCGAACTAAGGACCGACTGCAGGCGGCGACCACCACAGTACTACCTACCGCCTCGAGGGAACTTCCATGGTGGGACCCTGCGGCTTCCCGGTAGTTTCCTACGGTCGCCAGACACCATCAACACAGAGTTTAGTACCCCTTCTGGGCAGGACCATAATGCATAATATAGAATAGCCTTGACCGGCGTACCTATTTAATTTGTGTAGTATTAACATTCACATCTTGCGTTAACTTGTATAGCTGATGATTCGTTTGGGCAATTAACGTATTTCTATTTGCATAAATTTATAGTCTAGACAGATGCTAATTGTATGTTTTGTCAACAACCCTGTCCCCCTTCTATCCAAGGTTTGACGTCACCACTTTTGACCCATCACATGTCCAAACATGTCATCCATCAGGTCGAAGTAGGGCCAGACAATCCTACCTCGCCCAGTTTTTTTATTGGTGTCTATTTTTGATTAGATAGTTTTCCTTAAATTTTTAAATTTTGTACACACTGTTCACCATTAACCACCTCTCCTTGTTCATTCAACTTTGTAGCAATTTTAGACCATACACTTTTATTTGTCTGGGTGGACTGAAATAAGCTTTCGTGGCTTCTGTAAAGCGCCATTATTGCTTTAATTTCGGCTTCTATCCACCTTTTGCTTGATGAGCCACCTGGAAAAATGAAGAGGAATTTAGAGTATTTTTGTGCTATGCTTTGCACTAGCACTAGCAAGTAGGCCTTGCAGAGAGCTCTTCAAAACATTAGGAAAGTAGAGTAAGTTATTTTTGTTCAATGGATTATAACTCGTAGACACTAGACTAGAAGGCTATATGGTACGTTTACAGCTACGCGTTGTGAGCGAAGCGAGTGCGCGAGCTCCAATCAGCGGCTGGGTTTCTCGCAAAGAAGTTAATAGTTTCACGCAAACTCGGCCACTGATTGGAGCTCGCGCCTTCGCTTCGCTCACAACGCAAAGCTGTAAGCGTACCATTACCATCAGTGTGCCCTCAATATTTTGCAAGACTAAACCCGAACCACATTTTCCACTCCAATTAGAGCACTCCTATTTTACTTTGAAAGCCGGTAACAGACTTGGATTACAGTGCAACAGCCTTTATCATGGTAAAGGCCTAAAGTCTTGTTATGTTTTGCCATTTTCTTGTCACACAACACAATGCAACACATTAGAAGACTTAACGCCTACACTAGTGTAAACCAGTGTGCGTACTAGCCGTTCTTTTGGTTATTTTTATACCATTCACCCCTGTACCCTACATAGGTCTAATTCAATATTTCCTGGTAACACTTCGCAGTGGCCAGTGTGTACAGGCGTACGAAGCTACTGATTTATAAAGCCAATGGGCAGTTGAACCTGTCTTTGACAGTTTAACCTTTAACAGCTGTCGGCGTGAATTGTGCTGAGAGCAATAACACCATTCAATGCTAAGTCGGGCCCGGCGTAACGACCTACGTTAAAGCATGGGACCGGGTATTAGATGGCAGAACCTCCAGGATCTAGGCCTATCCTTACCATCCAAACTGTCATTACCTAATGACGGGCTAGGGCCCTACCTCCTTCATCCAACAGGACAGGGCTTACGTCAGCCGAGGCAGCACCTAAAATTGTAACAAACAAATATATCAGATTGTTTGTTACCCTTGTATAGTCGTAGACCCCAGACGAGCATCCTAACCCAAATCGCCCGTGCGGAATAAGTGGGTCTGTCTCCTCTACCTGACTGACCATCCCTTACACAGTTGCCAATACTTGAAATGTTTTTTTTTTAGATGATGACCACTATTGAGATAGATTTGAATGCTCATTGTGTCACTCCCCCAATCCACCTTTGAAAGAAAGTTTGAAATACACCTGTAACGACATCGACTTGGCAACATCGGAAAATGTCATCCGGCAGCGAAATAAGATCTCCTAAGTGGTTGCTCTTTTGTCAAATAATCGCCTTTTGTTGGAAGGGTTTGGATGTCTGTCTGGGGTCTACGACTATAACTCCTGCCTTAATCTCGTACGTACCAATATAGCTAATTTATTAGGCCTACACTCTACAGTAAGGGACTTAAGGCCAGCCCATAGAGAAATAGAACGGGCCAGCCAATATTTAAAGACGGGTTAGGACTTTAAAAAATCCATGTGCTTGCCGTATAAACCTATGCGTTTAGTAGTTACTTACCTTCCACACGGCAGTTTTCTTCGTGAAACACAGCAATATGCTCGGTCTAAGTTCAGTAATATTTATTTATTTATGAATTGGCCCCATGCAGCATTTTATGCCATTTAACAGTGACCAGTATAACAATGGATGATTAACAACAATGCATGATGATGAAGAAAAGAGGAGGGGAAGCCTTGTACCGGCACGTAGCCTACTCCTGTCGAAAACTTCCAAGGGGACCATCAGCTTTACGTCCCATCTGAAAGGACGGTGTCACTTTGACCAGTCATATAGGTTCCTCCACTAATCTGGACGAGAAGAACGAAGCTGTTACACAAGTTTTCGAACCCTCCAATCTGCTCTAACCACGGTAACTAGTGTTTCAGAGGCGAGTGGTCACCCATCCACCTCCTGATCTAGCCCGAGGTTGCTTAACTTCGGTGTTCGTATGGGAATCGGATAAGCGACTGCGGCTAAACCGTATATATATAAAGTGAGCATCAATATTGATAAACTTAATTCAGCAAAAACTGAAAAAATTACTTAGTTTATAAACATATAATATGAGAAACATTTGTGTGCAAACCACAAGCTGACCCACTGCATTCCCATTGCCCAGTGTACCATAGCTTATGAAATGTGTTTCCTCGGGGGGGGGGGAACTAGGCCTGCTCTTGGTCTATACATTCATGGACTTGGATCAAAATCTTGTTTTGCAAAGCACGCCGTTTTTTAGTGTCAGTCACACTTTGAAGAAGAGTGCCGAGGTAGTTTGTGAATTGTTTTGTTTCACTCGGCAACCCTCCATCATCAGGCACCGATTCCATCAGCTTCTTCCGCTCATCCAATAGCGAATTTTTAAGTGTCAGTCTGATCTTTTAAAAAATTGTCGAGGTTGGCAGCCTTCTGTTTTTTTTTAAAATAGAATTCATTTCTGAATATGGCTTGGATTGTGTTAGATTTACAGTGGTTTTGCTTGAAGAGCTGATAGGCCTACTAGCTGGATATGAGTGTTCTCTTTCTTCAACATCCGTTGACTGCTGTTGGCTGGGGTTGTGTTGACGGGACTGCCGGGACTGCTGGTTGCTGGCGACTGATTTTTTGAAAATGCCTTCAAAGGAAGACGTGGCACGGCAATGGGTTAGAGCTGCCAGATTGGCTGCATACTTGATTTTTCTCCATGTTTTTGAAAGTTCTGAAACACAATCAACATAAGTGATTAGAAACTTATCTACAGGCAACTACAAATTGTGCAAATACCCTACTAGGGCCTAGTGGATTTTAAGTACTAAAATCAAGTTTCTGAGCCGTAGCACTAGACATAGGCCTATGCCAATGACTGATTGGCAGTGATTGCTAGTGTGCATTCTCTTGCATGTTGTGAGACTGCCAACAGAAGACTCATAGCTGCATATTGATAGAACAGGCATACCTGTTTTTTTGTCAGTTTGGCCTAGGTTGGAGAGACATACATCAAATGCAGAGTTTAAGCTGACTTGAGAAATTGATTGGATAAACCATAATTGATATCCTGACTTTCTGCCTAACAACAAATAAACTTTGACTACACGTTTATTGTTTTTCTGTTCAACTGTCACGTTGATACTGAACCATGAAGTGCAAGTTGTAAATGTGATTGATCAAGAGCTGTCGAAAACTCATGGGAGGATTCATTTAATACCCATTGGTGTGGAACGAACTTTAAACACTAAACAGTGATTATCTTCGTTTACCACACGAGCTAAGTCCGTACTATCCTGTACGTACTCGATATCCAGTCCCAGTTAGGTATCTGTTATCGTACCAAATGTGACTGACATTTATCAGGGAATCTACTGCGATCATGGTGGCGCGTGTGGTAAACCGTAAACGTAGTCTTTTTGAACGAGTTGCTGGACTGAACTTATCTTTAACTTACGTTTTTTTCATAATAAATGGCTCAAGATAGCTCATGGCCTTCAAATAAGGCCATTCTTGTTTGGGAGTGAGGCACTCCCACTGGCTGGCGCAGCTTTCATGGAGCGCCGCTCTCTCATGTATTTGGCCCGCAGTCTTTCCCAAGATGTTTGGCACGTTGGTACTGAAAGGAATTATTAAATTGTTAAAAATGTATTTTGCAACATAAGATGTAATAGTGTATGCCTAGGGCTAGACTGTATCATACAGATCATTTTTAATGTGCTAGGGCCTAGTTCGTATTTACACAACATAATGAACCTTCTACACCTATGTTATGTTACTAAGCCTTGGCCTATCTTTAGCTACAAACAAGCACAGAGGAAGAAGGTATCAGGAATAGGCTAGGCCTAGCCTAGGCTATCCAGCCAACACGTGCAGGTTTCAGAGCTAGAGGTTATGTTTGTCATTCTGTCGTGTTTATGTTATTATAACTTTGATAATGTTAATTGGTACATTGAAAACAAGGCACCACTATAAATAGGAGGACAAGCAGCTACCAAACAACAGTAAAAGCAAAATATCTATCTGTCACATATCCAGGAACTTTAAGTATGTATCTAGTAAGTAGGTTGGTACTACTGTATGCTAAATGCTGATTGGCTCCCGCCTACCGGAAGTCGTTCATGTATACACAGTCGGTCTTACCTGGGCATGGACGCAGCTAGCGTCATGGATTTATCAATAAACTTATCTTTCCTAATCGAGTTTGTGTACGAGTACAAATTTATTATATGGTGTCAGAAATGTTTTTAGCATTACGACGAACATTTTCAACAAAAAAATGCGGCGTAAAAACGGAAAACGTGTTTTGATAAATGCATAATTGACTCACATAACCTTACTTCGCGTAAGTATGACAGACTTCAACAAACCATCCGTTCTGGACCTGAAGGGCAATATCTGTGCCAACTGGTTAAAATGGAAAAAGCAGTTTGTGATCTATATGGCTGCAACAGGGTTCGACCAAAAGGCAGAAGCACAAAAAATAGCTATGCTCGTAAATCTGCTAGGGCCTGATGCCATAGACATATTTGACAACTTTGCCTACGCTAGGCCAGAGTCTGCTACACAATTCGATGTAGTATTAGGCAAGTTCGAGGAGTACTGCCTCCCAAGAAAGGAACGGAAATCGGCCCAAGAAAGAAAATTGAAAAATTTTACAATGGCATTTCTGTTTTCTCTTCATACTTAATTCTAAATCCAATAATTCTAGTTGAGCTTTTTTTAATTTATTGACAAGTTCGTAATTCACAAAAGCTATTTTATTTTTATTTTCTTCTAACTTGTCGAAATACTTTTTTTGTTCTTTACTTCCAGCTCATGTAACTCTTTTGGTTTCTGCATTTTAAAATCATACTCCTTCATTAGCAAGTCCTTTTGTGTGCTTGCTAAGTCTTTTTTTGCATAAGCCCAGTTGAAGATTCGGGTTTTATTGTTTGACATTTTTGGCTCCCCAGTATTTGAAATACTAGGCCTCCTCCTACTTGCCCAGTCTCTGGTAGAAGTTGACAATGATTCTGTAACAGAAATCATTCGCCCAATAGTATATAAAATAAGGGGCATTGATCCCCTTAGAAGCATTGTACTGCAGTAGACCTACTTTTAAAAATTGATATTGTTTATAAACATAAAAGAACAATAGGTGTATATCATCTTAAGAACATAGGGTCAAGTGGTGTACAGGGTTCCCAACAAAAAAGTCAAAATAATTTCCCTGACTTTCCCTGACCAATTGTTTAACATTTCCCTGATCAATTTAATCACCATTACAACTCTTAAAATGAATAAGCACATCATTTTAGTGATTACAATTTAAAATGTAACATTTTATTACTGAGACTATTCTTGTTATTATTACAATGGTATATACTATATAGGTCTAGATACATACCATTATAAACAGATAATGATTTTTTTAAATGTGGCCTCCTCCTCCCCTTATAGCCACACCCGCTCACACCACTGTTGACGATTTAAAAATGAAAGTATATCTCACATTTTTTTACTTAAAAAGACTTATATATTCTGTTATTTAACTGAAATACTTTTACAATTTAAGGGGGAGGTACACTGAAAATCTTATCTTCTACAGATTATAAGCAATTGTATTAAAATTTTGATACATTATACATTTTCACAAAAAATTAGTTTTGGAGAGAAATTTTTTTTTTTTTTCATTTTTCAAAATTGTGCAAACAAATTTGTCAAAATTGTTGACAGCTAGGGAAATTGCTACTTCTTTCTCATTTTTCATTTAATTTTTTTTTTTTTACATTGAGATAAGACCACATAGAACACAAATTGGATGAGACTTTCTTCATAAATGTCTTATATTTCTTTCTGTTTACCTTTACATTCACACATATTCAAAGTTTAAGATTTTAATATCTATTTTATATGTATTATTTGTTTTAAACCAATCCATAAATGGTATCCAACATTTGAGATCCATGTTTTGAGCCCCCCACTGTATTAAACACATATACAAAAAACCAGATGTCTGGGTCTAGACACAAAAAAGGAGTAGGGATTTGTAAATTGATAAATGTAGCAAAAAAATTAAGAAGTTACAGGCCGTTGAATGCGTGAATTCACGCAGTTCAAGCATGCAGAAACACAACATAATAATTTATTTTGCATATAGAAATAGTGCGAACTTAAAATTAAATTGCTATAAGAGATAACTGATAAAATATGGTATTTAATTAAACAAAAAAAAAAAATTGACCATCAGTGAAATGTTGTAATTTTTCAGTGTACCTTCCCCTTAAAAATGAAAACAAATCTCACATTTTTTACTTAAGAGTAACACATTCTGTTATTAATTTAACTGAAACCATTTTTTTACATTTAAAAAATGAAAAGACTAACATTTTCTTACTGAAAAAGAGTAACATATTATTCTAAACTGAAACAATTTAAAATGCTTTTATTTATTAGTGCTACTTTGTATTGTAGCACTGTCAACTGTCATGAGAGGTGAGAGCATTGCTTTACGCAATGCTCTCATGACAGTTGTGTTTTCTTTTGTTCAAGTAAGGCAATGGTATGCTCAATTTGCCTCTCTTCTTGTTGCTTCAGGGACTGCCACCTTATCGTGGTGGGCAGGTTTGCGTGCTTTGTTTTGCCCGAGAGCTATGCCGGCGGAAGCGTATGCTTCTAGTAGGGCCATCCAAGCCGGACTGGTCGAGGAGGAAAAGTCAGACGAAGTGCAGTCCACACCCCAATCCCCTTTCCCCCCACTGTCCCATTGAATATTTCTCCTCCCACTTGGCCCTGCCCTCCCGTGCTGGACTCCCGTATGACGACTCACGCGACGTACAATGGATCTGATTTGGATGTGGCTTTATTCTTCATTATCATCTTTCTCATTTTCATTATCACCCGCTCATCGTCTCGATTAGCCATCGTTGCATAAATATGAGACGTTAAGCCCCATTAATCAATCAATTTTCTCTTTATGCGCCAAAATTGTAGTGTTGACGCAGGTTATGTTCAGCCCTTTTGCTATGCTAATTTTTTTTTCGTTCATCAGCAATAACAAAAGCTTTAAGAGCAAACTTCGTGTCTAGTAAACTCTTTACACAAAAGCAAACCGACCCCCAACGGGGTATTCCTGACAACTGTCAGGATAGTGACTTTCCTTTTTTCTGTATCTGAATATCTACAAACCGTGCTAAGATCACTTGTGAATTGTTTGTGTTTAACAATCTTCTTAGCTTGAGCTTCAATGAGAGAGACTGAATTTAGTCTTAGAATGTCTCCAACTAACAGATTCAGAATGTGAGCAACACAACCGTAATTCGAAAGCTGTGCACCATAATCTTCGTTTAACATGTCTCGAGCTTTTTCCATTGCAGATTCATTGTCGGAAACTACAGCAAGGAACTTTTCCTTTCCAATTTCCTCGGTGACCACTTTCATTTCTTTTTTCATGTTTTCAGCAGTGTGTCGCTCCTTGCCCGTTACTTACGTTTGATAGAATACTGGTGTAGGGGTGGTGATTATGAAATTAACAATGGCTTCATTCCTGAAAGAGAAGAATAAGCGTAAATTAAAAAAAAAAAAAAAAATATTAAATAAGTTGTTGCCTTGCCATCAAAATCAAATACAGTTGGATAAGCCTCCTATCTCACCTTAAATTACTCCATGCATACGACTTGACACTGAATACCACTGTTTAGATATTGACCATGTATAACAGTAAAAGGACTATACTGAAGTGCAAAGGCACACACCCAACTTGGGTGAAAACAACTTGGGTGAAAATAGCCTTTTAAATGTGGGGCTCACCCAACTTTGGTGCAAATAGAGGCAGCCCTACTTAAATTGTGTCATGTCTACACTTACCAGAAGTATCCAGACCACCTTCTCGGGGCAACACTGTAGTTGGACGCCCCTTCAACATTGGATACAGTAAATCGTAGAACTCACTCTGTGCGGGGTTCCTAAAGACGCCCTCTGAGGGCGGCGCCCGTTCGCAAAACTCGCGCCAAAGTCTCGCCTCGCACTTGGGCGCGGACCTGTTGAAGATCCCGCGCGGGGGCGGGCCGCATGGGATTACGATTCGTTCTGACTAGATACTACAGTAACAACAACAAAAATTGAACCTGGAGCCTTTTGTTTCCCAGACAGATACTCTGGATTTAATTCTTGGTTAAAACTTTAAACATTTCTACCCAAAGGGGTGTTTCTTTAATAATTAGTTACTTTTTCCGTCGACTAGATAGATATGCTGGAGGTTATTGTATTACTCTGGAAACTAGATCTTAAAATCTTTCAGAATTGTATGCGGGTCCGAGAGCCTTGGCCTACTCGAACGAAATTATTTATTATTTTTGACCGCATTATTTTCCCAGTTTTCAATTTTCCTTTCAATAGGAATTACCCTCACTGCATAATATTGATAAAGCCAATTATGTAGTATTTGCCTATCTTGTTTGTACTTGTCCTTTCATAAGTGCCGGTCGAGGTGGGTCCCTCCTCGTGGTGACCGGTGCCCGCAAAGAGGGCTCTCGTGCACTTCTCTAATCATCCCTTTTTTTTTTTTCTCATTTCTGTCTTCATCATCCTTTCTATTCTTACTTTCACTACCTTCTTCCTCATCCGTGCCGGCCCTCTTTGCGATCCAAACGCCCACCAAACGTTGACCTCTCTATAACGACCCTGCAATGGACTTGGACATCCCCGATGACGACCAGGCATGGCAACGGAACAGGCTCGGCACATTGACGGATTTGATTGCCTTGGGCCTGTCTGCGGGTTGCGTTGGCTGTATGCCCACTGCACAAAGGTCGGCCGTGGGCTTCCGGTCGGCCTGCGTGCAGTGTTAGAAGGTCAATTGCGCCTGCAGGCACCCGGACGTGAAATTGGCACTTTCCTACACGCCACTTGATGAAAAAGGAAATCGTTAATGGGCTGCGCCTCATGGGGGTATGTTGTCATGTCTAGCTCCCCATGGGGTGCACCCTATTTCGTTTACAAGGCCCTATGCGGTAGAACCGACGTGGGTTAGTTGAGTCCTGATTCCAAGTACTGATGTGGGTTGTCCCCAACAAAACTATGAGTAAACGAAGCCTCATAGATGACGACTTTGACTTACAGCAGAAAAAGAACGCCAAGACTGTTGGACCGACCCCGAAGTTTCTGGTTGTTACACGTGTCGATAAGGATAAGAATTTTTTAAAAATGTCTCCTTTCTATCTTCGGAAAGCGATAGAAGGAATCGCTGCCAATATCACATCAGTGAAAAAGTTACGCAATGGTACCCTCCTAGTTGAAACATCCTCTGACAAACAATCTCTGACTTTATTAGAGTCCACCAAGATAGCCGATATGCCTGTCACTGTTACCCCACATACAACCCTCAATTCATCAAAAGGCGTCATCAGGTGTTACGACCTGATGAACTGTTCCATCGAAGAAATTAAAGCAGAACTTGCATCACAACTAGTAGCAGACGTATATCAAATCCACAGCAAACGAACCGGCACATTGACCCCCACACCAACATACATTCTTACATTTAATACATCTACTCCGCCAAAAATCATTCACGCAGGCTATTATCGCCTCGACGTCCGACCTTTCGTTGGTCGCCCTCTTCGCTGCTTCAGGTGTCAGAAGTTTGGGCATTCACAAAAGGCATGCAAGGGTAAAGCCATGTGTTGCGAATGTGGACAGCCAGCCCATGGCGATGAAGCATGCAAATCAGACAAAAAATGTATAAACTGTGATGGATGTCATTCGGCAGCTTCTAGAGACTGCCCAAAATGGAAAGAAGAGGAAGCTATTCAAAAAATACGATCGACCGAAAACATCTCGGTATATGAGGCCCGCAAAAAATACTTTGCAATTGCATCGCCGATATTTAAAAGGTCATTCGCTGAGGTAGTAAACGTGCAACCAGAGAAAACCGCAATACCGATCACTCCTTCACCACCTACATCTTCATCTGTCACCTCGGAATCTCCCCTCTTGACTGAGCTCTTAGAAACCATAAAACAATTAAAAGAAACAATTGACCGCCAGCAGAAACGACTAGAGGTCCAAGATGATCTCATTAAAGAACTTCTAGCCACAAGACCCCAATCGCCATCCGACAAGCAGAAAGCAACACAAAAAGAAACTCCAGTCAATGCAGTGCATGAGACAGCCCAGAATACAAATATGACGCAAAACAAAGTTCGCAAGCTTGTTCGCGATCAACAACAACCCAATACCGACTTTCAATTTCCGAAAGGGAAACGGAATAAAAACTGGAAAAGGGCCCTCGCTTCGCAAGTGGCTCTTGCCCAAAGTCAGTCGGAGTCGTCTCCTTTTGAAGACACAGGAGATGAAATGGACACATCTCCTCCAACTCCTGCTACCTCTAAGGTAGCTCAATTTTTAAAGCAAAAAAGAGACCAGTAGCATCCCCCATCTGACCTCTCCTTTTTATCCTTTAATAATGGACACATGCCTTCAGTGGAACGTAAGAGGTTATTTTAGTAGATCTGAAGAGGTAAAACTTTTAGTTTCACACTACAAACCAGCTTTTCTGTGCTTCCAGGAAACACATTTTAAACCTTCAGACAACCCTAAGTTAAGAGGATATACCTTTTATAGATGTGATGACGTATCGGGTGATCGGGCAAAGGGAGGAGTGGCTATCTCGGTAACGAACAGCGTATACTCCGAAGCACTGCCTCTCACAACAACGTTGCAGGCAGTGGCTGTCCGAGTGGCCCTCAGTGGCACGATCACTCTATGCAATATCTATTTTCCTCCTCTTTCTGTGATATCAAAGCAACTAGTCAATAACCTTTTACAACAACTACCACGTCCATTTATTTTATTCGGGGATTTCAACGCTCACAATGTTTTATGGGGTGACCAGATATCTAGTCCTAGGGGTAAGATAATAGAAGACGTTTTAACAACTAACGACCTTATCTTACTGAATAATGGAGAACCAACCCACTTTAACACTGCAAATGGTTCATATTCTGCCATTGACTTAACAATATGTACACCCTCTATCTTCCTAGAACTAGAGTGGAGTGTCATACCAGATCTTCATGGTAGCGATCACTTCCCTATACTGGTCACCATAACTCACCAGGGAGAGTCCAGACAACGGGCGCCTAAGTGGAACGTTGAAAGAGCTGACTGGAATATGTTCAAGACCCTGGCCGTATTTGGCAACGAACACTTTGATGACATCCAGGATCAGGTGAACCATGTCACCAACAAGATCATCTCAGCGGCAAGGTCCACTATCCCTCAAACGTCAATCCATCCTCGACGCATACCAGTTCCCTGGTGGAATGCTGAATGTAAGGAGGCCATCAAAAAACGTAGAAAGGCATTAAAGGTATTCAGCAGATACCCAACACAAGCCAACCTGGAAGCTTTCAGAAAACTACGTGCGAAAGCCAGATACATTATTAAGAATCGCGCAAACGCTCATGGAAGTGCTACGTGTCCACATTGACACACCGAACACCAGTTTCTCAAGTTTGGAAAAAAATTAGAAAGATATCTTGCCAAAATACCTTTTGTAGTCCTTCCGGCGTTCTAGTCAATAATGAATTAAAAACGTCTCAAATAGATATAGCGAATGCCTTCGGGGCACATTACGCCAGCATCTCTAGCTCCGCTAATTACTCTGCGAAATTTCTCAAGCGAAAGGCTCAGGAGGAACAGAAGACCCTAAACTTTTCATCAAACAATAGAGAGGAATACAATCATCCCTTCACGGAATGGGAATTCATGAACACCATAAGCGATCTCAAGAACTCTGCCACTGGCCCGGACGAAGTTCACAACGACATGATAAAACACCTCTCTCCCGAAGCTCTCCGGTACATTCTTGACATGTTCAACCGCATCTGGCTCGAAGATGTGTTCCCGGACTCGTGGAGTGATGCCATTACCGTCCCAATTTTAAAACCAGGCAAAGACAAGGTGCATGTGTCAAATTATAGGCCAATTTCCCTTACGAGTTGTCTTTGTAAAGCTCTTGAAAGGATGATCAATAAGAGATTGATGTGGTTGTTGGAAAGCCGAAATCTTCTTACTCCGGAACAATCAGGTTTTCGTAAAGGCCGCTCGGCCCTGGACCATCTCGTCCGATTGGAGGGTTATATTCGAGATGCTTTTATAACCAAACAACATGTAGTGGCCGTCTTCTTCGATTTGGAGAAGGCGTATGACACTACATGGAAACATGGGATTTTAAAAACTTTACATTCCTGGGGTGTGAAGGGACACTTACCGGTTTTTATTTCGAATTTTTTAACCAACAGACGATTTCAAGTCCGGATTGGAAACCTTTTATCAAGACCATTTTACCAAGAGAACGGTGTGCCACAAGGATCTGTTTTAAGTGTCCTTTGTTTCGCAATAGCTATTAACAACATAACTTCTTATGTACGCAAACCCGTGCAGTCTTCACTCTTTGTAGATGACTATGCAATGTTTTACCGGGCGTCATTCCTCAGTTCAATTGAGCGGCAGCTGCAGCTGAATGTCAGGCGGCTTGAGAAGTGGGCAGATGAGACTGGCTTCAGATTCTCGGTTACAAAAACAACGTGTGTACTTTTCAGCCACCGCCGAGGTATTTTTATGAACCCCGAACTAATAATGGGAGGCCGTACCCTGACATTCACAGACACCGCTCGTTTTCTGGGAATGTCTTTTGACAAAAAGTTAACATGGCGACCACATATACAACAACTCCGAACAAAATGTTTCAAGGCGCTAAACATCCTACGCGTACTTAGCAATACCAAATGGGGTGCAGATCGTACCATCATGCTCCGACTTTACCGTTCTCTGATTCGTTCCAAACTAGACTTTGCCAGTTTTATCTATGACTCTGCGAGACCTTCCTACATTAGAACTTTGAACACAGTACACCACACAGGCATTCGACTCTCGACGGGAGCATTTCGAACTAGCCCCGTCCCAAGTCTGTACAGCGAGGCAGGCGAGCCGCCATTGGCTATTAGGAGGAAGTACCTAATGCTGAACTATGTTTCATCTTTAAAAGGGTCTCCGAAAAACCCATCGTACGATGTGATTTTTAATCCCCCTTTTAAAAATCTGTATGCCTCGAGGAACAAAGTAATGAGACCAGTGGGTATTCGTTCTCTTGAACTCTTAGAAGAGCTACAAATAACGTTACCTCTAGTTTTCTACGTGTCTGATCGTTCAATGCCACCTTGGTCCGTAACCAAGCCGGTTTGTATAACACGTCTCTCAATCTACAAAAAAGAGTCTACATCTAACATTCAATACCAGGCCCTATTTCACGAAATTCGCTCAACGCACCACGACTTTGAGTGCATCTACACTGATGGATCGAAAATAGGTGATCTGGTTGGCTGTGCTTTTACAACGGATGACGAACATTTTACCTTTAAACTCCACCCAATGTTTAGTGTGTTTAATGCGGAGCTCTTTGCAATACTGCAAAGCCTCCTCTATGTTTTATCTCATGACGGTTCAAAATTTCTAGTGTGTACTGACTCTCTTAGTACACTAGAATCCCTGTCTCAAATGTACTCCAGGCACCCCCTGGTATGTAAAATCCAAAACATTTTAACAAAACTGTCCTCGAAACGAAAACGTGTTGTATTTTGTTGGGTGCCTGGCCATGCCGGAATCCAAGGCAATGAACGTGCAGATCTATTTGCAAAAGCGGCATGCAACAAGGGCAGCGCTGACAATAACCTTATTGTGACTCATGACCTCAAAGTAGTCTTCAAGCATAAGCTGAAAGAAATGTGGCAAAATAACTGGTCAAGCATTGAGAATAACAAACTACGTGAAATCAAAAGTAGTGTAGTGTCATGGTTATCTTCACGACGACCCTCTCGTCGGGAAGAAGTTGTTTTGACTCGGCTGCGGATCGGACACACATACCTCACTCACGGATATCTTTTGCGTAGCGAAGCCCCCCCCACTTGTGAGGTATGTGGAGTTGTTTTAAGTATGAAACACATTTTAGTTGAGTGTAAAAAATACAATGACGAGAGGAACCGTTTTAAATTAACAACTTTAAAAGAAATTTTAGCTGACGACTCAAGTCTTCTTGACAATGTTTTTAACTTTTTACAATCTTTAGAGCTACTGAGTGTTATCTAAAATAACACCAGGTAAAGCCAAAAGTCTATCGGGCACTAATAACCACGTCGTTGTGTGCCCTTAAACCCAAACTAACTAACTAACTAACTTTCATAAGTGACCACTGTAGTCAGTGTTCGCTTCTAGTGTGCGTAACAATTCAATGACCATGATAATAGTTTTTAAAGCCACTGTTATTTGTTTTCTTGGAATCGAGAAGCCACCATCCACTAACGAAACTTGTGTTCCGCTTCGATAAGTTATCCCGACACATCCGGTACAATAAGCTGGTCAGGCAAAACAAATTATTTCTCAAATATTTCAATCAGCTATTAGTTTGGCATTTGCAGCCGGACATGACTAATCGATGGTATCTAAGATTATCTATTTTGACGACTTTGTGTGACAGGATGTGCCTCAACAACGTAACTTTGAACACCAATGTCAACTCAGTGCACGGTCAGTAGCCATAACTCTCGGCTGCATTCTGCATTCGCGTGTAACTGTCAGGTGGCTGGATTAAATTCATTTTTATAGTGAGTCATGGCACAAAATATAACAGTTGTTCATTAATCAATCAATCATCCTGCCCAGGGACTGCTACCTTATCGTGGTGGGCAGGTATGCGTTCTTTGTTGATCCCGAGAGCTATGCCGGTGGAAGCGTATGCTTCTGGTAGGGTAGGGCCACCCTAGCCGGACAGGTCGAGGAGGAGAAGTCAGACGAAATGCAGTCCACATCCTCCCCACTCCCGTTTCCTCCCCTTCCTTTTTCTTCCCCGCCCTCCTACTTGACCCTTTCCTCCAAACACCCCCTTAGTTCATCTTCATACATCACCCACTCATAGTCTCGATTAGCCTCGTTGCAAAAATATGAGACGTTAAGCCCAATTATCTATCCATAACAGTTGTTCTGATTTTTTGCCTTGCCAATGATAAGTGCAGGGAGCTTGTGCGAACCGTCTTTAATGGTGCACAGTAGAACACTGTCAAACGTTCCTTACTAAGTTTACCCCCGTGGCTCACTTCTCCCTTGTATGTTAGGGTTATGTCGGGCAGGAGATTAAAGAAGAGCCCAGTCTCATCCGCGTTGTAGATATTGTAGATATTGCGGTCTTCGAAATCTCTAGTCATTGCTGGAAGCTTACTTTTCCAGCTTTCGATTACGTCCAGATCGACGCTGTCTGCTTCTCCGGAAACGGCCTTATAAAATAGGCCATGACGCTTTTTAATTCGGTCGATCCACCCATTTGATGCCGTGAAGTTTTCTACGTGGAATCGTAATGCAATTTGCATTGCTTTTTCACTCATCGTCTCGATTAGCCAAGTTGCAAAAATATGAGACGTTAAGCCTATATATCCATTCGCGTAGTATTGTGCCGTTTACCGGTATTTCCGAGGCCCTCGCTTGTTGAAACCATGCCAACAGCGCCGTCTCTAGCTCCTCGAAAGGGCTTTACTTTTCCGATTTGCGATTGGTGGCACTTTTTGATCCGCATTTTGCAATGCTCTTTTATTTTCTCTATATGCGCCAAAATGGTATGTAGTGTTGACGCAGGTATGCTCAGCCGTTTTGCTATGCTGATTTCTTTTTCGTTCATCAGCAATAACAAGCGCTTTAAGAGCAAACTTCGTATTTAGTAAACTCATCACACAAAAGCAAATCGACCCTCAACGGGGTTTTCCTATATATTTCCTTTATTTCCTAGATAGTGACTTTTTTTTCTGTATCTGAACATCTACAAACCGTGCCAAGATCACGTGAATTATTTATGTGTTCAACAATCTTCTTAGCTTGAGCTACAATGAGAGTGACTGAATTTAGTCTTAGAATGTCTCCAACTAACAGATTCAGAACGTGAGCAACACAACCGTTATTCGAAAGCTGTGCACCATAATCTTCGTTTAACATGTCTCGAGCTTTTTCCATTGCAGATTCATTGTCGGAAACTACAGCAAGGAACTTTTCCATTCCAATTTCCTCGGTGACCACTTTCATTTCTTTTTTCATGTTTTCAGCAGTGTGTCGCTCCTTGCCCGTTCCTTACGTTTTATAGAATACTGGTGTAGGGGTTGTGATTATGAAATTAACAATGGCTTCATTCCTGAAAGAGAAGAATATGCGTAAATTAAAACCATTCTTTGGGGGAAAATAAAAATATTAAATAAGTTGTTGCCTTCCCATCAAAATCAAATACAGTTGGATAAGCCTCTTATCTCACCTTAATTACTCCATGCATACGACTTGACACTGAATACCACTGTATAGAAATTGACCATGTATAACAGAACAAGAACTATACTGAAGTGCAAAGGCACACACCCAACTTGGGTGAAAATAGCATTTTAAATATTGGGCTCACCCAACTTGGGTGCAAATAGAGGCAGCCCTACCCCTATTGTGTCAAGTCTACACTTACCAGAAGTATCCAGACCACCTTCTCGGGGCAACACTGTAGTTGGACGCCCCTTCAACATAGGATACAGTAAATCGTAGAACTCACTCTGTGCGTGTCGCACCACTTACAGAGTTCCCCTCCATACATTTTACAAACGAGCTTTCCAAGCTCTTCCACTTTATCTGGATTTGGGCAGTCGATTTGTTTGAGTAACCAGCGTGAATCATTTCTGATTCTACTTTGCTATAGATTTTGGCAGCTTTAAAACGTTTTGCATCCAAATATTTTATCATTTCGAGGGCTTAGCCTACGTTGTTCTATCTCCCCTTTTGTAAAATGTTCAGGAGAAGAGATTGAAAATTCGGAAATCCATCAAGGTCACACGTTTTAAGATATTTTCACCATTATTTTTTCTAATTTTTAAAAGCTTATATTTGATTCATTTTGGAATAAGCCCTAACGACTGGGTTAGACGTTTGGTTCAAATTAAATATTTATGCTTGGATATAGATCACTGTTTATTAAAATTGTGTGAAACATTTCAATTTAACACGTTCTATCTCCTACTTGAATTGTATATTTCATCACATTTCGTTTTAATGATAAGAATAATTGCATTTCAATACCAAACAAACTTGTATATTATGTGATTACTGATTACCAGTACTTGAAGAAAATTGTTACATTGCCATTTACACCACATCATTAGTCATTATGAGGAAATTAGGTATCGTGCAATGTTTAGAGATTGATCTCTTAAGTACTTACGCCTACTTGAGATGGTGTCCCAAAATATTTTGTTCACTCCGCAAAAATATTTGTAGCGTGATCGAATATCATTCTCTTTCAGCTTATCAACAACTATCAATAACAATTGTTCCCTGTTGAACTTTTGCAGTGGGTAGCTCTTGAACGAACGTAGATTTTTCTTTGAATTGCTTAAACCAAATTGCTTAAAAATTGGTACAGTTTCCAAAACGGCACTTTTCGAAAATGAAAGTCTGTATTTGACGTTTTTACTGTTTCTTTCGTGGATGATGTGTTTCACTTTGCTGTACGGAAGTTGATTTAAATTACTCGATTTTGCATTTGGTTTTAAATGTTTGAAGTCAGATCGTCTCAATTGCACGACATTATACGGCTTATTTGTCTTACAATTTACCAAAGATTTGATTATTGCCAGAGGGCTGTGTTATTCACTGTGGTGCATGTGCCTCTCTATGGCGCTATGCCTGCCCAGGGAGAGGCATGATACAACACACAGGCACAAACCTCGTCTTAAGAAAATATGTTTTACTTTGTTAAACATAATTTTATGGCCCAATAGTAAAATATAGCTTAAACATAATATATTTTTGGCCAGAGTGTCCAAAAATGAACAGTGGAACATTTTACTTGTCACACACATTACACTTAATCATTTTCTTCTTGCAGTTATTTAACATTCCCTGACAGGTGGTACCACACCTTGCACTTGCAGCAACAAAACCAATTTTCACCACGGATTCTATCGTTCACTTGCTTCCGGTCATTTACATTTGGATGATCGAATCTCGGTAGAATTTCACATACTATCACCTTGGGTCTAGAAGAGTACTGGGTTAGACATAGGGGTAAGAGGGCATTCTTAATGTTATTTAAATTGTCTTCGATGTCATTCGCTCCTGCAATGATAATCAGCGTGTCGTTCACACTTGATCCATCCAATGCTTGTGCAAGTCCCTCCGTGACAGCTATGGCTCCCGCTCCAGGTTTAACCATCGAGTTTACTTTATATCTGCCCCTTTGTCCACACGTAGACTTAAGTTTATCACTTATCAACGATGCCAAGAATCTCCCGTGACTATCAGCCATGATTGTTATGTTATGAACAGGGTCGCTCGCGGAGTATTCATTATCAGTTGGTTTCCGATCCTGTGCGATAGTCGTGGTGCTGGCGCTTTCTTTGGAAATGTTCACGAACTCTGTCCTTTGTACTTCATTCGCGCTTCTTCGCTGCTGCGTTGTTTCTATGGCGGTGGTTACGCTAACGTCACTGCCGGGCATGTCCTTACTTAACCTTACTTTTAGATGCTCAATTTCCCTTTGCATTGATTCAACTTGAAATACTAGCTCACCGATTTTTTGTTCGCATTTGCATTCGTTATAACTTTTAATTCTTGAATCTACGACAGGTAGAATTGAGGTCTCGTTTCCTAGAGTGGGCTTGAGGATAGGCCTATTAGGCCCAGGCCTTGGCTGAGCTTCATCACTAGGCTGCCGTACGCAAACACGGCAAAAGTTACTAGGCCTACCTTGCGAGTGTGCACATTGATTATGTACCCAATTTGTGCATCGTGAACACTGAAACCCATTACCACTTGTTTTATAGCACACGGAACACTTTTTGCATGTTTTTTAATTAAATATAACGGAGCTTCTTGAATACAAGTTACTACCTGCGGCCATCTCGGTCTCCACTCAAGGTCTGAAGGTCCACTCAGGTCTGAATGCTCATGCCATTTCGGCTGCATACTATGTGCATCTAACTTCAATGGTCCGCAAATGCGAATCATATCGGTGGAACACTTTTCTATGGCGAGCTATCTGGGCGCGAGATACTGCCAATCGGCGGGGTAAATCTCCCCGCGGAATGTACCTCCCTCTGTATTGCAAGTTGTGTCGAGGCTTTCTCTCTACAAACGAATAGTGCGTGTACCATTTAACACGTACATGACGCCTACCAGATAAGAAATAGATTAAAAAGTAATAAAGTAATTTAGAACATACCATAGAACGGACGTTGATGATGGTTCGTGGTTGCGGTATGACCCATTGAATTCTCTTCAATCTTCATAGCCTACGTCTGCACGCTAGGAAGAAAAGAGTGGCAGGGATTTTACGCTAATTACAAAATACACCTTATTGTTGACTTCCATATGGTTAATTTAATACTCATTATTGATAATTCAGTATATACTTGATAGTTCACAATTTCAACTAAGAGCAAAGTGCAGAAATAGTATTTCTGCGACTGGAGTTGGACCATGTTTCACATGGTTTAGCTTTTCACTGACGCTATAAAAATTGTCTATCTTGAAGTTTAAATAAAAATGTTTCGTATTTATTTAAAAACAATTACTGAAATAAACTCGGAAGAGCAAACTACAATAGTAAAACCTTCAAATTAAAAATGGGGCCAGCTGCATGGTCCATCTTGGGTATCCGTAGATTAGAGCTACCAAAAAGGCAGCACAAACGAAAGTTTTTGCGGCACTATCCAGCACAAACGATTGCGATTGTAAAATGGGGATATTTACAAAAAGGGGAGGTCAGCTACATAGTCCCGTGTTTTTGACCACTTTTTTTGGGGTTCTTTGAGGGACGAAACAAACGAAACTTTTAACGGCACAAACGTAGCACAAACGATTGACACCATTTTCGAGTTGATTCTAAAAAAAGGGGGGCTTGCATGTAGTTAGCCCTCTTATTGGACCCCTTTATTAAAGGTACTTCGGGGGTAGCAATAAATGGACTGCTACCTTATCGTGGTGGGCATGTTTGCGTGCTTTGTTGATCCCGAGAGCTATGCCGGCGGAAGCGTATGCTTCTGGTAGGGCCACCCTAGCCGGACTGGTCGAGGAGGAGAAGTCAGACGAAGTGCAGTCCACACCCCAATCCCCTTTCCTCCCTCTTCCCCTTTTCACCCCGCACTCCTATTGGCCCCTTTCTTCCAAACAGCCCCCTATTTCATCTTCATATATCACCCACTCATTGTCTCGATTAGCCTCATTGCAAAAATATGAGACGTTAAGCCCAAATATCAATCAATCAATAACGAAACTTTTTACGGCACAAACGTAGCACAAACGAATGCGTGTGTAAAATGGTCACATTTATAAAAAGGGTGGCGTTGGGGGGGGGGGGGGGAACAGTTACATGGACCGTCAGTCATACTGATTATAATGTTAGATACATTTATCAGTCAGTCAGTACGACTTACCAAACCACAGTGCTATGCTTACTCAGATTTTCGAGTTTTTGTTTCAATCTTTATATATAATTGAAAAATTAAAATTTTCTAGAGTTTTTGACGTAGAGGTAACCTTTGCTCTTAAGTTCTTAACCATTTTAAACTGCAGTTACAGAACATTTTTTTTTCTTGTATCGGAGGGACGACAATTTGTTGTTAACAATTCCTCCGAATTAACCTTTCCGCATGACGGGGAATTTGACTAAAGCTGCTTCTGAAACACAAAATCACAATGCGTTGTAGCACGAAGAACATCACACATCCCTAATAATGTTTATACTTTTCTAGTATTGGCACAAAACAGTTAGGATTATCTATATTTTCAATGTAGGTAAGGATGGTCCCAGAAACCAAAAAATAAAATGAAAAACGACAACACGACATTTGTTTTGGGAATATCTTACTCTTATCTGTTTCATGATTGAAGAAATGGTAATGTTTGTTGACGTTAAAGTTGGCAAGAGTTCCAGTTGGTTGGTTGGTTAGTTGATTGCAATATTTCAACTGTCTTTGACCAATACCTAAGTCAATATTTTCTTGGTCATGCATCCCAAGCAATCAGTTGGGAAAAATTTAAAAGAGTTTTGGATGTGTTCATAGCCTAAAATCTGGAGCACTGCTATTGCATTGCACAATCATGTAGGACTTACTGTAGATAGCTTTTATAGTTTTTTCCTCCAGGCCTGGGCGTTGGCTGTCGTCTGGACCAGCAGCAGTCTTACTTTTTCACCCCTTGTAGTTGGTCTTGATCAAGGTTGGCAAATCCAAGAGGTTTACTAGTAGATAGTTGCTATAAATGCCCGGACTCTCTGTGGTGTTCCACAAGGTGTGTATTTTATATCTAGAGCATTATTAGCAATTTAAAAAGGGGGGTGATTAATTCGTATGGGTTTATTCATTATTTTTTTTTTTTGTAAAGGACCGATAAAGATGAATCAATCAATAAATCTCAACCTGCAAAATAAAATACCATACATACCCATATGATAAAAAAATCTTTTATAATATGTTTTATAAAATGTATTTCATCATACAAATGTATTATGTAAAATGTATTTTGATATACTTAAAATAAATTTCCAATTTGGATCGTTCAGCGTTCAGGGTTGCAACATTACCGTTGTTCAGATCCAGGAATGATGATGACCCCGTTGAATACTCTGATGTAAAGCTGCCTTTGTAGAGGCATCCTCGTATATCCTCGTATATCACCTACTCACCGTCTCGATTAGCCAAAGATGCACAAATATGATACGAAAAACACAAATATGATTGGGATTTTATATACAGTTTATAGTAACACCCATACACAGTCTTCTTATTGGAGCAATGTGTACAAACCTTTGCTGTCAGTTTGTAATTCTCATTAGGTGTAGCCAAGTCTCATTAGGTGTAGCCTACACCTACCAGTCCTAATTTTTAAATACCCTGTATTATTTAAGGAAACTCATTAGCTTTATCAGGATTGCTGCAGGATTCCTCTCTTTAAAGAAAACAAGAAAACTGATGAAAAAAAGAAGCGTGGGTAAATATAAAATAACTGAAAAAGGCATAGGAGAACAATAATATCGATATTTCTACTAAAAATAGGGGGTGGCTTCGGTCCCCGTCCGTCCCCATCTAAGTTGTTGGTGGCGGGCTCAGCCAGGGTATGATCTACTTACCGCCTTGATGGATCGCGATATTGGGGCTACAGCATTGACGGATTCTGCCAACCATTTCCCACGCACGGTCCTTGTGTGCGCAGAGTAGCACAGAACTCTCCATTCATAGTGGCACTTTGTAGCTGTACCTCACGCACAAGCACCAATTTCTCTTCTTCGCCTCAGGAGGTATACTTGCAAGCACTCCTGGCCCTTCTTTCTTCGTCGGCGTCCCGAGACTGAATGAGTGGAAGTAGGGAGTGTTCAAACGCCTGAAGTGTCCTCGTACAATCACCGGGGGGTCCTAATGACGCCGTTCATGGCGGACGACACACGTGCGTGTGCGTGTCGTCAACACACGCACAAGACGCACCCGCGATACTATTAATAGAAGTGTGGTAGTACACAACACAACACACACACACATGCACTCGAATGCAGACACCACTGGTCCATGATGTATGAAGTGAACTAATTATATACTAAAGCTAGAATAGCAGGCGAACCAATCTGGTTCATCCTTGTCCCTGATTGGTTCGGCGCGAGTACCACTGGGCCCTAACCAATTCGAACTCTCCTTCCATTGGTTAGGCCAGAGTACTGGACCTCTCCCAATCCGAACTAAACTTATTCATTACCTTACATGGTGGTAAACAGCCCACCAGTGGGCGATTCAACATCTTAAGTAAGTATTGGTGTGAAGCTGTAGATAGATGTTTGAACATTTCATTATGCAAGTTGTCAGGTCCGGGGGCGCTGTTCGAAAAGAGACTCTGTCCCTTCCCTCCCACTGTCCCACTGAATATTTCTTTTCCCACTTGGACCTGCCCACCCTTGCTGGACTCCCGTATGACGACGCACGCGATGTACAATGGGTCTGACTCGGGTGTGGCTTTATTATTCTTCATCATCCTTCTCATCTTCATCATCACCCGCTCATCGTCTCGATAAGCCATTGTTGCAAAAATATGAGATGTTAAGCCCCATACATCAATCAATCAATCCGACCCCATTTCGTGTGAAACCAAGGTAAGGCATGGCCCAGCCCTCTAAATTAACAATAGAACCGCGCCGCCCCGCACCTCCACCTTCTACAGCAGTGAGTATACAGACAACGCGCGCCTCGGCTGACAATAGTCAGTCGACGTTAGGCTCTTGAATGAGACGGACGTGATAGGGACTTGTGAACATGCCAGATGCAATTCTGCATCACATACCCTAAGTTAATACATCACTGGTAGGCCTACATTTATATTTCAAAATGTATACTCATATGTAAGTTGTATTTACCGGTCTATGGTACATTCAAATGGTATATTCAAGAACCTAGTAGAACTGTTTTTTGACTCTAATAATAATAAATGTATTGCTTTGAATGAATATTTAGTTCACTACAAATCAGTTCTTGAATTTCTAATTGAGAGGGTATACAGGAAATGCATTGTTTTGAATTTATTTGTTGTTTTTAGAATATTCTAACCAGACGCGAGATACTGGGCTACAACACCAAGTCGTGGTCTGAGTCTCTAAAGAGACCAGTATCATTTGAACTGCTAACACCGAGGAAGCGACACCTCTTGGATAAAGGCAAAACCATTGAGATAGACGTAGAGGTTGGTGATTGATTAATGGGGCTTAACGTCTCATATTTATGCAACGATGGCTAATCGAGACGATGAGCGGGTGATAATGAAGATGAGAAAGATGATAATGAAGAATAAAGCCACATCCGAATCAGATCTATTGTACGTCGCGTGAGTCGTCATACGGGAGTCCAGCAAGGGAGGGCTGTTGTCAATGAAGGACAACCGTCAACCCGCTCTACAAACATCATGGCAGAGTCTCCAGTGACACAGATCAGCCAAAAAAAAGGTTCGCTATGTTAACTATTATTATTTTTTACATTTCTGTACAGTACCTATATTCCTACCAAAGAAAATGCCCAACATTCTTAAAAGTAGTTGTAAATCGTAATTCAAATACATTTTTTAAACCTTGGCTTTCATAAAATAAATATACAGAATAACAATGGCTCACATTTACTGCTTTTTGAATTTATTTTTAAAGATTATAATTCTTTACAACAATGTCAGGCTACCCTAATGGCAGTAATGTGATATTATTTGCCGCATTTGTCCTATGGTTTTTTTTTTCAACAATTTAAAAAGTTGTAATTTTATGTAGAATGAACCAACAAAAAACTACTAAACATAGTTGCACATGGGTGATTGACATTTAGGGGCAAGACTTTTTTCATGCAGGTGGGTTCAATTAGGTGGTTGGCATGCTAATTTTTTAACAAAAAATAAAGCTATATAGAATTTCAATGTTCGGAGTCAGTGTCAATCTACCAATAAAAAAAATATCCCAGCAAAGTCACATAGTTTGTGACATTATTTTTAGTTTGTATTGTATTAAAATGCTGAGTCTGGCAAGCTCAATATTTACAATATAACGGTGGACAGCCAGTACTCAACCCGACAGAGTTGGATCGAGTTTAAGGTTATTTTTATTTTTATCTACATTATTTCCTAGGTATACAACAATGACAAATTTAAACTTCCAAAGTAAATTCTGGTAATACTTCACTGTTATTGACCATTGTATTTTTGTTGTGTAGGTAGAGCCTGCAACAAGTTACGTGGGAAGCGAACTGTAGCATCACCAGGAAGTACACCAGCCGTCATTACCACCCGCAAATTTCAAACTTTGGCAGACCAGAAAATGCAATATGTGAAGTTAAAAGAGCAAGAATTTAAACATGAAGTGGACTTTAATAGGAAGAAAGAAGAGTTGACAATCAAAAGCCTCCAGTATGACTTAAAAATAAAAAAAGCAAGACTGCAGAACATTCAACTCAAAAACAGATTTCTCAAACAGCACTTTCACAGATACCATTAAGATAAGCTATATCATTTTTGTCTTCATGTTCATTTCACTTGATAGGTCTGCAGTAGTTGTACCTTTATTTCATTTTCTTCACAACCTGAAAAATGTATACATAAGTTACTTTACCTTTGTTTGAATGACTTCAACTTGAGATGTGCTTGTTTTGTTATATAGTAGTGGAAGTCTAGTATGTATAGCAAAATGTACTAGAAGCAGTAGTCTGTATATATTAGTAGTCAAATGTAGGGATAGGATCCAACAGCTTCCTTCCTGCGTGTAAGGTGGCAAATTTGCGAGTAAAAAGTAATTTAAAGTAATTAAGTTGAAAGTAAAAAATCTGTAAATGCTAAATGTCAGAAAATAGGGTTTAGAATGTGCCTGTTATACTAAATCACTTTGACCATCAACCAATATTTTATTCTTCAAATACCTGGAAAAGTAGTTGAGTATCAGGTTCCGTCGCACTCGGTCGTTGGCAGCATTGCGTCTAGGTGCATTGGCTGGCAAGGTTGGTACTTCACCATCAATGATAAGGTTCAATTCATCAAGAGCAGGATCCATTGGAGGTAATTCTTCCTTCTTGGAACAAGCAATGTTGTGTCAGACGGCTGTTGCTACTATAATTGTCATGGCATGGTCTAGTAATACTCGCAAACCTAATGATAGGACAGAAAACCGTCGTTTCCACACTCCATACTTCCTCTCGACTGTATTTCTCGTACGCTTATCCTGCCCAGGGACTGCCACCTTATCGCGGTGGGCAGGTTTGCGTGCTTTAATGATTCCTGGAGCTATGCCGGCGGAAGCGTATGCTTCTGGTAGGGTCACCCTAGCCGGACTGGTCGAGGAGGAGGAGTCAGACGAAATGCAGTCCACACCCCAATCCCCTTTCCTTCCCCTTTCCACCCCGCCCTCCTATTGTCCCCTTTTCTCCAAACAGCCCCCTATTTCATCTTTATATATCACCCACTCATTGTCTCGATTAGCCTCGTTGCAAAAATATGAGACGTTAAGCCCAAATAATCAAATCAAATACAAGGGTCCCGGATCGAGGGCTCTTCTCTTGGCGAAAACTAGCTCGTAATCAAAATCAGCTTCCAGACTGTCAGCCATTGTTATTTGTTTGAATACAACGAGACAAGAGCACTGGCACTTTGTTTTACGTGAATGGCAATCAATCGAGGTGGCCGTGGGAAGACGCGACGTGAGAAAACATAAACAACAGTTAAATGACTTGCAGTCAATCCAGCACAGTGTATAACATCGTTACCGGTTAAACGAGGCTCTGGGATACTGCTTTAAGGGACATTGAAGAACCCAAACAATCGGCTACACTCCTCGTCCCCAGCTTCGGGATGTTTTGTATATCTAGTGTTTCACGCAGCATGGTTTTGCGCCAGGCATCGGATTCATGAGACGTTAAACCCCATTAATCAATCAATCTTGACGAATGTACAATTCGATACACCCAGCGCTGAGTAGCCTTGCTGTAGTTCAGCTTCAGACCAACTTCCTCGCGTCTCACGTTGAAGTTAGTGTCCAAAGCTGCAAGAATAGAGCGGTCAACAGTTCAACAGAACCATCCCAAGAGAAGCTTATACGCTTTGGAAGATACATGAGCCGCAGACTGTGGTACGACTCCCCGCCCTCCTACTGGCCTTTTACCCTTTATCACTTCACATTATCTTCATCATTCACCCACTCATTGTCTCGATTAGCCTCGTTGCAAAAAAATGAGACGTTAAGCCCAAATATCAATCAATCTATTTTACTTACTCAGTGGTGTCTCTGTATTATGTGGCGGTATCCTCCTCCCCCCTTTCTCCCTACCACCTACTATAGCGTCGTCCATGACTTAACTCTTTTCAAATATTGCCATTTTTGGAATCAATACGTTTTCACCCATAAAACAGTAGACAGAAAAAGGTCAAAAATCCTAGACGCTCTCAATTTCTTTAACAATTATTTCTCCTGAGATATTCTTGTAAGTCTTTATTTAACAAGGCTATGTAACTTTTCATAACAAAATATACACTTTTATTATCTCGCCGGATCATAACAAGTACTATTTTATTAAAAACCTAGTAGTTGGACTATACACTGTTCCTTGTCAGGATCAAACAATTAAAACCGCAATATTTCGAGCCCTGATCAGAGCTCTTCAACGGGCGAGAACAAACTACTCGCAACCTGACAGCTGACACAGACACACCCCCCTCACCGCCACCTCGATCCACGACACAACGCGCCTACCAACTCTAACAAGCGGTGCACCACACACCTCACAACAACCACAACCCACCCAACCATAACCTAACTGTCACATCAAAACAACGACGGAACAAACTCCTTCCAGGTGTGCGGAAACGAAATACTAGGTGAACTAATAACCTCATTGGTAACAGACATTAAAGCAGCTTCTTTTAACTTTCTAATATAAGGGTTCTGTTCATGCAACAACGCTTTCGCCTCATTCCACCTAATGTTGTGATGATTCTCAAATACATGCTCACCTAACCTAGAGACGTCTACTTTCCTCTGTCTCACGTTCGACATATGCTCCTTCAATCTAACCTCTAAAGGTCTTTTAGATTCACCGATATAAGCAGAGCCACTCTCACAAGGTATCGAGTAAATGGAATGTTTGGAGGACTGGACCTCATTCTTAGGCTTAGTAACAGTAAGTACACTACGAAACGACCCTGGAGAATTAAAAACAATTCGTATCCCATGAGGGGCTAGTAACCGACGAATCTTCTCAGATAGGTTCGGATAATAATCTAGCCCCATTAATCAATCAATCAATGAGACGTTAAGCCCAAATATCAATCAATCAATTATCGTGGTTGGCAGGTTTGCGTGCTATAAGGATCCCGAGAGCTATGCCGGCGGAAGCTTATGCTTCTGGTAGGGCTACCCTAGCAAGACTGGTCGAGGAGAAGTCGGACGAAATGCAGTCCACATCGTCCCCACTCCCTTTTCCTCCCCTTCCCTTTTCCTCCCCGCCCTCCTATTTGCCCCTTTCCTCCAAACAGCCCCCTATTTCATGTTCTTATTTCATCCAATCATCGTCTTAATTAGCCTAGTTGCAAAAATATGAGACGTTAAGCTCATATATCTATCAATCAATCATGATCTATATCAAAGCAAAAACAACAATTGATATATGACCTAACCATTTAATCAGTGGATCCGCCGAGGCCGGGATGGCCAGAGAAAGTAGACTGTATTTCTCTGAGAGGGGGTGGAGCAATATTATAGTGGACTTACGGTTTACGACTGTGCTGCTGGTTTCTTGATTGATGTAATATAAAAGAGGGTTGTGCAGGAGGGAAAAAAAGGAGGGAATAAGAGGAAATAACATTGGTTAATGTTTGCGAGACCAACAACAAACTTGACAGTATGAGCGAGAGAATACAACTGACGGGCTACTATCGCGGGATCGGTACGAAATAGTAGAGGAACGAAAATACGTAGAGGGGGAGGTAAATGACGAAATGCGAACAACTCAAATCACAACAACGTCTTGGCGCGAATATGACGCCCTCCACACAACTAACGCCTAGGCCTTGGCTACCAATTGTATACTAAGCTTGCCATGGATGTAGGTAGAATTGTAGCAGAGTAGGCCTACGCCTACTTATTGCCCTTTATTATCCATATGTTACTGTAATGTCTTGCAGATTACCTATCATGACTGCATCGGCGAATTATACGAGAGTTTAAAATCAGCTAGAACTAGGCGTAGGCCTAGACTCCTGGGTCAACAGAGTAGGCCTATGCCTAATTTTGGCCCATGACAATCTATTTTTTTCTGTAATCATTAATCACACAGGCCTACATTAACTAGGCCTACTCCTGGATAAACTAACGCCTAGGCCTTGGCTACCAATTGTATACTAAGCTTGCCATGGATGTAGGCAGAATAGTAGCAGAGTAGGCCTACGCCTACTTATTGCCCTTGATTATCCATATGTTACTGTAATGTCTTACAGATTTCCTATCATGACTGCATCGGCGAATTATACGAGAGTTTAAAATCAGCTAGAACTAGGCGTAGGCCTAGACTCCTGGGTCAACAGAGAAGGCCTATGCCTAATTTTGGCCCATGACAATCTATTTGTTTCTGTAATCATTAATCACACAGGCCTACATGTCCTACATTAACTAGGCCTACTCCTGGATAAACTAACGCCTAGGCCTTGGCTACCAATTGTATACTAAGCTTGCCATGGATGTAGGCAGAATTGTAGCAGAGTAGGCCTATGCCTACTTATTGCCCTTGATTATCTATTTGTAACTGTTATCATTTCTCACACACTTCTAGATGCCCTTCATTAACTGGGTCTACTCCTGGATAAACAAACAACAAACGCCTAGGCCTAAGCCTGCCATGGATGTAGGCCAAAGTCTAGTGCACCTCCGTGCCCAGGCCTAGCATTATGCTCAGTGTATGACACGAATGCTTTGGTCTAGCATATACCTAGGCGTAGGGATCAATGTAATGGGGAAAGGATGTCATGGCAAATGACTTGAGAAGACACATTATTTGTTTTTTTTTAACTTTTATTTTTTGGGGTGTTCAGGAAAATACACCTTCCCGCAGTTGTTGAGGTGGTACACAGGCCCGTTAAATGTGTCTCCGGCAGCGGGGCGCTGCCGCCGCCACCTCTGGCGCCGACCGCTACGATTATTCCTTTTTCGTTTCTCTGTGGGCAAGACACAAACGTTTCAATTTACGTTACACCAAAGTGGTGTACTGGGCTATGCTAATAATGGAATAGATAATAATTTCAAATTACAGTAGTTTGTTATGGAGGAACACATTTTACGTTAGGTAATTGTTTACATACTGTTCTGCGGGTCGGCGCCTCCATGCTGCCTCGGTGGAGGCGGCTCCTCCTGCCGGGACGGGCCGGCCACCCCCTCCACTACAAAGAACGAGACAAGCGTTAGTGTACAAGTGACACGAGCAAATGTTATCGTGACCTCATCTCACATCCAACCGTAAACTAGATAGGCCTACATGTAAGAATAGACATTACACACACCAAAGTGGTGTACTGGGCTATGCTAATAATGGAATAGATAATAATTTCAAATTACAGTCACCAAAGTGGTGTACTGGGCTATACTAATAATGGAATAGATAAGAATTTCAAATTACAGTCGTTTGTTATGGAGAAACACATTTTACGTTAGGTAATTGTTTACATACTGTTTGGCAGCTGCTGTGAGCCAGCGACCTGGCGGCCACCGGCCACCACCTCTACTACAAAGAAGGAGACAAGCGTTAGTGTACAAGTGTTATCGTATAATCATTCTTATTATTATAATGATGATTATTATTGTCAATACAGGGGGAAAGACACAAACGTTTCTATTTGTGTAACAATGCTGTATAGATTGTGTCTTCAATTATGGACGTGACAAATGTGACCGAGACCTCGTCTCACGTATAACCTTCAACTAGATACGTTTTCGGGTAGACACAACATACCAGAATACACAGATTAATGTACTGTGTAAATGTTTATATACCTTCCACAACCTCCGCCTCTACAGACGGCGGAGGCGGCGGAGGTGGCGCCGTGGTAGCGGCCCGATGCCGCACCATCTCGGCTACAAGGAACAACACAGGCGTTAGTGTACAAGTGAAATTGTATGTTGGTTATGATTACTATGATAATTATTATTGTCAGTACAGTGGTCTGAAACTTTTTTACAAATATCTACTTCTACTCAAGTAGCTACGATTCTAAATATTGCACAATTCTGTACCACATGTCTGATGTTCCATTACATAAACGCTGGCTATTGTCATTTCATGTTATATACATGTATTTGTTACCTTGGTAGTCCGGCCCCGCCTCAAATTGGTCGACGACCTCGGTAAGGATTATATCTTCCTCTTCTGCAAACAACAAGACAATCTTGAGCATATGACATACAGTACAATTGTCTCTTGCTTCTTTTCTGCTAATTAGTGTTGAAACACTCAGTACCTACGACATAGGCCTACATTTTGTTTACGAAATGCACTAGAATCATCAAGTCTACAGTATGCCTGTCCACTTAGCTAGGCCTATGGCCTACGCCTAGGCCTAGTATCCTCTTATTTTATTCAAAGTACTATTAGTACTGCTACGTAGGCCTACTAACTGTTAAGAATTAGGCATTTTCATTACATTCCTCTGCTACAAATAACAATACAATCTGTAGCTTAACACTGACAGTACAATAGTCTTTTGATAACTTTCTGCTTAATACTGTTGCAACACTCATTACCTACGACATACATCTAGGCTATGAACAGCACAACAATAATCAAGTCGTGAGTAGGCCTGGTCCACCTAGGCCTAGGCCTATAACCTACGCCTAGTATCCTCTATTTGCATTCAGAGTACTATTATTACCGCCACGTAGGCTTACAAACTGTAAATAAGTAGCTATTTCCTTTCCAATAATGTTCTTTGACAGGAATACTTAGCTTTAGAGACGTCTCCCTCAACGAACAAGAAACATTTCAATACCAATTGACATTTCTTTCTTGACAACCAACAGCTGATTTCAATTACATCGCGCATGCCCGTCTCTGCCAACTATTGAAAGAGAAAAACATTTCCTCCGCTATCGTTTGAAACTGAGCGGGTAATCTTAGCCCGAGTTCATAACTACATCAATCGCACATTATCATTTGAGGGTATCTTATTATCTCAACGGCTAACTGGCCTAGACCTACGACCTGAATTGGTCAAGTAAAATAATTGCTAAGTACCTAAGGTGACCACACTTTGAAGATAGCAAACTGGGACAAGGAAAGTGTGACGCTCTGGGGCAGAGTTTAGCCGCCGGAGGCGAAAACGTTCAATTTAGATTTGCGTGGAATGCACATAAATCAGATTTCTAACATGATGGAATGTGTACATATTTGTAATCATGTTATGCCTGGTGGTATTTCGTCAGCCGCGTGTTGTTTTAAGAAATGCTGACTGTAGGACAGTGAATGAGTCATCACATGATTGTCATTTGAGGGTATTTTATTATCTCAACGGCTAACTGGCCAGACCTACGACCTGAATTGGTCGAGTAAAATAATTGCTAATTACCTAAGGTGACCACATTTTGAAGATAGCAAACCGGGACAAGGAAAGTGTAACTCCACGGACGCTCTGGGGCAGAGTTTAGCCGCCGGAGGCGAAAACGTTCAATTTAGATTTGCGTGAAATGCACAGAAAAAAGATTTCTGACAGGATGGAATGTGTACATTTTTGTAATCATGTTATGCCTGGTGGTTTTTCGCCAGCCGCGTGTTGTTGTAAGGAATGCTGACTGTGGACAGTGGATGAGTCATCACACGATTGGCTCATGCGGACTGGGTTTGTCGCACGCTATGCGTCATCTACTGCACCCCCGCCCCCCCAAGCGCTATTATTACAATTGACAGAATATCGGGACACTTTTTTCACAAAATAACAAACCGGTAAAAATACGTCATTTCAATGAGTCTCTCGGGACACCGGTACAAGTGTTCTGAAAACGGTACTGTACCGGTACCGGTACGTCTGGTCATCTTATAATTAAAATATATAATTACCTTCTAATAACAACTACACCATAGATGTAGTAGTTGATCATGTACACATACACTTGCACATCAATTGTTATTAGTTTTAGCCTACAAATACAATATAAAAAAACATACAATCAATTATTAGATGAAGCGTGCACTTACCGTCGTCCATTGTCTGGTGATGCGCGTTCAATGTGGAACTTTAAACTCTTCTTCATATCATATCGCAGCCACTGCCAATCCACTAAAAATTTATTACGATTCAAAAGTACCTGGATTGTTGTGTTTGTTGTCGTTTCAGTTATTGTACAAACTGATAAAATTTCGCAGCAATCAGTACTTATACGCACTGTTTGCTTTCGTTAATGCACACGTAGCTAATCCACTCGCGTAAAACACGTAAAAACAGGCAATCTCGATCATCTGAAATAACTTATTTTCATTTGTCACGTTGGCCAACGTAGCCGTCGATTTGGCGCGGTAACAGATTTGAATTTCACCTATCACTTATCACTAGAGGTGTTTGAAAATGGTTTTATTTAAAAAAAAATCGTTTTATTCTAAACCAAAATGTGGTGTTATTTCGGTGTTATTTTTATAATGGAAAGGAGAATTCAGGAAGTTTCAAAGCAACGGAAATTTGCACTCGCTTCACACCGCTTTATTTTGAGCAACGCTATCTACCAGCAAGGCTGCAAACCACTTTTCCATCGGCCAAAATGTGGTTGGTAAACAGTTTGAGACTAAACTGTTTAACCGACTTAGGGTCAAAAGTAGTAATTATTACGTCAAATATGCAATTTTTACTGTAAATAGTTAGAAATGCTGACAATGGTGTTATTTCGCTATTTCAACACTCAATTCGCGTTATAAAAATAATATGGTGTTATTTCGCGATTTGATTCCTTATCCTTCATGGCCAACACGCCGACATCTGTCAAAAAAAGGTCTTACATCACAAATAATGAATTTCGTTTTATCGCGGATTCCGAAAAACAAACGTCTCTACTTATCACCTATTTCCAATCATTTTCGACACACAATTTTGTGTTTCATGGCTTCCTGCGACCGACACATATAAGTTGAAGATTTTGACTTCTTATTTGGAAAGCTTTATTCTTCAATTTAAATATTCGACCTTATTAAATCACCGGAAAAGCTCAACCCGGTGCTTTAATACACGCCCGTGTTACACGATGTAAACTTAATAAATTGCCAACTGTTGTTGCATTGTATGTATAGGTCCGCCCGAGGGATGTGGGCGTGTCTAGTGTTCAAAGGGTCCGCGGATCGAGTTCCACAAGTTTTAAGTTTCTTTCTTTCCTGTTCATTTAATTTTTTTTTCTTTTTTCCAACTTTCAAGTTATCCAACAAGTGACTAACCTAAAAAGTGACTGGCACAACTGTGATTTCTTAGTGTCGTAACACTTAGACATTTTTCAACATGATTTTTTTTTTTTACCAAAATTATAATTTTTTAATTTTTTCAAGTTTTTTCAAGTTTTCCAAAAAATAGGGTACTTAAAAATTTTTCAAACACTTAAAAATTTTGAAACATGAAATTTTTGTTTCTTTTTCAGAATCACAACAATTTTCAAGTTTCTTTCTTTACATAAGTATCTACGACCAATTACCATGACATGTACATAGAAAAACTCGAAAATTTTTCAATCACTTTAAAATTTTTCAACAAGAATTTTTTTTTTCTTTTTTCAGAATCACACAATTTTTAAAATTTCATTCTTTACATTATTATCTACGACCAATTTACATGAAATGTACGCAGACGTACTCGAAAATTTTTACATCACTTTAAAATTTTTCAACATGAATTTTTCTTTTTAAATTTTTTTTTCTTTTTTCCAACCGACAAGTTTTCCAAAAAGTGACACCAAAAAAAAAAAAAAAAAAAGTGACAATTACCCAAAAAAGTCGAGTTTTCCACTAAGTGACCTGCCCAAACGTGACAGCCAGCAGCCGCGTGAGCGGTCTTGTATAGCCTATACTTTGTTAAAAAGTTGATCCTCTGCAGCGCAATATTGTAACTTTCCATTAATACTCTTCGGTTATCCGTTTTCTCCCACTTAAAACCTATATCAACAACAAACTGTAGCTAGAAGGCTTGCAAATGGAAAATAAACACTTTATTAGTGTGGCAGAAGGTTCAAGAACTTTTTCAAAACTTAACTATACTATAAAGGCTTGCAGCCTACTACTATTATTCAAGAATACGTTTGATATAGTTTTATAAGTTTTTCGCAGACACAATCTCTAAACGTTATTAACTACACATTAATATTATATACTTGCAAGTTGATGTTAGTGAGAAGCCCCATAATCTCGCCACGGTCTCAACTATCTATGAATTTTTTTTTGTTGACGTAGAAAGGTTTAACCATAAAATATAACGGTACCGCTATTAGTTGGAAGGATGCGTTGTTTCGATGCGTTGTTTCTCGTGCGGCAACCCCTGCACAACCACCTTCTCAATTTATTTCGTGTGACGAAACCCAGAAAATGGTTAACAATATTATATATAAAGTGGAGACTTTTGAATATATATTTCTTGATTATATAACGTGGCATTGTATTATTAAACAAAAAAATAAATTTAATATAAACATGGATCCAAGAAAGTTGTCAATATAATAATAACGCTGGTAACTCTTTTACCTGAAGCCCTACGGAAATATTGCCGAAGTCTGCTTCTGAAAGATGATCGGGTTTCCCGCATGTTGCTTGCATCTGAAACAACAAGTTAAATAAAGAATGGGGATAAAAAACAAAGTAACATTACACTTTATTTTTGAGGTTTAATACCCCTTAATTGCTTAGAAATGAATGTTCAGAAAAAAAATACAATTTTGGTTTAAGATTGCATGAAACGGTTTTGCAGTCTCTAAGTCTAAACAGTTAAAATGGTCACTTTCACCTTCAGCTACTTATATACCGAATCTATGCAAACTTGTTTTAATTCGTATAAAAACAAGATAATTATGTTTTAGTCTCTCCTACATAATGACTGTATACACTGTACAGTTCTTGCATGCTCTCTCCTACATAATGACTGTATACACTGTACAGTGCTTGCATGCTCTCTCCTACATAATGACTGTATACACTGTACAGTGCTTGCATGCTCTCTCCTACATAATGACTGTATACTCTGTACAGTGCTTGCATGCTCTCTTCTACATAATGAATGTATACTCTGTACAGTGCTTGCATGTTCTCTCCCTGCCCAGGGACTGCCACCTTATCGTGGTGGGCAGGTTTGCGTGCTTTGTTGATCCCGGGAGCTATGCGTATGCTTCTGGTAGGGCCACCCTAGCCGGACTGGTCGAAAGTGCAGTCCAAACCCCAATCCCCTTCCCCCCCCCCCCACCCCCCCACTGACCCATTGAATATTTCTCCTCCCACTTGGCCCTGCCCTACCTTGCTGGACTCCCGTATGACGACCCACGCGACGTACAATGGATCTGATTCGGATGTGGCTTTATTCTTTATCATCATCTTTCTCATCTTCATTATCACCCGCTCATCGTTTCGATTAGCCAATGTTGCAAAAATATGAGACGTTAAGCCCAATTAAGCAATCAATCATCCTCCGAAGCAGGTTCCTATGGATGGATTCCACGTTGTTATTGGTTCTTCTCTGCAGCCCGTGTACGGATAGCCGATCAGTGCGCACGATACCATCTAGTATCGGCGCACGTACCTACATAAAACATCCAACAATCCCCGGGCAGCTGAGTTGGGACTATCCGCAATCAGATATATTATATATAAATCATACTCTGCTCAATCCTTTGTTCCAAGTTTTTTTCCGTCTGTCAGTACAAAGCTAGAAATAATACCGTTTAACCATCAGATGAATACTTGAACGTTTGATATAGTAGATTATAATTTTTAAGAAGGTCTACATCTTAGATTCTGACCACATCTTATTAAACATAAAAACTTAAGAGCGGATGGAACCGCCATAAAGTGATCAATAAGAATGCCTAATGAAGGCGTCGGAAGTATTCAATGATGGCTCTTTGAACAGCAGCGTTACCTCCCTGGTCGGGAACATTGATGGGTAGGCCTACATCGTCGTGATGTTCGTCTATTAGAGGAACATCTGGATCGAGGGGCGACTATGGTTCACTCATATTGACGGCCAGATTAGGCCTACGCGCTAGGCCTACAAATAGGGCCAGGCCTACCCCATTTCTTTCTCTCTAGGCTCAAAACTTGTAAAAATAATACATGTATGTATTAATACAGTGTATATTTCCTACCCTTTGTCGTTGGCTGCTCAATATGCAGCCGTGGACAATCTGGAACATTGGTTACAGACAAATTAGAGGCACCAGTCGAGGCTAGAAGGTGTTCTACGAAAGTCTCTTTTTTCCATCTTATGTCAACAAGGTGTTCCTCAAAAACCTGCAGTCCCATATCAATTCTAGCTTTAAATACATGTAAGCAAGGAACTTTGTTTTAAATATTGAATGAACATATTGGCGAAACTTGGTATAATCGTTATTGATGGTATACAATTTCTTTCGAGTAGAAACATGCATACTAATACTGTCGAAATTGTAACCGTTGTCTTTTGCCTTTTCAAGTTGAGAAAACAGTTTCTTGGAAATATCAGCTGTGCATATTGTAGATATATTAAGACGAACCTCGTCACGACGCAGCGTATCATGGGATGGTTTTAGCTCATTAGGCAGCATTTCCTAGCGAGTTCTCTACTGAGTGAATGTATTTAAGTAATCCTGTCACTGCTGCAGGGATATAATTATGTAGGCAATACATATTTCTTTAACTTTTGATTGTGACTTTCTAGTCTATTGTTAGTGTTATTTCCAAAATGAGCTACTCCCATATTGTTTTTTGCAAAAGTTGCGCATCGGTCCCGGCAGTTATCCCAGTTTTCCAGAAACAACTCATTTAATGAAGGCGGAGCGATGTTTTAGAATTCATCAAGATGTTGTTCGTAAAGTTCTTGACTGTCACTGTGCAACAGCTGTTTCATATTCTCAAATAGTAATTTGTTAGTTGCCCAACTACCCTCTAATGACCTTACACGCTCTTTGAATACCTTCAATACATGGAATATACAATAGAGAATTTGACATTTAGGGAGACAACGACCAACAACATTAAACTCAATCTGACGCTTGTCCATTAACAACACATCACATTCATTTACTGACGGATTGAATTCTAAAAAATTGTCAAAAATTAAAAGCCCTTCCTATCATAAGTTCAGTTTCAGCCCTGACAAACACAATATAAGCGGTTGGACGCCATCTCTGGTTTACATCTTCAAACATTACAACATACTACACATTACTACACATTACTATATTACTATACATTACATCATTATTACACATTACTACATGAAGGATACCCTTCAATATTTAACTTGTATGTCCCACCATTCATTAACACGCATCATCCCCAATGAATACATGGGGGAACAATGTGTGGGTACCTGGAAGATACTTTGACGGTAGAATACCCAGCTGCTCAGACAATAAGGTTTGATTAAATGTGGAATTGTTGAAGATCCCCGTGTCATTTTCTCGACCATTTTGACCAATGTCTACATATATGAACTTGTAGTCATGGTCAACAATCACCAAACGCTGAAAATACCTTTGTAATTGTAATATGTTGATCCACTATTGTAAACATCATTGTGTATGAATGTGTTTGCCAATCACCGCCTTGCAACACTACACAATTATCGGAAAAGCAACGTATTCATTGTTGTCCGATATCTTCACAAACCTATTATTCACTGAAATAAGGTTTTATTATTACAAATAATCATGCCAATGGTGTAAATTAATTGTTGCGAACAATTATTATTAATTATGGAACCAAATAACACTATAAATACACTAATTTGAGTGAAATATTCTGCACAAATACAATCTTTGATTATCTTTGTGTGATAGGCTGATTGATGTTAGTCAGTTCTACTTCATGACCTGTTTTCCCGTCATAATTATGTGTGAAATTTTCAGCTTACTTTTATGACTGAAAATATTTACTGAAATGGAAAAATGAAATATTTTTGACTTCATAACATCGTCAGTAATTTGGTGACGGCGAAAGAAATAAACAGGAATATTCCCAATTACGTTAGTTTACCAAATTTCTCATAACACTCACGTACGGCTGCATGAGTAGGAGGCCTACTTGCAGCGATTAAACTCCAACTACACATAACAACTCCAAAACAAGAAAACGACTCGACTCCTCGCACCCTTGAGATGTACACAGTGGTTCTAGCGGGGACAATACGGTCCGACCATGGTTCGCCTTCATTCATCCAACTTGTATCTCAATGCTGTGGCGAATGTAGTTACACATAACCAAACAGCTAACACAACGTATACATTGTTCATTAGATCAATTTGCCTTCGCTTGATCGATCATAAAATGCAAATAACAATTTTCTGGAAAAGTGTCACGCGCTATCACGTGTGACACGTTCTAAACGACACGTGTTTTCCACGCTCGCCTCCGATGTTTGATGTATCCTGTGCACTCACGCCTACTCACAACATAAGTCGTTTGTACGATTGTGCTCTCCACCTGTGAACAACAAATTACTACTACTACTACTACTTACTATAGCATTCGCTCGGAGGTAGCAATTAATTTATTTTATTTGATGCAGCCTAATTCTGCTTTTGAATACTGCCTTTGATGAGATTTATTTATTGATAGTTAAATGTACAACCAACTTTCAAATTTTCAGAATTTTCAGAAGTATATGCTAGGCACACATTGGTTGTTCAAATTCAAACAAAATAAACTTCTTTAACTAGCTGTAGGCAAATGCAACTGAACGAACTATACATCTCTTTGACAAGGTAGTCTACTGAGCTAGGCAGCTCTTCGGCGGCTTTAAACTACATAGGTGGATTCAATGGCAAATACATTTAACTAGTTTTATTTTTGGTACTTTTTCTCTCAAAAGAGTGAATAGTGAATGATTTGATCCGCTCATGTTGCTACCACCATCGGTTCCAATCCCATCTTTATTCTTTAACTTTAGGCTCCTTTTTCTAAATAAGTGCAAAGGCCAGCCAACAGATAATTTGCGGTGTCTTGAACTTCTTCAGTTATTCCCAAATAATCAGTCACAGTCTTCCGTTGCGTAGCGCTAAAGTACTGGATACAAATACACAGGTATTTTGAGACCGAAATGTCTGTCGACTCATCTCAAAATGAGCGAGTATCCACTTCTATAAACATTTTTAATTAGTTCTGTTAACATCGCTGGCGATATTACTGATTTGATAAGCGTTGAGATGAGATGATCGACACTCCGAATCGCGCTGTGCATTGCAATGTACAGTGCTAGTTGAAGGCAATTACCTGGTGTTCTGACATAGTAGAGGTTAATGCAATATTTAATGACGCAATAAACTCTTAGTTATTGTATAATATTATAGAAACAAAGTTTGGCCTTCTTGATATTCGTGCTTGACAAAAATCAATGAGTGAAATGTTATTCAAATGTATTACCAAACCTGCCCAGGGACTGCTACCTTATCGTGGTGGGCAGGTTTGCGTGCTTTGGTGATCCCGAGAGCTATGCCGGCGGAAGCGTATGCTTCTGGTAGGGCCACCCTAGCCGGACTGGTCGAGGAGGAGAAGTCAGACGAAGTGCAGTTAACACCCCAATCGCCTTTCCTCCCCTTTCCCCTTTCCTCCCTTCCTCCCTCCCTCCCTTCCTCCCCAACCATTTCCCTAGTAAATCTAAAGTACGAAGTGAACGTGTTTTCGGCTAGCTCCATCGCAGCAAGGCGCTGCCGATAAACACGTTACCCCCGTACAACGCGCCTCTCTTCCCCCGCTATTTCCTCTAACTCCAAATAGATACCAAATGCATCCATTTTTACTTATCTTCGGCCGTGAAGAACACGTACTCCTATGAAAAGCTAAAATCAATCTAGAAACGTTGAGCACAAGTCAGCTGGGTCGGCTAAACAGCTGCTCTGGCTGTCGGGACACCGGCCATGTGACACTCTTACGTCACGTTCGACAGACGAAAGTGACGTCAGAGCATCATGTGTTCCATGGAAAACGGACGCTTCGAAGAATGGCAGGGCTTAAAGATCGTATTACCTAGGTATATTCAGGATAAAAGTGATTAATAAAATTAAGTTATGGATTAGTGAAGTACAATAAACTATTAAAAAGCAATAATTCTATTTCTTAATAGGCCTGGAGCCCTAGGCCTACAAACGGCCAAATGAGTTTACAATTAAGATTGCAAATTTGGAGCCGCAGCCGTGGCTCAGCGAGTGCGTCCGCGCCTTGAATTGAAAAATCCTAGGTTCGATTCCCGACATATCCGTTCTTTTTTCGCTCTTATAATCTAAAGTGTTGGCACTAATAATATACAAGAATTAAATATTTTTTCCTTAAAATGAAATTTCGGGTTTTTTATCATGTTTTTGTCTACCATGTTTTGTATGCCAAGTATCTAAGCCTTTTTACGCACGTACAATAATTATCTAATTATAAACTGCTTTGTTTAATAAATAACGTAATGCTAGTGTATTGTGTGGCCATCTGGACATGTATAATACGTGCATCAGCAATAACGGCAACAACTAATGATAATTAACGTAATAATAAGGCGTCAAGACGAAGTAAATACCTTGCAATTTTGACAACCATACATTTGTTCCATTTCAAATGACTGGCTCGAAACCACGCCCCTCTTTATAACGAAGCTTCTAATTGGCTAAAAAGCCGAGACATTCTGGACCTAGCCGCTAGTGACGGAATCCTACGTGAGTTTCAATGAACGCTTCCGATAGTCGGAAACAAAACTCGAGACTACAACAGTTCGGAATTGCCATTCCATGCATGGAATCAAAACGTCGAAAGTTGCGTTTCCACGTGGAATTCGAGACTCACCCCCCCAGATCGCGCGCCTCGGCTGGCAATAGTCAGTCGACGTTAAGCTCTTGAATGAGAATGACGTGTTAGGGACTCGTGATCATGCCAGATGCAATTCTGGCGGAACGTCGAGCAATGGGTGACAGACTTCGGTCTGCACCAATATACTCACACTATCTATTACTTAGCTATGTCGCCTCATTTGCGGGGGCCACCCAAGAACCCTGCCTAGGACATAATTTTAAATCCACCATACCAAGACCCTTACGCCATTAGACAGAAGACCACTCGATCGGCAGGTATTCGATCCCTCGAACTAATGAATTGTCTAGATATTACCCCACCTCTTGTTTTTACCAATTCTTTTGCCGCTGTCCCGCCATCAGTATGCCCAAATGCATCACATTTTGCCTGCAATATCAAGCAATGTTAAATTAAATTCGTTCTCTATACTCCGACCACGAATGCATTTTTACAGATGGGTCGAGAATCGAGGACTCGGTCGTCTGTGCTTTTATTACTGACAATGTAAAGTTTTTGTTGCACGTATATTCACTTTTCGGTATTTTTAACGCGGAACTCTTCGTCTATCAAAAGTGTGTATCTTTATCAAGAATCAAGTAAGCTAAATAAAAGAACCTCGTCTAAGTTTCACCCTGCTCTACTATGCATTGAATATCTTATATCAGGTAAAGCCACTCTGCCTACATTCAAGGTTTCAGACTCAAAACTGTATGCTTCGAAAACATATTTACCACCAGTACTACATATGTACTTAAAATATTTAAAACCACTAATTTCTATGAAATAGACCAACATCAATAATTTCAACACTGATGGGCCCAAGTGTTTTGTTGTGCCGTAAAACAACACCTGCCCAGGGACTGCCACCTTATCGTGGTGGGCAGGTTTGCGTGCTTTGTTGATCCCGAGAGCTATGCCGGCAGAAGCGTATGCTTCTGGTAGGGCCACCCAAGCCGGACTGGTCGAGGAGGAGAAGTCAGACGAAGTGCAGTCCACACCCCAATCCCCTTTCCCCCCCACTGTCCCATTGAATATTTCTCCTCCCACTTGGCCCTGCCCTCCCTTGCTGGACTCCCGTATGACGACTCACGCGACGTACAATGGATCTGATTCGGATGTGGCTTTATTCTTCATTATCATCTTTCTCATCTTCATTATCACCGGCTCATCGTCTCGATTAGCCATCGTTGCATAAATATGAGACGTTAAGCCCCATTAATCAATCAATCAATCTATGAAATAGACCAACATCAATAATTTCAACACTGATGGGCCCAAGTGTTTTGTTGTGCCGTAAAACAACACCTGCCCAGGGACTGCTACCTTGTCGTGGTGGGCAGGTTTGCGTGCTTTGTTGATCCCGAGAGCTATGCCGGCGGAAGCGTATGCTTCTGGTAGGGCCACCCTAGCCGGACTGGTCGAGGAGAAGAAGTCAGACTAAGTGCAGTCCACACCCCAATCCTCTTTCCTCCCTTTCCCCTTTCCTCACGCTCCCTCCTACTTGCCCCTTTCCTCCAAACAGCTCCAGATTTCATCTCCATATATCACCCACTCATTGTCTCGATTAGCCTCGTTGCAAAAATATGAGACGTTAAGCCCAAATATCAATCGTAAAACAACAAAAAATACATTCATTTTAACAGGTATGTGATGGTATTAAGTACTATGAGGGAATTATTAGAATATAATAAATATATTAGTCCCGTTAGCTGTCATGATTCTACAATATATTGATGCTGATGCACAATTATTCGTGTTTAGGACAGTATTTCTATTTGAGGCATGCGTGGATGATAAGTGCGTGACTATATCTTCAAATTACAAGATTTTAAGGTCACCTACCTTGGTTCCGTCCAACAACCATGCTATACCGACGCTATTTATAATGAATGACTGACTGTGAGTGATGTTCCCTGGGCTGCGTACCAACTTTGACTGCGTTCATTGTGGCTGTGACCGGTGGTGGGGGTAGCCCAGTCAACGCAGTGAACGCAGCAGCTGGTACGGGCTGCAGTCACAGTCACAGCGAAAGCAGACAACAGCAGAAATTGTCATTCATAAAAGCAACATTTGCCATCTGCTAATTGACCTTACCCACATGATAAAAAATACATATATAATATGTTTTATAAAATGTATTTCATCATAGAAATGTATTATGTAAAATGTATTTTGATATACTTAAAATAAATTTCCAATTTGGCCCAATTTCTTATATTTAAAAAGAATTTAAAAATACATTATGAAACAGTTCCTAAAATGAATTATGAATCAATTTCTTAAATGAATTAATAATAGAAATGGGATAATGTGTTTTACATTTATTATTTAAAATATTAATTTAATACATTAGTGGTAATCTAATTTTCATATATAAATGTAAAGCTATTAATAATCTATTGTGTGTAATATATTTAAAACACTTTCATTGTAATGTATTAATAATATATTTAGAATATGTGTTTATAATGCATTGTGTGTAATAGATTTACAATATATTATTCATAACTTATTTATTATCTATTTTGGAATATTTATTTTGGAATGTATTTGGTAGGTAAATTAAAATGCATTTTTTTATTTACATTACATAGCATGATTTATTTAAAAAAATATTTCTGAAACATACATAATGGATACACACAGTACAAAGTACAAAGTAGCACAAGTAGCCTAATTAGATCTTCTTCAGATGTGGCCCTTTTTAATGGTTGGGAATTTTACTAAAGCAGCTTCTGTAACATAAGAAAAAATAAATATTGTAATTCAAATGAGCATTGTATCACAAGATAAATAGCAGCAAAGATTACTGACAAGGGAAAGATGTTTCATAAGCATCATCATGTTAAAATATTTGACAACAACCAAACAATCCTGTGCATGTGTGCAGACAGATTTCACAAGGTGCAAAATGTCAGCAACAATTAAAGGGGGGGGGGGGGAGGGGTACTTCATCCCCTTGTGTCTAACATTGCTAGAATCATAAACTCACCATGCATGCAGTAGATTATCACATAGAACGGCGTTAGAGCTCCAAGCCTTTAGCGGCATTGTAGTTACTGGAAACAAAATTAATGTAGTCTTACAATAAATAAGAAATTTTAGTAATTTTACTTTTCGAGACAGTTCCAGAACAGTAACACTGATATAAGGTGTATAAACTCGGGACAATCCCGGTTTCCAGTGACGGATCGTCACCCTACAAATAACGCGATTTAGTGGTAGTCAATAGCGGGTGACGCGCAAAGGGCTGAATATGAATATTACATTTGTACGTGGTATTTGATGCGGGTAAAAACATATAAAATACTAGCACTTTGTAGTTTGTACTATAAACCAACTTGGCTAACTTAGGCGTAATACAGTGATTCAAGTTTCAAGTACTATTAGGAAAATAAATTGTATAAATAATTAATTTTGTGTCTATGAAGTTACTTTTTAATTTTTATCGAAGTGTCCGTGTCAAATAAATTAGCTTAGTGAATGGTTAACACTTCAGTACGTACCGAGGTCTATTACTTTCATTAAACCTACTGTTGTTTTTTTTGCGGGGGGGAGGCTTTTAATTTTTACTACATGCTATCTATAAGGCAGGGGGGTAGGGGGGAGGCTTTTAATTTTTACTACATGCTATCTATAAGAAAGAGGGGGAGTGGGTCAGTTTGGGCCAAAATTTTGTGATATCATTTACAGACAGTCCCTTTTGAGTATGTATGTTTTAAACTAGACATACCTTCAAAAAACGATACTAGTCTGAGAAGTGATGTTTGATCGAGGTACCGGTGTCCACGTAGTTTCTTCGCCAATGTTGAGGTAGGCCTAACCCCAAAAGTTTGTTATCAGAAGGCATCTGGGAAAAATAATAAATATGATATCAGCAGGACTCTATAGAAGGGTGAATTCACAGACTTATTTTTAAATGTTTTTAAAAATCAAAACCTGTAAAGACAAGTATGCCTAATGCAAATTTGTTGATGACATATTTGGTCCTTAATTTCAAAGTTACCAGTAGTTTAATGAAATATAAGTTGATGTTCTATGTTTTGTAATTCAACCAATTAGAGGCTATATCTTAGCTAAGAGCCTTTAAGTTACAAGATATTTAAGGCTTAATAAAAAAAAATGCTCACTTATAGGCCTACATCACTCGCATACAATACCAACATTGAAAGGCAAATTAAATATGTTGTTTTATTAACACACTTTCCTGGTATCCTACTGGTTGTATTGATTAATGATTTGTGTACTTGCTTATAGGCATTAGGATTTAGGTATTGTTCATAATTCTTAACTAGTCACAATTTTCTAATTTTTATACAGAAAGTTAAATCTAATACAAACAAACGTGTAAATTTACCTACATAGTAGGCCTACCCCCAAAGGCGAATAAAGGCCAACGGTAACTGCAACAGTGCCTAGGACTAATTGTAATTTTACCTAGGGCCTGGCCTATAGCTTAATAATACCATTATTTGGTATTATTTGGTTGTACTGGTACGACCTGTAGTGAAAGTGCAATAAATGAATAGCCATGGTCCTCAATACGGCAGTAACATTGGCATAGCGATGAAATATTAATACTGTGTAATTTGCAGTCTGAACGACAAGTTTGATAGGCTTAGCTCCAGCAGGCTTCCGAGAATGGTATTTTGCATTCGCATCGTAAGATATAGGCTATATTTAAGTAAATTAACTTTCCTACAATTAACGTTAGACATATTGATATTGTTACCGGGATGCATTGGCATCGAGCTGTAGGTCTAACGTAAGATAACGACCAACTCATTCACTAGAAAGTGATTATATATTGTAGTAGTTTTACGCTACCTATCAACCTTTAAGCAGGGACACCGGCACTGCGATCATATAACTTTAGTCGATAATGTTGAAAATTCAGCGATTGTTATTGTGTAGCCAATGAGAGTAAGATAATTCGAAGAAGTTCACAAGAACACGTCAAAATTCGGCAAGCTGTGAGCAACATTGGCAGTCTTTTATTTTTATTGAAAGCCTGTCGACATTTATCAAAATGTAGACTTTACTGAGTAGATCCACAAACTACTCACAGTCACAGCACATAAGCCTATTTATTCTAATATTCCACTCTGTTCTAGAGGTAGGTCTAAACTCTAAAGCTATAGTCAGGTCCTACTTTAGTTTTGTGAAGTAAATTTGTTTTAACACTGGCGTATCTGCCATTTCATGGTATCGAAAGCTGTTAATGGCTGAGTGCCCGCGATCGACACAATATTCGTGATGATGATGATGATATTTGGGTTTTACGTCCCGTATTTTTGCAACTATGGCTAGTTGTCGTCCACGGGATTTAATAGCGTTACTGAGCTATACATAAAATTGCATTTAAGAGCTACGATCGTTCAAACGTATTTTCATCGCTATCGAACGTTATCTATCAAAGTTACATGATCACATTGCAGATAGGTTATTGCAGTACAATCATAGAAATCCACCATTGGAATAAAAAAAATATGTACAATCAAAGTCCCGGGGTAGCAGGTAGGCCGCCTGGGTAGGCCTAGATAAGTTTGGAAATTTGGGTATGAATTTGGATGCACTGTGAACAAAACTAGCTTGACACATAGGCTAGGCCTAGCCTACACTTCACGATATGATAGGCCTACATGACCCAATCCATTGTGCAGAACTATAACCTAACTCAGAAATTGATAGGTAAATCCTATAAAAGCCACTAGGCCTGGGCCTAATGCAGGGCCTACATACACAATACGTGACTTAAACCCTGGATAAGCCTAGGCCTCCTAGGCCTACCTTACTTTTAGGACCTCTGTGAATCCAGCCCTGCAGTGTTGTTGCTAAACAATTCTAGCCTAGAGCTAGGGCCTACGCCTACCAGAAGATCTTGAAACAAAATGTGATTTTACAATGTAGGCCTACTGAGAATGTAAACTATGTTCTGTTGAACAGAGAGTGAACAAATGTGTGGCACTATGCGTTTTATGGCCAGGCTGAAGGCATTGAATTCAAACCCAAAGGCCCCCTACCCTAGCCTAGACCCTAGGCCTAGGTAGCCTATAAAGTGAGGTTAGGTGTTACGGAATTATACCTTCATTTACAGTACAGTCTACAGCCTATTGCATAGATGTTCATTGTAAACGTACGGTAGCTGGGCCCAGAACAATGATATTATGATGTTAACAATAACTAAACACTGTACTTACCGCAATTATTATTGTTTGTAACCGCCGGATTCTCGTCGCACACTCCCGACACTTCGGTCTCGCTCTCGCGTCTCGACAAATTGCCGTTGCACTTGCACAGTTCCCACCGCACAGCCCGCACTTCGCCCCATTTCATGCAGAGCGCGGGTTTTAAACATTCATTTTCAAATCAGTATATTTTATAGTTTCTTCAAAATAATGTAATTGATACATACATGGTCTTTACTCACGATTTCCGTACAACCCCAAGGAAAATAAATATTTAGGCCTATCAACGTTATAAAACAAACAGGTGCATGTTCGGGTTAATTAATGCGGACGTGCTGCAGCCGCCCGGTGTAGTGCTAGCTAGTTCCAAAATCGGCACGATGGACGGCACGGCACGAAGATACACACTAATTTAATGCGAATATATGTGTATTATGTTATCCGTGTTTTTTTTTTAAGATTAATCCACGTAATTATTTTGATTTAAATTCCAACGTTTGTTTAAAAAACGTGTATAGCATTAATTACATCCCCGAAAACATACGCCATAATACATATTATGTAAGAATGAATATTTTTTTTTTATATTAGGGATACTTTGTGATGTTCATAGACTCTCTGATAATATCATTAACATTTGCCGATATCGGTAAGTTGCATAAACACTAAACACTGACGTGATGACATCAACACAACCTGCCGATATTATTAAATTTAAAATAATCAGTAAAATATATTCTAGGGTGATGTCGGTATGTTTTGATGAAATCGTCAGAAACGTAGACGTCGAACACCTTGGTGATATTACTAAACTAAGATTTTAATGATATTTTGAACAAAGCTAAAATACATATGTTGAGAACAAATAAGGTATGTGTGGAATACATTATTATTTAAATATATTACATGTTAGTATTGTTTTTATTGGCATTACTAAACATTTCCTCAAATAAACATTTTTTGTTTAGTTTGTAGAAGAAAATAAAATGCTTATATTAGTAAAAGTGGTAATAGGTAAGCCTACCATTTAAAAGTTGTCTTAAATTGTACAAGAAAATAATCCGGCAATGCAACCTTAACTAAAGATTTATTTTAGTGTTTAATGTAAAGAAAAATAAAATAAATTGGTTAAAACGCTCTAGAAATAAGAAAAGTATATGTTATAACCAAACTGTTTCAACGTAGGCCTATATATCTACAAAAACTATTATTTTACAGATATGAATTGTAACGAAAATAGTTTTGCTAAAACACTTTTAAAATCACTTAAAATAATGTTTCAACGAAACCGTCGCAAAGTATATATAAAAGAATTAATTACTGTTGATATTAAAAGTAAATGCAAAAAAAATTTATTTGTGGAAACGCTTAAAAAATAACTTAAAATTATGCTTTATCGTAACTGTTTCAAAATATATCTACAATAATTAATTTCTATTGATATTAATTGTAAATATAAAAACAATATATTTGTTTATACCACTTAAAATGTATTTTAAAATGAATATCTAGATAATATAAATCTCAAAACATATTATTTAATACATTACGTGAAAGTGATAACAATATATATTTCATAAACGTGTTTTGAAGATGCATTTTCAATAATTTATTTATATGCATAGTACTATAATTGAAAAATAATATATTATTAATTTATTTTACAAAACACTTTTTTAAGTTTGTTTTTATGTATTCTTAAAAATATATTAAGAAATGTTTTTTGTATGCATTGAGTAAAAATACATTTCTTGAAATGCATCTTTAATGAATTGTATTTTAGTGTAATATATTTGTAACAGTTATTTTTTCATGTGGGTACAACATAACATTCATAATTTAACCCTTATGGGACTTCTTAGTTGAGATTAGATGGTGTTGTGATGTCACACTATTTAAACCATATAATATTGTCTATAAATTCATAATTCGCGGTAAAATTGTTAGCCACGCCCCCCTTGACTGCGATAGCTGGATCTTTTCGGCCCAGTCATCGCAGTGACTGGAGGAGTAACTGCGAGGTATACTGGTACGCAAATAGCAGGGACTGCAGCTTGACTGCGAGTCAAGTTGGAACGGATCTCATTTACTGCAGTCAGCCCAGTCATAGTTGGTACGCAGCCCTAGTAATTGGTTTAACAAAATAATGAGTTCTGCTGGCCTGTTGGGGGAGGGGGTGGGTCACACTTTTTGTGATTTTGAAAGAGGGGAGGGGGTCTTATTTGGTCTAAAATTGTGTGACATCATTAATGGACAGCTCTTAAATCATAACACTTTATTCTTAAGATATATTGATAGTAGTTTTTTTTGCTATTATATTTATCTTCGGGTGAAAAAATGGTAAGCCTCGGGAGAGAAGTTAGTATGAAATGTTCGCTCTTTGGCCTTAAGCCTTTTGGGTCTTTATATGGGGAGAATATTTCACGTAAAAGATAGGCCTAGGGAAAGCACATTTTCTATGTAGGATCTAGGCGTAGGCCTAGGCCTAGCTAGACCATGTAAGGATCCGAGTAGGCCTATGTTTCATGATTGGAGTGCCTAGGCCTAAATCCCCCCGATCTATTTTGCTCATTTTGTATTAATGCAGCAATATTGTATTTATTTGGTCAAAATATTGAATTACGTTTGACTTTTATATATATATATATATATATATATATATATATATATATGTGTTATTCTGTAGGTTTTCGCGGACTGAAGAAGATGTAGTAATAGGTTTTTGGGTTGCTGTCCACGTTACTTGCTCTTTAGAGACTGGTTGCTGGCCCAGAAATGGGCCATTGTCAATGTCTCGACGTTTCGACAAAATCGCATTTGCCATCTTCAGGATGATTCGTTGGTTTCAGAGGCTGAGAACCGAATGGTTTCCTCTCTATATATTATCGAGGTATTCATCGTGGTGTGGCCGCAATGGTCGCACCGCGAATGGCAGGTTCAGGTTTTAGGGACCTCTACTACCTTGTTGGAGAATTGAAGAGTTTCGTGAGCATACGTGTGGGGGGAAGAGCAAGGCCAGCGGAGCGGCGGCGCGAGAGCGGACGGCCCAGCGGAGCAAGAGCAGGGGCGGCGCTGACAAGGCGCAGGAGCAAGGAGGGTGAGTGAAATGGTTAGAGTGTGCGGTGATTATCGGGTCATGTTAGTTGGGGGGGGGGGGGGGGGATGGGGGAGAGGTGCATTGCGTGTCTGTGTCGATGTCGAAGGAGTGATGGCATAGGTCGAAGAGTGTGGCGAGCGGCGTCGGTAGTTCGTGTGGGGTGAAGTCATCTATGCAGTCAAGTAGTAGTTGTCCAAATGGTCGGTCGGGGAGGAGTTCGGCATAGCGTTGTGAAAGTGTGCGGATGTGATCTATGAGGGGGGGTATTGGTGAGAGTGTGGCTAGGGTGTTATTTGAAGTTTGGGGAGGGAGGGCGAGGCAGGCACGTTGAAGGCGGCGGTCGAATGATGTTAGGCGATTGACTGTTGGTTGTGGTAAATTGAGGAGTAGGGTGTGGGCGTAGGTGATAACAGGTCGGACTAGGGCGGTGTATAGAAGAGTAAGGGTTTTATGATGGCAGCCGTGGGCTAGTCGATGGATTACACGTGATCGGGTTCTAGCTTTGGCGAGGGCTGCTAGGGCGTGTGAGGCGAAGGAAAGTTGCGGGTCAAGCGTGAAGCCGAGGTAGATAGCTCTCCTGCGAGGTGTGATGGGGACTTTGTTGAAGATGATGGGGATGTCGTAGTATTTCGTCAATCGTTTGTGGTCGCGTTTGAAGATGATAATTTGTGTCTTGTCGGGGTTAGGGGTGATTCGCCAGTCATTGAAGTAGTCAAGTAGTGTCTGGAGGGCGGCTGTCAGTTTGTTGGCGAGGGCTGAGGGGGGGGGGCGGGGGATGGAGACCCATGTGGCGGTATCGTCTGCAAATAGTGCTGCGCCATTTGGGGGGATTGGGGAGTCGTCGGAGGGGGGGGAGGGTGTGTCATGTGTGTACAGAATGTATAGGAGGGGGCTGATAGCGCTGCCTTGGGGTACGCCAGCGTGGGGGGTGAATGGCGGGGAGAGTGTTTTCCCGACTCTGACGTGGGAGCGTCGGTCACTGAGAAAGCTTGCAGTCCAGCGCAGGAAGGGAGAGGGGAGGCGGTGGTGGGTGGCAAGTTTATACAGTAGTCCGGCGTGCCACACAGTGTCGAATGCCTTTTTGATATCGAGGAGTGCCAGGGCGGTGACTCGGCCAGCGTTAATGTTTTTGGCGATGGCGGTGGTGACTCTGAGCAGCTGATCCTGGGTACTCATACGAGGTCGGAAGCCGGTCTGGATATCGGGGAGGAGTTGTTCGGTGTGAGCATGTTGGTGGAGGCGTTTAACTAGTATTCGTTCTAGGATTTTAGAAAGTGATGGGGTGAGGCTGATTGGTCGATAATTGTTTGGGTCGTTGTGGGGTTTGCCGGGTTTGGGGAAAAGGATGACGTGTGCTAATTTGAGGGCTTTCGGGACGTAGCCAATTTGTAGGGAGGCATTGTAAATGGAGCAAAATGTGGGAACTGCGTCGGGTGGTGAGTGTTTGAGTAGATTGTAAGTGATATTGTCGGGTCCAGGGGCGGTGTTTGATGCGGTGGTGAGGGTTGCAATGAAATCTGTTGTTGTGATGGGGGCTGTAATAGGGCAGTCAGTCTTAAGTTGCGTGGGTGTGGAGAGGGGTGTGAAGTGGGTGGAGTTTCGGCGTAGGTAAGAGGTTACGACGTCGAAGATGGTTGTTGAAAAGTCTGGGTGGTTGGGTTCGGCGTGGACGCTGATGAGATGTTTTGAGAAGACGTTGGCTTTGTCTGCGTCGGTGGAGTGGATTGTATTATTTGCTTTGATGTCTGGGATGGAGGTGGTTTGCCGTTGTGAGTGTTTGATCAATTTCCAAAAGGTTGCGGGTTCGTTGGGGCGGGATGAGTCGATCTTGTTTATTTTTGTAGTGAGGCGGTCGGTGTAGTGCTGTTTTGTTTCCCTTTTAATGGTGTTTTTAAGTGTTTTGTAGTGGCGGACGAGGTAGGGTGGGTGGTGTAGGTGAATCATTTGGCGTCTAGTTTGGTTTTTAAGTTTAATGAGGGAGATGATTCTTGGGGGCAGTCTGTTGGCGTGTGTACTGAATACTATTTTTTGGGGGACGGCCGTGTCTCTAGCTGTTTGTAGGGCCGCTATAGTTTGATTTGTGATGAGGTCGAGTGCTTGGGGTGTCGGTATGGGGTTTGGGGCGGATGGCAGATGGTTAAGAAGGGTGGTTTGGAATAGGGGCCAGTTTGCATGGTGGTAGTCGTATATTATTCTTGGGGGTTGGTGGAACGTTTCCCAGGGTTGTGTGTATACGGTGATTGATAGGGGTAGGTGGTCTGATCCGATGTCAGTGCCGATAGTGGGGGGGGAGGTCTGGTTGTACAGTATAGGTGACAGGAATATTTTATCGGGGGCGGTAGGTAGTTTCTGGTTGCGTTGATTGACTGGGCGAGTGGGTTGTGATGGGAGATGCAAATATTGGTTGTGGTGTAGCGTGGAGACGAGATACCTGCCTAGGTTATTTTCGGTGTGGTCGTTAAAATGGGGGTGGTATCCGTTAAGGTCGCCAATAAGGCAGTGCCGCTTGTAGGTGGCTGCAAGGTAGTTGAGGGTGTGTGTGAGGGCTGGGAGGGATTCGGTGATAAGTTGTTTGTCGCTGTTAATGGATGGGGTGATATATATGACCGTGACGTGAGTCGTGGGTTGCTTCGGTATGGATATTGCGACAGTAGTGAGTTGAAAGAGGCCTGGTAGGTTTTCGATGAGGGGCGATGGGGGGGAGGGGGAGGTAGTTTGCAGATGCTCCCGTGTGAGGATGATGTTGCCTCCACGGCCTGGGAGTGTGGAGTCCTAGCGGTGGCATTTGTAGCCTGGTAGTTTGTAGAAGTTTGATTTATTGAGGCGGGTTTCGGTCAGGCAGACGACGTCGGGGGTGTGGTTCTGTACGTAGAGGGAGAGTTCGTGGTGTCGTGTGCGCAGGCCGTTGACATTGACGTGGGTGATGGTTAGGTTGTGGTGTGTTGTAGGGACGTAGGCGTGCATGGTGTGGTGCGGTGGGTTTGGCGGTGTTGTTGTGTGTGGGGGGGGGGGGGGGGGGGTGTTTTGGTTGTGGATTAGCGGCGGCGTTGATCGTAGTTTTTGCGGGTGTGTGCGTTGGGTGTCTTAGGTGTGTGGTGGATGAGGAGGCCGGCGGTGGTTTCATGGATGATTGTGCGTAATGCTAGGAATTTTGCTGTGGCGGCATTGGTTACCTCACACAGTTTTTGTAGGAGCGATGATGGTACTATGTTGTATAGAACTGTTATGAGGGTGTCTAGGAGGCTTATTACGGAGTCGTTGAGGTGTTGCTGTATGAGATGGGATAATCCTGGGTTGTGCGTTGGTAGGGCGTGGGTGTCTATGCAGTGGGATGTTGTGGCTTGTGGGGTGGCTTGTTGGTTGAGAGACGAGCGGGGGCGGGGGGTGGGGGTGGGGGATGATGGTGGCTGCGGCGTTGTTGTGGAGTCCGTGGGTGCGGGTGTGTCGTTGGTTGTGGTGATTAGGGAGATCGTTGGTGGTGTGGTGTGCGTGGACGATGACGATGGTTGTGGCTGCAGTTGTGGCGGTCCGGCTAGCCAGGCGTTGGTGGTGGGTGGCGGTGCGGGAGCGTATGCATATACGGGTGGGCGTAGTTCGGCGGCAACGGCAGGATTTTTGGGGTAGTGGGGGCATCGAGGGTTACCGGTTGGATGGTCTGTGGAGGCGTAGCACGTGGTACAGAAGTGCTTTCCAGCCACGCGGGGGAATTGTGGATTGGGGGGGTGTCGGCATTGTGACGTGCGGTATCGTGCTCCGCAGTGGAAACAGCGGGGATGCGGCGCTGCACAGTTGTTGGCGGTATGGCCAAAGAACTGGCAGGTTGAGCATGGGATGTGGTGGGGGGGGGGGGCGGCTTGGTTCCGTTTTAAAGGTGCGGCCGTAGACGTGTGCACCTTCTTTGAGGAGGGATTGTAGTGAGGGGGGGCGTTTACTAAAGAGCCGGAGGATGGTGGTTGGGCCACGGGGGGTGGTGACCCGGACGGTGGAGGAGATCTGGAGTGAGGGGTTGGCGGATACAAGGGCTTGCGAGAATTCGAGCGGCGTGATGGCATAGTCAACGTTGAATATCACTATCGACTCCGCTGTCGCTTGGTGAGGCCTCGTGGGTGGTGGTGGGGGTGGGACTGTGTTTGGTGGATTGTGGGGGTTAGGGGAGGGGTGTGCTCTGAACGAGGCATGGGGTCCGAAGGATGCGGGTGTGATCTTGCGGGTAAACTCCGACAGGTGGTCGTTGGTGAGGAAGCGGATGGTGGTAGTTTTCGTTCTTGAGTTGTAGAAGTTGGTTGGTGGGTGAATCGTGATTTTGTTAATCTCGAGCAGTTGCTGGATGAGAAACGGGGAGTTTGGTCGGAAGGTGTGTTGGTGTATGGCTAGTGTTGTTAGGAGTGGTTGATCGCTTTGCGTGGGGGGGGGGGGGTGCGGTTGGTGAATGGCTCTCCGGTGTGTCCATTAATTTATACCTAGCCTGGTGCGCTGTTATTGGTTCGCTAGGAGACCGATTCGCAGCTAGCCAATGGCGTGACGGCGTGTGTGTTGAGCGGTGGCGACGACAGCGCTTAGAGTGCGGCCTCGTCGAACTACAGCGCACCGGCGAGCGCACCGGCGTTCGTTCCCACCCGGCCGCGCGGGCCGATGTGCCCCTCTCTCGCAGTCCCGTCGCTCGGCCCGTCGGTCTTTAGATCTTGTTGGGACGCGCTCGGCTTCTCGTGGTCGGACCCGTGTATGCCGCTACGTCGGGCGCGATCCTGTCGGTGTGTTTCTTTCTTCGTTTGTCACCTGGCTTCGGCGGTGGTACTGCATCTGGGGGTGGGTTTATAGGTGTTACTTGCCGCGCCGCCAAGATGCTCTTCCATACTGCGGGGAGCGTGAGTGAGTCGTCTCGTTTGTTCATAGAGTGTTCTCGTTTGACCATCTCAATGGCTTCTCGGATGGTCCTTGTGCGATTGTGCTTAATTTCGTGTCAGATAACGCATTAAATGGGTTAATCGCGGTGCAGAAACATTCTTGTATGTTGTTTTCTGCTATTTCGGCCTTTTCCAGATCAGCGGCAATCGCATTTATCATAACAACACCCTCCATCTTAAGTTGCAAATAACTGAAAACTCGCGACGTTATAGCTCGTGGTTTAAACGTAAAAAAAACTTGTAAGGTAAGTCACCGCCCGTTTCCCAAATTAGTCTCAAGACTACCGTTTTGCTGTTTTTCTTGCGACTTGCGGGAATTTGCGGCTTGAAACGGGTGGTGAGTTGAAACGTGAATTTCAAGACTTGGCCTCCAGCCCTTAAAATAACGCATAGAACCGCGCCGCCCCGCACCTCCACTTTCTACAGGAGTGGGGGCCGACTCGCCCTCGTCTGACAATATACTTATAAGTTAGTCGACGTTAGGCTCTTGAATGAGAAGGACGTGATGGGACTTCTCAGTAATGCGGATGTATCCCGCTGAACGACAACTGTTTCCGAATATTTGTTGGTTTTTGGCCCCACTATGTACTCATCTCTCTTCTTACGTGAAGCCAAGTGTACAGTTATCTTCCTTGAATAGTTTTCATTAAGTTCTAGCAAACGATGGGCGTCCTAAATCTCCCAAAACTAAAGCTCGATTTTAGGTTCTCTTGCAACTTTTAGAACTTCGTCATACAAACCAGCAAACCTCATTCACCCGCGTGACCAACCTCACCGAGGCCATCATTGACATTTGATGTGGCGGGTACCATTCAGTTCTTGTCTCGGCCTCTCGGGCACTCTTGATAACTGGGCGGAATATCTATAACCAGCTTGGTCTTGACGTAGCCAAAACCTTGTCCAGCTTAACGCGAGTATCGACGCCGTCATCAGCCGTCGCCCGTCTGGGCCCGGGGAAGAATAGGCCCAGAGTGACTCTGCTAGTCGTAAGAGGCGACGAAAGGAGACCCTGTCTCTATCCCCCCACTGTCCCACGGAATATTTCTCCTCCCACTTGGCCCTGCCCTCCCTTGCTAGACTCCCGTATGACGACCCACGCGACGTACAATGGATCTGATTCGGATGTGGCTTATTCTTCATCATCATCTTTCTCATCTTCATTATCACCCGCTTATCGTCTTGATTAGCCATTGTTGCAAAAATATGAGACGTTAGGCCCCATTAATCAATCAATCAGTCATCAACCGTGGCTGCCGTGTCCTGTGGTTATTACCACACTTTGGCCCTCAGAGTCGATGGGACGACCTGGGCTTGGGGTTATAATGGAAATGGTCAGTTAGGGACCGGTGTTAGAGTTAAGCGATCCGCTACTCTCACATGATTGGCCTCGAGGACCAGACTGTCTCCCAGTTCATCGCTGGATGTCGCAACACTGCGATGTTGACACAGGAAGGGGATGTGTTTGTGTGCGGTAGTTGACTAAGTGGTCAGTTGGTTCCGCGGAAGGAAACCTTTTCGGTGGCGACTCGGTTGCCGAAGTCACCAGGGGTGATTGTTCAACAGGAGGCCTTTGCTGAGACGTATTCTTTACTCTTGATAGTTGAAAAGGCAAACATCACACCGGCACCTCAACTAGGGATCCGTGTTGCAGAGAGGGGCGACCGGGTGAGGAATGGTACAACAGAATTAGAACGGTACATCATGACCACTCTCGAGTGTCCTGTTTGCTTCAAGGTCATTCATTATCAATCGATAATGTCTGTCAATCGAGACAGTCTGGTCCTCGAGGCCAATCATTCGAGAGGGGGCGGATCTCTTTACCATATCACCGGTACCCAAATGACCATTTCCATTATTACCCCAAGCCCCGGTCGTCCCATCGACTCTCCACAGTGTGGAAATAACCACAGGACACGGCAGCCACGGCTGATGACCCTGTCCAGGGACTGCTACCTTATCGTGGTGGGCAGGTTTGTGCGCTTTGTTGATTCCTGGAGCTATGCCGGCGGAAGCGTATGCTTCTGGTAGGGCCACCCTTGCCGGACTGGTCGAGGAGGAGAAGTCAGACGAAATGCAGTTTACAACCTCCCCACTCCCTTTTCCTCCCCCTTCCCCTATCCTCACCGCCCTCCTACTTGTCCCTTTCCTGCAAACAGTCCCCTATTTCATCTTCATTATCACCCACTCATCGTCTTGATTAGCCTAGTTGCAAAAATATAAGACGTTAAGCCCAAATATCTATCTCTATCTATAAATACTATTTAATTTAACCAAACAAAAATGTTCTTGTTATGGGGACAGGATGATATGGCAAATAACTTGATAACACACATTTACAAGATGAACATTTTATTCGTACTTCGTAAAGTTAGGGGTCGGGGGCCGCGGCAAACCCGCAAATTCCTTTACAACATTAAAGTTATAATTCACCACCTGGACGTGGCCGTCGTGGTGGTGGTTCATCCTTCCGTTGGCGCCACCACCACCACCACCACCACCACCACCACCACCACCACCACCACCACCACCACGCCAGGCCCAACGCTGCTGCCGCCTCCAACGGCGTCACCGAGCACTTCTATTCTCCCGCTTCTTCGACCCTGTGGGAAAGTCACAAACGTTTCAATTTGTGTTACATTGCTGCATAGATTGTGTCTTCAATTATGGTCGTGACAAATGTTTCGGAGACCTCGTCTCACATACAACCTTAAACTACATACATTTTCAGGTGATTTTTATTTAGTCAACTATTTTAAATTGTGTACTATAAATGTATATACAAATTACATACAACACAAATAATATTATTGTAATTCCCACAACACAGATTGTATGTCAGATCTAGACTTAAAATTAGAATTGGCAACGAGAACTCTGCATTCGGACACGTCCCAAAAAAGTCAATTGATACTTATCTACCCCCCCCCCCCCCCCCCCCCAGTATCTTTGAATTCAGTTACTGTATGTAAGGAAACAATTAAATGTAAATGTTAACTAAATGCAAAATAAATTACAAAATACAAAACAATACCACTAAAAAGTGCACAATACGGCACCCCATCCCCCCATATTTAGATGATACAAAATAAATTACATTTAAAAAGGTATCTTGCTTTATCTCGTTAGGGATGTGGGCACAAAAATAGATTACAATTGGAAAAAAATATTTGTTAACCATGCATGCTAAATAAACTAAACATCCACACACCACTCTACAATTTGCAAATGATAGGTTAGCCTACCTTGTAACGGTGAGTGAACAATATTCATAATTCCCACATGACGCCACACCGCCCATGATTGCGACACAATTGATGAGGACATACATATCCTAGATCATTTAGTTAAAACAATTCGAATTCAATAAAAATACTATTTTAGAATTTAAAAAGTAAACATAAGTAGTAATATAAAAATTAAAATTTACTACACATTCCAATTTTATTTCAGAAACAGGCTGAAATTAAAAAACTAGGAATTTCGTGTTCTACCACAACAGCCTTCAATTGTTTCTCCGTGGCAACATCAAAGTTTGATCACAATCAAAGGTGTGACGTACGTGCAACCTACGAATAGGATTGCCTATAGCTTAATAACATACATGCTTTGACATTAAAACTTAATAGTCAACTTCAACATATATTCAAGAAAGTAATAACATTTCCTGACCAATGCCCAATAATACCTCCCAATTGTTGGGGGTTGTTGGTGGGGGGGGGGGGGGGGTATCACTTGTCCCGCCATCTTCATTTTGAAATATGGCAATCCTAGCTGACCGACCCCCCACTACAAAAATAGTTCCTATGCCATTGGGCATAGGAACATGATGTACGACATCCTTGATTGCGTCTTCCAAGAGCTCGTAGAATCACCCGCTCATCGTCTCGATTAGCCATCGTTGCATAAATATGAGACGTTAAGCCCCATTAATCAATCAATCATGGGAGACGCGGCTGGCGGCCACGTACAACTGTCCGTGGGAGAAGCACGTCATGTCGAGGATCAGTCCGATCCTGTCGAAGGTCTGCCCCTGCGCCTTGTTGATGGTCATCGCGTACGGGAGTTTCACGGGGAACTGAACCCGCTCCATCTTGAAGGGCAGTTTGCGTATGTAATCCATGATCATTTTCATTCGCGGCAGGTACGTCTTGTTCCGGCGAATCTCCCGTCCGTCACGATCTTGCAGTGCAAGAGGTTCTGGTGGGCCTCGAGCACCTCCATGCGGGTGCCGTTGGTGAGTCCCTCGGCCAGGTCTATGTTGCGCAGCAACATGACGATGGCGCCCACCTTGAGATTCAGCTCGTGAGGAGGGAATCCGTGCGGAGCCATCTCGTTGAGCACCTCCTGGGTGATACGGGGCCCGCCGTCGCCCTGCTCGAGGAGTTTGTCGGCGCTGTAGAACGTCACCTTTTCGCCGGGCAGCGCGGCGAGTATCTGTTCGTTGACGCATCCCACCATGTAGTTGGTGGGCGTGAGGATGGCCCTGTAGGCGACGTCCTCGTTGAGCGACTTACCGAAGACGAGCCTCGGCATGTCGTTGCCGACCACCTTGCAGGAAGGGTCGATCTCGATCATGTCGTGCATGGGGAGTGGCATAGCCTGCGGGAGAGTGCCGTCTCCCAGTGCCAGCAGCCACGCGGCCCACTCCTGTTGGCCGAGGCCGGCACGCAGGTTGTCGACGAGCTTGAACTTACGCACGAGCGGCCACAGGTATGAGAACTTGAGGCACGACTCGACGGTTTTGTGCGTCTCGTTTGACGTGACGACGCCGGACGGGTAGCGGCTGTCTGAAGTCGCCTCCGAACAGCATCGGCTTGCCCCCGAAGGGGACGTCCTTCCTGTCGGTCACGAACCTGAGGAAGTTGTCGACACATCTCATGGCCTCCTTGTTGACCATCGACACTTCGTCGACGATTATGACGGCGGCGTCAATGAGTTTTACCACCTTCGGCGACTTGGCCTTGATGTTGGCCGTCGAATCCGCGTCGAGTTTGAACGACAGACCGAACAGGCCGTGGCACGTCTGCCCGCCGAACAGCAGGGTGGCGGCTATGCCCATCCAAGCGCATGCCTTCACTCTAAGACCCTGATGCTGCAGGTTCGCTATCAACGTTTTCAGCATGAAAGTCTTTCCCGTTCCGCCGGGTCCGTCGACGAACACCATCTTGGGAGTGTGGTGCTCGCCGACGGCGTAACGCTCGACGTCCTCGACGACGGCGTCGTAAACCGCCCGCTGTTGGACGTTTAGCCCTGCCCAGGGACTGCCACCTTATCGCGGTGGGCAGGTTTGCGTGCGTTTATGATTCCTAGAGCTATGCCGGCGGAAGCGTATGCTTCTGGTAGGGTCACCCTAGCCGGACTGGTCGAGGAGGAGAAGTCAGACGAAGTGCAGTCCACACCCCAAGCCCCTTTCCCCCACCTTCCCCTTTCCACCCCCGCCCTCCTATTGGCCCCTTTGCTCCAAACAGCCCCCTATTTCATCTTCATATATCACCCACTCATTGTCTTGATTAGCCTCGTTGCAAAAATATGAGACGTGAAACCCAAATATCAATCAATCAAACGGTTTCATCTTTAGTCATCAAACCACTCAAACGAAACTCAAATTGTACTTCCATTGCACCTTCAGTAAAAAACTAACGCCCCCGCACCAGTGCTTTCTTCATGCAACTTGGCCCAGCCCTCAAGATTAACAATAGAACCGCGCCGCCCCGCACCTCCACCTTCTACAGCAGTTGGTATACAGACAACGCGCGCCTCGGCTGACAATTGTCAGTCGACGTTATAGTGGTAGCGGTACGTGAAAACAAGGATTATATTACCTTTAAAGCAAACCACTTTGCACAGTTGTTCTATAGGCCTGTTAGAGTGATTTGACCCGCGGCACCTAAATTTTCATCCCTTAGGGTTCAGAATTTCGGCCATTTTCGAAAATGGCGGCTTAAATTATTGAATCTTCAAAATTGGAGCACGAGTGCAGTATAGAGGTCGTTTTCGCATGATTGGGGTGTGAGAAAATCGACAGCAGCCATGCCACGGTTGTAGGTTTCGTCGATTAGGCCCTGGTGCCGCCATATTTAAATTTCAGGGCCTAACTTTTTAGCTGTTGGCATCCTGGGAATGTGGTTGAGTTTGGTGTCGTTTTCGGGTACTTTCTCACGTCTAAATCTATAGTTGTTTTATGAACGTCCTACATGACCCCCTTATCATAATTAACCACCATTTTGAAAAATGGCGCACACCCTTAGAATCTTGTT